>CM036583.1:84465250-85665250 GCA_020745775.1 Theristicus caerulescens | reverse complement strand
CAGCAAAGTGCACTGGAGAGAACGCAATTTAAAAGCTCTGAACAATGGTGATTGTTGCTTATTGGTAAATATCCACCTTCTCCTCCCTTTGGAGGGCAAAAATAACTTGCTCCAAGAGGAAAAATTAAGAACATTCTAAATAAGCTATTTCAGTACTTGAAAACTGACTTCCAATGGATATGAGGAATGAAAAGTACTCTGGATTTTTTGTTAACTCAACTGTCTGGATAGAGCACTGGCCTGGCACTTGGGATGCCTAGATTTTGTCTGCCTTGCTGCATGGTCCCTGCTAAGTCACTGCATCTCCCTGTTCCTCCAGTTTCCCTCTGCATAAAAATGAAATAACAATTCTGTTTCTCATTGTAAAGCGTAAGCTGATGAATCATGCTGTATTAGTGTTAGATCTGTTAACTTATCATTCTCCCAAAGGAAATTATGTGAAAGCGTCAGAGTACATATTAAAAAAAAAATTGGGATTTCTTCTCATGATTTTTTTTGCATCTGTAAAATCAGAATACGTGTCATTATTCCCTTCAGCTGAAACAGATCTATGATTTTTGGCTTTCTTTCCAAACTAAGAGCTGAGAAACTGGTGTTAGAAATGGTGGTGGCACCTCATGTCTGAATAGATTTGGGGCTTTTTGTTTTTTCTTTTAACTTGCACACCAGTGTGAGACGTCTGCGTGGCAGCTTTGTGTTTTACTGTGCTTAGTCCCCTTTCATTGTTTGCACAAGCCAAAAGGAGAGGTAGAAATGGAGATTGACAACCTCTCCCACCCTTGCCTTTCTGAAGACCATCACCTGCTCTGGATCTGCAGCAGATGAGGCACTGAGACAGACGGACACTGGCAGGGCATGGTACCAACCTCTGCGACCATGGTGTGGGCATGTGAGTGCCTGATAAGTGTGGCACAGATAAATGAGATCCTAAGCTGCCTGTCTGGAAACATATATTACTCTGGGAACAGGATGGATTTTTGTTGAAGGAAGCAACCTGATAAAATATCAAGATACTGATTCAAAATCTCAAATTTCATCAGTAAAAGGAGGTTAGGGAAGGGAAGGGAAGGGAAGGGAAGGGAAGGGAAGGGAAGGGAAGGGAAGGGAAGGGAAGGGAAGGGAAGGGAAGGGAAGGGAAGGGAAGGGAAGGGAAGGGAAGGGAAGGGATGCCAGGAGGGCAGCAAGGCTGGGGAAATGCAGCAGAGACCATCTCCGACCTGCTAAAGCAGCAGCACGGAGAATCCCATAGAGCTCATTAGAAAAATATCAGGTGGCTGACACCCTGCCCGATTGCTTAAATGTCTCTGACACTTTACCCTGCTGCTGGAGAAATCCAGGGCTGTTTCCACCCCCCCCCCCGCCCCGCCCCTTTTAGCTCAGAGAAAGGTGCCAGCCCAGAAACCCCTGCTCAGGGAAATGGTTTTAGAGCTGTCTTCTCTCTCTCATTGGGCTTTTGTTTTGAAGTTTTCTCCAAAAACTGTTTATTCCGAGAAGTGCAATAATAAAATGAATGACATGGTCATTTTGAATTCAGCAGCATCTTTTAAACACCCCCTCTTGTCTCTGAAGTCAGTTGGGTAGGTGATACATGCACTGTGATAGTGCAAACAAACATCTGCTTCAGTGGGTGTGCGCTTACTCACTCCAACATGCTCTTGAATCTAATTGGGAATTTCCAGGCATATATTGCTCATGCTCTTTCCAAAATAACTTTTATAAGTATAAAGTGTATGAATTAATCATCCTTTTAATCCAGCAAAAGCTGTGCTATATCTGCTCAATCACGAGATATTTATTTCTGTCTTGGGTATTCAGGATGGAATATTTTTGTATTTTCTTTTTGACACAAGTGCCAAGAGGAATTTCCAGCTTAAAGAAGTAAAGCAGTTGATTTTTGCACAAATTGGCAGTCAGTAGGACAGAGAAGATTTAGCAGAATGGTTGTCCTAGGGAGAGGGTAGGCCGGGGCTGTTTCTTTTTGGTTGGGTTAGTCCAGAGCTTCACACAACATCGAAGCACACAAGTACAATAGCACAAGTGTCCTGCAGCTCAGAGTTTGGATGCACACGCCGGATAGTCAGGACCATTACTCCATCATGTCTCCTTCTTGGTGTGGCTGAAAGTGAGCAGTATGGCCATGCAGGCACCAGCCCAGGCACTGGGATGCTCTTGACGGTTCTGGTCATGCTGTTGGCCATGCTGGGCCATGCATTTGGCCATGCTGGTATGAATTTTGCCAGGTCATTAAGACATGTCTGCAGCACAGAGTGCAGTGCAGAGAGTCGTGGGTAAGGATGACCCAGGCAGGTGCATGTGGCACAGCCAGTGCCATCTGAACATCCCTGTCCATAGCCATAAGCAGTTGGTGCACACCTTCTCAACAGGGTTTCTGAGCACTGGGTGAATGTGCCTGTTTGGTTCCTGTTCCCGAACTGTGCCTGGGCAGCAGCCAATTTGCCAGAGGGGAGTCAGCGATGCCATCTGACTAATGCACAAATGTCAAAGGACCTCCAAGCCCACTGTGGGAACCAGGAGTGTATATCTCAGCCCACTGACATGGACACAGGTTCACATGCACTGACTGCTCTGCCTGAGATGAGAGGTAAAAGGCTCACAAAAAATATCCAATTCCAGAAGTGCAGTGGCTTGTAAGAAACACAGCTTTGCCACTAAAGCAGATGCCACTAAAGCTACTAGGGGTATCAGCAAATACACCTGGTGTGCATGCTGAGCTGACTTGAACAGGGCATCTCTGCCAGACCCACCACAAGAAGAAAGGAAGAACCACCGACAAAGAGCCCCACTCCTCTGCATGACCCTTCCCAGGCACGTGCCAGGCATCGTGAGCCCTCCCGGTCTCTTGCAGCTATGAGGCAGGAGGCTGATTGTTCACTGAGTCCCTCCTACTAAATAAAATAAAATTATTTTACACTCCTCTTACACAAGTAAAAGGAGATTTTTTTTTCTTTACATGGAAAGTAAGCTTTTAAGTGGTTCTTGCAACAGTGAACATAAGGAATTTTTTACAATATAGCATTTCAGCAAAAGTTTCAGTTGCCATGATTTGAGTGGAAGACCAAGCCGTACAAATATTGGCAGATTAGTGGAAGGAATCTCTACTTAAAATTCAGCCCATTTCACTCATTATTCAGAGGTGGTCATTTAACAGTAGAGGCTGTCTTAGCAGTTTCATCAAAATGGTACCTTTTAGTCAAATAGCAGAAATTTAATGTGATATATTCTAGAAATATAGTGAAATACAAAATACTAGTCACCGAGTCATGTCAGATTTTTACAGAAGAAAATGGTTAAAAGAGAAGAGGTTATAAGAAAGTGAAATGTCTACAGCAATTCAAAGATGAGCTGGTATGGCTTGCCTTCTATATTGATTTTGCTTTCTGCTTAGCAACAGGATTTCATGCTGGTTATATAAAAATATAAAGAAATCTGCAAATATTCTCTTGCTGTTGCAAAACCACTCAACAAAATTATTTAGGATAACCTGATCTAGAAATGTTGCTGGTATTAATCTTAGATGGATTTGTTACTAACTTGGAAGATTCAAACAATAAAATGAAAACCCAAGTATCTGATCTGTGGGGAACTAACTGGAAGCACTTGCTTGTATCTGAAAAAGGCTTTGTCTTTAATTGATGAAATAAATCTTTATATGGAGTCCTATTCAAACGTATCACAGACAACAGAAGACAGAAGACAAAGAAGATATGGAGATGGAAGGCAGCTTAGAAAAGCGGGCTGTCCATAATGGCATATTTCAGAGAAGAGGGTTTATTAAACATTATATAAATCTTCAAGATAAAACAAGTATTTCTATTTATGTAGTTCCATGCAACTTTCCAGCCTATGTTATCCTGATAATAAATAACACCTAATCCGATGGCTGCCGCGGGACTTACGAAACATTTATTCAAGACGATTGGCCTAAAGTTTCATAGAATCATAGAATGGTTTGTGTTGGAAGGGACCTTAAAGATCATCTGGTTCCGACCCCCCTGCCATGGGCTGGGACACCTTCCACTAAACCAGGCTGCTCAAAGCCTTGTCCAACCTGGCCTTGAACACTTCCAGGGATGGGGCATCCACAGCTTCTCTGGGCAACCTGTTACAGTGCCTCATCACCCTCACAGTAAAGAATTTCTTCCTTATATCTGATCTAAATCTACCCTCTTTCAGTTTAAAGCCATCCCGCCTTGTCCTATCACTATGTGCCCTGGTAAAAAGTCCCTCTCCAGCTTTATTGCAGGCCCCCTTCAAGCACTGGAAGGCTGCTATAAGGTGTCCCCAGAGCCTTCTCTTCTCCAGGCTGAACAACCCCAACTCTCTCAGCCTGTCCTCACAGGAGATGTGCTCCAGCCCTCTGATCATCTTTGTGGCCCTCCTCTGGGCTTGCTCCAACAGGTCCATGTTCTTCTTATGTTGGGGGCCCCAGAGCTGGATGCCATACTGCAGGTGGGGTCTCATGAGAGTGGAGTAGAGAGGGAGAATCACCTCCCTCAATCTGCTGGCCACGCTTCTTCTGATGCAGCCCAGGATAGGGTTGGCTTTCTGAGCTGCAAGCACACATTGCCAGGTCACGTGGAGTTTCTCATCAACCAACACCCCCAAGTCCTTCTCCTCAGGGCTGCTCTCAATCCATTTGCCATCCAGCCTGTATTTGTGTGTCGGATTGCCCTGACCCATGTGCAGGACCTTGCACTTTGCTTTGTTGAATTTCATGAGGTTTGCACAGGCCCACCTCTCCAGCCTGTCAGGCTCTCTCTGGATGGTAAGAAGTTTCAAATGCATTTGCTTTGATTTCGCTAACCTTTTATGTCTCCTTTCTAATGATACTCAATTGAGTGTATTCCCCAGAAAGCACATTTTTGCCTGTGGCTAGACACTATCATCCTGGAAGATGCTTAATGTTTTCAGCTGTCACTGGAATTAAGTTTAGCTTGTTGGGGGCTGAATTTGCTTTGCTTACATGATCAGCCTCATTTGCCCCACATGGTTCTCTCTCCTGTCTCCCCCATCCCATGGCACCATGCTCTGCCTGAATTGTCTTTTATTAGAGGAGAGGCTGCAAGATTGCTCTTCCCTGGACCCAGCAGTGGTAGCTAGGGAAATCACAACATGCCTTTTGTATGCAGGAGCAAGAAATTTCTGTGATTGTTTGGCATGAGAAAGGTGATTTAGGGAAGATTGCTTTTAAGACATACACCCTTCTCCATCTTTTGTGGCTTCCCCCAAATACAGGATGAGAATAAATCATCCAGTGACATTTAAAGCTGGTATTTTTACAAATTGTAAAGGAGATGGTTCTTCAGATAACTGGCAGTCATCTTATGGCATTTAGTATAAAAAAAAAAAGTCACAGAGCTGGGCTCAGGTTACATACTCAATTCAGTAATCCCAATGTGTATGCCTAGGGGTAGTTCTCCTGCCTGTTTAAAGAATGCAGCATGTCCCTTGGGCCCCACCAGCCCAGCTCATTGCTCCTTGGATGACTACTGGTTCTGCATTGCTTGCAGGGATCAGCTCTCTCATACGCCAGCATGCAATGATGAGGTAGTAAAGGTGGGGGAAGGGGTCTTGCCTCTCTTCTTGGCTCACCGGTCTTTAACTGCAAATGTTAAAAGTCCTAAATCTCAACATGTACAATACCTTTGTGGGCATTTATATATGTTAACAGCATATTGTAGTGGGCTGACCCCGGCCAGCAGCCAAGCATCCACCCTGCCTTTCACTCACTCCCCTTTCCTGGGGGATGAGGAAAAAAAAAATCAAAGGAAGGCAAAAAGACTTGTGGGTTGAGATAAGGGAGTTTAATAAGGAGAGCAAAAGCTGCACATGTAAGCAAAGCAAAATAAAGAATTCATTCACTATGTCCCATCGGCAGGCAGATGTCCAGCTGCTTCCTAGGAAGCAGAGCCTCAGCTCGGTTAACGGCTACTTGCGAAGGCAAATGCCATAATTGCTAACGTCCCCCCTTCCTCCTCCTTTCCCTGAGCTTTTATTGCTGAGCATGATGTCGTATGGCATGGGATATCCCTTTGGTCAGCTGGCATATCTCCTTGTCCCCTCCCAATCTCCTTGTCCGCCACCCAGCCTCCTTGCTTTGGGGCAAGGTGGAAGAAAGAGAGAAAGCCTTGACGCCGTGTGAGCACTGATCAGCAATAGCCCAAACGCCAGTGTGTTACCAACACTTGTTTAGCCACAAACATGAAGCACAGCATCATACAGGCTGCTATGAGGAAAGTGACCTCCACCTCAGCCAGACCCAGTACTGTCACCAAAAAGAACTGTGGTGGGTTGACCTCAATTGACTGCCAGACACCAACCCAGCTGCTCTCTCACTCCCCTTCCTCAACAGGGCAGGGGAGAAATTAGATGGAAAAGTTTGTGGGTTGATATAAAGACAGGGATATCACTTACTGTTTAATATCACAGGCAAAATGGACATGACTCAGAGAAAATTAATTTAACATTGCCAACTAGAAATGGAGAATGGTTAGAAACAAAGATGAAAGCTGAAAACACCTCCCCCCTTCATCCTGGGCTCAAATTCACTCCTTCATTCCTGACTCCTCTATCTCTCCCCATCCAAGCAGTGCAGGGGGATGAGGAATGGGGGTTGTGATCAGTTCATAACATGCCCTCTGACACTCGTTCCTCCTCACGCTCTTCTCCTGCTCCAGTGTGGGTCCCTTCCCTGGGCTGCAGTCCTTCAAGATAAAGCCGTGCCAGCATGGGTCCTCTCCACAGGCTACAGTTCCTGACTGAGAACCAGCTCCCGCATGCGTGCCTCTCCCCACGCCAAAACATTCCCCATACCAAAATCAAAGTAGCATCATCACACCGACAAAGGTGGAGAATTTACACACACAAGAAAACTCCACCACGTGACCCCTCACAACATTACAACAACAACAAATTCCCCACAATTATTCCACTTTCTGGTGATGTCCAGACCGAGTTTTGTCCACTGCCTCTCCAACTGCTGTCTTTATCTCAAATTCCTGATCAGACCCTTCTTCCTCCTAACTAGAGGAAAGAAGGACCCAGGTGCACCCAGGTGCCATCCTCTGGTTCTTCCTGCTGACCAGGGTGAGGACATGAGGAAGTGAGATGGTGAAGCCACCCTAAACTGGAAGCCCACAAACACAAACTGAGGGGGAAGACAGCTGCTCAGAAGGGCTCACCGCTTCCGTACTAATCGATCGTATGGATCCATCCACCTTCATGTCCAGTGCTTCTTTGTGACTACTGGGGTGAAGACTGTAGTTGGGGGTTGGGTCTCTGTTTTGTCCATGGCATCCTCAGAGGTGGTCTGAGTCCCTGCCTCAACCATGCTCCTCTGATGGTGCTGAATGGAGGCACGATAGGCACCGGCCAAGCCCCAGCAGAGTGGTAAGAGGTCTGGGTCTCCCTGAGGTCAGCAATGTCAGGGCAGCTCAGCTGGTATGGCGTGGGACGCTTAGTCACAGGGTCTTGGGTTTAAGCCCATGCAGGGGGGAGGAGGTGTTCTACTTCTTATCTTTTCTTCTCACCATCCTACTCTATTTTCAATCAGCAATAAATTATTGCCAATTAAATGGAATTAATTAAATTAAATTAAATTAAATTAAATTACATTACATTACATTAAATTAAGTTAAATTAATTGTCGCCAAGTCATATCTGTTTTGCACACGACAGTAATTGGTAAGTGATCTCCCTGTCCTTATCTCGACCCATGAGCTATTGCAGCTTATTTCTCCCCCCCACCCTGTTGAGCAGGATGAGTGAGAGAGCGGCTGGGTGGGTGTCTGGCAGCCAGCCAAGGTCAACCCACCATACATCTGAAGCTATTTAATAACCTTGTACCCTTAATACTCTTTTTATTTAGGGTACCATCTTGGTTTTGTTATTTTGGAATTATATTTCCTGAAGTGAAGAAGGTTTTTGAAAACCCCACTAAAAATCCTCTGGAGAAAGAATTAATCAGTACAACAGATGCAGAGCCTAGCAGAGCAAGATCCAGGCATCTTTAGTGGGCTGAGGATGTATATGAGATAAAAGAAACATGTTACTCGGCATTCCCTTCTAGGATCTAGAAAAGTCTCTCATGAGCAGACAGTGCAGGCCCACGCAGCACAGAAGTACGCAGATGGACCTGTTATTGGACAGTGTTAGACGGAGGGGGTGTAAGCCTATGTGAATCTGCTGTGGAAATCCTCTGATTTTACTGCCGCATCTTTAAAGCATTTTCTAAAATGCATATGCTATCCCTAAAAGTTGTATTTACTTTGGCTACCACACTGCTCAGCACTGGTAAAAATGCTTCCAGTAACATGAATGACATGCATGCACAGAAGGGCTGGTTCTTTATTTAAACAGCAGCTTTGGTCAGGGGTGAGTGATTTCCTTTGAAATGCCATTGCTTTAGCATAGCTAAACCTTAGCTCAAAGAATATTTAAAAACGCTTTTCCAACTGTCAGTGGTGCTCCAGTAGCTCAAACACTTGCACCTTTCAAGCTGGAATTTAATCATTTGATATAAATCAGCACTTGAGTTATTAGGTGAAAGTACACAGGTAGCCCTCCAAAAGCACAACGTGTGGCTGAGTGTCACTCAGCAGTGCAGGATGCATAGCACAGACACCTGAAGTACTGCCCCGAGGAGGAACAAAATACAGGCACAAGTCTTGCCTATCCACAGCCTGATGCTGCTTTTGATGTATTGGTCAAACCAACATGGGGACATTTTAATTTCAGTTTAAGAACAGTTAGACTTAAATTTGTTCTTCATTGACGTAATGCAAGCCAAAGTTAAGTGTTTTAAGCTGAAACAAGGATGAGAGGAATTTTCCCCTGTTTGAACACATCAGCCTGATTTCAGGCAATTTTATAGAGGGTAGGTGCATCTCCTGGTGAGGTGACCTTGGACACTGACGTGGCCTCAGAAGGGCAGTCAGGTACCATCCCACCTGGTCAGGTGCAACACAAAGAAATGCACTGGGAAGATGGAGGTGAAAGCCACCTCCACTCACCCCATGTTCACCTGCGCTGGGGGTAACCACCAAAAGGAACCTGGTACATGACAGGCACTGCTCTCCTCTCTGCAACAGGCTGACCACCTAATGCCAGCCATTACTTGCCATAGAAAGGGTTCTCAGGCACTGGAACAGGCTGCGCAGGGAAGTGGTTGAGTCCCCATCCCTGGATGTATTTAAAAGACATGTAGACATGGTATTTAGGGACATAGTTTAGTGGTGGACTTGGTAGTGTTAGGTTAACAGTTGGACTTGATGATCTTAAAGGTTGTTTCCAACCTAAATGATCCTATGATTCCATTCTGTTCTATATTCTTTTCCTTTACATGTGTATGTTTTGGGCCCAGCACTGACTTTGGTAGGAAACACTTGTAATGTAGTTTCTCACAGTTTTCTTCAGTGAGACTACCCTTTCCTCACACAAGAAAACTTTCCTGAAATTTTAACCTAAAATCATCATTTATTGCCACTTCTTGTTACTTACTCATAAGTTCCAAAAAATAAGAAAGAGAGAAGGAATAGACAATTTTTTTAATATAGCTTTTTATATAGCTCTGAGTGAGGTTTAATCTGTTTACCCATGTATTTTTACTCTTCTCTCATGTATTCATGCTCTCTGTTCTTTCCGGTCTTTTCTCTTTTTCGTCACACTTGAAATGGAACATGGAGAGGAAGAACATTGTATAAGAGCCATTTAAAAATAATTAATCAATGTACTTAGTCTTCTAAAAAGACTTCTACAGAACCTCCCCCTTTAAATTAAACATGTAATGAAAATAGTAATTTTGAATTCTCAGCAGTGTTTTCATCAATGTTATTTATGCTGTAATTAAAATATGTCAACAATTTATGAATGTATTGGTCCTCACTTAGGGATTTATTGAAGAGCTCACAAGTGAGGACAAGGAAGTCCTTTACTGTAAGTAAAATATTATTAAAAGTGCAACCCAAAGATGTAGAATTTAAAAATGTTGGGGTTTATATCTATTGATATAAAGTTGATAAAATGTTCCCCTAAAATATTTCCTTTCTTTGATCACCTCTGTTACCTGGATTACGAACAAACAGGATATGAACTGGCAACTGTGCCTCTTTCTATTGCCAGCTGTAAAATACTTTGGGGGGGACTTTGTGTCTTCCAAATGATGACATTATTGCTGTTTTTCTGGGGTTTTCCGCCTCTCCTACAGTCCTGCCTATGCATTTTCCAGGCTTTTTGCTTAAATTAGTTTGAGCTGCAGAGTAAACAGAATCAGCCAGGTTGCTACAAATGGACGGTTGTTCACCAACTGCTTCCTGCTTGCCTGAGAGTGTGCAGCGGGTAATGCGGGGTGTCATTAGGCCCCTATTTAACCGCACGTATGGCTGGGAGGGCATGTTTGTGTTTCATTTATACAGATATGATTAGCTGTTCTCAGTGTTTGTCTGCCGTAAAACTGAAAATGTGTCATGCGCTATTACCCAAGCAAATGTAATGCCCCCAAAATAAACATGCCCCACTAGTTTGGAGGCAGTAATTGATGGAAAAACAGGTGTTTCCCATATTCTGTGTGATTGCCTACACATATGGCTTCTTTTATACTATCTTTCAATTACTTTGTAGTGTTGGCTCCTGCAGAAAAAGAAATAGTGTTACTGAAAAAGAGTGGGTTTCAAGAGTGTTCTTTGGTCCACAGCCAAATTAAATATAAGCAGCACAGCCCTTTTTAGTATTTAAATAATTAAACTACAGCAGCTACCACATCCACTTTAGCCATCAAACTGTGTTTCCAGCTACTCTCATTTTAAAATGTGGTGCTCTGCCTTAGCAAATTAAAGCTACACACAACACAAATTCCCCTTTGAATGGTGTTAACATTCTCAAATTGGACCTTTCAAATAGAATCAGTAAAATAATTTCAACACCTGTGTAACTGGTTGGTTTTATACTTTACAGCCTGAAGTTTTATCTTGCAAAAGCATTTAGTTCCTGACAGCTGTGTAAGATCTACTGATCTTGCAGTGTTAGTAACGGGCAGATTTTATAATGAGATGCAGGCAGAAATATCAGCGGTCACTTTTTGTAACAGGTTTTCTGCAATGCATTGTTCTTCTAGGTGAATGCACTTGGAGGAGAAATAAAAGAAGGAAGAAGGCGTTGTTCCTCACGGATGATAGCACAGAGCAGTTCCTCAGCGGTCAGGGTGAAAGTCAGAGGTATTCTGCAAAACTGGCAGCGAGCCTGGGCCGGGAGCTGCTCCGTGCATGCTCAGCTGGCAGAACAGCACAAGAGCCACCCTCAAATTGTGAATGCTGGTGATAGGCAGTAGCCAAAACACTTAGACTAGGATTGGGTTGATCTTCGATCCCCGTGCATTGATCTCTTCCCCCAAACAAGTGTCTCTGTCTCTGCATCACTATTTTCTTCAGAGCAAGACTTGCCGTGGTCAGGTCTCCGCTTTGGCTGCCTGTGGTGGTGGGAGATCCCTAGCACTGAGACCTGGTCTCATCTTTCTCTGTCAATTCAACAGCAGAGTGCAGCAGTAACACGTTCAGGACATGTTCCTCCTGCTTGGTAAACATGCCTCTTCTGGCTTCCCCCAGTGATGGTTTATCGTTTACCCATGAAGGACAACCTATATTTTAACCTAATTAAGTTCACCTGTTGAAAGAAAGCTCTGTGGGTAGACAAAAAATGCTTAGTTTCATTTTGCAAAATCAAATGCATTGACTTCATGAAGTGACATCAGAGATGAATTTGCTCTCTGGCTTTTACCTTGTGACTGGTTCAAAATGAAATGTCGTTACATAATACCCTTCTTCATCAGGAATATTCTTTCAAAATAATAAGATGATAAAATGACAGCACTTCCCTGAAACTTTTTGATTTTTTTTCTGAAGATAAACTTAATTCTTTTACCTGCCTTTGGTTTTCCTTATGCTCTGCTCCTGCTTATCTGTGCTCTTTCTTTATTTGCTTCAGTAAGAAAGACAATTGCTCCTCTCCTGCAAGGTGCACAAAGATGAAGGAATGTGACTTTATCTCTTTATAGCTTCCGGGGGTGCCTTCATTTCAGTGACAGCTTTCTCACTTCATGAGTTGCAGGGTTTCATGTCTGTGCTTCCCACCTTGTAATCAATATATTTCTCAGGATACTGGCTGCCATTCAGAGGAGGTGAAGCTTTTGAACTCCCCAGCCTTCCCCCGCATGGCAGATTTTGCCTGACTGCATGGTTCTGACTGATGGGATGGGTTTGTGGCCGGTGTAGACGTGGTGAGGTCACACAGTACCAGCTGTGGAGAGCAATTCCCACACCAGCCTCAGCCCCTGCTGCTCCTCCTGAGGAGGTGTCCAGAGCGATGCCACAGCAATTAAGCTGAGAGCTGGACTCAAAAATATGGACTTGAGCCCTGAATAAGAATTGCTAGGTTTAAATGTGTTAGCCTTATTAATAAGCAAGGAAACAGGATGTTGCGTGTAAGTGCTTGGCTTTTCAAAACCAGCCCATCTCCCTTTTTCATGGACATCTTTTTGCAGGATCAGAAATGCAGGTACAAAAACACAACTATGGCCTGAAACCTTTACATGCTTTTTGACTATGGGGAAGAAAAAACTCCGAGGCATGAGAGAGCGGGAACATTGCTTTTGGCTATAATGGGAATAAGTTTTCACGTAGGGTGTGTAAGAACATTTCCAATATAATTTTCATCCAGATGTCCTGGAGCAAGTTACCAAACATTAACACAAAGTTCTTCAATGTACCCCTGTCAGCAAAGTGTGCTACATGGGAGGCACCCAGAACATAAACAGGTGAAGATATGCATTTATACTTGCTGAAGCAATATAAGATTTGAGAAAAGACTCCTGCCCCCTGGGTTCTGATTTTGAGTTCATTTATGCCACTGCAATGTGCTTTTCTTAATAAAAAATATTTTAGTAATTACTGCTGATTCATATCCTTGTTAGGTCAAAATCAGGACTGAGGGGTTTCATTCATGGCTCTCCTGCAACCAGTGGCTACAAACCTTTGAGGGTTAGAATTTCATAATCAGTATTGCACACTGTCTTGATGGACATCCTACCTATGTGCAAGGAAACATTTTGGACTTGGTCTACAAGAAGACACTTCAGCCTGGGAAATGTAATGATTCCCACTCAGCAACCACACGCTGAAAAAACCCCAAGAGCTGCTTTACTAACAATTCTCCATCAGATGCAAAGAGGTCCTTATCAGAATGTAGATCCCCTAGAAGCACATCTATCTTGAATATCATGTTAAACTGAAGCTATACACTAGAAATAATATTTTTCTAATTGGTCTTGTGTTTGTTTCTGATTTTACACTCAGGCAGAATACCATTGGGTGCACTAAGGGCTAAATACATCTTTCACTGATAAACAACAAACCTAAATTGCTTATGGAGCATGAAACAATTGTCTTTGACTCCACCTGATGCTGCTGAGCAAGCTGTTCCTTTTTATTGTGCTATTATTAGATGGGAATGTGGTTGGTTGGACAGCATCCTTCATTAATGGATAGGATAACCAAGTTTGTGTAGCATATAGCTCATTCTCTAGCACAGCTCAGGACTCTATACACAGCCCATCTAACTGAAGTCCTGCACAGAAGAATACATCAATAAATAAACACATGTGGATGAATTAATCATTTAGAAAAGAGTACTGAGATTTTCAGAACAGTCTCAGGGATGCAGATGTTCTAACCACTAAGACTTGGGATATAAATTGTCATTATACATACATATGGCTCTCATTTAATTTCTGTATGCAGATAATGTTTCTGCTCGGTTGCTTAATACCAAATGTAAAATTCAAGACAAGTTGCAGTCTCAGTGATGCGAAATGAGAGGTAAAAAGCCCTTTGTGTTTTGAGTAGAACAGTAGTGGTAAAACTGACACAGGAAAAACCCACGTGGACCCAGCAATTGCTTGGCGAGACAACTGCATTTAAAGAAAACCTCAGAAACATTGCTAAAAATGGAACAGAAGGATCTTTAAGGCATCTGTCCAGGAAAGTGAAGAAAATACATTTTTGGCAGTGAACACTGAGAAAATCACGCAGCGGATACAATAAATTAAAATGAACAGAAAACACGTCCTAGTCGCTAGCTTGACTTTGACAAACCCTGTCCTGTCCTTACACTATGTTGCAGAAAGTGAGTATGGGTGAACACCAGGATGGTGCTGTACTGTCATTTTATTGGTATTCTATTCTACATTGATATTTATTGATATTCTATTGGTGTTTCTGGTATACTTATTACATACTCATCCTTTTTCCCCTCCCTTAATCCATTCAAATTCCTGTTATTTTGGGCTCCTGTACACGTCATGGCTGGTATTTCAGTGGCAGTCGTTACAATTCCCTCATCCCTACGGGAATACACGGGTCCTCGGAAGGCTCTCAGAACCGTACCCATCCTGGCACAATGATGTTCAGGGCTGAGATTTCAGACACTAAAATGCTGGCTTTTTACAATATTTTCCACTCCTCATTGTTTTGTATTTATGTTTTCCATTATCTTCCTATTTTAGAAGCCAGTGAAGAGTAGGGCAGGCATATCTGTCACTCTGTAATAAACAGAAGAAGATCAGTATTAAATCACAGCTCTGATACCTAGAAGCCACTTATTAAAATCTTCAGTTTAAAAGTTGGAAGAATCAAGCAGTGAAATATAGTTAACTATAAACTGAAGCTGGTAAAAGGTTCAATTTCAGAGGCAGAAGCAAGAGCATTTAGGGAACATTAGGTAATTTTTAGAGGCATTTTCTGCCATGCAAGGGAAGACAATGAAATGGTAGTAGGAAAGCTAAATAAACAGAAGGAGCTGGGGAAATGCAGATGCAAAATGAAAATATGGAAACAAATGAGTACTTAACAAACTGCAGTATTTGCTGAGAAAGTGCAATGTGCAAACCACTGGATGTGATTAAAAAGAAAAAAAAGAGGGAATTTAAAATTATCTTAAAATGAGTAATTGCACTTCGGGACAAAGATATTTGTTATATAATCAGGCCGGGTAGCGGTGCCAATTAATGCCGCATACCTATGGTGTGTCTGAAGTATCAGGGGATGATGCGCATTAATCAACCCCAGTAGGTCCCGGGTTATTAGCTTAATTGAAAAAAAAAAAAAAAAGTTTTATTCGCCCAGCTCTCCCCTGGCACCGCGGCCGAGAGGCGAGGGCTGCTCCTCCCGACGGACGTGGCGGGGCTGGGGGGGGAGAAACCCACCCGCGGAGGGGCCGGGCGGGAGGACACGGCCAGATCCGCGCTCCTGCCTCACCTTCGCCCCGGGGTGAATCTCGGCGATGATCCGTGATAACGGCAACGATCGCAAAACAGCACAAAGCCAGCGCAGCCGTGCGGGAGCCGCCCCCCCCCCCCCTCCAGTTTCCCCCCGCCGGGACCGGACCCCCCTGCGCTCCCTCCGCCGCCATCCCCGTCCCAGGGCGCCGCGGGGAACGGCCGCCCTCGCCGCCCGGGGCCGGGCGGCTTCGCCCCCGCCGCCCGCTGGCTGCCGCGCACGCCGCCCGCCCCCCCCCGGGGAATTACCCCCCCCCCCGGCTCGGGGGCCAGGTACACTTGACGTCAGGATGGCTGTCGTCGTTTTGACGTGTAAACACTCATTTCCATTCCGGCTCCGGAGGGTCTGGGCGCCGCGCAGCCCCGGGCAGCCGCGCCGGCAGGCAGGCAGGCAGGCAGGGACCCGCGCCGGCCCATCGCCGCCGCCGCCCGCTCCGCCGCGCTCGCCTAGCAACGCGGCGCCCCGCCGCAGCCCGCAGCCCGCCCGCCCGCCTGCCTCGCCGCCGGCCGCCGCTCCCTCCGCCCCGCAGCCATGGACGGGCGCCGCTGGGCCGGCCGGTGCGCGGCCCTGGCGCTGCTGGCCGCCTGCTGCCTGACCGGCGGCGGCAGCGCCGAGCGGCAGTTCCTCAACGAGTGGGCGGCGGAGATCCCGGCGGGCCTCGACGCCGCCAGAGCCATCGCGGAGGAGCTGGACTACGACCTCGTGGGGCAGGTACGGCCGGGCGGGGGAGCTGCCCCGCCGGGGCTCCTGTCCCTCCCGCCTTCCCTCCCTCCCTCCTCGGGGCTGTCCCGAAACTTGTGCCCGGCTGCCGCTCGCGGGGCTCCGGGGAGTTTGAAGCGCCTTCTCCTCCCGCCGCTCCCCCCCCGGCCCCGGCTTCGGCTCCGCACCCGGCGGGGAGCCCCACCACCGCGGCGCCCGGCCGGGGACGGCTCTTCCCTGGGGGGACGGGGCAGGGCGCTCCCGCCCTCCCCGAGGCGATGGGGCAGGGTCGGGCAGGGCGGCTCGCCTCTCCCTGAGGGGACCGGACAGGCTCGGGCAGGGCACCCCCTCTCTCCCTGAGGGGACCGGGCAGGCACCCCCGCTGTCCCCGAGGGGCCCGGGCAGTGTCGGGCAGGCACCCATGTGCTCCCTCCCGGGACCGGGCAGGGCTGGGCAGGGCGCCCCGGCTCTCCCCGAGGGCTCCGGGCAGGAGACGGGCGCAGGGAGCCCTGGCTTCGGCCCCGCGCCGCCCCCGACCTGGCCCCCCCGCCATCCCGCTCCCCGCCTCGGAGGCTCCATCGCCATCGCGGGGCTTCTCTCCAGCCGTCCCTCCTGGCGCTTTTTTGGGATGCCGTGACGTCAGCGTTGTCAGGGATGAGTAACCGCCTTTAGGTAACAGCCTCGTCCCACCTCCGGGTGAGGGTCCTGCGCCAGGCAGCGCCTCTGGCAGCGCTGGGGACCCCGCTCCTCTGCCGCAGAGCCGCTTCCCACCCGCGCCGTGGCCCGGAGCCCCCCGTCGGGAGCTGGCCGAGAGCGGGAGGGGGGTCCCCTCTCCTCATCCCCTTCCCGGCCTCCTGCCCGGGCGTTCTTCGGACTCTGAAACCTAGGTGTGATCCCACCTCCATGGGCTCGGTCTTTCTGCTCTTTGAGTCAGTGGATTTGCCCCCCACTGATTTCAAACAGCCCCTCCGTAGGGAAGAGGGGTGCTCAAAGCCGGCGGGGTGCACCCAGCTCCCCAGGTGATCGGCTACTGCACAAGTGAGAACGCCAGGTCAGTAGGTGCCCATACAAACAAACCCCGCAGGGAGGTTTCTGAGGCCACACGAAGCTTTTTACACCCATTCAGTTGAACCCCAGGCAGAGCAGGTAAAACTGGCGTGTGACCGAATGTAAAGCCTGTCCTTCAAAATGTGACTGTGAGTATATGGGTCACTACTACAGGTACTACATTACTGAGTACTGTAGTAGTAATGACGGCTACTTCACTAACTTAAATGGAATTATTCCCCCAGTTTCTTCTAGCAGCACACAGGCTGTGATAAGCAGTTCTTCCTTGAAGAGTGTTTTTTAGTTTAAAATATCTAAAGGCTAGTTTCTTGCTCTTTTCTTTCCTCTTTTAAGCAGAATGAATTTGGTCAGGTTGTGACTGTTGATACTTGTTTCCAGTGGGGAAATATCTCTCTATAGTTAAATTACGCCTCTGTCTTATAGATTGGATCACTCAAAAATCACTACCTATTCAGACGTAAAAACCATCCAAGGCGGTCTCGAAGAAGTGCCATTCATATCACTAAAAGACTTTCTGATGATGAGCGGGTGAGTGTTACATTTATTCCTTTTCATGCCCCCTGTTTATTCTGTCTCTTTATTGCTAGCTTTGTAATGAGGTCACAGGCAGGCTTTCCTCGTTTTGCAAGTCTAATATATTCAGCCATCCATACTTGTGCTGAATAATACTTTATTATTCTGTCATTAACAGGCAGAATCTGACCCTCTCTTACCATATTTTTGCAAGTGCTTTCCAGATTAAGATTTAAGATACACAGCATTGCAGAGGCTTGGAATTTTAGGTGATGTGTTGCTGATAAAAATATGGATGAGGAACCACAGGGCTCGAGTCAAAGTAAAAATCCATAGATGCAGTAAGTTTAATCAGGTCATGTCTGTGCAATTACCATGGGAATTAGGTTTGATTTAAAGTGACTGAATATTAAAAAAAAAAAAGGAGGGGAAAAGGGCTGAGGTTTTGCTGGATTTGCTTCTTCTACGACAAGCTAAAACCTCTTCTCAAAGGATCCTTCACATGTTCTAGACTTGCAGTTTTTTTGTTACACTGGGATCCAACTGCAGAGGACAGGCACACTGGAGAGCCAGGGCTCTAAGGTATGATCCATTGGTGAGGCAGACTCCCCATTTATTTGACTTTATTTAAGAGAGAAGCATGTCTGTAAACATACTGAGACAATGAGGTGGGTGGCAAATTTAAGGAACAGACGAGAATGCTCTCAGCCCCTCTTAAAAACAATTTCTGGCAAATTTCAGAACAATAAAATTTGAATTTCAAATCAGCATTATTGTGGCAATCATTGTAAAAATATGAGCAGTGCAAAACATGAAGTAACTTAGTTGTGAAAACCAGCAATTTATCATGTAAGGACAAATCACTTGAGAACGAGTAATTGGTTATCTGGGGGTTTTAGATGTGAATGTCATCTAGAAGGAAATATTCTATGCATAGCTAGAAGAATTAAAGGAGGGGGTGAGACAGGGTATTTGTTTTGCCTGTTCTGTTTCAAAACTGTACACTCCCGTCTATCTCCTTGCAAACATTGGTTTAACAGTTAAAGTCTTCTAGGTGAAATAATTCTAAACTGGGGATGTTCAAAACCACAGCTTTAGTGTAAATTAGTGTTCTAATTTATACCCATACCAAGGATCAAATGTTCAATGCCATCATAATACAATGTTCAGGAACAGAATTTTGGTTGCAGTTCCTCCCTTTTTTGGACTTAGTACATCGAATGCATCTCTTACGCCGGGCAGCATGACTGTGTTTAATATACTAAATTCTAATGTTGTAAGCAGAATGGAAGCAATTGTGTTACACCCATTACTGCCAAACGTTATTGCAGACTTACATACTTAGATCCAAAAACAGAGCTTGAAAGAGCTGCAGGTGATTTGCTAAATTTACTCCAATTTCCCTTTTATTTACCATCTAGTATGCAAATTAACTATGTGAATGAATGAGATGTAATTATGTCATTATGTAAGTATATAAACACAAAGCAATCATGTAATGCTGTGTAGTTATACACGGACCTTTGCTCCAACGAGCTACTCTTGTTCAGCAACAGCCTATTTAAAAAGATTTAAATTCAGTCCTTGAAAAGGGGGAGAGAAGGGAATTCTGCTTTTGTTTGTATAATGCCTTCATGAATTTTATGGTATGTTAAGTGTGAAAGCTGGGGTAAAACTTGGCTCTAATCTGAGTATTTATCTGCCTCCTATAGATGTCCCAGTGTTTGTTGGAAAACAGATAAAGGCTGTGAATATATCAAAAGGATATAATTATCTGGTTTCCTAACTTCTTCCAGTATTTGCACTAGTTTCCAAATCTACTTTCTTGCAAGAGACCTGAATCAAGATTATTTTCACTGCTTTATATATCAGCGACTGGAGATTTGGCACAGGGCCTTCAGCTTTTTCTGTAGATGGATGGTTGGAACCTCACCCAGCTGCTGAGTGACAAACATTTGGCTTGTTTGTCTGACATATGTGCTTGGTAGTTTCAGCTCATTTCCCTCAGTGCAGTTGTCCACATCAAACAAGCATGGAAGTTGTCAGTTCTTAATTACTGTTGGGTGATGAAGAGGCCAAGCTTTGCTGTGGGCAGGGAAGAGAAATAAAGGTAATTGCTCTAACCCGTGTGCAAGTGTGTACGGCCCTGGATATCAATAGCGCAGTTTAAAATACTTATACTTGCATGGGTATATTAATCTTCTGTGACTAACTACCGTTTTTAGGGGATTTAGCACTAAATATATAGCAAAGGGAAAGCAAAGGGAATAGTATTAGAGAGCTTTCAGTAAACGTGTGATGTAGCTACCGTTTTTAAAGGTTTATGTTCTTATAGTGAACTTTCATTAGGCTCTCACGAGAAAATCATATTTTAATCAAATCAGGACTTTTTTCTCATTATAATGTCTGAGTCACTCTTATTATTGTTTCATAGATGGGGATAGATTTAAGGACCATAAAGCCATTGGATCACAGTAGACAAAAATAAGGAAATCTATTCAGATGTTTAAAGCAAAAGGTTAGATCCAAGGTGTCCTCCACTTGAGGCTTATAGCAGCATCTTGGCAATCTGCTGAACTTGAGTTTGCTTTGCTCGTCTGGAAATTGGGATGAGAAGCACCAACTTGATCTATGTCAGAGTGACCGTCCATGTACTAGCAATGAATAACATTTTATTCCCATTTCCAAAAGGAGCACACAGCACAGAGAGAGGTATCAGAATCAGGATTTGATTTGAACTGGGTTTAGTAATGCATTCAAGGAAACGAAGTGGGATACACTTTTAAAATGCACCCTAGTGACTTGGAGAGTGCTCTGTCTGTGCACAAATGCTATGCAACTCATTGTATCGATGCTTTAGCAAAACACACTGAAGCATTTTGGCTTTCAGTTGCCTTAAGTGGAATTATGCCGGTGATGAAGTTAGTCCAATGTTCATAGCTTACTAATTGATCACACCTCAAAACACCACTGGGAAGGAGACTTGAAGGTCCAGCTGGGCTATGAGTAACAATATCATTATGATTGCTAGACTAAATCCAGAGATAATGGTTCTCCTTTTCTTTTAACTCCCAATAGAAATAGATAGGTATTAAAATGTAGGTAGGAGGAAGAAGCAGGCTGTAGTTCTGCTTGTTTCGGTAACCACCACAGCTTAGATAACCTTCTAATGATATTACGCATTTGATATAGAAGCGTGCATTGTGTGGCACTCACAGGAATTCTACTGGTAACTTGGGCTTAATGATTTTCTATGAATTGCTTCTACAGTATCGTGATTTCACCAAGTCCTCTTCCCCAAAGTACACTGTACTACAGTATAAATAATCCTCCTCTCTGCATCAAACATTGCTCATTTTGCTTTAGGCATCAAAATTTTGCTGTGTGAGGAAACCCCTTACCCTCTAGGTTAAGAAAGTTCTAACCTATAGAGGCTTACTTGTCCTGTTTATACAAATCATTGTAGGTGTCATGGGCAGAGCAGCAATATGAAAAAAAGCGAACTAAGCGTGCCACTGTGAGAGACTCGGCAGAAAATCTTTTCAATGATCCTATGTGGAATCAGCAGTGGTATCTGGTAAGAATTTGTTTCATTGTGGAACTGGGGATGGTGTATTTCAGTTGTACTGTCAGCTGTATTGTTTCACTCATATCAGAGCGCTTGCACTGAAGGGAGTAAATGAAGAGTCAAATGGTTATCTTTAAGAATTTAACTTATCTTTGAAGCTGAATATCTGTTTGCTTCTTTGCCCGTTTCCAATAGGGAGCAGGAAATTTCTGAGATGTCTGTATTGGACAAATACACGCACACAGAGTTCAAAAAAGCGGTTTTGTGGAGAAAGCAATGTCGTGCTCTCCGGGAGACACAGTTCCTTTTTGCACCTTTCTGTGGTTTTCACTTCTTTTCCCTCTATTTTTCCCACATGAGAAACAGAAACATGATGCTTATCCTTGTTTGCAGTGCACATTGAATTTTTTCTGATTAAATGCATAAATGTGTTAAATATTTTCTTCCAAAATATATTCCTTGCCTTGTAGTAAATAACTTATTATGACCTTATTATTATGATTTGATGGCAACAGTTTTTAGCTGTATTCAGTGTACCTTCACACATCACCAGAAAAAATTATTTGATTATTTGATGGATTCTAGAGAACAAAACTTGAAACCTCAAATAATCCCCTGAACAGCAGCACTCAGAAAGGAAGGCATAAAACGAAAGAAAGGTCATTCCCATAACAAATTTCTGTTTCTAAGCCTCATATTGTATGCAATATTCCTTTGGAAACAAAGAAATGAAAAAGCTGCGATCAACTAATGTAATTATTCACAGAGAAACAGAAGGAAAATGCTTTTTTTTACATCTGTGTTTTTATGGGGGTTGTAAGCAAGTTTTCTAAATTAGATGTATGTACTGCACATTTAATATTAGAGACGAAAAATGACCCATTTAGGAGCTACTCTTGAAAGAGCTTGCTGTGGAAGAGAAAGCTATAGATGATTCATGCTTCCAGTTGATTTACCACAGGAACAGTAATGAGGGTAGTAAACAGAAAGTTGTGATTCAGCACAGTTGTTCCTAACCGAAAGACTACCTTAATTGTTTTATCCATTAATTATTTTGCTCTGGCTAACTTGAATGTCAAAGGAGAAAACACATTTGGAGAAAACACAGCTCACTGTACTGTGGGGTACTGTCTTGGCTTCTCATCAAGTGAAAAGAACAAATATTAGCAGGTCTGATTATTAACTCAAAGTTCCAAGGTTCATTGGTACATCCCTACCATTCCCATGTTTCTGCTGCCTACCTCCAATAAATACAAGATGCTCTTTGTTCAGAGGTGGTCTTCAGGGATCTTCAAGTAATGGGGTAAATCTTTCAGTGCCACAAGTATTTGAAGAAACTAATTTTTGTGTTATCTTTGCAAAATTTGAGCAAAATACACAAGTTCAGGCTGGGATGGTTTAGAGCACCTTTAAAATACGACTTTGGACCTGTGCAGTATAAATAGATAAAAACGTTGACATATTTTAATCCTTTCTGTCCCCCAGCAAGATACAAGAATAACTCCATCCCTGCCCAAACTGGATCTCCATGTTATTCCTGTATGGCAAAAAGGGATTACAGGCAAGGGTGTTGTCATCACAGTACTAGATGATGGCTTGGAGTGGAATCACACTGACATCTATGCTAACTATGTAAGTTTGGGCATTAGAATGCTATGGAATAAATTAATCAGTTGTAAATTTGATATACAGACATTCTTCTCCAGCTTGCTCTCTGTTCTGTAAGTCAGCTCCTACAGTACAGAGACTGAAATATTTGCCTTAGGCATAATCTGGAACCCGGTCTGTATCACAGAAAGCTGAATGTTACTTAGCAATGATAGCGTGGTTTTTGTTTTTGTTTGTTTGTTTTGGTTTTGGTTTTTTGTTTGTTTGTTTTTTTCCCCCTCAGTGTATTTAGTTCCCAGGCATCTTTGTATACAGTGGTTTAATGCTGAATTATTAGAGCTCCATGAAAAGTTTACGGAATTGTTAATACCTATCAAATTCTACCAACTCGATTGCTGTCAACATGAGCGACACCAGAGAAATAAATACAGACTCAAGAACCCATTTCGTTACACATTTTAAAATGCATTTTCTAGTTGTCCAAATTAATTCTGCTTTTTTTTTAAATGCAGGATCCACAGGCAAGTTACGATTTCAATGACAACGATCATGATCCCTTTCCTAGATATGACCCAACAAACGAAAACAAGTGAGTAGCCTCCCAGTTGAGTGAAGAGAACAAAACAGTACGTTATTAATTTGTGTGTTAGAATATGCAAATGCAAAAATATCTATGTATGTTCCTTGTGACGTTTATATAATAACAGGAAGAATTTGTGTAACAGAATCACAGGATGGTTGAGGTTGGAAGGAACCTCTGAAGGTCGTCTGGTCTGAGCCCCTGCTCCAGCAGGGAGACCTAGAGCCGGTTGCCCAGGACCACATCCAGATGGCTTTTGAATATTTCCAAGGAGGGAAACTGCACAACCTCCCTGGGCAGCCTGTTCCAGTGCTCGGTCACCCTCACAGTGAAAAAGTGTTTCCTGATGTTCAGAAGGAACCTGCTGTATTTCAGTTTGCACAAAGATTTGCATGCACCGTTGGCACAAACACTGGAAACTAAGGAAATTAAACTCCCAGATGAAGAATGTTGTAATTGTAATCTCCCTAAAATGTTCTGAATTTCTTCATATCTGTATATATGTAAGGTACTGATATGTTTCTGTAAGCTAAAGGGAACAATCTGTTCATGTCACCACGTGTGCTTCTAGAATGATACCTCCCTAGGCAGATTTTTACTTCAGTTCTCTGCTTTGCACTGGGAATTTTAAAAGAATATGTCTCCTATGAAGGGCTCTGGAGGAGACTGTTTTAGAGGAACCTACCAAGAAACCCATCCCTTCAGATCAGCTTTTGTAGCTAAGGATGCTGTTTTCCAGTTTTGGCAGTACCTTTTGGGCCAATGGAATAGCTTCTAGCTCAGTGCAGGCAATCACAGGTGAAGTCATGCTTCTGACCTCCTCTCATATGGGTATGACACATGGTCAGACACTGGAGGTTACATTCACTCCTGGGACAATCTTTCTGTCTCTTCTGAGGCATATGGAAGCTTTATTTAGACCAGATTTGGCCTAAATGTCCTCAAGGTGGAAATTTGGGTTTTTCAACCTTGGGGAAGTTTACATGGCACCGGGCCTACTGGAGGCAGATGGGGTTCACCTGTCGCCAAAGGGGAAAAGGATTCTGGCTCAGGAGTTAGCAGGCCTCATTGAGAGAGCTTTAAACTAGACTCGAAGGGGGAAGGGGATAAAACCAGTTCTGCTAGGGATGAGCCCAGGGGTGGCACGCCTGTGTCGGAGAAGAGATCGATAGCCCAACTCAAGTGCATTTACACCAATGCACGCAGCTTGGGCAATAAGCAGGAGGAGCTGGAAGCCATTGCACGGCAGGGAAACTATGACGTGGTTGCCATTACGGAAGCATGGTGGGACAACTCGCACAACTGGAGTGCTGCAATGGATGGCTACAAGCTCTTTAGACGGGACAGGCAAGGAAGGCAAGGCGGCGGGGTAGCCTTGTATGTCAGAGAGTGTTTTGACTGTCTTGAGCTCGACAAAAGTAACGACGAGGTTGAGTGCTTATGGGTAAAGATCAGGGGAAAGGCCAACAAGGGAGATATCCTGATGGGAGTCTGTTATAGACCACCCAACCAGGATGAGGAAGCAGATGAAGTTTTTTACAAGCGGCTGGCTGAAGTCTCAAGCCCTTGTTCTTGTGGGAGACTTCAACTTACCAGATATCTGCTGGAAATACAACACGGCAGAGAGAAAGCAGTCTAGGAGGTTCCTGGAGTGCATGGAGGATAACTTCCTGACGCAGCTGGTAAGCGAGCCAACCAGGGGAGGTGCCCCGCTGGACCTGCTGTTCACGAACAGAGAAGGCCTAGTGGGTGATGTGGTGGTCGGAGGCTGTCTTGGGCACAGCGACCATGAAATGGTTGAGTTTTCGATTTTTGGAGAAGTAAGGAGGGGGGCCAGCAAAACCACAACCCTAAACTTCAGAAGGGCAGACTTTGGCCTGTTTCGGAGTTTGGTTAACAGAGTCCCTTGGGAGACAGTCCTGAAGGGCAAAGGAGTCCAGGAAGGCTGGATGTTATTCAAGAGGGAAGTCTTAAAGGCACAGGAGCAGGCTGTCCCCATGTGCCGCAAGTCGAGCAGGTTGGGGAGAAGACCGGCCTGGCTGAACAGAGAGCTCTGTCTGGAACTCAGGAAGAAAAGGAGAACCTACCACCTTTGGAAGAAGGGGCAGGTGACTCAGGGGGACTACAAGGATGTGGTGAGGATATGCAGGGAAAAGATTAGAAAGGCGAAGGCCCAGCTAGAACTTAAACTGGCCACTGCTGTCAAGGACAACAAAAAATGTTTCTACAAGTATATCAGCGACAAAAGGAGGGCTAAGGAGAATCTCCCTCCTTTGTTGGATGCGGAGGGAATCTTGGCCACGAAGGATGAGGAGAAGGCTGAGGTACTTAATGCCTTCTTTGCCTCAGTCTTTAATAGTTGGACTGATCATCCTCAAGGTTTTCATGCCCCTGAGCTGGGAGATGGAGATAGGACACAGAATGTAGTCCCAGCTGTCGAAGAGGTGGCAGTCACTGACCTGCTCCTCTACTTAGATGCCCACAAGTCTATGGGGCCAGACGGGATCCACCCGAGGATACTGAGGGAGCTGGCAGAGGAGCTTGCCAAGCCCCTTTCCATCATTTATCAGCAGTCCTGGTCAACCGGGGAGGTCCCAGATGACTGGAAGCTAGCAAATGTGACACCCATCTACAAGAAGGGTCGGAAGGAAGATCCGGGGAACTACAGGCCTGTCAGCCTGACCTCGGTGCCGGGGAAGGTCATGGAACAGATCATCTTGAGTGCCATTATGCGGCATGTGCGGGACAACCGGGGGATCAGGCTCAGCCAACATAGGTTTATGAAAGGCAGGTCCTGCTTCACTAACCTGGTCTCCTTCTATGACAAGGTGACCTGCTTAGTGGATGAGGGGAAAGCTGTGGATGTTGTCTACTTGGACTTCAGCAAGGCCTTTGACACCGTCTCCCACAGCATTCTCCTGCAGAAGCTGGCTGCTCACGGCTTGGACAAGTGTACTCTGCGCTGGGTTAAAAACTGGCTGGACGGCCGAGCCCAGAGAGTCGTGGTGAATGGAGCCAAATCCAGTTGGCGACCGGTCACGAGTGGTGTTCCCCAAGGCTCAGTGTTGGGGCCGGTCCTGTTCAATATCTTTATCGATGATCTGGATGAGGGGATTGAGTGCACCCTCAGTAAGTTTGCAGATGACACCAAGTTGGGTGGGAGTGTCGATCTGCTGGAGGGTAGGAAGGCCCTGCAGAGGGACCTGGACAGGCTGGATTGTTGGGCTGGGGCCAACTGTATGAGGTTCAACAAGGCCAAGTGCTGGGTCCTGCACTTCGGTCATAACAACCCCATGCAACGCTACCGGCTTGGGGAGGAGTGGCTGGAAAGCAGCCTGGCTGAAAAGGACCTGGGGGTGATGGTTGACAGCCGCCTAAACATGAGCCAGCAGTGTGCCCAGGTGGCCAAGAGGGCCAATGGCATCCTGGCTTGTATCAGGAATAGCGTGGCCAGCAGGACCAGGGAGGTGATGGTGCCCCTGTATTTGGCACTGGTGAGGCCGCACCTCGAGTACTGTGTCCAGTTTTGGGCCCCTCACTTCAAGAAGGACATGGAGGTGCTGGAGCGTGTCCAGAGAAGGGCAACGAGGTTGGTGAAGGCTCTAGAGCACAAGTCTTATGAGGAGCGGCTGAGGGAGCTGGGGTTGTTTAGTTTGGAGAAGAGGAGGCTGAGGGGAGACCTTATTGCCCTCTACAATTATCTGAAAGGAGGTTGTAGAGAGGTGGGGGTCGGTCTCTTCACCCCAGTAACAAGCAATAGGACGAGAGGAAATGGCCTCAAGCTGCGCCAGGGTAAGTTTAGGTTGGATATTAGGAAAAACTTCTTTACTGAAAGAGTAGTCAGGCACTGGAACAGGCTGCCCAGGGAAGTGGTTGAGTCCCCATCCCTGGAGGTATTTAAAAGACAGGTAGATGCGGTACTTGAGGACATGGTTTAGTGGTGGACTTGGCAGTGCTAGGTTAACGGTTGGACCTGATGATCCTAAGGGTCTTTTCCAACCTTAACAATTCTATGATTCTATGATTCTATGATTCTAAGGTAGTAACCTAGGAAGTTTCAAAAGGCTCGAATGCAAGACAACCAGCCAGTTCACTTACTGGACTTGCGGAATTTTGTCTGATGCCCTCTCTAGAGCTACCTCTTTGATACTCTGTGGAACATCTTGATGGGTCTGTCACACTGAGGCGTATCCATGGTAGTTCAAGGAGGGATTTTGTCCATCAGAAAGAGAAGAGAATGGACCTCTTTAAAAGCTGGTACACAGAAGAAGTCAATTTCTTAAACCAATTAGGATGCCACTACTCAATAAAGATACAGTAAGAAACTGATGGACTGGTTCCCTATTGTCTATCAGACAATACAATAGCATCCACAACATAAATCAGTGTATGGGCAAAAAACCCAATCAATCAAAGGATAAATGTCCCATGAATAAGACATTTGACAAATGACATTTCTACTTTGTTACAGCATTATTTAAGAGCAAGAAGCCATTATCCTCTTGTTCCGATGACATTATCTCTTAAATCTACCTGTATTACCTCTAATCTTTATTAATAAGTAAATGGAATTCAGCCCAGAGGCATTCCAACACTTCATTGAATAACAATCTGTAGTATTAAATAATACAACTCTTTTACAATTACAGTTATATGAAGGTTTTCTGTATTGTGGAATAAGAATCACCTATGGCAAAAATAATTGCATAGAAAATAGTTAGTTACAAGGAAAATTTAGCAATGGTGAGGATACTTTAAAGGCTAACTTTCTGAAGTCCTAAATAAATGAGTATCTAAATGTGTGATTAAAAAAGACTTGTATCATATTTCTGTCTGAAGAAGTTTAGCAGCTTCTTAGCCTCATAATTTGACACTACTTTCACACTCAACTCAAATACTGGAATCTAATAGGCCTACAGACTTCAGTGTGACTTAAATTAGATACTTATCATCTCATCACAATGATCCTTTGATTATTAAGTAGGTAAAATTATGTTGAATGAAGCCTAAGAGAAACAAGTATTTTTGTATCATGTAGATACAATTCAAAAGCTATTCAATAGCTGTGTTGCATTCATTTAAAGGAAGACTTCAACCAAATCAGGAAGGTCATTGATGAGTCTTTGTGTACGTCACACAAAGATGTTCTGAAAGGTTGTTTATTCTTACTGTATTTATTCAGGCATGGGACACGGTGTGCAGGAGAAATTGCCATGCAAGCCAACAACAGAAAATGTGGAGTTGGAGTAGCCTACAATTCCAAAGTTGGAGGTAAGAAAAAGAAAATAATTAGATGTCTAATACGAGTGGAAACCAGACAGATTTTGTGAAGTGCTGAGTGTTTTCAGCTACCGTTAATCTAAAATACAAATGATTAAATCTTCTCAGAAAACACCAGTCTTGCAGTATTAGGCTACAAAATCCTGTCTGGCTGTAGTGCAGTGTTACATCTATATGACAGCATTTCTTGAATGTCGGCATACTCTCTGGAATTTGGTTATCAGTTGTATATATGTAGAAATCATATAACAACAGCAACAACAATATAGGTGGTGAGGATGATGATAATTAATAATAATAACAATAATAATAATAGCAACAACCTCTGTTGTACTCAGAGGTAAGACTGCATCTTTTAAGGAATGATGGACTGACTTAAAATTGGTTATCCTGGAAGGAGGTGGTGTGGGGGAAGAGAGGGATTGAATAAAGTGAAAGTAATAATATACAGATTTATACCCACCCTTGCTTGCAGCATATTGTTTCCATCTACACAATTACATTCAAAAGGTCATGTCAGTCAAGATATTCAAACTGCTGTGGTTTTTGTTTCAACAGCTTACTTCTCTACTATCATCATAAGTTAATTTTGAAAATAAGTAGTCTTGCTTGCCCGTCAATCGATATTGCCTTTTTTTTTTGAAGGGGTGACTAAAAGTTTAATCCATTAGAGGCTTATGAAATAGTCATGATCAAAATATCAGTTGCAAATGGTTATTTAGCTCAGAGGAAGATACTTGTTCAGTCCTAGTTTTTCCATTACTCCCTTTTTTCCTTTTAAACAAAGGGATGATGAGTGGCAATTGACACCCATAACTGCCATTCCCACCATTTCAGTCTTATATTTGTAGGTTCCCATTTGCTCTACTGAGGTGTCATAGATGTCAGCTTTGCAGTCTGCCTTTGCCGTAATGCATTATGCTGTCATGCTCTGTTTAAATAAAATATCTCACTCATAAGATGAAGATGCCAAATTTTCAAAGCAGGGCAAAATGGATGAAGCTGCAAAGATGTCTGAACTCCCGCTGTGCCCATATTTTAAGGCACTTGCATCTACAGAGAAGATTCCTCCACAGTTATTTGCATATGCTCTATGTTCATTTGCAAATGCAAACTACAGATCTGTGCATAGTGATTTGTCTAAAAAAGGAAAATAACAGGAGGAAAAGCAGTCCAGCAATCCAAATTACCGAGGAAGCTGCTTATACCTGAGTGGGGGGAGGAGAAAGAATAGAAAAGTTGAAAGAAATCGTAAGCTGTTATGTATGACCAGCCTGATTAAGACAGGGTTGTAACAAAAATATGTTCAAAGAGCAATGGAAGATAGGAGAAGTCTTCAAAAGATTCAGATAAATTTGGAGTGGCTAAACATTGGCTTTTTTGATGTTTGTCCTGGTTTCAGCTGGGATAGAGTTAATTTTCTTCTTGGTAGCCGGTATGGGGCTGTGTTTTGGGCTTAGGATGAGAACAATGTCGATGATACACTGATGCTTTGGTTCTTGCTAAGTAGTGCTAAGTATTGCTAATAGTCACTAAGTAGCGCTTACACTGGTCAAGGACTTTTCAGCTTCCCGTGCTCTGCCCTGGTGCACGGGGGGCTGGGAGGGGGCACAGCCAGGGGCGCTGACCCAGACTGGCCAAAGGGCTATGCCATACTGTATGACGTCATGCTCAGTATATATGCTGGGGGAAGAAGAAGGAAGGGGGGGAACATTCAGTGTGATGGCGGTTGGCTTCCCAAGTAACCGTTACGCGTGATGGAGCCCTGCTTTCCTGGGGATGGCTGAACACCTGCCTGCCCATGGGAAGTAGCGAATTAATTCCTTGTTTTGCTTTGTTTGCGTGCACAGCTTTTGCTTTACCTATTGAACTGTTCTATTTTATTTTACTTCAATTATTAAACTGTTCTTATCTCAACCCACGAGTTCTCTCCCCTTTACCCTTCCGATTCTCTCCCCCATCCCAGCGGGGGGAGTGAGCAAGCGGCTGCGTGGTGCTTAGTTGCTAGCTGGGGTTAAACCACGACAATGTTCCAAGCTATACAGGATTCATTTCTTCACAGGCTTTTTTCCTCCCCCCCCTTTTTTTTTAAATCCATGAAATGACGCATTACACACTTCTATTTGACATTAGTTCAGGATGACTTCTTTAAGTGGCTGTTTGCTTGTAGCAATTGCCATACTGGATAAATCCAGTGGTCCACAGCCGATGCCTTCTTTCTGATAGTCAGCAATAGCTGCTTTAGGGAAAGAAACCCTGACATTTGGAATACCTTATTCTCTAACCTTCAGCTTCAGAAGTTGGTTTAACTTTGCCTTCAGGGGTAAAACAAAACATTCCATTAAAAATTTTTTGTTTTCCATGAAAATGCTGACTTTAACAACCCTGAGTGTTCTCAGTAGTCCCATCAATGCCTGGCCCTACTCTGAAACCTTGATGAGTCTTTTCAGTACTTTGTGGCTGTGAATCCCATAGGCTTTTCTGTGCACTGTGTGAAAAAATTACTTCTTAATGCCAGTTTTCAAAGTGACACCTTTCAGCGTCCTTTAACAGTCATCTCTTGTTCTGCATAGAGCTAAGAAACGCGTGTGTATTGATCACCTTTGGAGTAAAGCAGGGTGAATGTGTTCATGCATACCTAACCATAGCACTGTGCTATGATATTTCTCTGGTGCTGCCATGGAAATCAAATGATTAAGAAGCTCCATTTTACAAAGGACTGAGCTGAGAGTTCCCGCACAGCGACGTGTTGCTAAAAATAGCATTCTGCCAGGCAGATACATGTATGTGTCTGAAATTACCTTGGGCTTTGCCCTTTGATTTTGTGGGACTGATGATGGGAGCAAGCATGTGCAAGAATAGGAAAGAGTTTATGCAAGAGGACATAATTGGAGTGTGCTTAGGGAAATATCACTGCAGTCATCAGATCCCTGAGCTGACTTACACAAGCAGGATTTATGGACATCACAAAGACAAGACAGCGTTTTTTTTTTCTTGAACTGTTTTCATCAGTGTGTTGTCAGTGTTCTTGTTGTCTTCTTTATTACATTATTTATCTGCAGAGTTGGCTTTGTCTTCTTCTGTGGGAAATATCTGTACACCACTCTCTGCATTCCCCGTATCTCATTATGTGTTGCAAGCTAGCACCCGGAGCTTGCAGTCATTTCCACACAGGCAGATCTTTGCTCACAGCACTCTGGTATGAGAGAATCCCACAATTCTGAGCCAACTGAAAAATGAGTATTCAAAATGTTATGAGTTTAAGCCTATCTGTGGTAAGTGCTGGTTTTACTACCTGAGGCACAGGATATACCTTGATTCTTTTCCCAGCTTTGTGAGTGATAGTGGAGTAGCAGTGGTTGAGTGGATTAACTTCTTTGTCTGCTTTTGCCACTAATTAATATAAAATAATAAAGCCCAGCTTTATCTCAGAGGTATTATAAGTCTTAGTGGCCAGCCATTTGGGAAAAGAGTTATGCTTACAGTCTTTTTTTTCCTGCTTGATAGTATAAAAAAAGAACAAGACACTGACGTGCAAGGGCAAGATTTTTTTTTTTTTTTTAATACAACGACCGCATTTTGCCTGCTGTGCTTTGGAAAAATCCCCATTTTGTGGAAAATACTAGAAAATGAGTACTCATAATTCACCAACTGCCAGTAATGGTGCAGCTGCTGTAGTACTAACTTGCCAAGTTCAAGACAACCCAGACATTTTTATTGCTTGAAAACACAGGCTGAATCCTGACTGCTGTGGCTCTTATATTGCTGCTGTTGCTGGGAGAGCCATGCCATAGTGGGAATTTTGCCAGACTTCTGCTATTTCTGTCCTCCTCCAGCACTGGACAGTGGTAGCAATCCTACTGCAGAGCTAGGGATTTGCAGAGCAAGAGATCCAGTGCAGATGAACTGCTGTCTGCCACTGAATTTTAAGTACCACTGAGATCAGGATTGCTCTGAAGAAGATTAGATCATGCAGTTCCTAATCAAATGTTAATGGCTAGGTATCTCTAGCATCTCTGGATTGCTCACAGTACAAAAAATATGGCAGTAAGACAACAGTGAGAATTTTTTGTGGTGAAGATTGAAGAGCTAGTGAAATAGCAGTGTCACAAAGACAGCACGACCTTAATGACTGTGAGGACGAAGTGTTTTAGTCAGAACATTCAGAACTACATCTTTGAGCTAAAACTCTTAGAACTCTTAAAGATAAAAGCAATGTTGAGAAAACCTATTTAATTTTATTGACCTGCTAGCAGTTTGAGAACTCTTTGTTACAGATTTAACAGGAGGAAAGAGTCAAGCAAGAGCTCAATGCAATAAGAAAAAGCAGGAACAGTAAGCAAAACATCATCTTCTTGGCTCTCTGTAGAAAGAGAGAAAGAAGTAAATACGAGGCAACCAAGATTTTAAGATGGGGTTTTTTTAATATTTGTAGAGAGCACTGAGCTCTGCAAACAAAGGGTGAGTGTACTGTTTCACACTGAGATGAACTGTCCTGAGTATTACTTACATGAACAGCAGTAGGCTGTGGTTGCAATAGTTATGGATTAATTTTGTTGGAAACTTTACAAGCAGTTAACAAAGACAAAGAAGAGGCAACAGAAAGTAAATCCAGTCTGCTTGTTTTTTTCTGTTAAGGTATACGTATGCTGGATGGAATAGTCACCGATGCTATTGAAGCCAGTTCAATTGGTTTCAATCCAGAACACGTGGATATTTACAGTGCAAGCTGGGGCCCTAATGATGATGGTAAAACTGTGGAGGGACCTGGGAGACTGGCACAGAAGGCTTTTGAGTATGGGATAAAACAGGTACGATACTGAAGAGACAGTTACAATAAAATGTGGCAGAGAACAGAATTTTAAAATGGTTGGTATCAGGGAAGAAATGAAAATGGTTTGTGCTGTCTTTGCTCAAACATATTTGAAAAGTAGGAGATAGACTTTGATAGTACAGGTCACAGAAATTACCAGCCAGAACAGGACTTTTAAAAAAGCACCATTAGAGCTTTCTAAGCTGGTTTTAAGCTACCATTCTCTGCAGATAAGCTTTCTTTTTTCATCCTTACTTTTGCTGCCTTTGTCTTGCCCTACCCCCACCCTTCTCTGCTGCTTGTTTTGCACTGAACAGTAATTGGATTTCTGCACTGAAAGCCTATAAAATTTAATACAAAATTTCTGCTTTGTGAATATTTTGCTGTGTGAAATAGTGATGCATTTTAGCACCCTGTGGATGGGCTTGTATTATGTGACTTGCATTAGTTTATAAATTGGTGCATATCATGATCCAATTAAAATGAAGATAGTAAAAATGCATGATGAAGAGTATCAGAAACAATGTAATATAGTGAGGAAGACTGAATCAGAGACAGAAGAGGAGAGAAATGGAGGAAAGCTTGAAGGACAGAAGCAAAGAGAAAGGATTTTGGAAGAAGGGCAGTTAATGTTAGCAGACGGAAGGAGACAAGAAGAAAGAAGAGTCTGACAGCTGACAAACATACTCTGAGGGAAGAATGGAGACCAAGAGGAGTGGGCTGGTGATAACCAGAGATCTAAGTCCATAGGTAGGTAGCAAGAGAAGAGGGAGAATTAAAGACAATAATTAGGGAACCGATGTTCAGTGGTCTTGCTCTGAAAAAGCAGGTTATTTGGTGAAGAATGCATATTTTTTACAACTTGTTTTATTTCGTAAGGGGAGCAAATTTACCTGTTAATTTGTCAGGCTTCCTTTTGCAAGGATCTGGATGGTCTCCATTCTGCTTAAAGTCATCCAGAGTTGGGGTTGCCAGTGACTTTCATCCCTGATGCCTTCATTGCTGCCCTGGTAAAGCACTTGAATATATGCTTAGCCTTAAGCATCTGAGAGGCATTAGTAGCAATCTAAGTGAAATCAAAGCAGGTGTTTACATATACCAGTGCTTTTCTGGACTCCAGCCTTTATTCTCAAAAGAAGAAACTATCTCATTTTCTGTAATTGACGTGGCTTGTCCTTCCCATTTTAGCAGTCATATCACAAAGACTACAGCTTACTTTTCTTTATTTTTAATGTTTTAACTCCTGCAAATGTCTCAGCACTTGCATGAAAACCTTCAAATCTCATCTGAATAGGATGATAAAAATCTGTATTTCAGCTGCTGTTTCCAGTGAATGTACATGTATTAATAATGAACAACATATGAACTTTTGCTCTTCACATGAAACGGATCTTTTTCCTCTGAAGGACTAGTACAGCCTAAGACTGGATAGGGTGATACGTGTTTCCTCTATGATAGCTGTGATGGTTTACATGCTGTCTGCTGTCAGCATCAGTTGTTAGCTGCTGCTCCCTCATTACACGCTGGAGACCAGAGCAGGGAATGAATGTGGAGTCTGGAGACTGGTGGTGCTCGCCTACGATTTGTAAGAGAAGGGAGGGTTTTCAGTCAGATGTGCTTGCGGGTTCACTGTGTTTCAGCAAGTGAACGCTAACCATGAAAGGCTTCCTTACAAAAAAGAAATTGGTGGAAACGTCATACCATGTACTTCATTCATACTGCTTACCCATACCTCTGTGATTACAGGAAAAACAAGTGAAATAAACCCTGATAAACTTGCCGTTTCTTAAAACAAAATAGGCATTTTTCCTAGAAATGTTCAGTACCAAAACCTCAGCATGTGGGAAAACTTACCTGTTGAGCACAGACTCTGTTTTTAACTTAAAAACCTGTTCTGAGGAAAGTTGCTGTGCCTGGAACACTAAACCTAGACGAGTCAAACTAAGAGATGTACTGTAGGGTGTAAAGTAGGATACCTCAAGTAGCTGGTTTCTTCTGTCTCTGTCTCCTCCAGTGCTTATGGAAAATTATCCTTTTCTACCTGAAAATGTTTGATATATTAGGCTTTGTCGGGGGGAGGAGTTGTTAAGAGACTGAAATATCTTTCATAACCACTCATTTCCATTTTCTCTAGGGCCGAAATGGGAAAGGCTCCATTTTCGTATGGGCTTCTGGGAACGGAGGCCGTCAGGGTGACAACTGTGACTGTGATGGTTACACTGATAGTATCTACACTATCTCCATTAGCAGTGCTTCTCAGCAAGGCCTTTCTCCCTGGTATGCAGAGAAGTGCTCTTCAACTCTGGCCACAGCATACAGCAGTGGGGATTATACTGACCAAAGAATTGTAGGTCGTTTTTACCAGATACAGAACAAACATAGAAATGTATTATATGTGCAAATAACAAGTGAGAGCTCTTAAATGCTTGGTTTCAAGTGCCTGCTTTATGTTACGTGTTACATGCTTGGTGCTTTTGCCTTGATAAACTGAGGGATTTGTAATCCAAAAAGTGATTGTATTCCTGGAACATCTTCTACTGTAAAGCAATGGCTAAACAAAATCATTGTGTCAATACAGTTAAATGAACATGCTGAATTTGTTTGTTTTTTGTGTATGATAGAGGTCTCTGCATGAAGTTTGATGTCCCGTTCTTCAGAAGGGGCAGATGAAGAGAGATTCAGAGTAAAAGGAAAAAGAACCCGTGAAGTTAGTGTACCACATGAGTCAGTACCTCTGATATACCTTGCCCTTAGCTTTTGTAAGATTGTCAGCCCCCAAGTTCCCGGTTCCAAACCTGTAAAAGGTACTCAGCAAGCAGGCAGAGCAATCTGTGTGCCTTCATTAACTGAGCAAGAAATAACTATTACTGAAGAAAATTGCTGTGATAAAATAATGCTGAAGTACCTATAATTTCTGTTCAGCCTTGGTGGATGCTAATTTTACAATAAACTACATCGATGGGGATTAAAACAAGGTCATTCCAAGTTAGCCAGGAGATCAGTCCTTCCTAAGTGGCTTCTCTTCATAACTGAGGTGTAGATACATGGGCAGATGAGTTTGGTATTTAAGTTCCAAATAAAGCACGTGTTTCATTGCAAATTATAGTTCTTCTGCTGAAGAGGGAGCAGAACACCAATACTAATCCTATGAGTAATTTTCTAGCAAGCAGTAATTTTAAATGTTCTAGGCCCAACACAATGATCTGTTTTTATGATTCACCAGTAAGCCTGAAACACTTATTGTGAAACCTTAGAATAAAATAAGATATTCAGTGTGGGAGTATTTTGTTCCAACACAAAGCGTTTTGATACAAAAATTATAGTTGAAGTAAAAAGAGTGGATTGAAATATGAACGAATTTAAACATCCATCACTTTTTCTGCTGGTGAGGAATGTATTAATATGCACCAAGTAAAGGATACATGATTATGTTTGTGAGTGTGGATATGACTGTATTTACAACTGTTTATTCATGCAGTCTGTTTTTTTTGTTTTTTCTGTCAGACAAGTGCTGATCTTCACAATGAATGTACAGAGACTCACACTGGCACCTCTGCATCTGCACCTCTGGCAGCAGGAATTTTTGCTCTAGCACTGGAAGCAAAGTAAGATGTCACACAATTATCGTTGAAACTCCTCTCTCTCAGCCACCCTGCCATCTTCCCTGAAATGTTGTCTGTTTGAAAGTGGCACCATCTCGTGCTGCAGCTCCACTTTTTGTCAGTCAGACTTGCTCAGCCTGATGACAAAAATAAGCAACTACTTGCCTCAACACCTTCCTAGCAAAGCAGAACCAATGTAAGTAAAACGTGATGACCGAGGAATTTTAGTCCATTTCGTGCATTGGCAACAATTGTTGACTGAGTTCTGGTCAATTGCACTTAAAAGCAGTGAGGCTGCACATGTATCAGGAGAACATAATTTGAAGACAATAGGTTGCAGGAGTTTAAATTAAGTCTTTAGTCAATTTACAGAACCTTTTCTGCCAATGATGAGACATAAAATGGAAGGTACCCAAACTTGACTGTCAGAGCAGGCAGGGAGCAGGCCGGTTCAGATCCTGTAGGGCTGGTAGTCAGAATGTATGACTTAGGGTAAAACAGAATAGGACAGGACAGTGGCTTTTTCCCAGAAAATACTTCAGACATTAGGGCGTAGGCTTAGTATTTGAATGGTGTAGGTTCAGCTTCATGTTCTATTGCACACTTCATTGATGATGTAAGCCCAGATACTTAAGGCCATATTTTAAAGGGTAGAGTTAATCACAGATAGAATCAAATACCCAAGGAATTTTCAAAGTCCGGGTCCCATAAAGACTGGTAGGAGATACTAGTTTTGCTAGTTAACTTTACATGCCTGAATAATTTTTAAGAATTGGACTCTCATCTTGCTAGATACGCATTCTTCATTTACACAAAAATCTTGTCTACCTGGAGAAGTATTGTGAGGATAAGCATGCGACATGCTCTCTATTTTAAAATAATGGGGTGCCATATACATTCAAACCATGTTCTGTTGCAGACTAATAATTGAGAAAAAAATGATAGATAGCCCTGAAACAATTAACCAGGAGCATTTTCTCAACAGCCCAAATCTAACATGGAGGGATATGCAGCACTTGGTAGTGTGGACCTCAGAATATGATCCACTGGCTGGAAATCCAGGATGGAAAAAGAATGGAGCTGGACTGATGGTCAACAGCCGATTTGGGTTTGGACTACTCAATGCCAATGCGTTGGTAGATTTAGCTGATCCCAAAAGATGGAAAGGTGTACCAGAAAAGAGAGAGTGTATCGTCAAAGACAAAAGCTTTGAACCAAGGTAAGAATTAGCATTAGCGGTAACTAAGCTTATGTCTGTATTAGTAAAGCCTGAAGGATAGTATTCTGCACAGATTGCTCTGAACCAGACTCAGAGATTTCTTCTGATTCGTTTGGTTTTGCCTTACTGTATTCCTCAGGGGCAGGCAAGCAGCACTGTTTACTTGCTTTTTTTTAGTGTAAGATTGATGGAAATTACTAGCATGAAGCCTTAACAAAGAATAAGATGATTATGTCTGCTTGTGCAACCAGTGTATGGATGGATGATACTGTGAGACTAAACCCTATCAGATAAGATATGAGTGTTTAGACTGCTATCAGAAGATGAATAAAAAGATACCAAAGTCTCCCAGGTATTTTTTTAAAAAAGCATCTGTAGTTGGTCTTAGCAATTTTTCTCCTGTGACAGGCATAGTATATGTTGAAGTCAAGGTGATATATTGAGCTTTAGTCCCCTCCATAGCATGTCTCTTACGAAACAGAAGTTTCTCAAAGGCTCACTGAAAAGGCTTAGCAGCCACATTCACAAGTGCTCCCAGCATAGTGAGCCTAAACTGAGCTCAACATACAGGTAAGTTATAATTAGTCACTAAGCTGGTTAATCAATAAGGATATCTAGACCGTTTTTGCTTCCACTTGTTCACTTATGGATTTATTTAGAAAAATTACAGCTATTTCAAAGATCGAAATTATACTGTGTGAGTGCACCAAATATCTGTCTGTAGAAACATATTACTGTGTTTTGGAGTGTCACTGCGTGGTAACCTTATTATTTACGCTATTTTACTATCAATTTGCTTTTATGAGTGCTCTCCTTTCCACAGAGTGCTGATCCAGTACTGATGTATGTAATACTTGCTGCTTATGTATTTTTATTGCAGCCCTTTATGTTACATTATAAAAACAAAGATGCCAATATTCTGAGTTTAGAATTATTTATGTGGTGATTTAGATACCCCCTTCTCGTTAGAATTAATGGAAATTGTGCAGAGAAAGCTCTGCACAGTAGCCCTCTGTAGAGAGAATGTACAGAAGATGTAAGCTTTTTTTCCTTGAGATGGCATTGACTAAAAAGGGTTAAAATGTCTGTGCTGTTGCAGTATTTTAACTCCATAACAGCTCTTCTGGATGTTTGAATGAGAGAACTAAGTATAAGTCTGATAGACTCCTGTGATGTAGCTGACAGCAAAGACTGTTTTTTTGCAGTCTCTTGAGAAACCCTTGATTATCAAACTTGCTTGCTTCCAGGGTGTGTTGCACAAGTCTGTCTTATGCAGTGCCTATCATTTGGTCCCCTTCAGTATTATCTGTGCTTCCAGAACTTCCCATGGTTTTTACTGGAGCATTCAAAAAAAAAAAAGAATGTAGAATTTGCCTTCTTTCTTTCTCATCATTCTGAAATGGGTATTAAATGTGTCATTTGCACTTCACATAATGATCCAGAATCAAAAGTTTCTGTGAGTAATCAAAGAAATCCTGTAATTTTGCCAGATTATTAAGAGCAAATGAGGAAGTCATCATTGAAATTCCCACAAAAGCCTGCGAGGGTCAAGAAAACTCCATTGCATCTCTGGAGCATGTACAGCTTGAGGCAACGATTGAGTATTCCCGTAGAGGTGATCTTCATGTCACTCTGGTATCTCCATCAGGTACAGGAGGCAAAGATACACTTTGTGTTGCTGTAGTGTGTAACATTTATTTCATTAAAAACCACCTCTGAGTTCTTCAGTGGTTTAAAAAGAGCTAAGTATATTGTTGGAAAAATCTAGTCACCTCCAACAGGTGAGTGTGAGGACAAAGCATCCTGGGAATAGAGAACTGGTTCTCTGAAGCCCCTTTCCAGTCTTCATGTGTTATGGGTTATTTTTGTGAGAAGAGGTTTGAAAATCATACTTCAGAAAACGATGTTTTTGTTCCAGCAACAGGACCTATAAAAACAGAGAGTTCCTGGCAGACAAATTATAATTCAATAGTGCTTATCAGCCTTACTGTGATTTAACAAACTAATGCAAAACAGGGTATCTGACTCCCTAGATTTCATGTAACTGTGTCTCCCCATTGGTGGATGTAAAAACACAGTGTCTCTGTTAGGCATCTTACACTAAGTGTGCTAGAATATGGCAAGCTGTCTTGACAATGCTCTGAAATAACACCATAAGGGGAAAAAAAAAAGCAAGAATGAGTATAAACAACTTCCTAGAGAGTGAGATCTTTTAGATCAACTGATATTATTAGAAAAAACAGACAAGCTTTCAGGTATGAATTTAAACATCAGGCTAATCTAATTTACTGATATTAAAGGCTAATCTAGTAATTCAAAGATAATAAATCAGTGGAGCCTTGTTCATGTCATTAGTGCAGGACCTCACTAGACAGGAGCGTTAAGATACTGTACATACAGTGTATTTCCAAACCTACCTTGTCTGAGATTCCTTTTAAGCCTAAGCTTAATTCTTCATTTTCTGAGTTTACCTTTTGTCTTATGGGAGCAATGTTGCTGTGAGGTGTTTTAGCCTTGACTCTTGATGGTATTTTTAAATTTAATTCTGTCTTAGATAAGTTTTGGTTTGGGAGTAAATATATGGACTGTCTCTAGGTACATCATGGAGATGACAGCAACAGTATCTCTCTTTCTACTTTTATAGAGGTATTGCCCTCCCAAGACACTGTTCTATTGCTAATATGTAGGAAGCATGGCTTCATCTTAGAAAAACACCCCTTTTTGAAAGACTGATGACAGTAATATGTTGTTCGTCTTTTAATGTATTTCTCTGGGTTCAGTTGAGGTAGCAGTAGTCAAGAGCTGCTGCCTCCACTATTGCATCATGTTGTTATCATGGTTAAACTGTTCTTTCCCTTAGTTCTTGCTGTTTTTCCACTTTCCTGCAAAACAGTACTACCAAATGTATGTCATTCCTTTTCTATATTTATAGTGTTACCTTTAAATATATTTATAGCTTGTGATCAGGCTCCCTGGGGCTTCTCTGCTCCTTATTATGTAAATATAGCTCCCTTACACTCTCCTTATATGCAAACAAGCACAACAAATTTCCTACTGTGCAGTAGAATCTCTTTTGCTGCAGAAATACTTTGTGAACTGCAGCATTTTTGTAATAATAGTAACAATGCAAATGCTTTTCACCCTGTTGGAGTTCCAGGCTGTAGTAATTTGCATCCACTCACCAAAAAAAAAAAAAAAACAGTGATGAATTCGGGGTAAGGCTTTGGTTTCACAATACTGCGTGAGCTGGTTTGCCTTCAAAACTTCTATCTCAGAAGTTTCCTGAACTGTTCATCGGTAGAAGATACTGTGTGTGTCTGACCTCTGTTTCTTATGCTTCTTTATGTGCATCCACTACTTTTTTCTGTTAGAGATTGAACACTAAGCAAGATGTACCTTTTTAGCATGACCTAATGTGATAGTTTTTATGCTCTTAAATCACTGCTGTGAAAACAATTACGTTTCCCATTCCACAAGCCACTGTTAAATAGTGCATTTTCCAGGTTACCTATGCAGTAGATAGTGTGCAAGCTGAGCAATGTGAAAAGTAAAAGTGGACATGTGTGAACAGTCACTATTGTTGATCTTGCACTAACACAGGGACCAGCACTGTCTTACTGGCTGAGAGAGAGAGAGATAAATCTCCCAATGGCTTTAAGAACTGGGACTTCATGTCTGTTCACACATGGGGAGAGAATCCAACAGGCACCTGGGTTTTAAGAATTACTGATGTGGTAAGTATATCTGTATGTTAACTAGCTATGTTTGGAAGCTAACACAGATAAAATGATCAGTAAGCACTATCAAGCATGTTGAATAGTGAGTCTTCTGATTAAATACGCTACAACAAGAGTTTATTTACACTAAATATCCATCTGGATTAAAAATTAAAGAAAAAAGATAGGGTCAGATTTTCTTGTTCTTTACATAAATGCAGAGGACCATCCTCATTTCACTGACATGTACCTGTCAAAAAAATTACATGCCTATGTTTTTCACACATTATATGTCACCGAAAGAAATCACTTAATAGAATTTTCTGTGATTCATGGAGTGAATTATGTAATCCAATTAACATGTGATTAACTGCAAATTAGTTTTTTCTGCAGAAGAGAATACAGGATAGATCTAGTCTTCTCTTGGTGCATGTGCATAATTTTCATTAATTCAAAACCTTTTGAATTAATGAATTTCTGGTCACCTCAGAGAGCTATTCTGATGTATACCTTTCCCTAACTTCATTCTTAGAGTAATTACTGCTGAACAACATTTAAGGATTAAAGCCAAGAAATCTACAGATAAGAAATAAATAAGTTCACTAAAACCACCTGGGGATATGGATTATAACAGCGAGACACCAGAATAAAGCTGCTTGATAGGCAAATGAAAAATCATTCTCTTCAAAGAGAGTGAGCAAGCGCACTCATCTCTGGAGAATTTCATTGAAGTTGTCTGTTAATAAGCTTGTCATTAGGGGTCAGATCCTGCCAGAAACTGAGTGCTTCCTATCAGACACTGAGCCTCCAACCCCTATTGGCCTCAAATTGTAAACAGGAGGATAATGCCAAGTACTAAGCAGATGGCCAAGGCAGTAGAAGTAAATATTATTATCAACAGTGTAGTGTTAATACTGCAGGCTTATAGATAACCCCATGGTTACAGATATCCTGCTCTTTGTAATTAATATAATGCATTTTTTGGAACGAAGTTAAGATGAGCATTTTGTTTGTAATTATCTCTTATTTTCCATTTTCAAATGAAACTTACAATAAACCAAGCTTTTTGTCCTCAAGAGGTAATGCACTCTTTCCTGAGTTTGTAGGGTTTTGTGATTCCTGAAATAAGTTTTCACATTAATGACCCTAACTGAAATCACAAATTCCCATGCAGAGTTACTCATAATTTAGTTGTCATATAAGTCGTGTATGTAAACTTTGGTATAGGCTTCTGTTAGAAAAGAAGAGCTTCAGCAGCTATCTTCAGTCACTAAATGACTTAGCAAAAATTCTGAAAGAAGCTTTGGTAAAATAAAGTTTCAGTGTTCTCTGTACTTGTCTCTTCCACTTTCTACTATTTAAATACTGCTGCCAAAACTAATGGACAAAGCATTTGTCGCTCACTTCCACAAGCTGTGCTTCAGGTTGCTATTGTACACCACTACAGACTATTATTCCAAATTATTATTCCGATGGCAACTTTTGTGAGGAAGTTGTGAAGGAATGGTTTAGTTAAATACTAATAACACAAAATACTACTTTGGTAATTTATAGCATTCTGTGTTATGACAAAATTCCATTGATGCTTATGTGATTAATTAATAATTCTGTTGCATCAAAATGAGAGTATTTGGAGTAGTTAAGACATTGTATTAAATTCCTCTTTCTGATATATCCTGTTTCTAATATATCAGTCTTCTGGTGCTTATAAATCATTGTCTAAATTTAGGTGTTGAAAGCCTTATTTCTTTTAGTCACTTCTGTTTGCTTTACGATCAAGTGTCCTGTTTCCTCTTCTTATGTCCTGAGAACCTATGCTAATGCCATGTTTGTCCTTTAGTCCAGAAGAATACAAAATGAAGGAAGGATTGTAAATTGGAAATTGATTTTGCATGGCACTGCTACCCAGCCTGAACATATGAAGCAGCCACGTGTATACACATCCTATAATGCTGTGCAAAATGACAGAAGAGGAGTGGAGAAGATGACGGACTTTGTAGAGGTAGTGTTACATTCATTTTTTTCCTTATGTATTTTTCAATTTATAAGAAAACGATATTTTTTCCTAGTAAGAAGACACACATTCATTCTGTATTCATTTCTTCTAGCCCCTGACCACCTCTGAGTTGTACATTATAATTTTCTCCATGTCAACAACTGATATTTTTATTAGTCTCTGTTTTCATATGCCAATATCTAAGGTTTTACGATGCTAAGAGGATATTGCTACTAAAGCAGTGAACTCAACAGCTAATGCAGTTGAGTGGTACAAGGAGGGAGGAATACGCTTCTGACAGACACACTAAATTTATGTAATTGTAGTGAGAACAAGTGTTGCATCCGAAAGGAGCTTTGCCTGCTGGAGTGCTTCCAGGGAGCTTAGAAGGAAGTTAGTAACAAAAGACATGACAAAAGTCAGGGACTTGCTGATCAGAGGGTTCGTTTAAGTGGATCTGTTGCTGCTAGGTCCTTTGTCACCCCTTCTTTACTTTTCAGGTAGAGTGCTCTAAAGATACTCCAGGCTTCTGAGAGTGACAGTGGGTTTCTGGATGCATGGGATGGTAGTATTGTACATTTTCACAATACTTGATTATGTCAACATCTTTGGAATACTTTATTAATCACATCACATCAATTTGTCTCCTCATTAAGTAATTAGAATGTCCATAAAGTATAGAGAGATTAACCTTCCTCAGCCAGGTTATGAAGAAGATTGAGGGAGACGTGATTGTAGTCTAAATACATCAAATAAGTGTCTGCAGGTGTGGCAGCCGTGTTGAAGAAAATAAATTGGAAGAAAGTAAAAGTGGATTCAGGAGGTACTGTAGGAGAAGACTGGTGGAAATAGTAAAAACCAGATGAAGGCAAAATGAGTGTTCAGTTAGAAAGACAGTCCTAGTGTAAATGAGGAAGCTATGCAGCCACATACTGCTGTGTCAGTATGGGAGGCATAGTAGACACTGTTGACACAAGATCATGCCTCTCACTGACTTGTACATCTGTATCTGGCATTAGCCTTCCAAGGTTTCCAGGATATATGTCATGGCCACCATTAGCCATACTTCACTATCTTTTCTCAGGTGAGATCATCTACAGAGAAGGCTATGTGGAAGCACTGGTTTAGTCCTTTTCACAAGGGTATGTGGCACAATCAGAGCTGTCATCACCACTGCATACAATTCCTTCAGTTAGACTGCTGAGGAGCTGTCTCCCATAGTGCAACCAGAAATATCTCTTAAGACTGGGACAAATCCTGCTATAAAATGACGTGTTGTATCCTGCCAGTGTGGAATCTGAATGTATAACTTCATACGTTGGGGGGGATTTGATATTTTATACAATACAGTCCTTTTCAAGTCTGTTTTGGTATAATGGTCTAGTTCTTTTCGAGATGCTAAGTGGCTCCTGAATGAAAAAATAGCATCTACCCACACATAGATGGAAATCACTAATCGGAGCAAATCTTAATCCAGTCAGTTTTTCATTGACACCTAACGTTTTTTATGCTAATCTCTATTCTAGGATCATACCACACAGGAGAACCTGAGTGAAAAACCCAAAGTCACAGAAGATACCAGTAATAGCAGTGACAAAGCAGAAGATAAAATCCCATCAGAGGCTATGCTACATTTACTGCAAAGTGCTTTTAGCAGACAGATGTCTCAGAAGCGACTGCCAAAGAAGACTGCAAGTGAGAAGTTAAATATTCCATATGAACACTTCTATCAAGCCCTCGAAAAATTAAACAAGCACTCCCAGTTGAGAGACTCAGAAGAAAGTCTGTACAGTGACTACGTTGATCTTTTTTACAATGCCAAACCATACAAGCATAGAGATGATAGACTGCTGCAAGCCTTGGTTGATATTATAAATGAAGGAAACTAAACTATAGGGTATGGCACTGAGTTGGAAATATTCATTCTCCCCACCCCACCTGTAGGTTTTTTTCCAAAGTCTGTTGTATGCTCTAGTTGTGTGATTGCTGCTTTGATTGCTTCATATTTAATACAAATATCAAGGAAGGGAAAAAACGGGTGTGGGAGGATAAGGCAGTAAACTGATGCTTTTTAGTAATAGCTTTTTTCAAAGCCTTTCCTCATTACCATCAGAGTATATTTGCCCCCTCAGGCATGAAATGCAATAGTATTCCCCTGAAAACCCTAATGCTCTATTTTAAACAATTTTCATGTTACTTATTCTTCCACCCTATTCACTTAGCATGCAGTAGGATTCAAAAGCTGAATTACCAAGCAGTTTTGAACCGAACTGCCAAAGCTATGGGGATATACTCTCATCCCTGGATTTGTAATGAATACTGCAGTCTTTCTTATATTTGGTATTTATTCCAGATGTAATACTTGCAGCCAGTGCTGCTTCTGTTGTAGGTTTTTTGTTCCTTCTCCAAACAGCAATGCTCCCTTACCCTTCTCTTCTCCCGTAAAGGAGCAGCTGGGAGGCTGGAGTTGGATTAGACCATCAGTGAAGACTGATGAAGTTATTCACGATTTACATTACAGACAGACATACACTAACATAAAAGACCCCCAGATGAGGCATCCCGGGCCATGGGATGGCATTCTCACCACCTAACTTTAGCTACCTAAGTGAAGTGCCTGAATTATGAGCCTAGTCTTTCTAGGCTGTATGTAGTTAATGAAGACAGAGGCTGCTATAGATAGCACTTCAAAGCACTTGGCTGGTCTTTACACTAGTTCTGAGTTACCTGATGGAGTACTGCTCTATTTGTATTGACGATATGAGCTTTAGGGGATCAACCTCCTACCTATGGAACCTCAGTTACATTTCTAAAGTTAAATAATATAAATGCCTTCTGAGATGCCTGTCTGCAGTGGTCAGGACAACAAAGCTGAGATCACTTTGCCCTTTCCTTGAACTGTGACCAAAGTAGAATAGAAAGGATAACTGTACCAGCAAAGTCCACTTAAAGACTGCATCTTGGAGTATCTGTGGTAGATTGTAACATTTCCCAAATATCTAGGAAATTAAGGCAAAATGGATGGGGAGAGGTGTGAGATTAAAAAAAATACCTTGACAAGGGACTCAGAAATGGAGGGAAAGAGTGCATGGGATGTGGAGGAGGGAGAGGAATAGAAGGAAGGAGAACGTGGAAAAGGAGGAAACAGAGGTGGCTGTCAGAAAGCTGTAAGGGCGGGCAGCTCCCTAACATTAGCAATATACTAGATAGTTTTCCACACATACCTCTTTAAAGTCAGAGTGAAGTTTGACATATTATTTTGCTTTTCATAATATAAAAAAAATAATGCAGTGCTGGATGCTCAGAAATTGGAGGGGATCTAGAACAAGGAAATGAAGATTCCCTGGGGATAGTATTCTCATTGCAGTGCTAAAGATAATCCAAACAAGTGCTGATTGGTTTTTACTTCTCTTTCTCTCTCATCTACTATAGAAATGTGTTTTCCAGACATTCTAGAAATATTTGATTCTCCTTTACTGTCTATTCCTTAAAATGATGCAAATGTCTCTAAGAAAGGAATTCAGCATTTTGCTCGTAATTCATCAGTTTGGACAGAGATTTTTCAAACTTCACACTAAATTCTGTAATTTAAAGGTAAATCTGTTTACTGTAACAGTACTTGTGTCTTCTTTCATTGAAAAAGGGACTGCTTAAAGACAACTCTGAAAATTCTTACCAAACTTCAGATCTAAAAATCTCCGCTTATTCATTCTTTGTGATGGTTTCATGCCTATCTTGGGCTTAGTCCGCTTTTTTTTTTGCCAGCTTTAAATAGATTGAGCTTAGTTGATTTGAAGAATTCTTCCGTATTGCTAGTCCATACTTCAAAGATAACAACTCCACCATTGGATCTCTCTTACATTGAATTGCTCCCTCTCTACTAAGAAATTTGCTTAGAATGAGAAGCAATTAAAAAAATCCCTGCAAGTGGTCCAAATCGGAAAGCTTTTGTGTGCTGTCCCTTCAACACACAAGCTTTCTGGCAATACATAACTACTGAACAAGCGAAACATAAAAATTTCTAATTGCTGCTATTGCAGAGTGAGAGCACTAACTTACTTCCACTAATGTTTAATTTTCAGAACTAGGAGTTAATCTCCATGGTAAATATTCCCATCTGGTGAGGTAGGACCACTTTTAGTTCCATGCAATGAAGCTCAGAGGCTGGTTCCCTCAGATAACAGCGATTTTAGCCAGTCCTCATTCAGGTATGTTACAGCAAGGAAAATACTAGCAACACTCAATCAGCCCTTGAGAGACGTTTTCAGATTAAACGAGTGGAAAACATAGGACCCTCCTTTGTTTTAAGATCAGTTCCCATGTTGTTGCCAAAGTTTCATCAGAGGACAAGTTTAAAATATCTCTTTTGAATGTTTCCAACCCAGAGTAGATTGTACAGGAGTAAAATATTTTTATTGTTAGTCTTTCCTTGGTGCCTGTGTGGGTTTTGTGAAAAATGTAAAAGGAAAAACCAATGTTTTCTCTCAGAATTTTAAATTATATTTTCATTACAGGTATTTATAATATAGCAAAGATTTTATTGAACAGACAGAATTTTAAAAGGCATAATAAATTATATTAAAGAACCAGATTTTTCTTGGGAAAGAGACAATTTCATCCAATAAAGGTATTTTTTAAAAGGCATGTTCCAACAGCAACTGCAACATGTATGTGATGTGATGTTAAAATTTGTCTACTAGTAGCATAATACAGTGTGTTAGCAGAGCTCAGAGTGTGTGGTCTTAACATTTGTAAAGCAAACAGTAAGATAAAGTGAATTACTTCATTGACTTAAAAGGACTGGGAAATATAGTTTAGAATTAAAAATAATGGCTTGAGGAAGTTACAGGGGGTTGGGTGGAGAAAATGTGGAATTTATTGAAAGTGAAGACTTGGAGAGGATTTCTTCACCAGGAATGCTGGAATGCTTGCTTACTTCTCACACCTGCAGCCGAAATTAAGATTTGCTGCGGACATCAGTGACAGCAGCACTGTTTGTAATTCAGAGCCACTGGGTCTGAATTACAAAATTCTGCCTATTTCACATACAGATGTGTGTGTTGGAAGCACTATAATGAAATAATACAGCAGAATGAGTCAGGGGGTCAAATGAAATGTGCAGGTCTTCACTTCCTTGCATCAAAACAGCAGCAGTTAAAATATTTGTCATTTTTTTCCACCCCACTACTCACATTTCAAACCAGTAAAGAAACAAGTCCTTATATAATGGAAGTATTTGTGGAGAACTGCTTTCTAGGGGTAGCTGTTTGCTGGTCCATACTGAGGAGCAGGCCCTGTGGGCCATGTAGCCATGCACCCAATTTGGGGTGTTCCCTGGGCTGCTCTAACCTACGCTGAAGCCCAGACGTGACGAGAAAGATGCAGCTGTCTCCCTGAAACCCCCATCTCCCACTGTTAGGCTGAAAGGACATCATGTTTGAGCAAACACTGCGGAGACGAATGAGTCTGCTTTCCAAAGCTTTAACTTCTTGAGGACCATACTTAGATTTAGTTTGCTTCTCAAGTCTCAGCTAACTACTGCTCAGTTAACAAAACCTGCTTTGCCAAATTCTGTAAGGATAATTAAAGCTTTTTTTTGTGCTTTCAATCATCAGCTACATTTCCATAGCAGAAATACTTTTAGTAAATGTGCATAGAAAATAGATGTCTGAAGTAGCATAAAAAAAGAGATCTAAGTCCACAATCAAGCAATATTAACTAGCTTCCACACTAAACAATGGATTTTCTCTCAAGTTGGCTTGCTTTTTAAATGTCAGGCTGCATTTGAACTTTCTAGCTTTAGCTGCTTTGAGTTATCCAAGCAGAGTTTCTGATCAATCATATCTTGTAGCTCCAAACTTGGAAATTTAGTTTTCAAAAGAAGTGTCCTCTTTCTTACCTCTCCCAAAATCATTTCAATCTGAAAACAATCACAAACATTTTCAGTAAAAAGAAAATTATTTTAAGAGAGAAAAGAGGACTTTACAAATACAATATCGGAATTATCTTAGTATCAGAAATTAGGAGTGGATGTAGTCTGTTCATGAAAACAGCACATTCACAGGAAGGGCAAACATCTGAAGGTTACTTACAAGCTTTTACATATCTTACCTGCAGATCACACCGTGGAGGTGACAGCCACGCTTAACTCCATGTGCATCAGAGCAACAGGAGGAGCAGCGCTGTAACTCAACCTCCACCACTGCAATTTTTCAAACATTACAAACCAAAGGAAAGCTGGCTCCTGAATTAGTTCAGCTCTGAAAATTATTATAGTTAAAAATTACAGGGAAAAAAATGGTCATTATTATGCAATACCACTTCTGTGTTTATGCAGATAGAAAATATCTGCGCAGCCTAAAACCTTCCTGTTTGATCAAATCTTTCCTTTCAGAAGTCCATTTCCAGAGCTCCTAGGAACCATGCCACTCACAGCAGCATTTTAGAAAGGGACAACTCTAGAAATGTGTATTTTGCTCTGAATCAATTACTCGGCTAGCTAATATTTCTGGCTGCAGACTGGAAAGGCTCAAACTCCAACCCTACTACACACTAGTAGAGGTTATTTCAGTAAACATTTTTCTGTTTAATGACACAAATGCTCATTAAAAATATCGCTTCTCTTACTATAATTTATGAGGATAATGTAACCAGAAAGAACGAGAAGTTTTGCTTCCAGCAACGCAGTAAATGCCCAGTGGAAAAAAATAGGTTCCAAGTTCCACTAAGATACAAGAGAAAAATAAATAGATAATATGTGAATATGGGTAGTTATCAGGAAAACATATCTTAATGGTTATATCATTTCAGCTATTTGACTACCTCCAATCAAATGTAGCTGAGCATATCTCTTTCTTTCTGTGCCATATTCTTTCCCTAAAACAAATGAATTGGTTGCTGTTACATGTACCATTTTGTTTGACTATGCCCATGTTATCAGTCAGTGTTTCAAATCATAAACATGCAGCATAATGTAGTGCCATATATTCTGATAAGGAAATGCACTTAGAACTAAGGACGTGCAGCTTTGCATACACCGATCCACAAAGTGCTCATGTGAAACAGACCTGTAAAGGTCAGACAAAGAGGAGAGCCATATGCCAGCTCCATTCGACCTAGCCAATTAGTCCTGCGTTTCAGAATAGCGATGGTGTGATGCAGAGCATCGCAAACCTCCAGAAGTCAAGGTAATGTTCCATACCACAGTTCAATAGGGAATTCAGTTACCTTTGTGCTAATTCACAGTTTGTGAGGGACATACTAAAAACTGAGGATGTAGAAAAAACTTGTAGTTATTAGTTTCTCCTCTTTTACACTGTATTTCAGTTACCCCACTTTAGAGTGGTGCAGCACACTTGAATGAAACTTTTCATAGAATCATAGAATGAATCATAGAATCATAGAATGGCTTGGGCTGGAAGGGACCTTAAAGATCACCTAACTCCAGCCCCCCTGCCATGGGCGGGGACACCACCCACCAGACCAGGTTGCTCAGGGCCCCATCCAACTTGACCTTGAACATTGCCAGGGACAGGGCGTCCACAGCCTCTCTGGGCAACCTGTTCCAGTGCTTCACCACCCTCTGAGTAAAGAATTTTTTCCTAACATCTAATCTAAATCTCCTCCCTTTCAGTTTGAAACCATTTCCCCCTTGTCCTATTGCTATCTGTCCTTATAAAGAGTCTCTCCCCCTCTTTTATATAAGCCCCCTTTAAGTATTGGAAGGCCACTATAAGGTCTCCCCGGACCCGTCTCTTCTCCATGCTGAACAACCCCAGCTCCCTCAGCCTGTCTTCATAACAGAGGTGCTGCAGCCCTCTGATCATCTTAGTGGCCCTCCTCTGGACCTGTTCGAAAAGGTCCACATCTTTCTTGTGCTGAGGGCTCCAGCGCTGGACGCAGTACTCAAATTTTCTGAAAATACTCATTTTCTGAAAATACCTGTAGATATTAAAAACACTGCTTAACCAGTGACTTACATCAGGCTGCCTGAAGTCAATGCAATTCATTGCTTATACCTTTATATGAAAAAAATGTAAGCTCTCTTTGATGGCAGAACACAACAACTCTCAGCAGGAACAGCAAGAAGGAAGAAGATGCAGCACTAATTTGCTATAAAAGAGTTTAAAGTTAAATTTCAGCTCAGATTTTGCATCAAAGTAGTATTGATAATGGAGGTTGTTTTGGAGGGCAGCAGAGGAGGAAGGGAGATTTGTTCATTTAATAATCCTTTTAACAGCTGAGGTACATTTTGCCCAAGAATTCTGTATTTCTGCAGTTGCACTAATGGAAAAATAACCCTACTCTTATTATGCAAAAAATAGCCATAACTCTGTAGGGAGCTTTGAACAGTTTAGACACTTAAGTAATGCTGGCTTTGTAAGGCAACAGGGAAGTATTGTATCATGCACTGTAAATGCTTGGGTCTCTTGTGAAAACACTGCAGTCAAAATCCGTCATGGCTTTGAGCATGAAATTTGAAATTCTTTAGAGAAGAGTATTCATAGTAGTCTGAATATTTCTTTAGATTTCCTTTAAAATTAATAGAAATAGTCCCCTTTAGAGCATCTATAGGATTCAGAGGTTGTTCTGAATCACACTATAGATGAGACTGTCTCACAGGGTACATAGCAGCTCAATTCTGAATCACACGCCTAATTCAGGTGCAGAATTTACATGTCTAAAGTCAGGCAGTGTGAATGCTGTCCTCATCTCTTTCCCCCTCTTGGTCCTGGTCTGGTGCTGAGCCATGCTGAGCACACCTGGGTGCGGCTGCTCAGTGCTTTTGAAGAGCTAGGCTGAAGCTGTTCAGCATCTGTTCAGGCCATGGGACTCTCCAGGCCAGTGGTTGCTACAGAAAATTTACAAGGATCTCCCATTTCAGTCCAAGATTGTTCTCTATAAAGACCATGTGTGACCCCCAGGCTTGAAGAAAATCAACTCAGAAAGCAATGGGCATTCTTCAGTTTAGCAAGTTGTTTAAGCACATGCTGCAGGTGATGTAAAACTATTAAACATGTGCTTAATGTTCTCTGCCTGCTTAAACCACTCTTCCGTCCTGTTTAAGCGTGTGTATGGGATCAAGTACGCGACCGAGCGCTTGGCTGAATCCAAAAGGATTGCTCCAGGGTACCTCTGCACAGAGTAAGGGGATGTGATGTTAAAGTTCTGCTTAGTTATTGCAAATGTGTGCTTGCAATTCTATATTAAATGTTGTGAGTCATGCCTGGATTTCCATGCAGTGTACAATTGAGTTTCCATGAGTTGCTTACATCGCAGTGTACTGGGTCTCAACCTAGTGAATCACTGTCCCTCAGGGAAGTGCATATTCTTCATCAGGGAAACAACACTTACAGAGCCCCAGGCAAGCCCTGTACATTTGGAGACCTTACTTCCATACAGGTTAACTTCATGTTCTTACTAAACATTTCAGATGTTTGGGCATTTTGAACCTGTGTGACCTTAGTCTTCTTATGAAGTTCTGAGAATGCTATCCATTTAATAAGAAGCTACACCATAGCGTAAATAATAATTTAGTTTCATATTACAGTGCTGTACAAATGCATTGGGATTGAAGAACAGTCTGAAGACAGATGTGCTGTTACTTACTTTGACATAAATTTCGACTAACTCCGCTGTCCTTATAGGCTCACTCCAAATGTTCTCATGTACCTGAGAAATGAAACTAGCTGAAAATAACTTAAGTGGTGTGTTATTCTATAGCAGTGGAAAGGAAGAGAAAAGAAAGAGAAGACAGGTTGGAAAGAGACCCAGACAAGAAAGAGTGAATTTTGTGCTTTTCCGTTCTCTTTATTCAAGCAGTTTTCAGTTGCATTACCCTGGCTTCAAAGGACAAATTTTAAAGATCTTTCTGCTGCTCATGCTGATGAGTCAGATATGGTTTGTTTTGTAACAGAATTCATTGCTTTCTTGATCTCTCATGTCTCCATTTCCTACCAGAATTCTAATTATAAAATCCAAAGCCCAGCATTTCCAGATATTCAAGGTTCATCAGCTCTGCAGTTTGTGTTAATCAGCTCAGTTCCTTGACTTCACCCCTGTAATTTTATTCCAACTGAGAGTCTAAGCCATTATCCATTTTTAGGAACATTCATCAACATGTGTTTACCTTTAGGGATGCTCAGTGTTTACTTTTCTCAGCAAAGCTAATGGCAGTTGTGTCAGCTCAGCCTGTTGCACTATTCAAAAACCCTACACACACCTATCTGAAGCATGACCACAACACATCATTCTTGCAAAGGTGCATTGATGGAGGAGCGTGTCATTGCTGAAACTTCAAAAGGAAACAGAAGGAAGTAGGAGCCCAACTTCCCTCACCTTTCAGTGGCATCTGAGGACCTAAATCCCTTTGGATTGTTTTAAACCCCAACCCATATTGCCTCTCTGGAACAAAATATCCCTGCATGCATTGCGAAGTGTGGCTGGGGGATTACACACTAAACTGAGCATAATCATCTGTTAGCACAAAGCCGAGACTCAGCCTGCAAATGTCTTCTATTTGCCTGCATCTGCAGTGTGCAGAGTCACACAATTAGTTTCTTTGCGTCAGTGAAAGTAGCAGTGGAAAAGAAAGAGATTTAATTTACTGCATTGCACCTTGCACATAAAAAGGCTGATGTCTAGCTCACCTGTCTCCTTACAAGGCCCAATCAGCTCGTCCTTTCCTGAGTCACGAATTGAGCTGGTCTGCTCATGCTCTTGGTTTTCATCAGGTAGTGCTGGTGTCGCTCAGTCTGTTCAAAGAACTGAATCACAAGTAAGAGTTAGCAACCTCATAGGCTTTACACATTTGAAAAAGAATGATCTTCTTGCTTCAGGGAGGCATCCTCCTTGCCCTCAACCCTCAGGGAATGGCTGAAGGTGATTTTCCATTAGAGGCTACCTGCATGGAAGTGATCACATGATGTACAAGAACTTAGCAAAAATGCATCTTTTTCCCTAACCTGGGAAAGCTGGAATAACCTGTGAAACCCAGAGTAATTCTTGCAGTGTTGACAGAATCAGGCTGGTATTTCATCTGGGTCCAGCCCAGCCCTGCCCAGCCTAAAGTCTCCTGCCAAAATGCCCAAATAAAAAGTAATTTCTCTCTGCTGATCTCCACCCTACCTACGATCACCAAACAGCTGAGATTTCATCTGTGCGGGGCAGTGTTTTCTGGTATGGCTTGTCCAGGTGCATTTACTATCAATGAAACAGTGATGCTGCCAGTGTAGTTTATATTGAACCTCCAAACAGAACAGATTATACCAGAAAAGCACTTGTTTTACTGATATATGTTTTCACCAAGACATTCTAGCAGTCCAAACGTTTCTCCTCTCTTTTACATTTAAATAGAAACATTGTGTTCTGGATTCCAGTGCATTTTTGGTGCAGTGAAATTAATGACAAAACATGGTGTCTCATTCTCTTAATTCTCATTACCATCAATAGGACCTACACACTGTGTGCAAGCTTTGCAGGTTCCATAACATGTGGGAAATTATTGGTTCCCTCATAGGTACCAAAGCAGACTCCAGATTGTAACCAAACTGAAATAAGGGCATTCTCGGGACTAGAAAGCTGTAAATTAGCCAAGAGCTGTGAGATGTGAAACAGAACTACCCAGCTTGAAGATAATGGCCATTCTCTTCTAGAATTATTGATAACATACGCATACAAGCATGCATGTATCTTTATATAAACCTATATAAACCTTATAAAGATAAGCATATATATAAGCATAACTCCTATATATATATAAGCATAACTCCTCTCTTGGGGAGCATTAGTTTTCCTTCAGTGATGATGTTTCATGCTTGTTCGTAGACAACAATTGGAGAGCAGAGTGCCACAGCTCCCTTGTTCCACCAGCTGTCCTAGGTTTTAATTTTTTCCAGCATGCAGATGGCCAGGAGAAAGGTGAGCACTAGCACTTCAGCTAACCGGAAAAGTAACGCAGGAAAGGCAAGATCACCTTTTGTTTACCCTGAAAGAGAGGAAGGCTGAGTCATCTTCAGAGACATCGCATGTTTAGTAGCTTGCTGTGCCATCTGTGTGACTGCTGTTCAAAAACCTTCCGATTTGGGGTTATTCTTGGCATGCCCTAACTACTACCACTGACAAATAGGTTGCTTGGAAGCCCCTCAGCCATATTAAAATGTTATTTATGATATTTTTAGGTTTAGGTAATATGTGAATCCACAGCAGTGCTTTTCTATGCTTAATAATACTCTGGCTGCATCAAGATTAACACACACTGACCAAGATGAAGCTGTGTTGCATGAGACAGCTAGCAGATAGGCTGTGTGGGGTGGTCCCTACTCCCAGCAGATTGGAGTTGGAGAAGAATGCAGCAAGATGAAGGGTGAAGGCAGGATATGGGTATCAGACAACTGTGGGATGCTTTGGCAGAGACTTCTCTGTGCATATCGATCCAGCCAGCCTGGCAGTAATCACAATAATCACAAGTCCTCGTCTCTGTCCGGTTACCCAACAGCTGTTCTTTACAATTAGGAGTGGCAAAGACCATGCCTGTGATTATGGCATTCACATTTGGTGCTCTTGTCATGATCCTTCTCGTGCAAAGAAAAAGTATTTGTTTTCTGAAGAATCACAATCAACCTCGGGAATTTTCTGGGCAAGAATGGCTTGCTTTCTTCTGCTGTGAACAGAACGACTGTAAGCTTTGCAGGGAGCTGCCAGCTTCCAGAGCTCCTGCTCCCTGGGTGCTGCTCAGCACCTTCCTTGGCACAGCTCTGCTTTCTGCTCAGGGCAGCCAGAGAAACCCATATCCCACCCATGCCCAGACACAGAAAGATCCTCACTGCCTTTGCTGTTCCTCTGCTAGGGCAGGGTGTTGCCTTGCAGGGTCGGCAGTTTGGAACGGGCAGCTCCCTCCACTGGCAGATCTGCCTGAGTCCCTTCTTGCCATCCAGACATCGTTTGAAAAAGGACACATGGGAACAGCTAAAGGTTTCTGATGACCTGTGGGAGGCACTTCTTGCCAACACTGTGCAGCACCTACTGTGGACAAAGGGATTCCAGCATGTCCTGCAGAGAGAGTAAGCTGGGGAAGAAGAAGAAGATGGTAGGGTGGTGTTTGCTTTCCCAGAGCCCACCAGAGCAGTGGCTTTGCCTGTGGCTGGGTGACCATGAAGACCTGGCTTGCACAGAGTCCTAGACCTCGCAGCAAAGCTGGAGAAGACCCAGGAGCCTCCCTGTGACTATCGCTAGTTGGACAACAGCTCACCTCCTGCAGTGGCTGCAGGGCCGATGTGCATTGTCCCAGGCAGCAAACCTCCCACTCACTTCTGGAAAGCAAGGTGGGGAGTTTGGGCCAAGGAGCAGAGGGATGGGTGAGCAGCCATGGGGTCTGCTGAGCTTCACGGGCTTCTGCCATGGCAGCTCTGCCTGCTGACGGGGCTCAGCCCGATCCAGCCCAGGAGAGGGCTGGGCTCCACTCCGGTGTCACTCCCGAGCTTCCTAGTTGGTCCTGGTGGGAGCCGAGCCTTGGAACAGGTGACTGCTAGACATGTATTTCTGGCATTACAAATAACCAACAGCACCAGAGGGTTCCTCCTTGCCTGTATTGTGTGGAGGAATGAACTCTTTGCAGTACCTAATTTTTCCTGTGAACTTGAATGGATTACTGCTTATAGGCTTCAATTTCCATTCTATGTGGCTCTGTGGAGATAAAAAATATCCTGTAGGCTTTCTGCCTTCTCTTCTGACTTTTTAAGAATTTTAAAAGTCTTGTTGGAGCTGCATGGACACATGGGGCACCTGGAGAGCCACTCCCTTCATGCTGCTGTACTGCTATGGCCCTGCTGAAATTCAGAGCAGGGTAAGTAGAGGTGGGTGTACTGGAAATTAATTTGTGATATGCCTGAGTTATCTTGGCAGTGCTGTCAGGAAGAAGTTACTGAATTTGTCCAGGAATTTTTAAAAAGTTTTTAACAAGGGGGTAGCACTAATAAAATGGGAAAACAATACCTAATTCCTGCTGCAGCTCAAACCATGAGCCAGCAAATTGCCCATGATGTTTTGGATCCCAAATGTCCTTCCTTTTACTGCTTGTTAAAGGCCTGCTGCTGTCTGTGCTCGCCATGTCCCTGTAAAAACATGTGCAATGCACAAACTGTATTGAGGGACACCATGATCTGCAAATAAGTAAGGTCTGACCCTGCAAAAGATTGTGACAGACAAGCTGAAGAACGCCACCCATGTTACAGGGGGGGTGCTCCCTTTGTAGGTTTTCTAGAGGATTCAGGTTTTCCAGGGGATTCAGCAAGTGCTGGCTATTGGAAAGCTGCTCATCTGGCGTGGCAGGGAGTGCAATCTGCCTCCAGGTCATCTGAAGGCATTTACTACGCCTCTTGCATTACTTGAGCTGTATGCTCAGTCCATAACCATCTATAACTGCTTAGAAATATTCTTTCCATGCTGTCGCTCTGCCTTTCTGAGCTCAGATAAATCAGAAGCCTTATTTGTGTCAGGCTGATTTTTTTCAAGCAGGTGTTAATGTTGCATCATTGCCATCTTGCTAACTATATAAGATTTTATAGGTTTTTGCCTTCATTAGAATTTATTCAGATTGCTCTTATTTTCTCAAATGCGGGAATTTCCATATACGCTATGGCCCAAATACTTTGGAAACAGTTGCATCTTCCTTGCTTGACAGCTGAAGCTGTGGTTTCAGTGCTCTGAGCTGCATTTTGCCTTCCTACACTTCCTCAGATGTAGGTGACGGCCGTGCCCCCCCCGTCTTTTCCAAGCCGTGGCTTTGCCAAACTGTGCTACAGCAGTGAAGCTGCAGCGCTTCCAGGCTTTTCCCAGAGACTGAGCCGCCCAGGTCCTTTGCCACCACTTTTATTGCTCTTTTCTGAAGTCTGGCAGCAGCAGAGATGCGCAGGATGGAGCAGCTGAGCACGATGGTGCTCTCCAAAATGGTGCCAAGACGTGGAGGTGGCTGAGCTCCCCGCCGGGCGACACAGCCTTACGTGTCCCTGGCTTTTGCTGCAGCACATTCGCAGCACAGCCTGGTGCGTGGTAACTCATCTCCTCTCCTGCTGAAATTGTTTCCCATGTTACTGCTTCGTAGGTTTCCTCTTACTGAAGCGATGTTTCCTCTGGCTGCAATTTCCTTAGGTTTCTCTTTTATTAAATTTGTTTTCCACCTGCGTGCTTTGTGCCTTTTGTTGTTCTCTGCCTGTGATGCTGGTGTCTGTTGCTTTGTATTAATTTGCAGCTCTCACCAGTGCTAACTAATCCTCCCAAGTATCAAATCTCATTACATGCTGCTTGTTTCTTCTTCTGGATCATTAATGAGGATGTTAAATAGAACAAGCCCTGACACCTATCCCTTTGCCACCATATTAAACAAACCCTCCCCAGTTTGCTATATTGTCACTTATCTTTTTGTTTACGGTCTTTCAGCCAACTTTAAAATGAGAGCATTCCTTCCAAGCCCGATTTACATTAATTTATCAGAAGGAAATTTCATTAGTGTGTCAAGTGTTTCACTGCAGTCCAAATCTGGCTGTTTTTTGCTCTCCTTCAACCTTGCCCTGTAGTGCTTATTTGGTGATTCTTTCAAAACAAGAAAATCAATAATATTGTCAGGCAACACTTGTTTCTCACTGCTCGGGGGTTTTGGCCACCTAAATTACTGGTGGTACAAATCACTGTGTGTAATCTGCATTTCACTTCTGTGCTAAGATTCATCTAGTCTTTCCAGTGACAAAGATCATCTAGTACGATTGTCTGGTACAGTGTATTGTTTCTTAAGCACAGCCTACGGCAGATGTAATATTTTCACAGAAGCACAGGAGTAGAGGACAACATGGTTTTTGGATGGCTGTTCATTTTTCAGCACGTTCAGCTGCAAACCCTTACATGTGTTCCTTGCCATTCTAGGTAGCGGTGCAAGAAAAACTGGGGTGGGAATGGAAAAAGAGTAGAAATGTGACTGTGGAAGAGCAGATAAATGCAGGAAGGTTTTGTCCATGCATGTGGGCATCTCAGTGCTCACAGCTCAGGTTTTCTGAAGCCTTTGCTGGTGCTACTGGTGTTATGTGTTGCCTTGTGCATCGCAGCTTGCTGTAACCAGCCCTTTCCCTTCTCCTTTTGCAGCTGTACACACCGGCAGCTAATCTGATGGGAGTGACCATGCTGTAAGCAAGGTACAACTCTTCTTCCACCTGCCCCAGCCTTCCCAGGGGTAGGTGTCTCCATCAGCAGAGCATATATTTGTGGATACACGTGTATACAGTATACCAGTGGTACCACACACCCAGTTTTAACATTGCACCCAGAACCATTGTATTTTTGGTGGTAGCTGTCCCCACTGAACTACGCAGAGCTGTTTTCACTGGCCTTCATTTTGTGCTCTGCTAGGCACTAATAAATAACATGGTTTTTTGAGTGGAAAGTGAATTGAAAAATGTTTGCTTTGTGTTCTGGTGTGTGAAAATGTGATGTCTTTTTCACACTCAGCAAGAAAAAAACATGCTCAGGTCTTATTTTCTTAGTTAGCAAGAAGACCGTGTACAATTAAAATGCTGCCAGGTGCCTTCCTATTTAGCATGCTTACAAACCATGCAGAGCACTCAGGCTGCCTTGAAACTCACCAAGCTTGTTAAAACATAAAAATTGTACAAAATAATTGGACAATTACCAGTATTGAGAACATCCTTCATTTTACCACCGGAAAATTACACCCTTTACTGAGAAGGTAATTTTGATAAAATCAACACTTTGGGATAAGAATTTATTAAGCAAATAAAGGTTGATTACCACTACTTGATAAAAGCTTGAAATAGTCGATGGTAAAGTACTAATAGCATGAAAACCTCTTGCTCTTTTTATTTACCAAATCATCTTATCTATTGATGTAATAATTACAGCATACAAGTTCAACAGTAGTCTCGATTTTGCCGTCAGTTAAATGGAAGAAAAAACAATATTACTGTGAAGAATTGCAAAATTATTTTTTAATTTCCATATCGCCTTATGACCTTTGGAAAGAATTGCTCTGTAGCATTGCACTTTTTCCTTTGGCTCTTTGAGAGTGAATGTTTTGTTTCTAATTAAAGCATGACCTTGCAATGAGGATGACTGCTGCCTTGTCATTAGCTGCATGAAGTGTTCCTCCTGACTTCCTTAGGTGCATAAATACCATGATTTATTCAGTCCTTCCATATTTCTCTGTAGCCAACAAGTCTCCCACCAGCTGAAGCATTTTTCCCTTTACCTTGGGCTGTGGTGCCCCATTCCCAAGAACATGCTGTTTAAAGCTCCCTTGTCTCATAATAGTAAAATTGATATAAAACTTGCAGGATAGGGACTTGTGTTTGGTTTTTTTTTTCTTAACATTACTGTGAAAGAAAGTGTGAAAGTACATTTGAATCATACTATAAGTCCATATTTATTTGCAATTATTTGGTTGTGTTTGTGTTAAACTTTCAAATGCTTTAACTGATCAGACCGCAGTTGAAATGGAACCCTGTTTGCATGAGAGAGAGGAAAATTTTCATTGGATAATGGGGTATGAAGGAACTACTGTGTGTATATGTTACATACAAAGTGTGCTCATCCTTTGAGCAGGATTTTCTGAGTGCAAAAAATTTTGTCCCTGCATGTATTAACATATATTTATTGGATCAAAACTTCTGTTTTACTGACTAATATGACAGTATGAAGACAGTACTAATAACGTTTTATCTCTGTCCTGTAACCTGTTCTTCCTAAACAGGTGATCTCTTCAACTATTATTAGATTATCTTCTCAAAACTTCATCTTGGTATATCAGAAACAGGTTCATAAGTAAGGAGAATTAGAAATTTATGGAAGTTTTCTATACAGGAGTTAGGTAAAAACCGCTGCTGTTAAGCACAACTACAGGAACAAAACAAACAGAAAATTGATAGCCACTGTTGCATACAAAATGCATGAGATTTTGCTTCCATAGCAAGACCCAGTTATTGAGAACTTGAAAGTTAATAGTTCTGTTTGTGGCGGCTCACATTTACACTGGAGCTCAGCAATGACATGCTCTGACTATCACACTGAATACAACCTTCAAAAAAAACACGCCAGAGAAAAACTTCTTCCAGAGGGCTGTGCCGCTCTGAACTCTGTAGGAAAAAATAACAATTTGTTTTGTTCTTATTTAGTTAGCTGGTAAGAGGATAAATCCTCATTAAAACAAGGTAGGTAGTTAGTTATCAGCTGGACAAATCAGAGATGGATCCTAGGAATCTGCACGTTGAAATGCTTAGCAGCTTACTCTTCATCAGCCAGCTCTGGAGGCAAAAACCACAGTGTCAAATTAGAGATGGGAGAAGAGAGGTCGGACGTCTCGGGGTTGTTAACACTCAGAATAAAGTCGTGGAAAGGGTTTAGCCTTAAATCCTGCTGCTGGGGAGCAAAGCCACCTAATCCTGGTCTGAAGGGAGGTGCCCGATGCTGGTCAGAAACTCTGGGATGTGGCACTGAGAAGTTCCTGAACCGGAGCACAAATCCTCCTTGCAAAACACAAGTTAACTCAAAGCAATAAGCAAATACTCCCCGAAAGAGCTGACAACCCCCTGCTCTGTATTTATGCACAAAGCCAGGAACAAAGCTGTTCCTGCCATGCTTTTAATGTCACCTAAGCAAAAGTTTGGGAGTGGGAAGAGCTGCACCAGTGATGGCTCATGTGCACAGACCGACGCTGTTGCACGTGGTGAGTGGGATGAGCCCAGCCTAAAAGAGCAGCTCAGCGAGCTGCTGGTGAGAGCCACAGCGAGGGGCACAGGTTAGTCCTTTGGAGACAGAGCAGGCTGTCTGTCTCTTTGCAGACAGACAGGGAGACAGGGAGCAAGATGCTTGGTGCTGCCTTTCCCCAGGATGAGGGCTCTTGCAGGTGGGACAAGGTCCTTTGCCCAGCCCCATCAGGTGCCGATGGGGGCTCAGCTGCTCCCTCTGGCTTGAAAACAGGGACCCTGACCTGCACAGAAAATACAGTTTGTAAAACTGCTTGTATTAGAACACACAGAAATAAATACATGCATTTAAAGCACATGCTCCTTGTGTAAAAGACATAAACAGCCTTTGGGGCAGCTCAGCTCTCCAGCAGTGAGGGGCTGAGTCAGTGCTGTCCTCCTCCTCTCAATCCTGGGGCTGAGACACTGAAACTTGAACTAAAAACCAATGGAAACAACAAAAGCGTGTCCTCCGAAGTGGCATGTCTTCAGCTGTTAGAAAGGAAGATGTCGCCATTCAACCTGCTGACCTCTTGAACCTCCCTCCCCTCTGAGAGCCTTGCATGGGGAGAGGGCAGCCCCAAATATTGCTGTTTTGCAGGTGAATTGGCTCATGGAGGGATCTGCCCAGTCCAGCCTGAGGTACAAAGCAGACGTGTGTGCCTGGGATGGGGAAAAAACCCTTATTCTGGCCTGCCCTGCTTAGGAACCATGTCCCCCCGGCTTGTCAAGCACACATCAATTGTGCTCACAGGGATTAAACCACTGTTGTGGCTGTGGGTCTTAGGGGCATTTAACCCCAACTTCCATATCTGTGGTGCACATGGGCAAAGGAGCTGTTCTGCTTGCTAAAATGTGCCCTGCTGCTAGACTGCCCTCATCAGTGTGATGGGTACGGGTATAGGTACAGGAGGGAAGATGCCATGGATTTGGTCATGGCAGCCAGAGGCAGCTTTTCAGTACGATTGCTTAAACGTCACTGACCAATACTGAAATTCAAGGAACATTTTTTCAAGTGTAAGCACATAGTGTAACTCCTTATTTAGAAAATATTTCATCTGTCTCAATCTCGAGATATGTATCTTGTAAGATGTAGGATACAAGTACAGGTGTGGGAGACATGAGTATCTCATGCCCATGCTTGTAATTTTTTGCCTTCCTTCTCCAATGTCCCATCTAGCTGATGTTATTTGCGTTTTGGTGGAGGCTTAGTTTTGTAGTCATGCTCTGAGCAGCTCTGGGAGGTCAGAGGCACAAGTCTCTGGAGCTTTGTTTCCCAAAATGCTCCACCTCATCCCATACCTATATGAGTGAGCTTGCACTGCAGAGATGCTTGAAGGCATACTGCCGAGTGCGTCCAGCCAGGGTCCAGCAGGACCTTGGTGCATCAAAAACTAGGCTCCAGCAGTGAGTGAATCGGGTCCCTGAGGACCAGCTCAGCCAGAGGGATTCAGCAGGAGCTGTCAAGGTGCGAGTTATCATTCCCTCGCCAGAAGCCAACCTTGAGATCAAAGCACCTGGGATTGGGCACAAGAGATGCCAAAGGTCCACCATGAGTGAAACAGGCATCAGGGTGAAATAGCAGCCAGCGAGGCGGTCTGGACCACGTATCAGGACTCAGGGTGAGAGCTGAAACACCAGCTGCGGAGCCGAGGTCATTAGGTAGGATGAGGGCATGAGAGGCAGCAGGTCTTGTCCAAAGGGCAAAACCTGCCCTCCTGCACAGGCTGAAATAAATTGTAAAGTTTTCCAGCAGTTGAAAATGGAAGCAAATTAGCACCGTAATTGATGAGCCCTGATGGGGATGTTACCCTGCCAGTAATGATGCAGCCTCATGTGTTAACACATTGCTTTCCTTCAGTGAGTCACTGCTCCCATAACAGGAGGTCAAAGCCAGGTGACAGATACACAGCGGCTGTTCCAGCTGAAGGAGTCGCTTATCAAAAACTGATAGGAAAATCATTGTCTCCGTCCGAACAGCAGCAGAGGAACTTAGGCATGTCTGGTGGGATGTACACCAGAGTGTGGGGCTGTTGCAAGAAGCAGGGGTTTTGCTTCTGCCGTGTCCCTGAGGTGAGCGAGTCCCTGCCAGTGCCCCAGGGTGCTGGGCTGGGAATGAGCATCCCTGCATCCACAGCCCAGCAGCTTGCAAAGGGCTTCCTTCAAATTGCCTGTTTTTAGTGTGGGTGTGTGAGGGGTGATGGAGCTGAACAGGATGGTGTTTGCCCACCATATTTCAAATGACCTCTAATCAAATTGGCTTTTACTTGTTTGATATTAATTATAGTTGCTGGGAAAAGCAACATGCTAAGAGTTGAGGATCTTGCCTCAGTGGTGTTTGACTGAGCAATATAATGTTATCAAAATGCTGACATTTTCAGTAGAGCTCATCAGAGTTTGTGCCTTCTGGCCCCAAACCCACCAGTGTTCAGGCTCAGAGTGCTGATGCAGACCCACGTCCCCTCTCTGAAGTGATGCTGAAGGGCTGGGGCACTGGGCTTAAAGCCCACCCGCAAGGCCTGGCAGGCACTGATAAAACAGACTGAGCACATCTGCCTCATGCTCACAGGGTTAAGTCCCAAAGTTTAGACAGCGACCAAGAGCACACATAATATTGCTCATGGAAGCATTGGAACTTTTCAGTCATTTGCAGTAAGAAAGATAACTTTTTGGCTTTCCTCAGGTGGCATAGCACTGCTACTCTAAACCTTATGAGAAAAACAAGCAAAAATCTCCTGAACAAACTGTCCCTTGTAAAGGTGGGTAAGATTACTCCAATTACTCATTTTGTTTCTAATCCACTAAAGTGACCATGACCTGTTTGTGCCTGGGCTGCAGGAAAGACATTTACATTCCTGCCACAATTACAGAAATTGACTATGTGGAACTACTTAAAAATTTTCAGCAAAACACTTGAAATTCTTGAACATAGTTCTGCCTGTGTCAATTGCCATTAACTGTCATTATCTACCATCTGAATTTACCGACAATCTCTGCCTTCTGCAGCTTTCAGTGTGAGAGGAAAGCAAAGCTGATGTAACACTTTGTTCACAACTATGCCCCATTTTCTAAGAAGACACTTGGTTTTGTATTTTGTACCTAAAGAGGTCCTGTGTTTGAACAAGAGTGGAAACCGACATTAGGTAAAGTCAGAGAAACAGATGGAAAAGAAAACCTTCAAGCCTACTTTTGAGATAAGCACTCATTTAATAAGAAAATGGATTACCCAGCCACAGCTCCACAATTCTGTGTGAGGGAAGAGGAAAAAAACAGTGTAACGTGCAAGACAGCGTGGCCTTACAGGGCTCATCATAATGTTTGGAGCTCCACCTCGTGGATCTTGGCCACCAACAGCGGCCACTGGCCAGCGATGCCGAGGTCTCTCAAACCTCCTCAGAATCTGGAGCTGAACCAGGCTGTCAGAGACATGGACACACTTTTTAGTGGTCTTCTTACTATTATTTTTAAATGCTGATAAATGCAGTGAAGCTGCTATTAAATCGATCTTAAATGCCCACATTGGAGGTACCGACAGACTTACCTCCATGTCCTGGAGGTTCGTCCGTTAATTCTTTCTGCTCTGTCATGAAACAGCTGGACAAAAAGGGATTGCTTTGCCTAATTTAAATAGTTAATGTGCAAGCATTTGTCATCTTTAACTGAGGTGCTGCCCTGATTCTTCAAGAGGCATGTTTGGCTGCCTATGATCTTTTAAAGATGTGCAGTGTCCATATGACAGCTAAGAAATACACTCCACTATATGTGTTACAGTGTTGTAACATATGCTAATATAATCTGTAGCATTTGCTTCAGAGTCAACTAGGACAAAGTCATTGGAGAGTGTAAAACAGTCTCTACCAAGTATGTCCATCAGTAATTACAGGGGAAGAAGTCAGTACTAGGCTGTCGGGTGAACACAACATGTAACGAACTCTTTAATGTGTGTCTTCTGCTGTACATCTTGGGAAGCAATGCCAACCCTGGCACAGCCTGTCCACAATCTTGCCAACAGGCAATGCAGGCAGCACTGACTTCTGGGGAGATTCGCCTCTGCAAACAGCTGGGGAGCCAGATAAGAATATTCATGTTGTTGGGGCTTCTCAAGGTGAGGGAAGAACACTTGCAAAGAGAGCACACTTATGTGCTGTGTTTGCACCGGGGAATGTGGTAAGCATGACAACAGAAGTCTGTAGAAATAAGAAATCTTTCGATGAAAAGAGATGTAAATAGCTCAGTTGATATTCAGGACAGAAATACAAAACTAGTGGTGAGAAATGAGGGCTTGGGGGCTTTATGGCCACAGTGAAGAAACCCTGTGCTGGAGAAAATATATAATTTAATCCTCTGGACAGAGAACACGTTGAGGTGAGTACCTATTGTTAAAGCACAGTCAAGCTGAAATGGTTGTAGTTCTTTTATGGAACATTTAAACAGATCCATACTGAACTACTTAGAGGAAAAAAAAAGCCATCCTTCTACAGCACTGGCAGGGATGCAGAAGCTAAAGGTTTTCAATGAAAAAATGGATTCATGGCAGATGCATAGGACAGATCTAGCTGGCAGTCTCTGGCTGCCATTCCCTGCGTACAAGGGGCCTCCAGACCACAGTGTTTGGAGAAGATGCTGGAGCAAAGTTCACACAGAAAAGCCCATGTGGTCTCTGAAAGCAAAGCTCTCATTTTGCTATGTCACATAAATGTCTATGGCTACAGACCAAGTGCTAAACAAAGTCCTTGCTGAACAGCCAGCTGGACTCTTTCCAAGATGCTCTTAATGATCAACTGACACAGCAGAACTGACATGCAAAATCCTCTCTGGAGGGGGAAGTTCTTAACAGCCACTTTCTCAGCCATAAAAGGTGGTGGGCGAGTTGGCTGACCTTGCAGGAAGCTGCCAAGTCAGGCCACCTTGCTGCTGTCTGTCAGGTTTTCATGGGCTGGATGCAATCCCTGCTTCAACTCCATGGAGCCAACCTGGCAGTGAAAATATCTGCACCTGACCGCTGTTTTAGCAGAGACCAACTCCGCTGGTACAAAACCCAGTGCCAATATGCAAGCTCCAAAGTGAACTGGTGTGGCAGCACATGTGATTGATGTGCAGAAGCCCCAGATACATTTCCACTAGGTAAGTTACTTTTTAACTTCAGTCACACACTCAGTGTGGTCAGTGAGGGGTGTGTGCCGGACATGATGATAAACTCTTGAACTAAACACCTGTTTCAGCCCAAATGCTCTAGAGGGCACCGTGCTCCTAGAGTACCTCGACGTTTGTCCCCATTTGTGCAGAGAACCCTTTGGCTGCGAAACTTGTCATTGAAAATTGTACTTCTTCATTGGGGATGTCTGGGGAGATCCCCCACTGCTGAGACAACGTTAGTCCTTCCTCCTGAAAGACTTCGGCTCCCTGTGGGCGTCTAATATCATCAAAAGGTGTGTAGTATAGCAAAAACTGTATTTGCAATTATAACTTTTATCACTAAAACTGGTTTTGCGTTAGTGCAGCTGTGTGCTGATGAAGGAAGAGCCATCAGCTGCAGGGGTGGTCTTTGGGGTGGACACCTTCCCACCGCTGTGCGTGTGCACTGTGCCCTCCCACCCCCTCGCCTGCTCACGTAGCACATGCCAGAGGTCTACATCTTGGCCAGCAGAAGAGGAGCTGAGTATAGGCATGACCAGCTCCAAAGAAAGTTGCAACTGGAATCTGCTGGTGACATCTTGGGAACCATTCCTCTTTTATTTTGTTTTCTTTATATATAAGTAGTCAGGCCCTCAATTCAAACTACCAGCAGCTATTTCTAGAATATCCTTAAAGAAGAGACTTCTGCCTGACCAGGTTTTATTTAAGTTCAATGTAAAATGAAATGTTGGCTTCTTCTCTTTGACAGACCTTCCTCTGTTCGCACCCTGCGGCGCTGCCTCCTACTTCTAGCTGGGGAGAAGCGCTATCAACAAGGCTTCAAACGAAATCTTCATGCCATGTCTCTGTTTCTAGCCCTGGCCCTGACTTTGGCACAGAAAAAAAGACAAATAATTTCATTAAAAGTAGTCTGTGTTTTTTCTCTGTGATACAGGTGTGAGTTTTGTGCTCTGCAGCTGGCAGAAGGCAATGAGCAGGTGAAGCATGGGGATTTCGTTTCTACATCTCAGAGGAGATGAAAGTTCAGGCAGTAAAGCAAGTTTCCAGCTGCCGCCAGATTTATTCAGACAAGTGTCTGAAGTCAATTGGTTACTTTGAAAGTTTGTTTGGGATGGGATTATGGGTTAAAAAAGGAATATGTTACAAAAACTGCTCTGACATTATCAGAGTCCATATCATTGCCTGTGGACATTGTCTGCCTATTTGGCCCATTGACTTGTAAAAGCTGTGATTTTCAACTGATTACTAATGGTGGGAGCTTTGTTTGTGATAGCTGTGTTCTGACACAATTAAAGCTGTCTTGCTTGGCTTCAATGCAATCTAGAGTGCTGGTAGGGTTACCTTGGGCTGAATTTTCTTTCCAGTTCCCCTCATTTATTCCCTGAAAAGATCTATTTCTTTATCTGGCAACATCTGAAACAACAATAATTACCAGGAAGCTAATTTTAACAGGTAGATTGGTTAGACATAGTGCTAGGTAAATCAAATGGCAGGCAAAACTCTCTGGGTCTTACGTGGTGGTAGACTTCCCCAGGTGAGACCTTCTTAGGAGAGGAAGAGGAAGGGAGCTTTGGACGGAGGTTTTACCTCTTGGAAAATCCTGGTAAACTTCCAAGTTTTGTAGACAAAAGATACAAGTTGAATATCTCTTTTTTGCCTCAGCTAGTGGGAATTGAAAAGCTGGTTAGCGAGAATGTGGGTGCTTGGAAGGGAAGCAGCAATGAGGAGAAATGAAAGAAGAGATCCCAGAAAAGCCAGTGCATCTCTGTGATGTGCCATAGAAAGATTTGTATTTGCGATAATAACTTATTTGTGATAAAATATATCCTTTTCTTAAAAACAGTTCCTGAAGGGATGTCATAGACTATAAGTGACCCTCCGCCAACCCTATTCCTGTCTGTGTGCTATGGCACCTTGCAGAACAACCAGTCCTGTAGGGACCTTGCACTGACCGTATGGGACCTGCGGGTGTTTCTGGGCAGACGTTGGCCCTGATCCAGGCAGAGCTGGAGCCCACGCTGTGGGCATGCTTCCTCTCTCATCAGCGATGGCCCTTGCAGCTCTTGCCTGGCCCCCTGCACCCTCCTGCACCCGGGAACCGCCGTGTGCAGGAGATTTGGATGGGTTACCATAACACGCACCATTGCCCAACTACCATAATTAGTAACTGCAGTCCAAATAAACATTTGCTAAATTTAGGCCTTCAAAGATGGATTTTTTACAAAGGTGGGAAACAAAGGCTGGCAGGGTTGTCTGTGGTCTGGCAGGGAGCCTGTCCCAGCAGGAGGACAGTCACCCGGCTGCCCGTCCCCTGGCCTGGCCCCAGGATGAGGTTTCCTTCCCCTATGATGTTCTGACCACCCTGTGCAGGTACTGCTGTGTTTGGCCTCGGTCCTATGAAAGCATGGGCAACACCAAGGGAAATAATGCAGGAAAACTGTTTTTGGCCATCCCATAGCTCCATGGCTGGCAGAGAAGCATTCTGGCTTAGTCTGGCCAGTGGAGTACCATCAGCTTTGTGTAAGAGATGGTTTTATTACTCCTAATTAAGTGACAGCTGGACATTTGCTGGCATTTGTTGACTGTCTGAACCAGATGAGGTCTAGACGCAAAGCCAAGTGAAATGAGTAACTGAGGCAAATGCGAGTTTGACCATGTATCCACAAAGTATGGGTTTCATCTCAAGGCTTATCACTTAGAATTTAAAAAATCCCTATAAATACAGTGGAGCTAGAGACCATAATCCTGTTGTCTTTAAAACCAATTTGATAGGATGAATCCATATCATTTTCCAGACAGGATAAAGCTTTAGCAGTGACTTTGAAGTTTTCTTGGAAGAACGAAACAGAAGCTAAGCAATGATTGATAATTAAAAATTTTCCGGACAGTGAGAGAACATGAAATATGAAATCCCGAGTCAGCCGTACCCCCAGGGCAGGCAGTGCTGCACAGACAGTGCTGGGGAGATGCTGACCACAGTGTGCTAGCAGCGACAGAGAAGAGTTTAGGAGTTATGGTGGAGGCACCACAGCACAGTGTTGTAAAGGGACAATGTTAGAGTTATAGACCGAGGAATGATAAAAAACAGTAGAGAAGTGGTTTTTTCTCCTATAGGTGACATATGTCAGATTCAGCAGCTGTTGGGTTCACGTGCAGATGCAAAAGTCACCAAAACCATTTTGTGGACTGGTGGAAGCAGGTGATGGATGAGGCGGGGAATCGGCAGAGCTGCTGCAGAGAGCTCGCCAGCAGCAACAGCAACCTCCAGAGGACTGTGGCGATGCTCCCCTGGCTGCACCTTCCCTAACTCATGGCAGGTTAGAACAGAGGCACCATTGAAACCACTGAAATTAACATGGTTAACCCTGGCAGAGACCAACAAAGTGTGGCGATGCAGCCAGCAGTGGCTGGAAGGGGATAACCTCTTTGGGCAGCCACAGGCAGGTGAGGGTCTCTGCCTGAATCTCAAGCATGTGTTCATAGCTTGCCCAAATATTGGCTGAAGCTTTACAGGGAGAGATACTTTGTTTGCCCAGGCAGCTGAATAGCGGGCCTGAGTACTGCTCAATGCATTAAAGGTCTGTCAAAGAGAAGATTAAGAGGTGACTTGATTATAATCAGAAAGTACTGATGGGGGAGGAAAATAGACACTCTGAAGGATTCCTTAATGTCATGAGCAGAAACATAACAGGAAGCTGTACGTCATACATGGATAAATAGTGAGGCAAAGAATCACTGAAATAAAACATCCAGAAAATAGGATATTTCCCTGAAGTCCTCAAGTAAAGATGGGATCACTTTTTTGGAATGCAGGTAACTCAGTAGAAATGTAATTATCTCCCTCAGCAGAGGAGTAACTGGATGAAATGGATCAGCCTGGAAGTCAGACTGGATATTCTTGGTCTGCTTTGGCTTTGAGTTGGATGAATGCGTTAATCCAGCATTAATCCAAATATAGTCAGAAACCCCAGGAAAGGAAAACCTAACCCTGGCAAGACAGAACTTGAGAAGTTAACCTGCAGTTTGCCTTTTGTTTTCCCATTCTCCAGCAAACAACACACAGAAGTGCTAAGCCTGTTCTACTGGAAAGTCACCCCATAGGTCAGGTAATAGGCAGGTACATAAAGAACTTTGGGAGATAGCAATCCTGCTCACATCTGTATAGGAATGCAGAAAAGGCTGATATTGAAAGTTGCAGGTGCTGAACCGTCCAACAGGAACCAAAGCTTATGCACGGACACAAAGTGATCATACATGTCAAGATCCCAAAACAACATTCAGCTCCCTTAGCTAGCTTCAGTTACAGAAGTGTAGATGTTGCAAAGTTCCTACACAGTGCATGAAAGAGACAGTTGAGCAGAAAAGCCTTTCAGAGCTGCAGTTACTATAGAAGATATAATATCAAATGGTATTTTCTAATATCCTGGAGAATTCATGCAAAAAAGAGAAATAAATTCTCTAACGACAGGGCAAATTTCAAATGGAGCTCTTGCTTCCTCTTGCCATCAAAGTCAATGAGGCAAGAGATGCAAATCTGCAGGGAACCTGGCCTTCTTAGATCTGGTGCTTGTGAAACTACTCTTTTTCTTTAAATGAAGCAACTTCAGGGACTATGCAATGTATTCTGTGTTTAGGGATACCTTACAGCAAAACCCTTATCCATTAAGAAAAAATAATTTGAGCTGAGCCTTTCCACTGGGTTTTTAATTAGGGTTTTAACACAGGCAGGTTTGTGTGAGAGATCTGCTTTGGTAGATCCATCCTGCTGCATGAGCAGTTCTCTATGGCCACCTGTGAGCAGATGCTTCTTTCCTAACACAAACTGCCCAACAGACGTCTTGTCTCGACAAGTACTCAAAGTACTTCTACATCTTGAAGCACATGAGTAAAATTAGTAATCAGGGTGCATAACTGATGTAGATTCATATGGGTTTGGTAACGACAGTGGGTCATAGCCAGGGTTCAGGCTGAGAGGGCTGCCTGGGCACTTATAGTGACTGAGAGGTGGTTTCTGAGGGTTTTGTGCACAAGGAAACCTTCGACATACCAGAGCCTGAAGTGAACACTTCCAGGAGCTTCAAAAGTGATTTAGGCACTTTTTGGTGGTCCAGCCTATCATCTCCATCTGTTCATTTTATTGTTCAGTCTCAGTTCCTACCTCCCCCTTAGCACCAGCCATAACTTTTCTGACTCTGAATTCAGTTGTATACAAATGAGTCTGACTTTCTTCTATTTCAAAGTACTGTGTCCACCACTGTTGCATCTCACAGAGTCATTAACCAATTTGGGAAGTATTTTCCTCATTTTACAAATGCAGAACTGAGGTCTGGTTCATCCTGAGCAAGGTTAGATGGGTGTTTCATGGCATGAATCTAGTCTGTTGACTCTGCCTGCTTGTGCCTGATGCCTGAGACCATCCTCTCCTTATCACCAGTCCAAGAGCAAACTGCTCACAGGAACATCAGTGCAGCATGAATGCCATGCCTTTTCTTTGAGCTTGTCCTCTTTGGACTGTGAGTACGAACAGAAAGCCTCACTCACTGTATTTGGGCTCTTACATCGCAATTATGCCTGCTTTTGTGTGTGCCTTTCTCCAAGAAGTCATCTTGTACAAAAGCTTTCCAGAACACCATCTCTTCCAGCCAAAGCTCTGCAAGCTTTGATGGCAGTGTTTATTCATTTATCCTCACTGTGGTTATCTGTAAAGGTAACTAGGAACACAACTAGGCAGAGCTCGAGTTGGCCACAGACCTAGCTTTCTCTTTGATTTTTGTCAGGGAACCATCTGGGGCCCCTGTCCTGACTTCATTTGATTTGAACCAACTGTTCTCCACAGGGGCAAAGACTGCTTTGCTGTGGGCAGTAAAAAGGCTCCTCACTTCTTTGCATTTGGGGAGACATTTGTATGGAGTGGTGGCTGTGGGCAGTGGAGGGCTGTATGCTCAGCTGCTGGAGGACAGGTTCAGAGAGCAGCCGGTACTCCTCTCTGCTCTTAAGGAGCTTTCAGATGGCCTCATCTTACTCTTATCTGGATTGACTCAGGAGAAAAGTCCTTCACTGAAGTGCTTCCTGATTATAGATGGTGAGGCAGTGCATGACTGGCTTCTTGAGGAGAGGGGAAAAACACAGTGAAGCATTGTGATAGTTTTGTATTCCATCAATTTCTGAGTTTTTTTACAGCCACTTTACAAACTATTGCATGAGAGGCACACAAATCCTTACTTCTTACTATGGTCTGATCTCAGTGTGCCTTTAAAACCAGAGCAATAACTTCTAACGGGAAAAGACTTGGAGGCAAAGTGCTGGGAGGGATCTGCCACTGCCACTGCTCTCCCCTGCAGCAGGATGGAGGCTGGGGCAGGGCAGGACCATCTCCTTATCTCTTAACGCTCCTGCTTCTCTCTTCCTCCTGCTCCTTGGGCTGGCAGCCGCAAAAGACTTGCTGACTCCTCCTGCCCAAGGGGAGCCAGAGAGCAGGGATGATGGCTGGGCAGGGGAGTGGGAACAGCCACGGCCAGTGAGAAGGAGGAGATCTCTGCGCAGAGCTTGCAGAATCGGCCAGATTGAGCCCAGCGACGTTACACGCAACATCCCGGGTGACACCAGCCCGGCCAGTGTGCATCTACTGAAGGACCTCCTTCAGCTGCACTCGCCTGCATCCCGCCCAGCGTCACCCCGCATCCTGTTCACCATCTCTGATTTCTGATGCCTGACTGACTCACACTCTCAGAAGAATTTGGCTTTTGGTTTGGGGGTGACTGGGTGCTGACAAAACAAGGCTGCTGAGCTGTAACCCCTGCGCTGTGTACTGTATCTTTTATTTCAGGTTTCCCACTCCACTTTAATTTACCTAACTCAATTACTTTAGTTCCAGACTGTTCCAGCAGCTTTTCTGAAACTAGCTATGAAAAAAACAACCAACCCCAAACCCTCAAGAAGCTGGACTCTAACCAGCTTCAAACACTGCACTGAGAGCATGCCATGTCCCATTTGCTTCAAATCCGGACAGTATCCCTTTTAGGAGCTCTGGTGTAAGGAGAACACCCCCTTCCATCTATAGATAGAAATCCAAACACATGGTGACTTCATTGGTGCCCAGCACTTGATCACATATACCTCAGTCTTCAGCTAAAATCATATAAAAGAATTTAAGGGAGAAAGAGGAAGAAAATAAAAGAGAAATTTAAAAGTTAGTGGCCTTGTAACTGTTGTTTTCAAAGACTGCACTTTTATAACTAAAAAGCCTGTAGGACAAGCAGCTGTGATTAATTGCATTAACTGTGTGCTCGCTGCCTACTTTTCTGGAGGATTTTTGCTTTGCAATCAGTTTTATAGGTCTGTAGCACAGTCGGCATTATTGCTAGTCTGCTTTCACAGCACAAAACACTGGTCCCAGAAGAGGCATTACACTATATGCTGCCTATGAAGAATAATGCAGCCATTGCACAAATATCAACATGTATGTGTAATAGTTTCTAATTATAATGAATTTCCATTATTTCACAGGGTATTTTCACGTGTCTGTTGGTCAGGGCAAAGGCCCTTTGAGAGGGAGAGGAGAGCAGGGTGAGACCTGACTGCATCACCGTGCCTGCCTCCCATGGCTCGAATCAGTTCAGCTCTTTTAGTGTTAATATTAGAAGGCAGAGCAACAGCCGGCAGACTGGAAGCATCGAGTTGATTGAATCCTGCTGAGGACAAGCCTAATTACACAGTGCTTAAAATGGTGTCACAGCATCCTGCCTGTATCAGGGCTTCTAAACTTGCTGACAGCAGGATTTTAGTTTTTAATATCCCTTCTGTAGACATGGCCCCTGCATCCTTGATGCACTATTATTCCTAATACGGCATACATACTGCATCATCTCATTGGGATAAATCATTTTACCTATTAGAAATGATGTTATTTACTTTTTTTTGAAGTTTCTTATTTAAGCAAAAGTTCTAGTTTTTAAAAAACAGTAGCAGATAAATAAACAATTGATGAAGAAATTTCAGTGTAGCCCTTTATTCTTCTAATACTTAAACCAAAAGTAAGATGAATGCAATGCCAAGGCAGTTGTTGACACAGTTAATTCTAGGGTAATACAAGTAGTAAACTGGTAATATTTTTTCTATTATTCACATCTCTCTCTCTCTAAATATATCTATACATCTGTATATAGATAGCTATACAGACACAGGTATGGGTATTGATATATAGATACATAGATAAATAGATATGTAGGCATATAGATATAGATGTGTTTGTTCTGAAATAATATTTAGTGCCACATTCTTTAATAATAACCATATCCCATGGCAAATATAAATACAATTTGTTTTCACAAGTTAGTCTGCATCTTCTTTTGTTAAAAAAAAAAAAAACAACGAAAAAAAAGATTTTAAAATAAAGCAGAAGGCAATTAGAACTTATTTGACCATGCCTTTCAAAACTGGCAGCAGCGCTGATCATATGGAGATCCTTCTGATTTCAGTGGACTTAGTAGGAGTAAATCCAATTTGGTACAAAAGCAAATTTTAAAGGATTGTTTGCAGCCTGCCATCCGACTCTAATGCTGTGCGTCTATCACTGGAGCTGGCACATTGACCTGCAGTGTGCTCCAGACAACACCAAACTTGCTACAGGATGTACAGAGAAAAGATTCATTGCATGGAATGACTCCAGGATCCTTTAATCTTCTGCAGCTGTATTCGAATCTGCCTGCTCCAGGCAACTTCCAGGTTCTGGGTTCTTGATCTAACGATCCTGCAGTGAGGAGTGTGTTTTGGCAGGCTCTTGCATGTGAATAATCACTTGCAGGCAGAGGAAGATGCTGCTGTGATGATGAAGAGCTGAAGCCACCACAGTGCAGGACAGAGAAGTGCCACGTCCTTGCTCATGTTAGTCGCTCGGAGTTACACAGCCAATATTTGCAGATCACTGCACTAGATGATTTTGGAAAGTACCTTTTCCATTTGCTTCTAGAAGGTGGCCCTGTCATCAGAGAGGTCAACATGACAATTTTTATAGCCAGGTTTTCCTTTTTTGCTAACATTTGACCTATAAACACAGTTTGTTAATTTTAAATTACTTAGTTGAACCATAGAACGCCCTGAGCAAACATCCTTTATGCAGTTTAAACCTCTTATATCAGTTTAGCTCTCATCATTACTTTCTTTTTACAAGCACAAGCCAAACTCCTATGGCCAATTTCAGCCAGCACATGTGAATATTCACACAGAAGTATACCCTGGTTTAACTAAATCAACTTCAATTTTAACACCACGATAAAGCCTCATGACCCTTCTAAACACTTCTGGCAATGGCAAAAGAACTTTAGTGAAAATTAGGATCAAGTTCTTAAGTCTTGATTGAGTTTCATTAACATTAAACCAATTTAAAGGAACGTAAATTGGATAATTGCTTCCCCCCCCCCCCTTGCATATTGCATGTCTGGTTTAGCTGAGTTTACTGCTTGCTCTTCACGGATTTGATCTTTCAGCAGCTTCATCTAAACAGCATTCCCTTTCCCAAGAGCTCAATAAAATCCTTCTCCATGGGGAGTGGGAATCAATAGGGTCTTCAGGGAAACAAAACAAAGAAGTGACCCTGAAATGAATTTTCTGCATGGACATCTGACACATGTGATGAGCCATCTGGCATTGAGTCTGCACCTAAAGGAGTTTAATAGGGTTGGTGGGGAAGTGAAGCTAGAAATCCTGTAATTTATATTCGCAAACCTAATCCAACCATTAGCTCCTTTGAGTAGCAGCATGAGAGTGACATCCAGCCTATTAAAAACACCTTCTTTGACCAACTCTGAGAACTTGCAAAATTAGCATTCATGTCTCTCTTTGTTACTAGTGACTCCTATAAAGCACCAGCAGCCCTCCCCCATGGCAGCAAAGGGAGAGAAGGGCAGGATATTAAGTCTATTTAAAAAAAAAAAGAGCTGTCAGCAGGAATCCTCCTGGTTGGGCTGTTTAAAGATGAAGTTCCTTAGAGGTGGTCAAAAAGAAAAAAGTACAGAAATGTTCTCATGTCCCCAGGCAGAGGATTGGAAAGTCAACCCAGATTTGAATAACTCCTTCCAAAGTAATTTTCAGTCGCTTCAACACTACAAAGTAACTACATTGCTTTCCCCCACCCAGGTGGTCTGTGGAACAGTAATATATAGCAATTCATGAGATCCAAAGTTTGTTGCTAAAACAGTTGAAAAGCTAAGTATAAACATGCTTATTGTGCAGAAACACCAGGCTACAGCTGATCTGTACATGGGCTTTAAAGGGCAAGGTCTCTTCCCCTGCAGAGAAGTCAGCTGCAGTTTCAAAATTCAGTTTCATAAGTGCAAAGATTGAACAAACCCAGAACTTTAGTTTAGCCATAACTCACCCCGAGATGGGGAATAAAACTGCATGCATGATGGGAGAAGAAATGGTGCTGGACCCTTGGGTGCAACATCAGATACCATTATGGTCCCAGAATGTCCAAAAAGCCCCAAATCTTTGTATTCCTAAAAGCACAACATCTTGTCCTGGCATGGCCCAGTACAGGTAGTGCACACCAGACATGAGTAAAGCCCAGAGCCTTCAGGTGGAGACACGAGTCGATCCCCTTCCATCTCAGACAGAGATTTCCTTGATGACCTTTAGCAAATTGGGAACTACCGTACCTCAGTTTTTACCATCTGTAAAAAAAATGAGAGCAGGTTTTAATACTTAGCTCATGTTCATCAATATTTGTAGGTCGTTACAGAATGTATATGCTGTCACAGAAGGTGAAATTCAGTTTAGAGAGGTCTTGTAAGTGCTAGATAACAAATGTGTTTTGTGTGTGTTAGCAAACGGATACTGCTGCTTGTTAAAAGCAGTACTTAACTTTAAGCCTCATTTTCTCCTTCCTTAACTTTGATTTCTAATAACAAGCAGGAACTTTATGTCCAATTCCTGGCAATTACAGCACTTTTTTTTTTGCATATAGTAATTCATCCTTGGATTTATGCAGTGGATTACCCCAAAGCTCTGCCTTTAGTTGTGTATATTTACAAAGGTATTTGCCAATTTTTCAATAGATTTAGCCAGCAAATTGGACAGAAATGCAAAAAGGTAAAATCAAAGAATGTGCACAAAAAGGACAAGTTATCATATTTACTAATTAACTTCATCAGCATTAATTCCTCAGCAAACATGCAACAGACTTGGTCACCTCTCTATACCAAGATTACAGACCCAGACTTTTCCAAAGTAACAGAAGGCAGACTGTGCATTTAAGGGATGACAAATATTACAGTAGGAAAACCCATGATTTTCATCACTGCCCAGTGCAGTGTACATGGTATGTACTTGGCCATATTAAGGGATGAAAATCGTGAGCATGATGCTGTGCAGAGATGAAGTGGTAAAAGGGACAGTTTCTTCTTCTTGTAGGTAGCACCTAGCCTGGCAGGGTTTTGCTACCACTGATCCACGTAGATCTATAGGATAATGTATACATCATTCATCTTTCCTGTGAGTTGCTCTACGCGTTCTGTATTATTGTAAACTATTGTTATAAGAGAGGAGATAGCAGACAGTAATGATCAACACGTGCTTACCCAGATTTCTTTCTGTGGTGTAGAAACCTGATCTTATGGAAATGCTGGCACATTTTGGCTCAGCTGCACTAGACTTGCAGCAGGTGAAGCTGTTTTGATAACTTCAATGTTTTTTCCAGCACGGAGGAAGATGGAGCAAAGATAAAATCATATGAGTTAATAAAAAAGTTTTGGCTGAGCTTCCAAACCTCAAAACTGTGGGTTCATTTAAGCTTTAGATGAAGTTTAGAAAGGAGACTCTCATCCCAGATTAATGCATTTTGCTTATGCCGAGATCTTACAATAGCCATTGTAGCCACTGAATTTTTGTAAAGTATTTCTAATAAGTGATGTCTTTGGTTTGTTAACATCCCTCTCTAAATGTGAAATTGTTTGTGTGCCACTTTCTGTTCAGATGGTGTATTCTTGGATCTGAATTACTGCATTGGAGTATGAGATGAGTCATGCAGGACCAGCTCTAAGATTTTCTCTCTCTTCCTGAAGAAGAAAGAGGGTTTCTTCTGCAAACCCGGGACAGTTCTTGTTTCAGAGACCGGGCTAGCACTGAACAGTGAGGCATGGAGGCGGCTCTCCAATTTCTACTTCTTGCTGTCCCCATGACTTGCTCACAATGCTGGCCTAATTGTGACCATAAGCTGAACTTATTTATGATGTGGTCCCATGAAATAAATAGTCCGTTTGACCCTCAGTGCCTCAGTTTCCCCAAGTGGATGAATAATTACTGTCTCTCTCTTGGCTTGCAAATGCTCATTACTATAATTACTGTTTATAATGAAAGGCTCCACAGAAGAGCAAAGAGGGGAAATATTTAATTCTGCAAATGAGTCTTCATATACTTGTCTCCCAGTGACATACCCTATAGCTCTACTGGTCTTTTGTGTGGGAGAGTATCTAAAGGATTTAATGGGGCTGTTCCCAACATGCAAAGCGATAACCTGAAAGACTGCACTCATACAAATGTAGTTCTGCTGGTCGTGGTTGTAGGTCAGGCACTTGTGCTGGCTTGCTCTTATCCCCACCAAAAATGCTTTTTTCAATATTACTTATGCCTGAGGGACCTACCCTTGTATCTGTCAGTCAGCTTGATCTGGTTATGATCTTCCCAGATGTTTTTAATTTCTGGAGTGAAGTCCTGCTGGAAGTAGGATGGTGGGGGGCAAGGAGAGAGCAGTTCCCTCTGTGGAGCTTCATTGCTTCAAATGTGGGGGGTTTCTGCCAGCATGCTTTGATGTAATTAGAAAGTTGAGTTGTGGGTCAAATCTGTCACTGGAGGAAAGAAAAGGCAAGAGCTAGGGAGCAAGGGACGATGCTGCATCTGCAGGGAGCCGCAGCTACAAAGCACTGGCTGATGCAGCCGCTCGCCTCCCCAAACACCTGGTGGCTCTGCCCCTGCCAGGTGGTAGCTCTGCACCAAAGAATGGCCCAGGCAGAGACCCAAGCACAGCTCAGCTATTGTCAGTTGCTCATGCCTCCCTATACAGTCCATGGAAACAATGTACACACTATACACTTAAATCCAACTTGGTTGAATTCTTTCAGGGTTAACAAAATATCTTTGAATGCTTCTGTCAGGGCTTTCCGACAAGTGCTTGTAGACTTTCAGCACACAATATATGCCTTTAAATGTGGCAGAGAGGGTTTCAGCTCTGGGTTTGGTCCTTGGTGATGCACTGCGTTTAGCCGGTACAGTGCCTGTTGCTGGTGCATGATGTGAGCAGAAACATTAAATCAGACACGTCACTTCTGGGTGGGTCTCACTTTTGCTTTCCCTTTGTGTGGCAATAAATCCTTCAAGTATTATTAAATTGTTTACTATGCAAATAGCCCAAAGAAACATCCTGCACCCCTTCATATTAAAAAAAAATAAAAAGGCGCATGCTTTTTCTGCTGTAGGGTACAAAGGGATGCTGACTACATCCCAGGGAAAGGAACCAGGCTGCTGTAGTGGCCTTTTCTCCTAAACAGTCCTATGATGGAGGAAACTTCTCATGTGTCTTCTCACTGGAATATAAATCAAACCAGGAGCAAATAATAGCAAGATGCCAGATGGTAGCCATGCAGAACTTGGTCATCCCAACCCATATATCTTCCAAATGATGTGTCTCAGCAAAGTATCTGAACTCTTCAGAAACACCAATGAATTTCACCTCAGTTCTTCAATATGCAGGAGGCAGTAAGAAATATCTTGACACATAGACAGGGAAGCTGAGTCAGCAAGAGCATAAGTAACATAAGGGTCCTGAGTGTGTGATATGTGTCTCTGCTCTGATCGCAGAGCTTCCAATTCCTTTACACCCATCACAAAGTCACTCGTCCTCTTGAGCCTTGATCTACCCAGGAAGAGACATTCAGCCCCAATCCCACCTCTGTGGAAGCCACCTCTGTGAGGGCCGTGGGACGGGCAATGCTTCTTCCAGAAGATTTTCTAGTGTTGCAGATTTGGGCTTGGTGCCTTACTGATGCAGAAGTTTTGTCCTCTCACCTGGAAATGGTGGCCTTTGCATTTCCAAAACTGGAGGGTACACAGTGGTAGTGCAGCCCTCCTCATCTATCAGCATGAGCTGATGAGCATCTATCTCCACTGAGATCTCTTTTTGAAGAAAAAATTAAGACTTCTCATGAATGCCCAGCTGGTATGATTGCATCAAGGAATTCTGACAAATGCTGCGTGTTTTTTTTTTTTTTTTTTTCCGTTCCCCTCCCCCCCTTATTTTTAATATAATCAAAGAAAGAGATACCTACATTTTCCTTCAGAAAAGCAGGAGTTCAGCTTGGAGTGATTGTGTGAGGTCTTGATGAAAAACAGCATCAAGCAGCTAAAGTAGGGCTTGTCAATGGCAAATCTTTCCTTTTGGTCTGCTTGATTCATTATACTGTTAAGAGACTTATTAAGGATTGTGACCTACAGTATCCATCGACTGGCTTGAATAATCAGCATGAGAAAAAGAGATATTAATAAGTTTTATTTTTGTGGGCATTCAAGGTCTCTCTGGCAAGACTAGGAAATAGAGCTTATAATTAAATGAGATGGACTTTTTCTTTGTGGTTTTATTTTGCTGGCATTTTACATAAATGTTTTGGCAATAGAATAATCTGTTCTGGAGATGTTTTCCTTTCCTTCTCTCTCTTCTCCCCACATTGTTCTTACTTAAAGGTGTAAAGAAAAAGCATAGAAAATCTGAGAAGGGTTGTTTTTCAGGAAGAGGCTTTCAAGGATATCTCCTAAAAACGGTCTATTCTGATGTTTTTTAAAGTGGAGTTGAGCAACATGGGGTTTAAGGCATAAATATAGAGTAAATGGAGATTATTTTTCCTGTGTATATTTCAATGTTCAGATTTTCTGTCCTGAAGAACAGTGAGTGGTAAGAATAACTCAAACTAAGAGGCTGAAATCTGGGAAATTGTGAAAAAAACAAAATAAGAATTTTTTAAACTCCATTTCTTTTGTGAAAATGTTTCCAGCCTCTATTTAGCTCCAGTGATCACTAAGCAAAATGAAGGAAGGATATCTTTAAAAAACCTCTTAAATTAAAAGGCTCAAATTCTTAAATTAATGCTCAGCATGATGCTTCCAAGAGCTGTCAAGATATGAGCAGTGAATTGGACATATAATGCAAAATTTTTGTTTTTACAGAAAAACTTACTGATTTCAGATAATTCCTTGTAATACAGGTCTAAAAGATAAGTGTTATTTCTTAAGGTACCTTTTGTTGATCTTCTGCACCTACCTAATACTAATTCTGTCAAAACTGCAATCTGATCTTTCTTCCAAATATAGGTGATAGGGTTTTGAAAGATGCTAAATGACACCTGACATTACCACCCTATGGAGATTCTGTATTTTAACTTTTACTTTCCTGTTGACTTCAGTGACAAGATATAATATTTTAACTTCCATTTCATAGCATAATAAATTGCACTGAGATACTTAATTTCTATCAAATCACTATTAGATTGCCTTTACCTCTTCCTCCCTCTTGAGAACTGCAGTATTTGTATCAGTACCACCTGCATTTCTTCCTACCAAACTAATTCCCAGGTTAATTACTTCTCCCACAGCACCCAGAAGAGGTGTGGGAGTCCTGTTAGCCAAAGTGAGGGAAGAAGAGATGAGGCCATGGCTCCAGCAGTCATGCCTCTTGGGAAGCAGTATAGCATCACAGGTTGATGCAGTCTGATTTTGAAATGCCTTGATATTTTCGAATCTGAATTGCACTGAATTTTGCACTGAATTGCACAATTTTGACCTAGGCAGGTGTAGAACAATGATGTAAAACAAAAGAGATGTTGATTTTTTAAAGAGGAAACTAAGTGTAAAATTGGATATGTTTCTGCATCAAAATAGTCAGTTTAAAGAAGTTTCCTCCCAGAGCAGAAATTTGCATCAAGCTCTGTCCTGGTTTTGAGGTATGCTGCAGTGGGAATGGCCAAGACTAAGAACTTTCTATTCTTTTGTCCCAGACCTATACCATTTGCCAGAAATCATGCTTGTAGCCATGAGTTTATATGTTGATTTCTAACTGCAGATGTAACTTCATTTCTGTGTGCGTTCTCCTACAAGCCACTTGCTCAGGCACAAGGTTGTGTTAGTTTTGTATTTTCAAAAATTCAAATGAGATTGAGTTCTTGAGGAGATGGTTTTTTTGCTGTTCATGATGATAAATAATATTTACCATCAGGCAACTTTTTTGGTGGGTTTCCATGGAGCAACAGAAGTGGACAGTTCATATAGAGAAAACAAATACCGATTAAAAGAATGTGTCTGCTGCTGCCCATGTTCTGACACCAAGATATAAAAATGATGTGTATTGCACCATGAAGTTTCAAGGCATTATGCTTACACTGGTCAAAATGGGAAATTTCAGTTATGGACATGAGAGGAGAGCAGAGAGCCAGATGCAGCCCTGGAGAGGTGGAAATGAGAAGAACTTTGTGCCAGTCATCTTGCTGCACAGGGGGATGCCCTCTGACAGCTGCACCATAGAGGAGCTGCTCAGTCTCTAACACTCCACCAATAACTCTCAGAGCCCAGAGTCCAAGGTATGGGAAGGCTGGCGATGGATCTCCAGCTCTGCTTGCGGTCTGGACAAGTCAGGATGTTTCTTGTATCATCCAGGTCCCTGAGTCTGAAATGGAGAGCCACCAAACCACGCAAGGGACATAGGTGGCCATGGCCACTGCTGGGGAAGTGCTGCTGCGGGAGCTTAGACCTTCACAGAGGGCTCCTTACTCTCATTGACACACTTAGGAGTACTGGTAATGGATCAAACCAATGATCCTGTCTGCTGCATGTCCTAAATCAAGCAATTAAAACAACTAATACAGGCAGTGCTGTGTCCCCTGTGTCTCTGGGGATGAAGCCTCCCTTGGTTCTGTTCAAGTAATGGCTGCAGAATAAGGTGGTGGTGAAGTTTGTCTTCTCACCAAATTATTGCTTAAAAGAAATTGATATTTTTGATAATAACTTTTGCATTGGAAATAATTTACCCTGAAGTTGTATGTTCAAAAATGTCCACAGGTGAGCTGAACGTGAGGTTTTTCTAGATGAAAAAATAAAGTTCATTTTTGTTTAAATGGTGTTATTGAGGTCTCCATTTTCCTTCCCTGACATCTATATATTGAATTAAAAAGATGAGGGTCCCATCAGACAGGTGACTCTGTGCTGGCTGGTGCAGACAAGGACAAGTGGAGAGGCCAGGGCTTCCTCAGCTGCACTGAAATTCATATCTGCGTAGAAAGTAATGTGAAGAGAAACACAGCACAGGCCATTTACCGACAGTCTTGTGTAGAGTATTCCATCATGAAAAGGCGAGTAGAAGAGATCTGAAGAAGCTGGTGGGCTACCAGTATTTCCTTTGAGATCTAGAGACCTGCCATTGGAGGGTTTTCCTGTAAGAGCATCTCCAAATATGCTCTTCTGAATCCTATTTCTAGAATGTCATCTAGGTTAGGAACAACATTTGAGAAATCTGCATGTTTCCACAGGCTTAGAATACGTGCTAAAGCAATTTTTCTTTTGAAATCGAACTAGGGCTTGTCCACAGGGCCACACATTGCACAACACTTGACGTTAACATTACCTTTTGGGCAGGTCAAAGGAAATAAGACAGACCCTCTTCTAAGTGGGCATCAGTGATGCTTCACACAGTCTGCCTCTATGGTTCACCAAGCAACTTCAGAAACAACAGTTTATTCTCTATACTATCTGAAAAAAAGTGAATTTAAACGATTGAGGGGACAGAGAAGTGGCTCACCCTTGCATGTCTTTTTCTAGCAGCTTGTCTATGCTGCCTATGCACAAATCACTCCTGACTTATTCTGGTCACAAGTTTTCTTCAGATATGCCTGCACATAAGCTGTCCTCAGATAAAATGGAGTGACATATTTCCAACATATCTCCCCTTCTCCAAAATCAGCTGAGCATGTGCTTTTACTACTCAGTAAATGGAATATAATGGGGAAAGCTCCTGGTGTTTCCCTTAGGTGAAAAGCATGGGTAGTTACTGTGGGGTAGCTGATATCCTGGGAAGTTACACTTTACACTACCCATCAGTGATTAACTTGCCTTGACTTTGGATTATTCCAGTTTAGCTTAAACCTGTTGCAAAGCAGATTGAATAAAATGGGAAGAAGGCAGAAGACTAAGAAGAAGTTATCTGGGAATAGTGGTTTTGTCTTTTTTCAAGTATAGACATGTACTTAGACCTCACCTGCCCCAAGGTGTGTTCCCTGGGCCCTGTTCCTGACCTCTGGAGGACCAGTACCTTGCTCATCCTCTATGGTATGTGATGTGATGCTCTCCTCATCTGCATGTAATTTGTGATTACCAGCTGAATTAACTAGCCTCACCAGAACATACTAGTCTGAAATAAGGCTGTGACAAACGGGCTAAGGCCATAAGTGTTCTTGGATAAAATCATTCTAGAAAGCCTGTGTCCAGTGGAAGCAACTAGACTAAGGGAAAAGTATTGCTTAAAGTACTTAATTGCACAAAGTCAGTTAGATAAAGCAAAACTCACAATAGTGTAACAACAGAAGCTTTGATTATGCCAGGTCTTCCATCCTGCTACTTATTATTACTTTGTGTAATACTTTGTATTACTTTATTGCTTAACCTAAAATATTTTGCAAATCTTAAATAGCATGCACGCATGAATGTGTCTCTGGCAGACGCCTGGCTCATCACTGCATATTAGAAGCAGGAAAGAAGAAAATGAGATCAATGGCAATGGTTCACGTTTGGACCCATCCTTCCTTTGCTCCCCATCAGTATTCTGATTACCCAGCCAAGAGGATGCATTTCCACGAGGCACTTTATGTTTATCAATATTAATTGTAACTGCACAGAGGAGAATGCAATCCCGGCATTAGCAGCTGTTTTCCACATCACTAGTTGAGCTATTGGTTCATGCTCAAAATGTCTAGCTGCACCTTGATCAGAGTGTGACTAATATTTGCTCTTTAGCAAGGCATCTGTTTTTAATGAAACTTTAAAGGCAATTAGTGACTCAGTGTGTCAGTGAATAGGCTTTGTACATCTGAAGAGGGGTTAAAATCTTGCCTATAGTGTAGTAAATGAAAAGGGTTTAATGGTCCCAGAACAGTCATCAATTACCTCCATTACCCCATGAATTATCTCTTGCAAATTTCTTTGCAAGTGTAGTGATCTGGTTCCTTAAAAAACAAAGCTGAGAATGTTTTACAGGCAGCAACATCTGCTTCAGGAATGAACTGGTCAGAGGCTTGTGGGAACATGCCTTATCGCAGGGAGCTGCTTATCGCTGGGGCTGCCAACCCTGTTCCAGGTAGACTCAACAGGATTAGGAGGGGATTAAGAAATGTGGTAGATTAGCATAACCTGCCTTTAACCTATGAAATTAAAATGTCAGAAAATGTTTTGGTGCACTATGTGTCATTTTCACACACATGAGTTTTGTCTTCTGCCCTTACTCTTCCTGTAAATGAACGTATGTTATCTATAGGGGAGATGGACATAAATGGACGTGAGATCTTAGAATTAATTCAGGCCTGGCCTTATGGCTAGATGAGTATCTTGCACTGCCACTGTTGGCAGATTTAATCATTTCAGGTGGAAATGAACAGGAAATATACTGTTTCTAGAATGCTAAAACCACCCCTGCAAACTGAAAAGTTCTGGACACTAATGATGTCTTTCCCATGCACACAGCCTCAGTGCATGTATTGCAAGTATAAGAAATGAAACTGCATAGAAACATATTCATTTCCTTGCAAGATTCCTTGCTGAGGAATTGAACATCTCATATGATTATGCCTTTTAAAGGAAACCTGTAATTAGGGCACATTTTAAAATACTGTTTTCCTCCTTTCTTTCCTCTTTTTTTTTTTTTTTTTTCGTTTTTAGAATTTGATTAAAGAAAAAGACTGATTGTATGGCTGGAGTTTTTTTATTGTTTAGTTTTTCCCTTTTCAACATAGAAGTACTGAAAACTTGAAGCCTGGGCCTCCCTTGCAGTTGCAGCAACATTGGGGAAGAATAAGGGGTAATTATTATTAGCACTTCACCAGGAGACAGCAGAACTGTGTCTCTGACAAAGAAATCCTTTATGCAACACCACTTGTCAGTGTATATTTTGAGCAGATATTTCAGGAAAGGAAATCAGATACAAAGCTGAACTGGTAACTAAAAATCCTTTATTTTCTTAGTCGCTCCCTTTTGACTCTCTTATCTCTTGCATCATCACCTTTTCGATGCTGCTGGAGGTAACACAGGAAATTATAGCCTAGAAGAGCCTGTATTTCTAATGTAAAAAAGAAAACAGATGGGTTCCCTTTATAAAGAGAAGGGCACCGACCTAATTATCCTCCCCCCCCCCGCCCCCCCCCCCCCCCCGAGCACTTTTGAGTTGCTGCCAGCAGAAAATGGAGTGGATGTGAGTCTTCCGCTCTAACTGTCCAAAATGCAGAATTGCCACCGATTTCTAGCTCTTTATGGCTGGCCAAAGTGAAATCTGCAGAAGAAACTGTGGTACACATGCTGGCAAACACCTGGCATGTCTGTTTGTTGTAATCCTGCTAGATAAGCTTTTGTTTTGACTTTGCAAGTCACAATACTCCCACGTGAAACAGGAGTGGCATAAAAAGTTATCACTTGAAAGCTTGGAGGATGCCACACACAACTGTGGGAACAGTTTCAATAAGCTTCTTCAGTATGAATTCAGCTGGGGTTATCTCCAAAGTGATTTGAACAAAGAACAGAGTTGTAGGCAGAGTTTTCTTTGTCTGAAAACCAACTTTTAAAATTATTTTTATTACGGCTAAGCTGTTATTCGACCAGCTGCCCCCTAAAATATTAGCACTGTCAGAAAAGAGGGGAAGATACCAAGGCAGAAACAAGCAGCTGAGGGACAGAGAAGGATGGTACTTACTGGGTCTGGTCCTGCTACCAGGAACAGGCGAGCATGCCCCAACTTGGAGACTTTCCACTAAAGCAGGCAAGGAGTGCTCTCTGCAGCAGTAACAGCCTGAACGTGAGCGGAGATGCACAAGCGCTGTACCTGCCAAACTGTTCCCAAAATGATTGTGTAATGATAGTCCAATACATTCAATGAATTATTAAGGCAGAGTCGGTCCAGCTTTCTCCATTCTTTTAAACGTTTTGAAATTGGAGTTATTAAGCCAGATTCAGTGTGCCTTTCTCCATTCTTTTAAAGCCTTTGAAATTGCTTGTCTATTTAGTACCCTTTTAAAGAACACCTGAATACTGCCATGTGTAAGGTATTCATAAATGGAAGGTACAAAATGAAAACATTGAAAATCTATATTGAATATAGAAATAAAAATATACTGCCAGAAGAGATCACTAAAACCAGGGAAAAAAAATCACACAAAAATACCATAAGAATAACAGAATAAGAATAATAAAATTAAAAATGAAACTGACATTTTGACTCATTGATTCAAAAAAGTAGTTTCACCATGCTTTCACTGCTGCTTCAACCCAGCAATATATTAATATTCTCTTGGCACTGAGTCAGGAAAATATCCAAGTTCAGGATTGCACTTAAGGTGATGCTGAAGTGTTACTCTGCACAGGGTGAGATTTAAGTGCATGGATGGATGCTTCCCTGAATCGGGACCTGGCGTGATGCTATAACTGTACTTGGCGCTGGTCCTGTGTCAGAAATACATGAAGTTTGCAAAGCCCCAAGTTAGAGGGTTTGTGCTCTGAAAAGATGCCCAAAAGCAGCTTGTAAGGACAGATTAAGCGGCCATCAGTGTGGGAATATTTTGGGGCTGCAGCAGCACCATGCAGTGCAGCGTGCAGAGCGTGGGTTGCCTTGAGCTCTGCCTCGTCAGGATGGGTTTGTCAAGCTTCTCAGTGTGGGGAGAGAGCAACTCCCAATTATTTTACCAGTGGTGTGTGTCTCCCTGTGTGTGTGTGTGCGTGTGTGCATGTGTGTGTAAGTGTGAAGCTCTTCCACCTCACAGCCAAGACTTCGATTTTTATTTCTTTTCTTATAGTTTTGACTTTCTATATACTGAATTCAGCATCAAGATGTTACTCTTGTAGGAAGGTCCTCCCTTGAGCAATCACCTGGAGATCAGGTTATAGCTGGCCATCCTCCCCTAGGCTCAATGGATGTGGATGAAGTTGTAACCGAGTGGTATTTTTTTAACTCTAAAAAACAAGATAGTAATAAAAAGCACAGACACTTGTGTATTAAGAGTTTATATTTGTGATTCAAGCTACAGCGAAAGGTCTCACCTTAGCTGGAAGGTCTCCATTGCTCCAGGAGCACACGTGCAGCTCTAAGGCTGAGCCATGCCACAGTGGTACCCCGGCCGCGGGAAGAGCTGCAGGAGCCCCCGGGGCTGCCCTGCCTGCAGACAAGCCTGGAGGACAGCAGCCAGGTGTTTCCAGCCTAGGACATCCCGCGGGCTGATGCAATTGCTGGTGTGGGCTTGTGCCATTGCCTGCTGGTCTCCTTGCCCTGTGCAGCTCCTGGTCCCTATCCCCATCCTGGCTGCAGGAGATTATCTGATCCTGGCAGCCAGGCATTGCACGGGGCAGTGCTGAGCCGTGTGCCTCAGCATACCTGGTCACAAAGTGATGGGAAAAGTGCTCCAGATAAATAACTATTCCCCTTCCCTCTTCACACCTGAGCTTGAGAAAAGATCAAACCTTTATGGCTTGGTATAATTTGGTTAACTTTTTTTTCCGCTTTTCTTCTTCACGTGTGTGTGTGATGCTGAGCCTCAGCCAAAAGTGATCTGGTGGAGCACCCCATGGGAGGCTGCTGTCTCTGGTGTTTGGAGCTTGGTCTTCTGCAGTTCAGAAAGAGAAGCTTCATGTGCCTGCTCCTGAGAGCTCTCCGGCTGGGCTTACAGCCCTGGCATGTCTGCCTGGCAGCTCTAGCGATGGCTCTGCAGCAGTCCAGGGGAGCCCAGGGGAGCCCAGGGGAGCCCAGGGGAGCGGGGATCTCTGCTGCACCCAGCTCCCCCTGCACAAAACGTCATCGTCCCCAAGCATTCAGAAGCAAAGAGCCAGATGCCACCATCAAAATGCTGTGTGAAAAATTAGTATTTCTCCCTCTCTGCTTTTCTTTCCTTCTTTGAAAGTAAGAGTTCTTTCATGCATCTCCTGACATCACTTTTTCCAGACTACTTGCTTGTAACTACGAGGTCAAATAAAAAAATTTCAAGTTAGAATTTTTTTTTATTATTTAATCACATTCCACCAGAAAAAAAGAATATCATGAGCTTAGAGATAAAACTGGCAGAGTTGATGACAGTCTTGGTTTTATGAGGTCCCTGCCATTATGGTCCGTTCATCCTGACAGAGAGTAAACCACAATGTATTAAGAGAAACCCTGTTCCAAATATTATTTGCAGGCAAATAACAGAGAGGAAAGATGAAAAGTGACTTTGCTGAAGTCTCTCAGCAGCTCAACAAGAAGATGGAAAAAGAAGCCAAATATCCAGACACCCAGGCCTCTGCCTTCCCACAGCACCACAAGCAGATCACCACATTGCCCTTCATCAAAAAGACCTTTGGTTTTTATTTAGAAAAGAGAAGAGGCTAGCTGTCTCCCTGAGGTTTGCTTATTTTTTTTTTTTTCCCAGACTCTGCAGGGTGATAAACATCTCCAGCTTCTTATTTCTGGAGTTCTTGTTGCAGTGGTGGTCAATTGCTCTAAGATATATGGAGATGCTGTTCTTATGTGGAGCTCTTTTCCTCACCTTTAAAAAAAGGATGAGCAAACAACAAAAAAAACCCTATTTATTTGACTTTGCAAGGCGTATGTACGCAGCAACATTTTCTGAGTACTTGTGTCTGCTTTCCTTTTATCAAGCGGAGGTGGCAGAAAGCATTGGCAGAAAGCAGCCTGTGTGCTGTAGGTGACATCAGCACCAAAAAATCTGTGTACAGGGGAGCAGAAATGGGGGAACAGAGAAATAAGTCTGCTGCCGTGGCAGGCAAAATCATATCGGCTACAAAGGCTGGTGACCACAAGTAGGACTGAAGACATCTGCTGAGACCGGGGTTGGAAACTGAAGACAGAGAGCCATTATCTGCAGGATGAACCCGCCGTGGGTCTGCTCCCAGCTGCGCCTGGGTGGGGGTTGCTGAGTCATGCTCTGCTGCAGGAGGGTTTGCTGAGTCATGGTTTACGCAGCCCTTGTTCCCGCTGTGCCCCAGCAATTTAATTACACAGGGCTCTGCCTCCACCTTTTTTTTTTTTCCCTCTCTCACTTTTGCTCCAAAGTCCAGCAATCCTCCAGAAGCAAAACACTGGGTATTGCACCATCATCACATGGCCTTGTTGCATCTTTCCTATGGGTTGTTTACTAAAGAATCAGCTGCAGAAAAATTGCCAAAGAAAAGAACTGGGTCTTGTGTCATACTGTGCATTTGACATGTTCAGCAAACACTGTGTATGCCACAGCACAATGTCAGTGAAGAGGCGCTGGGGCTCATGCCTCTTTGCTAGTGAGGGTGACTTTCAAGAGGAGAATTAGTCTGTTTAATACGTAAATGGTTTCCAACCTGAGGCTTCACAAAAGCAAACAAGTTCTCTAGCATCGGCCATCCATGATCAGAGTAACTGCATCAGAGAATCAGATGTCTTCTCCCCTTGCCTGCAGCACCGAGCAAGCGTCCAGGCTGCGCCAAGGAGGGCTGCACCTTCTGTGTCTCCATTTGGCACTGGCACTGCTGGAGGCAGGGAGGGTTGTCGGTGATTGGATTCACCTTGGCAAATGCAGCATTGCAGCAAAATGTATAACCCATCCAGAAAAGTGATCATTAATTCCCAGGGATCCTTCTTTTAAAAAAGAGTGCATACTGACCACGCGTGGAGGCAGCTGAAGCTGACTGTTCCCTTCTGTTTAAATACAACAGGCAAACTGAAGTTTAATTGTGCAAGCTTTGAAACACAGTTAGTAGTACAGCACATAAAACAGCATTTCATGTTTTTAGTGATGCTCCAGCTGCTTTGCATGGCTGTAGCAGTCAAATTTACTTAATATTTGTCAGCTAATGTGTATCATCTGATTCAGTTTTGCAGGCAGGCATTCATTTCTGAGGTGGTGACCTACGCATGAAAGGTGCCTGCATGCTACCCTCAGTCCCTGTAGCCCACCTGGACTAACTTATCTGAGCATCTAAGCTGTGCTGATCCCTCAGGTACCAATATTTATGAGCCTAGTCCATTTTGAAAAGTCTTTTTAAAAAGAGCTGGCTTGGTATCCCATGATACTGGAATTCATCAGTGGTGGTTTGTAGGAGGTACATAACCAGCATCAGAAAACAAGTTCAAAGCTGTAACATGAATTGGTGATAAATGGAGGAATGCTGCAGCTGGAAGAGCTGAGGGAAAGAAGCGCTTTTCCACGTCTGCCAAGTGTGTTCATATTAAACTGATACAGCAAGATAGCGAAGGAGGGGGAAGGGGAAATCTAGGGTTAAATCCTCCTTTGAATTGCAGGACGCTGTCTACTGCAACATCCCTGAGAGGTCTTGGATGTGTTTCCTGGGGCTGTATCTAGGCAGAAAATGAGAAAAAAACCTGTAAATAGAGAGTTCCTGGTTCCCTCCACTTCCATGGTAGCTCAGCAAAGCCTTGTCAGGTCACTCTGACTGTCACTATCTGCATGCCTGAAAACAACATGTGCCGGCATTTCCACCAAAAGAGGCACTCCTGCCCTTCATACACCCTCTGGCCATGCAGTCAGCAAGGCAGAGGGACTGACCAAGCAGAAAGCAAACCAGCAAAAGGGTCCATTTTAGCTCCTACAAGTTCTTTGAGTGGTTTGCTCAGTGGCCACAGTAATGCTGGCATCAGCATGGGAGGTACAGGACGGGGGACCAGGCATTAAGATTTCTTTATGCAGCATTGCTAGCTTATGCAAAATTTATGTTTATGTGAAATTGCAGCTGGAGATCCCTAGTCTATAGATAAAAACAGGAGAGCTTGAGCATTCCTTGTGCCTCCTGCAGGCTGGTGCATGTTGAGAGCTGGCTCTGTCTAATGGATACCCCGTGAATGGGGACATGGACCTCACTGCATGGTCCCTCACCACATCTCTGACATTCGAGCTGTGATTGCACCTGTCAGCGAAAGAGTGTCGAGGAATATTGCTGTGTGCTGGAGCTCCATGGCTGACACTGTGAAGCTGCTTGAGCTGCCACTGCCTGTGGCAAATGGCTGCCCCCAGGCAGGTCCAGAGCTTCCTGGCTGGCCCGTTCCCAGCACGGGGTGTCAGCCGGTTTCGGGAGCAACAGGGGCAGCCGCTCTGCTCCAGCCAGCACCATGGCCTGGGAACTGACCTGCATGGGTTTACTGTGTAAGTATGCATGTCATCTTCGGGTCTGCTTCATTTGCCACTTTAGTTTTTTTCTACTACTTGCCAGGCAGGCATTTTTAAACACTTACTGGCAATGCCACCACTTTGGAAATCATCTTTTTGTCTATTGTGTATCTAAAATCCTCTGCTTCTCTGATCTCATAGATAGTTTCAGTAAAAACTTCAAAAAATAAAGCAGTAACCAAAACTTGCCTACTTGCAGACCATAGCCCCCACCCATAATACATCTTTATCAAACGTAGAACAGCTGGCCCAAGATAAGAGGCACTTTCTCCTTGTAAAACCACAACCAGTCTGATATAACCAGAATCATAATTCACAAAGTGGCTCTACAAAGATACTCATTTGACCTTTTTCCAGCTTCCCACATTATCAATAGCATGCACCTCTGCAGTGTGGTGTTTTCATTCCCATCTCCTTGAGACAATGGGTATTCAGAAACTGCTTCATCAGCAGCTGCCAGATCATGCTAGTACGTCAGAATAACAATAGGCAATGGGGAGAAAAAGGCGTCAGGTAATGCTAGACAATCCTATTGCTGGCAGGGAGTTTTTTATATGATGTTTATAAGAGTATCTCCCAGAAATAAATGCTTACAGGCAGATTTATTTTCCAAAGGAAAATAAGCACTTGCCTTTAGCAAATGGAGCTGCAACTTCTCCTTTTCGGGAGCTTTGTCCTTGCCTAGATGCTCTGCACCAGAGGCTTCCCCTGGCAACTGTGGGTATAGGGACACACAAAATCTTTTCGGATCAGACCCTGTCCTTCACAACAGGAAAGTGGCACCTGAACGGTGAAATTCAGGCTATCATTTGTATACACTTGGAAATTTTCTGTTTGAAGGAGTCAGTATTTCATTTCCGTACCAGCCTTGGACTTGTTGTTGACCAGTTAAAGCTACCATTAATGTGGCTCTGTGTGCCTTGGCTTCTCTGTTAACAGCTACAGCTTTGGTGCTTTCCTATAGATAGTGGGTCACTGTTAAATCAGGCTAATTGCTTGATTATTAAAGCAAACATTCTTAAAGTAAAAGCTGCCAAGGATTTAACTTTGTTCTCTGCTTGTTTAAGATCTTTCTGTTTGAATATGCTTTCCTCTGCTAAAAGCAAGGTCTGTTTGCCAACAGCTGAGGTTAGTGAACACCATTTGTTCTTTCCATTAGTTTTGTGCATTGCTGTCTGTTTTCATAAACCATACATGGCAGGTAGTCTCCAGCTGATTACTATTATTGAGCATTTGTACATAAAAACTTCCTAAGCTATGCAGCATAAGCTGCAGTCTGACAATACACTTCTGAAAGGCAGCATCTTCTCTACTGAATGCCTCAGCCACAAGGACTAGAAAAAAAAATTGCCATTATGTTAAACCCAAAACAATTTGTTCCACAGTCAGAGCTTTTAAAGCAGTTAGGTCACTTAAGGCTAAGTGCTACAGTCCTTAAGCAAGATTAACTTTCACTAAATTCAAATCAGTACTAAGCATCACATGGTTTTTGTTCAAGAATGATACATTTTTGCATGGTTTTGCTTTTGTTAGGACTTTCATTAGCCAAATCAATCATGCTAACCTCTCCCAAACTGAGACATGTGTGAAGAGGTTTGTCCTCTTCCTGGTATGAAATATCAGCTGTTGCAGCACTCATTCTTTAGCTGCCTGTTTTTTTCCATTACATGTAAAGCAAATGCTGTTATCCTTGAGTACACATAAAATTTCTTCTCCATGTAACTGAACAAACACTGCTTGTATGGAGCCAGGAGTTAGAGTCCTGAGCTGCTATATTTCTCCTGTGCATGCCCCAAGTTAGGGATTACAGTGGAAACGTAATCTTTTAAATACCAGCTTAAGAGGACATAGACATGATGTCATTATAGGCATAATGAAGATGAAGCTGTGTGGTGTGGTTGACATGCTGGAGAGAAGTGATGCCATCCAGAGGGACCTTGACAGGCTGGAGATGTGGACCCGTGTGAACCCCATGAAGTTCAACAAGGCCAAGTGCAAGGTTCTGCACATGGGTCTGGGCAATCCCAAGCACAAATACAGGCTGGGCGGAGAATGGATTGAGAGCAGCTCCTTCTCAAGGAGAAGGACTTGGGGGTTTTGGTTAATGAGAAACTCAACATGACCTGGCAATGTGTGCTCATAGCCCCGGGCTGCATCAAAAGAAGCATGACCAGCAGGTCGAGGGAGGTGATTCTCCCTCTCTACTCCACTCTACCCTACCTGGAGCACTGCATTCAGCTCTGGGGCCCCCAACATAAGAAGAATATGGACTTGTTGGTGCGAACCCAGAGGAGGGCCATGAAAATGATCAGAGGGCTGGAACACCTCTCCTATGAGGACAGGCTGAGAGAGCTGGGGTTGTTCAGCCTGGAGAAGAGAAGGCTCTGGGGACACCTTATAGCAGCCTTCCAGTGCTTGAAGGGGGCCTGCAATAAAGCTGGAGAGGGACTTTTTACCAGGGTACATAGTGATAGGACAAGGGGGGATGGCTTTAAATTGAAAGCAAGTAGATTTAGGTTAGATATAAGGAAGAAATTCTTCACTATGAGGGTGGTGAGACACGGGAACAGGTTGCCCAGAGAAGTTGTGGATGCCCCATCCCTGGAAGTGTTCAAGGCCAGGCTGGATTTTGAGCAACCTGGTTTAGTGGAAGGTGTTCCAGCCCATGGCAGGGGGGTTGGAACCAGATGATCTTTAAGGTCCCTTCCAATCCAAACCATTCTATGATTCTATGAAAAAGCAACATGAGAACCCTTGAAGCACACTCCCAGCTGAACAGAAATATCTACAACTTATATGCAGAACATATTAAGCTATAAGTGGCCAGTCCTTTAATAGGCACACCAGGAGATAGCCCCTTTACACCCCTTTCTCATCCAGTCCACAAACTCAGTTTTGTGAAAGGTAGACTTTGCTTTCTGTGGGTGCTGCAAATTTCTGGATGGGTGCAAGTACTCCCAGAGCTTCTCTTGCTTCATGGCAGCCAGCTATAGACACAGTGCACCTGTCCCAGACATAGAAAATTCAGTATATCAGAAAATCCTGTACAGGAAGGTGGGTCTGCAGCTTGCCTTTCTCATGTTTCACAGCTGGGTTTTTACCTGACATTTATCTGAAGCTTCAGCTCTCACTGGTCAGGTTTCTGGTACCTCTGGTCATCTTCAATACTTATTCTGGACCAAATTCTCCCAAAAGAGAGAAAGAGAGATTGACAAATACTTTTATAGTGCACAAACAAGTCACCCTGTTGTTTAAGGATCTCCACATGAGCCAGGTAGCCACACAGTCAGTGTGGGACAGTGAAATTTTTGTTTAGTGCTAGGCAACTGGAAGGGCTGGTGGACCTCATGAGGGAATGTGAGCAGATCATACAGGCTCTTTGGAATTAGCCTGTGCCAGACCTTGGTGAAGTTATTTGTGTTTGGCGAGAGGTAACTGATGTGCTCAATCAAAAGCAGTCTGATAAATTTGTGATATTAGAAAATATTCCTGAAAGTAGCCAGGTAACCTCCCTCTGCCCATGTGGGAAGGCACAGCTGGCTGAGCATGGGGAGACAAGCCGTACCACTCGCAGCCCTTGCCATCCCCTCCAGACACACCTCATCAGTGGCTCACTGCCACATCCTTCCTGGCCAGTGCTGAAGCTCGGGCATTAATCTGCTTTTCCTGCAAAGTGCCTCCGTGTGTTGCTCATGGTTTGTGCTACAAAAGCATATTGGCAAGCACACACCTGCTGCTGGTATTGGAGGGAGACAATGTTTTGTCTGTGCTTTTGTGTAAATTGCAGTCTGTTCCCGGGCTTGGGCAGCCTGTGAGGGATGGAACAAACTGGCTCTATGCATGCTGCGAGTCCTCTGCTCTGGTGATGGTATCGTGCCCCAGGCCACGCTGCCATGCAGAGCATGGAGCGGTGTGAAGGTGGCTACGCTGGCTCTGAGGAACCATCCGGCTGCCATGCCACGGACACTGCCTGTCTGCCTTCCTCTTCTCCATCAGGACACCCTGGGCTGCTCCTGAGCTGATGCTTTGTGATGGACAGCTAAAAGGAAAAGAAGAAAACCATTAGTACTGCTTGTGGCTTCTTGCACCAAGTCACGCCGCAGTGTCAGGGTGATGCATTTCAATGCAAAGGCATGAAGCAAGGGAATGAGAAAAGTTCATAAGTCCCAGGTTTAGGAAGGGCAATTCCTGCATACTGAATCTAGTGAAAATCCAGGAGGAATTGATGCAGAAAGAGTTTCTGTAAATGACTGTACTCTACAACTTGTCTGCCAAAACAGGGTCCCTGGTTGCACTGGCATCGTGCTGCAGTGCTGCTGTTTGAGCTCCATGTTGGCACATCTCCCATGGGATGGACAGGCTGTGACTCGCCATCATAGCCATCGCTCCTGGGAGCACACCTCCTCCTCCTTCCCTCTGTCCTGTCTCCCAGCCCAGCTATCCAAGCTGCCCGTTTGCAGCGGAATTTGTGTCTCTTTAAGTACCAACAAGAATTTTAAGCAACTTCGAGGTCATTTTTGCCTCAGCAATGAATAAATAAATGACGGTATTTAACATAATTAATGTGGCCTGAAGCCAACACAAATATTAGAAGGGAGCTGTAAACCCACAAAGCCACAAAATGCAAATGGTGTGAGCCACTCCGCTTTGTTGTCATTGCAAACTCTGCTGCACCGTCTTGACCCCTGACAGTTTCTGACAGCTCTCCTTTCTGGAAACAGCCAAAACCAGTTGTTTTTTGGAAACAGCTATTCTATGCTTCACTCATTTAAAAAAACATTTAATTCCACAGCACCATGAGCAGATGCTCAGGTACTTATATATGTCCAAGGCATGTGTGTACCTCGTAGTGCAATGTACATGTACCTCATAGTGCAACATTCCATTGTTCCCTCCAAATGTTAAATACTGTTCTCTTGGCACAACATAAAATACAGTTCTTTCCCCAAGTCTGTTTTCTGATGATGCAGGTTATCCGTGTAATAATTTTCAAAGATCAATGTCTATAAACTGATGAAAAGTCCCTGAGTGGCAAGTTTGTAATACTACTGATGTACCTTTGTTTAAACTAATTTGGCTTGTCTATTTAATCATGATTTTGTGCCAAAATTTACTTTTCCAATTGACTTGTTTGTTTGTTATTAGCACTATACTTAGGCACTAGCAACTGAGAACTGGATGACATTTTAAAGTAATAATTTTAGAAAGTGTTTAATAATCTGTTTGGTTTTTTTTTTTCTCCCTCAATAAATGTCCAGAAGGTCTATTTGGAATTTAGGATGCAGTTTCATGCAATTCATGTCAATAGCAAAGGATGACAATGACAACCTGTCTTAATGATTTAATAGTTAATTTTTATTCTGTCTTCAGTAACTGGCTGGCTTAAGTCCCTGGGGGGGGTTGTTTCATTACCTGCAATCATGCAGGAGGTAACCCGTAGTACAGGTGTCTGCCGGACCTGTTACCCACATGCAAGGGGTCTGCAAAGTTGGAGGTGTGCAAAGGCAAACAGAATTCTCCATGCAGCAGAGAACATCTCCTGCCTCTGAAAGATTAACTCATGTTTTGCACAGGAAAAAAAGACTTGCTTAGTTGTGAAAACAAAATATTGGGATCACTCCCTGAAGCCTACGGTCTGTAACCAGCATGAAATTTCTGATAAAGGAAAAAAGGGATTTGGATTGTGACTTATTTTAGTCTGATACTTCTCTGTTTATTTTGGGTCAGAAATTCCATGTCTCACTTGGATTTAGCCCAGAACTACAACCACATTGGAAGAAATAGGTAACACTGGGAGAAAAAAGTTTTTCATGCAAAAAAGCATGAATTATTTGGGAATGATAAGACTTTTTAAAAAAAATCTATGCCACCTTCTAACACTCTTTGAAGAAAACTTTAGAATTTTTGTTCTTTCTTACTGTATAACCTCTGTGTAAGACTAGTACTTAGCAGACTAAGGGCACTTTAGTACAATTTTAATGCTGTAGCAACCATAGCAAAAGCAATTATTTCCTGGGGGCTGCTGCAATTCAAGGACTGATCCTTCATGGCATCCAAACTTAGGATTAAATGTCAGAGTACCTCTTCAACATGCTTCATTTACATGAACAGCAAAGGTAATGAATTATACAATGATATGTGTGTCTTAACATTTAAATGAGTGAATTAATCTTTTCATTGAAATATCACTCGTATGAGAGAAATACTAGAGAAGGCAGTTAGGGGGAACCTCGAGTCGTCTCCCAAACTTGGTTTTCCCAGCAGGATGCTTGGTTTCCCAGCAGGATGCTTGGTTTCCCAGCAGGGGCTGCTGTGGACATGGTGCTCTGAAGACGAGCACAGGAAAGGTACGTATTTTCCAAACCTCTGACCATCCTCACTGATTTTGTGAAAAGTCTCTTCTTATGGTCCATATCCTTCTTTCATTTGCTGCCCAAAAAATGGCACTTTGGTCCCAATGAGACCAAGTAATCACTTCATATATCACAGAAAACACATCTGTTCATGCATTCCACCATAAAGGCATGACTGTCATACCCATACATCTCACATCACCTTATTTATTATATCAAGAATCAAGAAAGCCTCAGCAACAATAGCATTTGAATATCATTTGAAATTATCTTTTCAGGAGTCGGCAATGCACGTTGTCCATACAGTTACCATATCCTACGTTCTACAGCAAGGGCAACTTCAGCAAAGTGTGTTGTGAGAGATCCAACAGCCAGGAGGGACCTGGGAATTTCTGGAAGGATTATAGGTTCAACCATGGGAAACGTAGTGAAAAAAGCTGCCTATGGAAATAATAACATGCACAGTGCACAAAGGGCATGAACCCTCTGGGGTTCCCTCTCACGGGGATAACCACTTGTCAGGGTTAATTCCAAAGTGTGAAATTAATACTCTCTTGCATGATGCTAAACATGTTTCCAACCTTTTCCTGGACTGCTTTGTTTTGATTTGGTGTAAGAGTTATATCTGACAATGCTGCAGACAGAGGAAAAAAATGAAATACAAGCATTTCTCCAAAATGGAGTATAAATTTCTGAGAAGACAGATCTTGCAGGGCTTCTCCATCTTCATTTTAATAGTACGTAATTGGAAAAAAGTGGTAGATAAACTCAAAATGAAACAAATCACAAAGCTGGAGTAAACTAGATGGGAAGAGAAAGCTTTATTCAGAAAATGCAGAAGTAGGATGATCCTTGGTCTTTGTCCTCAGGCACACCCAGCACATAATATGCTACATATTTCAGTGTGGAGATTACTCCAAAAGGTATTCTTTGAGAAAGAGCTGGTTTAAAACTGGGCAGACAGGATAGGGGATAGAAAAATGTAAGGAATGTCAAACAAAAAGCATATAAGGTTATCCTCTTTGTGTTTTCCTGTATGTCAAAACCCAGAGTTTTTCAAATAAATTGCAAAGAAAAAAATGGTTTACAGTGCTAGAAGTAAACACCTTTCAAAGCAATCAACAAATAAGCTATGAAGCTCATTACTACAAGATATCAATCAAGAAAACCCTGCAAGAAGGAGAATATTATATATGTAATATTACACTAGCATTTATATTAGGATAAAAACATGCAGATGATACGAATCCTGAAGATTCAAGGCAGAAGACTTGATTTGCCCGAGGTTAGGCACATCCTTCTGCTGCTGGGTTTCTACCCCGCTGCTCAAATTATGGATTGCTGCTTTCTGTCAGAAACAAAGATGCGTCACTAAATGGGTGAGCTTGTCTGAATTGCAGCCATTATACATCTGCTATTATGGGGGAGACAATGGGCAAATTTTTTTACAAAGTTTTTTAGCACACTTTTGGCTGCAAGAGGGATGTCAGGATTAGGCCCATTTAGAATTTTTAGTGTGAAGTATAGAAAACAAACAGAAAACAAGATTTTCAAACCAATTATAACAGGCCTTGCATATTCCCATCCAGCCAAATGTTTCACAAACATTTTCTGTGAGTACACAGTAACTTTAGCAAATCTTCCTTGTCATTTTGCATATGTCAAGAAGTTGTGACCTGCATCTGCATTTCAGTTACTTTCAGTTGCAGCCCCTGGATGTTAGCATCAGTCTTAAACACTTCTACATATTCTGAAAATAAAAGGAATAAAATGTACCTCCAAAAAATTGTACGTTAGAATTTCTTAAAAAATCTGACTCAAATATGATCACAAGATGACAGTAAGCAGTGGTGTTAGCAACCCACTGGTTAGGCAAAACTTTGAAAATGAAGTAATTTAGAATATATTACAAAAACTTCTTAGAGTAAAACTTCTTGTGTACAAAAATGCTGGTTTTGAATATTTAATTATTTATTTTTCCAATGTGGTTACTTTAACATTCAAAGCTGTCATATGAACTAGATGTTTAAGTGGTTTCTTGATAAAACACCCACTCAGCGATGGCTGCCACAGAGCTTACATGGATCATTCCATATTTTTGCACTGAACTACCTAATGAAAAATTTTCACATCTTTTGCGTTTCATCTTCGTAACCCTGGATGCTGTTTATTTTGGTTAGATGAATAATGCATTACAACTTTCATCTTGTGTCCTTCAGTTCAGCATATGTCAGAGCAATTTACAAATTAAAGTACAGAATCTACAAATACGCACAAGTTTAACATCATGCATGAGGGAAGTCAGGCAAAAGCTCATGCTGTGTAGAAAGGTATAGAGGTGTTCTATCTAACAGCTTAACTAATGTGCTAGCAGAAAAAATAAAGATAACACTTTAATGTAGCCAGCAATGACTCAGATCCTCCATGGCCGTACATCTGTTTTTCCACAAGCAAGTTAAAAAGAAAATGAAAAAAAGTCTAGCAAGCGTTTCTTTGTGTTGCCTCCCCCTAATCCTACTCTTTATCTTCTTAAGCCTGCTGCATCATGCCGGAGCTACAGGAATGCATTTTGCAGTTGTTCAGTGAAGCGGTGGGACATGCTGGGTGTTGCCTGAGTGATGATACTCTTTATTTTTTTGGTCTTCTGCAGCATCTTGAGATGAGCAAAAAGATTGTGGCTTCACATGGCACCCAAGCGAGGCAGCACCCTCCTTTCCCTGTCAACTCGCTGGGATGAGATGCTGCTTGTTGAGCTCCTGGACTGTGCAGTGCTTATTTTGGCAGAGACCGCTGAAGATGGCCTAGCCCAACCCATACTTAGGGCAGGGTCACCTCCAGCAGCTTGCTCAGGGCTGTGTCCATCAGGGTTTGAACATCTCCAAGGATGGAGATGCCCCAACCTGCCTGGAGCTGACCCTGAGGCTGTCAGTGACCAGAGCACTGGGTAAGCCAGGGTGATGCCCACCACAAATATTTAGGCTTTTCTTACTGCTAGTGAGTCCCAGGAGAGCCAGCAGCAGGGGTTCCTCTGTCCTGGCAGGAATATGGTTATTTGGAGGTGGATACAGCAGCTACCAGGCAATCTGAAGACTGCTACCAGACTGGGTATGAAAAACTGTGGCTGTCCTCCTTGAGCTCTAAAGATAAGGACATAGCCTGCAAGGTACCTGGAGTGATCCTTCCTCCCCTGGAGAACCCTCTACAGCTTTAGGTTCTGCATCTCAAGCAAATCACGGTCGATCTGAAGAAATCCCACAATAAAACCTCAAGCACAGTCAGGAACATAGAAAACATGACTTAGAAGGAAAGACAGGAAGAAATCAGACTGTCTAGCCTGGAGGAAAGAGAAGGAAGAAATGGTCAAAAGCTTCCAAACCCTCCAAGACTGTTGCAAAGGAGAAGGCAGCAATGAGACTTCTCTGTCTGTGGTGGGCAGGGTGAGAAACATAGGATTTAGGGTGCAGGGAGATTCAGGTTAAGCATTAGGAAAAGCTTTCTAGTGGCAAGGTGTGCTTTGAAACCCCTTCAACAGCAGGTCAGACAGGACTGACTTGTTTTGCTGCTCCCACCAGCCTGGGGAAAGCTCAACCCAGTGGGTCCCCTCCAGCCTGAGCACTCTGCCATGTCCCCAGACAGGTAGGGTCCCTGCTGTAGGAGGAAATCAGGCCAGTCATGCTTCACCCAGGATGCCTAATACTGCATTAATAAGGGCACATGGAGGTACCCACCAGATATGGGGCTCCCTGGCATGGTGACAACCGTGCTGGCAGAGGGCTGTGCAAAGCCGTCCCACACTGCCAGAGTAAACCTGGTCTGCCACCCCTGTGGTCACAGCAGCTCCACTGGCATGAGCATAGCTCTGGCTCATCCTTAACTCACTCTGGTCTGCTACTGCCTGCATCTTCACTGGCACTGGCAAGTAAAGCTTTGGCTCCAACCCCTTTTTCTGCATAAGCTATCAATATTGCAATCAGCGAGGGGAGATGGGCTTTTCTGATTTTGCTCAATTTGTTTAAAACAGGAAATTAATTTTTTAGTTGCTCAGCATAAATTTTGCTTTTATTCAGAATAGTCCTGAATTAACTTTTATCAAATTGGGGATTAACCTGTTTTAACTGTTGCAGAAGATGCTTTAGCACTGCTCACATGGTAACTTCTTTAGAGAACTCTAATGCATTATCTGTCAAATGCAGAGTGGTATACATTAAAAGCAAGTCAGGAGGATGATTAATGTTTCTTTTAAGGCCTTTCTGTTCTATTATCACTCTATAAAGCAAAGTGAGTGGAAGAAAGCATATGAGAAAATTAACTTTTTTCTCTGCACATTTTACTGAAAAGGCAATGAAATACAGTAACTCAGAACTCAGAACTGTTTTCCAGTTTTCTCTGAGGTTTCACTTTTTATTAGCTATATGTAAGTCTACTCAGAGATATGCAGCGTCCTCCTAAAAAAAAACACCAAAAAGCAACAAAAAAATGAAAACCCATTGTATTCCCTTTCTATCAGTCAACAATCTAGATAAATGCCAAGCAGGCATACCGAAGGAGAAGGGAAATGTTCTAACCCAGCTTGACTACCATTGTAAATGAGTGCAGGTGTACTTCAGAAATCAGGACAAAGGATTTTCTGCCATCTGTTGCACATGTTAAAAAAAAAAAAAAAAGAAAGAAAAAGGAAATTAGGTCAGTATATTGTGAAAAATAATGTGCACATTGCTGTTATCCCAGGTAGTTAAAAATATATTGAGGTGAATGCACATTCATAAGTAATTTACAAGCCTACAAGGGGTTCAACTTTGCATACTTGAATTTGCACATATAAATTCTCATGTATTAGAGTTTTGTAAACCATCTTTTGAGCATACACCTGACAATTAACTTGTGAAAATTCATCTGCACAGAAAAATGGTGCATAAGTACTTCTAATTGCATTCCATCAATTTTGTGCAAAGATGCACACTTCTGTACATAGAACTACGCTAACAAGCAGATTGGTGCCTGACATTACACAATTCTGACAGTGCAATGTGGTTATTAAAATGCTAATTATGAAGAAGACATTTTGAATTGTGTGTACAGTATCATATTTTGTATTCTTGTTCGGGAAGGAATGGGGAATTTATTCCAACAGAGTCCAAGTAGCTTGATCCATCCCAGGAACAATCACAGACTTTTTCTCTGATTCTCAGCCCAGCTATGGGTATGAAGTGCATTTGGCTGGTCACCCCTATCATTCATCAGTAATCTTGTTTCAAACCCCTCAGGGTACATCCAGTCCTCTTTAGGGAGATGTGGGATTATTGTTATTCAGAGGCTTCAAAAGGAAGAAAAAAAAGGAATGTTACAGGCTGTTAGGGCTCAGTGAATAACCCTTTTCTGTCCAGAAAAGAAAGCCCTCTGACACCTGCTATCTTGCTTTTGCTTCAAGGCGATAAAGGGAAATGGATGTTTGCCAGTGCATTAGTAGTGATGTTGGTATATGTGTACAGTAATCAAAATACATAATGCTGTGAAGTGCTTTAAAGCAATCTGTAAAGGGAGTCTATTCAATCCATAGTTATAACGTGAAAAATTAAATGATGCCTCTTGTCGCGAAACAGCCATTAAACACAGCATACGGACGAAGCTCCATTTAAGGGACAATTTATTCCATAACTGTCTTTGCACAAATCCTGCACCATCCCTGGGGCACTTGCGGGTGCCATTGCAGGCACAGGGTGCAGGACACAGCACCCATCTGACCGACTCGGCTCTCCAGGACACCCGTGCTCTCCTCATGGGCTGTGACTTTCCCTCCCTTAGTCTTCTATACCCAACTTGATCTCGTTAATCCCTTGCAGTATCAAATTATAATGCATTTACCATTATGTCAGTATGTCAGCAGCTTTTTAAAACAGTGAGGATTCTTTTAAACCCCCCTAATTGAAGTTTAAGAGACTGCAAATATTGCATAGACGCATTATGCCCATAAAAACCACGGGTGCCAACAACCTCCTTAACCATAATGATGTGTTGGATTCTGATGGCACAGGAGAATAAAATGGGAGCATGTCAGCATATACAAAAAAGAGGAAAAATCTAGATGAAAAATGTTTAATGTCATCTTCTCTCTCAAGTAGATTTTTATACCATCTGTAGGCAGCAGAATTCTGGATGTGATCACAGAACTTCACAAACGGAGAGAAACACATACATACATTGTAATTGCAAATTTTTGCAGCAGTGCAGTCATTCAACATGGTTAAAAGTAACACATTCATTTACTCATGGGTAAAATTACTCTAATCACTGCCGACTTCAGACTATAGGACTAAAAAAGCCAGAGATATGGCTCCATTCAAATCCCACCGAAGTCAAGGGGAATTTTTAGTGCTCGGCATAGGCTGCCTGCTAGAATTGGTGAGTTGCCTTGTCAACATCCGTGCAATTTCCTGGAACTTGGCAGAACAGTTCTGGAGATGAGCTGTAGGCTGGACTCACTCACACACACATGGCCACTCATGCCATGTAGTCCTGAAAGCAATTTACCAGAATTTGAACAGGAGTGTTGCCATATCTGTCTCACTAATAGCATAGGATATTAAGTACTATTTCTGCTACAGTAGCCCAAATACATGGAACTTTACAGTGATTTTCTCAGTAAGGACCACAATACCATTAAACCCTTGCTGCAAATAATTAACAGTAAAAAACCTCACATTAATACAAGCGTTAGGTCTAAAAGAAATATAAAGAACATATTTACCTTCAGCTGTATATAAAGACATCCCTCTCTCATTTCAAATGGTTTGATTCATGTATGCCAGGAGTGGAACAGTAAAAATCATTTCATGTCTGGGCTTTCAGAAAGAAACTTCTTCTCTTTTCCTGGAGACACTTGAGGGGTTGTGTTATCACATCGCCTCTGCCTCAGAGAATTACTTCTAGGAAATGGGCAAGGGATAAATGTTTTGGTGGAAACTGCATAGACTAACTTAATTTTACATACCTGCTGGAGTTTATGACCTTTTGGAGTGAAGAGGAGGACTTGGGTCAGTAGAATCGGCAGACCTCTGGTGGCATCCAAAGCATACCTGCCGCTCGCCTAAGCACCCAAATTAGTTTCAAACTAGCTGGTTTGGGCCAGGGAGCATCCCCCATGGGTGGGTTGCCCAGGTGTTTCCATAAACCCCAGGGGTCCTCCAGCCCATGGTGAGGAGTGGGCTCGTGGTGAGCGGTGAGTGGTGGGCTCAGCAGCTGATGTCCTGACCTGAGCCAGCTGTTTCATTGGGATTCTGAGCATGTCCGCAGCTGCATTCTTGGCTACCATCAACATTGGTTTTTTTCCCAATTTTAATTAGAATTTTTCAATTTTCAGTATTATTGTTTTTAATAACTTTTACTCCAAATCTGCAAAAAATGTTGCCAGAATTGCAAATTGAAAACAACAAAAAAATGATGCCTATATTGGGTTAGCATATGGAAGTGTCTGTGCAAAGCAGCTGATTGCAGAGGAAGGTTTTTTTTTTGAACAGTATCTCCCCCAGTATTTGTTTGTCAATTACTTCTAGCCTAAAAGGTGTTCAACAAACTCTTTGGGTGGTTAAATTACACAATTAAATTTTGATTACTGAATCTGTAAAAACTGAAGCCAGACATTCATTCATTGGAGGGAGAGCCTAAATATTTCAAAGCTGTCTAGTATATTCTTAGGAAACACTTCTGGCATATGCAAAAAATGTTTTTTCCACACGCTCAGAGTAACTCCAACTCAGCGACACTTTCCTGAGCATGCCAGTTCCTGCAATATTCTCCTCTTGCCATGTTTTGCTAACCACATGGATGTTGTGGTAGACTTTGATGCCTTTAGCAGTGACTTCTGAGGCATCTTTAAGCCATCAAGGTGTAGGTGGTCTTCCAGATAACTGTCAGATGTGGAGGAAAGAGTTCTGCTCTCCCAGCCCCCTGCTACTCATAGGTAGTTCTTCTTCAGAGATCGTTACCAGGTTGCATAATGATTAATTTGGCTATGAAAAGGCAAAGCCAGGTGCTGTTGTTTTAAAGAGGGGCTCTAAACCACAGAAAAATGTTTGCATTGACTGAAGCAAAGAGGGTGGTGTGTGGACACCCAAACCGCTATTAAAGAAAAAGGTATTTTCTTCATGTCACATACACTGACAGAAATGCAGAGAAAACCTTCTGATGAGTATGTGGGTGAAGGGCTGTCAGTGGAATCATGTTTTGGAGGGTAGGCAATGAGTCTGGAGCTCTGCACATCCATATCCCTGGATAAAACCTGTTCTATGTCTGCCTGGCTAGGGAAAAGGTGTTTTGGTGTCTAAGAAGTAAGCTGGTGATACTTGTCCCCTCTAAAGGAAAACAATGTAGAGATTTAAGAAGAAATCCTGGAATTGGGTGAACTGAAGCCCCTTTGCCCTCCCTCTCCTCCTACCAGCTGTCCTGTACCCCCAAAGCCGTCATTGGCACATTTGGCAGAGAAGCTGGTTTATTTCCAGAAACAGGAGACATTGAAATCCTCAGTGCATGTTGCTGTAGTGGCAACAGCAACAGAAACAGAATAAATAGTTTCATAAAATAGTTTCATAAAAGTGAAAGCTGGATGTTGGTAAAACCGGTTATTGGCACAGCAAATTCCCGTCGTGCACACACACTTAATAATAATGTAGCATCTTCTGTCACATACTTGTTTTTGCATAAGACCAGAATTTTTTCCAGAATTTTTCTGTTTTCCAGAAATAAGTTCTGTATTTACTATTATGTGACTACAATGTTGTGGCTGAGAAAGATATGTTTAGGAATATCTATTTTTCAGACAAGAAAATAGTTTCCGTGATGTAAAATAAAATCTAAGTCTATGTTTTAACAACAGAAGATAAAAAATGCACGTATCTTGTAATGCTACAAATTGCAGTCATTATTCCTAAGAAAACTACAAGCCACTTGGTCATATGGATTTACTAGAGCAGTGTGAGGTGGTTCTCAGTTGTCAATAAGTGTGTCCAAGGAGAGCCAAGGGGCTACCCTTAGGTGGTGAGTGTAGAGTTAGTGTCTTGTTATTTTGGTTTACCAGTTTGGGCTGTCTTTATTACCAAGCATGGTCTCACCAGAATGTGGGACTGGATCAATCTCTTCCAGTTTGGGGACTGCTGAATCTTACACAATGCTGGTGTGCAATTTTGCATATTTAAGTTGCTAAATGGCACCTGTTATCTTCATAATGTTTTCTAACTCACTTTTCCTAGTCAGTTTCTGTGCATCTCTTAGAAATACCCAAAGATTTGTACAGGTTCACAGATAAAAATCTTAAACCCATCTTTCTATAACTTTGCCTGACTTATGATTGAAGTGTAAATTATCTTACACATGTGAGTACATTTTTCAGGAGCTCTGCAAAATGTAGGTGTGATGGACATACAAGTGAGCATAACCAAGTCAACTCTAACGTTGTCAGCATAGGAAATAGTAGCAATAAAAGCAGTGCAGAAATAGCTCGCGTGCATGTCCCAGACAGGTGTGTTGCTTGTTGCTCCATGTTGATCACAATGTTCCTCTGTATTTCACTGCTGGAATTTCATCACCATTTGCCATGCAAACACAGCCTCATATAGTACTGTAGATAAGGCTGTTTCCTATGGCACTTACCAAAGCACTCCCATTAAAATTTCTTGGGAATCTAGGAAAGCATTCTGCAGGCCAAAGCTGGACCATCTTTGCAATTGTCAAAGCCTTCTCTGTGCTAGAATTGCAAATCTTGTTACTTAGTAGATATAAAGACAAAGAGATATCCTTCCACTTAAGAAGAAATGAAAAGCAAAACTTTATTTTTCTGTCTAAAATACTAGCAGAGAAAACATATGGTTATTTTGACCTTGGCAAGGTTAATTTAAGTACCCAACAAAGTGACGTGTAAGAGGTTGCCAGTGACACTGAGATGAAAGTTACTTCTGTCTTGCCAGCTTTAATATTTTCTAAGAACTTGATTAATGTACAAATATACTTGCTTATAATTTCTTATTTCATTCTGAATCCTGCTAAGGCATAAGCAACCAAAACATAATTGTTTTATCCAACTTAGTTCACTTGTAAGCCACATCAACTTTTATTATAACACATACAGTATTTCTTTCCAGTGCTAGTCATTTCAAATTACAGTGCTGAAGATATTTTTTAATGATTCCAACTGTTTGAGAAACAGAGTACCCATGTCACAAACACTGAGTCTATTATCGAACCATGTTTTTCTGTGGTGACATCAGGAGATCCTAGACCTCCTTGCTCTGTTGGGAAAAGGAGCACATTCAATTTCCTCACATCACTTTTGAGGCTAGGGAATAAATAGGTGCCATGAAGACTTCCAAAAAGAGCATCTCCTCTGGTGGGGCAGCTAAGCACATAACATCAAGTCAGGCCTCTTCTACATGAAATGCTTCTGTTGGATGTCAATCTCTTCCCTGGTACTACGCACATTTCATTATACTGAAGGACAGAGATATTCCAGTGACTTTGGGGAAGAGGAGACTGAGCATGCACCTCTCCTGCTAGCGCCAGGGAACCCTGGCTCTCCTGGTGTGTCCATGCTGGACTGAAAAGACAAGGGGCAACGTGCCAGAGCCAGGTCCTTCACAGCCACAGGGACACCAAGCCTTGGTTCTCCATCTTTCAAACAAGAGGAGATTTCACTCACAAGGGGAAAGCCCTGAGGCAACCACACAGGCCAACCCCAAGACAATGGGATTGACCACCAGAAACGGTGCAGTTCATTGAAGCCCACACTGAACTTACAGGAGCATAGCTTGATTTGAACAGAATAACGTCCCTTCCAAAGCAAATGAACTTCAACGAGACAAGGAGAAGTGTGGAGGAGCAGGTCATTTGTGTGCTGATGCAAAATGAGTTATGTCCAAAACTGTTAAGACAAGGTTAAAGGTATTCTCCTGTGCAGAGGAGGTTTCATGGATGGTTTAGGAGGAGATCGCTGCATTTACTGATTTGTACCTGCATTTTATCAAGTCTAAATACATCACAAAGTGGGGCCACAACTAGCCTCTGCCTAAAATCCATGTGGAAATTTCCATGTTTCAGTACGACAAAAAAGCAGCTGAGCCCAATTCAAATTTTTTTTGTTCTTTTTTAAGTGGATTTAAAATGAGATGTTTATCAGGAGAAGGCCTCCTACATTTTGCAGCTGAAAGAAGAGACAGGTTTCTCAGTGAGTCATGCAGCAGGGCTGAGTATTTTCAGTAGCAAACCCTGAATGCCTGAAGAGCATTGCTCTACTTGCCTGGTTGTGCCATAGGCACAGGTCTGTATCCAGGCTTGGGAGGAGCTGATTTCATCAATACAGATGTCAGCAGGATATACTTGGAAACTCAAAATCTCTGCTGCTGATGGATCAACTTTGGGCACAATTTGCTGCAGATTGGGCTTTCCAGGGTTGTGATGCGAGAAGGCAGAGTAATGAGGAAAGCAGGAGAGCAGGCACTTGACTTTTTTATGATGTTCCCTCTTTGCCAGATGTAAATATAGGAATGCAAAGCATTTTCTGTTTGCTTTTCTTTTAATTTGAAAGAAGTGCAGAAGAAAGCCAGAGACAAACAAATATAGTAGCATTAGTCATTATTTTTAAACCTTGAAGTCCTTCAGAAAAGTGCTGTGATTTCACTTCCTGCATTCATTGGTCATAGGACTTCATGAAATAATTTGGACAAAAAATTTTCTATTTCTGGATTACTTACAAGCTGTTATTTTAAGCATTTTCTGTTTCTTCAGTGTAGGCTATTCAATATAATATGTTGCTTCTGCTCTCTTATTTAGTAACTGACATAGCATATTGCTGTTTTCCCATCTGCATCACAATGACTCTTAATTCATACTATATATATTCTTTACCCTCTGAGAATTTTATTTTATTTTCTTAAAAAACTTGAGTATTAAGCTACTGGGGAATTTTCCTTCCCATAAGGAAGTGCATATTCTTTAAAAAAATAATTGCAGAAATAGAACAACTTCAGCAAGACCTCTTCTGGGAGAGGTTATTCAATACAAGCCGAACATTTGGGGAAGAGAGGGAGAGAGAAAGGGCTCCCTGAAGCTACTGGTAACTTGTTAGAAGGGCACTTGTGTGCTGTGGGAGGACCATGTCTGAGCAGCTGCTCTCCCTCATTAAAAGGAAATTTTCTTTGTGATTCCGGGTAAGACAGAGACACCAAACATTTTACAAGACATTGTTAAATGTCTGTTTGCCATCTTCTGGGTGCCCAAACTGAGATAAATAATAAGCATCTTTCCCAGGCTTTTGTGTTATCCTGTGAAGGATGACCTCCAACGACTTAAGCACGAGACAGAAATCAAGTAAAAAAAACATGTTAGAAAAACAGGCAATGAAAGATTGTATCATAATGCAATGCCTCTTTTTCATGCTCCTGAAAAGACTGAAAATAGAATTTACCTAATAGCATAATAAAAATTAAGCAGCTTGCCCAGTAGAAAAACACCTGCCTGCGTGTGCAATACCATATGCATTACTAACAGCACTGGAGGTATTTCTTTTTGCACAAATGTTTTACGGTATCAATCTCATTTTCAAACACTGGTGTTTTAAAGCAAATTCTTAAAATCATATCTATTCAGGTACAGAACAGTATATCAAACTAAATATAAAGTCCTATTTGCAAAAGCATCCATCAGCTTCTGTTGCTTTTATAAACCTCTGTGGTCATTCATGAGGAACACGTGTGACACAGAATGTGTCTTTTATGTCAGCACTAGCTACGTTCAGCACATAAACTTAACTATAGTCACTGAATTCTTCCTATTTAAAAGAAAACTGGGGGTTCTCACGAGGAAAAGTAATTACCAGTGGAATAAAGGACACACTGTTGGAAGCAAGCTCAAAGTCATTCCATGAAAGAATTCCCCCTATGGAAAAATTTCAACAGAAAAAATGGGAATCTTTTTCTACTGTTACACACCAAACAAACCAGAAATGCTATATATATGTATATAAAAACCAAATAGGTTTCCCTATATTTTGCTTCTTTAGCTGGACATCAATTTTTTCAGAAACTACAATGTGCAGTACAATCCCTATTTTAACACAGCGTTCAGATTTAAAATGTAAAAAAAAAAAAAAAGAAAAAAGAAAGTGACACAGAAGGGAGGGGAATCCAGACAGGAGCTATCTTTTGACAACAAAAGCCCTTCTACACTATGCACAAGTAGAAGGTTACAAGTCAAGAGACAAGAGCTAAGGACCTTTCTCGCACTGAACCCATTTATTCTGCATTTCAAGAGTGGTCCTGAGTCTGCCTCTGAATCCATTGAATGCATTTTGCATCAAGCACATTGAATTTGCTGGAGATGTGCTGAAAACATGGTCATTGTTTTTTTTCCCCTGACATATTTTCATGCCTTCTGCAGGTGCCAGAAAATAATTTAATTTCCTCTTCTCCTTGAAGATTTCTTTGTCTTCCTCTGAAGAGCAGGAGATTCTTTTTCAAGGGAAGGTGTCATGATGCTCCCAGTTAGCATGTCTCACCAAGCAACCAGGGCTGTTTGGTAGTAGTCACCATCTGAACTGAGCATCTGCTCCCTGGGTGCAGTGAGAGGGTAGACTGGACCTGCTGATGTGGAATGTCCCTTCAGTCTCTGTCCCTGTTGCAGTCTGGGGACACAGAAGGCCATGCCACACCAAAGAATGTGACTTGCACTTGCTGGGTTGGCTTCTCCAGATTTTTACTGTTTTCTCAAATGGCAAGAAATCTTGGCTAATTTCCCACTAGTATTAACCTTTTCCTACTGTGAGAACAGTTTGCTATTCTAATGCTTACCAAACAAAAACAGACCTGTCATAGCAACTGAACAATTTATTTCACTTGACCCATTATCCATTAGTTTTGTTTACATGTACCCTGGCTATCCTGTCAACCTACTAAAAAATGTCCCACCTTGATGAGCAGAGCTTTTTATACATGTGGAGCAATAGCAGTTGACACAGAGTTAGATAAGGACAATTGGGATGACATTGTGAGGCTGATGAATGGGCTTTTAACCTCTTTTCACCTCCTTTAGAGCAGCATGAAAGTGCTAGATGATGGTGCACAAGTCTCCTGGCTCCCTAATTGGCCAGCTGAGATAATGAGAATCTGGAAAATGCACACTCTGTGTTGTCCTTGTTGCGGTAGTGCTTTCTCAGATAGAGATGCCTTGTTTGCTCCTTAGCCTTCTCTTCTGGGTGTTGGCAAGTCATTAGCTCTGATATTTCAGAGGACAGGTGATAAATAGAAATTAATGTATTAACCAGTTCCTCAAGTGATACAAACTAAGGTATCCTCACTGAAGATTTTACTAGATCTTTCATGTGAAAACCTTCAAGTGTTTCATAAATATGAAATAACGCAGTCCTGCAGTATCAAAACTATTTAAAGATTAGCATATTTAGTCACAGAGGGATTAATATATCAGGCAAAAAGCATACTAAGCCATGCAATGGTGGCACTGAGACTAACCCCACAAAATCTCAGTCTCCAGTTCTGCACTTCAAACCACGGAGACATTCAGTTTTTCGCTGGAGGGTGAAAAAATTCTTATTGTGCTGTTGATTGCCCGGGGCAACCCCTACAATTATGAACTGATGAAGTGAATATCCTTCTTTATGTGGGCAGTCAAGGGTTTCTGTCAGCAACTATACACTTTACAACAAAGATGGTATAAGAAGTTGGATTGCAACTTCCTGCAGGATCCCCTCATTGCTCCTGAACAACTTAACGATGATGAGTGAGTTATTATTGCTCCATTTAGGCCAGAAGTTGTTAATCTTTCCAAGGCTGATTGTAGGGACAATCATTGTAACCTTGGATGGAAACCAGGACGTAGTGCATCCCACTGACCAAGAACTGGCATCAAGTTGTACTTCTTTTATTTCTTGCAGTCTTATTTCATGTGGCAATTTTTGTCATCCTGGAGAAGTACGTGAGGAGTTTTGCATTACTTGTCTCTTCTGGTAGACTTTATCTTGTGGGACTTTAACTTACCTGCTTCCCGAATAGAAGAATACTGTCTAAAAAAGCTGAATTAGTAAAACCACCTCGAGTTGAACAGGTAGTGCTCACAGCAAGACATCACATTGGAGACTCCAGGTGCTTGTGCTTTTGGGTAACCACATCATTTGCAAGAAGGGTTGGTTAGAGACACTTGGCAAGTCTCTATAAGCCCATGTCCATGACTTTCTGTGAAGAAGAGATGACACTTGCCTGCTCCCAAAGTGAGATCTGTTGTTCAGTCATCTGAGAAAAAGTAGCATACCTTCTTACAGAAGCCTAGTGAAGTGAACAGGGATGTTGGCAGCATCCAGCTGAGCACTGAAGCACCCGCTCTAGTCCAGAGCAGTCCATGGTGGCCCTGCATGTCCTTCACATGTTCACTCAGTCCATGGCATGTGAATTTCTGATGCGCTGGCTTAACTATTCTCAACAGTCTACTTGATTTGACTTATTCTGAGCCAGTGTAGAGATCCTGTAGAGAAGGGACAGGAAAATTGCTCTGAATATGTCCTGCTACAATGTACCCCTCACTAAAGAAACCCCAAAATGCAGGTACTATAAAAATATAGGGTGACCAGATGATGAACAGAGATGCATGACCGTTGCATCAGCCATCTACATGAGGTGTCTGAATTTGGAGGCTAGACTCCTGTAGACCATGAACTCTGTAAAGAGATCCAAAGCAGTTAAGTTAGAAGGCTGCCTTTCCCCACTCACCAGCTGCAGAGTAGATGTCTCAAACTGAAGCTAAGTGTCTGAAGTTAGGATATGTAGATGTCACACCTCTCTTGAGTGTTCACATCACTCCTATCTATACTGAGCACGAGTTATGTTTAACACAGCATTAATCCATGTGACTCCTTCCAAACTGGTTCAAAGATTGCCCCATTTCTGAAGAAGATGGGTGCCAAGGGGTTTGGACAAGGTGATGGACCTGGAGCTTCCCAAGACTGACTTCCATATGCTGTATTCATATAGAATTTGCAGAAATGTAGGTGGAAGATGCTGGAAGGGATTTCTGCCTTTGTCCTTCCTTGCTCTTCTCTCCCAGCCTGAGCTGTGAGTCAGACACTGAGATCAGAGGCTCTGCTGTTCCAGCCAGCTGAGTGACGATCCCCTTCATCGCCCACTCCGCACGTCCGTCGAGCTCATTCCATTAGGTGCAGCCCTGACACACAACCCAGGTGAGTCTGCCTTGACTCATCTCCTGCATCCAGCCAGTGAATCAGACAGTGATCCCCTTTGCCTATGTTTGTGTGTCAATTACATCACTTGAAAAATGAAGAAAATAATCTTGGCTTGTGTTTATATGAATGACAGAGAATAAAGAAATCTCCTCCTTTCACTGACCTACCCAAATATTTTTCTTTAGACATATTTCAAAGTGCCTGAGATATGATTATATCATGGTTAAGTAAGGCATTTCTATAAAACGTGTAATTTTGCTTGTATATAGGTATATGTGTTCAGGAAGACATGAGGGGGACTAATTAGTAAAGTTCATCTGTTGAGAAGTGGTCTATTTTTAACTGGCCTTTTATTTGGGTGATTTTCTGCCTAGGGGCCAGAAAGTACCTCCGTCCTATGATAAAGATATTCTTGTCTCTGAGGAAGTCTTCTGTCTGAAGTAAGACCCACTGACTGCGTACCACGTTTAGGCAAAATATTTTACATTGTTTGCATTTCATATAAAATAATTGTCAGTGAGTAATGGGCAGACTGCATGTACAGCAAAATACCTGTGTGATGTGTTGTGTTCTACTGACAGTTTTTGAGTGTTCCTTTGTGGGACGATGGAGTGTGCATGATACTGCTGCATATATGTTATACAAATCTGAGATAAATCACAACTGATAGGGTGATATAATTCTACTGAAGCTACATTGAAAGTAAAGTGCTGATACTTTCATGTGTCTGGAGGATCTTCTCAACCTTAGTTCATTATGAAATTTCTTTGTCTTCCTAAACCCAAGATCTTCTGTAAAGTCCATTGGAAATTTATTCATTCTTTGCAACAGTAGGTAAGAACGGAGAGAAAAGAAATCTGAGATTGATTCTATGACAGGGTTTCCCAGGGTTGCCTGTCTTCTCTGGGTTTGCTTTTTGCATAGCACTGTTCCAGAAAAGCACACAGCTAAAGATACTAATAAAGCTAAATCATCAGCTGAGGTAAGCCATCACCATTCCTCAAAAGCTGGGGGATTAAGACCACCTACATTAACTGAGGCTCGACTCCATATGAAGTGTCATCACCCCGTTCATCCCCAGTAGAAACCTATTTGCTATGAAAACATCACCGTTTTATGGACAACACAGAAACTACTGCTTTTCATGTTAACAGTGGTGGCTTCCCATCATTCTGAGCCTGTTTTAATATTGCCTTTTTTTGCATAGCCTGAATTAATTTGAAAGACGATAATTAGCCTTACTACTAAGTATCTTTTTATAAGTAGGAGGAATTATGGGTTACTTACAGAATATTAGCAAAGTATGAAGTTATGCATAATTTCACTGAAAAAATTACATTACAGTATTTCCAGGTGCAAGGTCAGTCTTTTGAGGGTCAGGCATTGGAGTCTAATGAAATAACTGTACCTCAGGGTACTAAATTAAAAAAAAAAAAACAAAAACCAACATCAGAAGTAGGCATGGAAGAGAAGTTAGGATCTTGGTAGTTTGCCATCAGTGCAGGACTAAGGCTATGGCAATGATGTTACAACCATAAAAGTTATTAGTGGATCCTTGCTCTCCTGTCAAGAACATGACATTACTCCCCAATGGTAAAGGGTGTTCCAGCACATTTACTGCCATGCCATTACTAAAAAATGATCTTGCAATGAGCCCTTCACTGAGGATCACTTGAAAGATAGAGAAAGTCAAAGAAAAAACCTTGATCGAGGGAAGAAGTTAAAATATTTACAATAGAATATCTTGGAAGTGCCACAAGCACATGAATGATTTTTTTTTTTTTTTCTGGTTTGCATTTGAGAGGGAGATTAACAAAGGGCTTGTTGGGAAGTACAATGTGAAGAGGACTCGTACATCCTGATAAATATGCTGCAAACCTGTGATAATCACCACCACTTCCAGCTCCCATGCACTGGAGAACTCCTACACCCCCCAGCACAGGGAAAACCTTGGGCACTCCTGACTCCTCTCCGTTTGAGCAGCTGCGCAGTGCACCCCTCTATTCCCTCTTGAGGGCACAAAACCTCTGCACTGTGCTACCTGCAATATGCACCTGGGGGAACGTCAGTTATACATTTGGCACATTACTATGTATTCACAGACAAAACCAGTACTATGCTTAAATTAAGAAGCTAGTACCCATACACGTAGATGTTTATATGAGTGCATACATTGTGTATATATTCTATTATCTATCACGAAGGTATTGTTACAATGAATCAATATTGTGTTAATGATAGGAATTTGTTCCTATTCATATGATGCTACGCTTTCTTCAGTGATTGCTGCTGTGAGTTTTGTCCTGGCAAAGATTCACGAAGGCTTTCAGTCACCATTGCTTGCAAATGCCAGCTGCCAGCTACCAGCAGCCATCCAGCACAGTGCAGACAGGGTGGCAAGTTTCACAGTGAGCCCTTGCTGGGTCTGGCTGCTACTGCTTTAGGATCACAGTTTTCAGACCTTTTCAGTCTGAAGATCCCTAAAAATCTTCTGCTGGTGCTATGGATCCTTGCACAGCAAGTTAAACCTACTGTTAACAGCCTTTCTTACTTAGTCATATTTTAAAAATCCATTGAAAGTAATCCATCATTCCCAGGAGTCTGCAAACCGGGCACTGAAAAGTCCTGCTTTAGAAAAAAAGATTAACTTTTGCAAATTGTCTGTCTTACTACGCTTGTAGAATGGCATTTGGTACATGGCTATTGGCTTGGAAAGTAATGGATGACTTTTCTCCTGTGGTCCTTCCTGATTCCCAGAGATGTGAGTGGTCCAGGTCTGTATTTGAAATGGGACAAACAAGCACCATCTTCTCCAGCACTTCTTCCCAACCCACACACCAGTCCTGCAGGTGATACAGAGTCTTCGATGAGGCCACTTGCAGAGTGGGGCAGGGGCAAGCAGAGACTCAGATTTCTTTGCAGAGCTGTAGGAGCCAACACAGATGAGAGATGGGAGCATCTTATTGCAATTCCTTTTCTTGTGCTCTCCTCCTTGGGTCCTAGGATGCTCCTGAAGGCAGCTGCCCCACTGTAAGGCCAACCTCAGTTCTCCTGTTCGTATTTGGTGTCTTCTGGATCTTAAGTTGCTTCATGCAGCCCATAACCATGGACCTGTGCTCGTCAAGCTCTGCAGTTTGTCTTGTCCAGGAAATTTCATTTGTTCACAGCTGCCCTGAGATGCCACTGTCGTGCTGTGGAGGTGAAGCATGGCTGTTTTAAGCAAGCTCTCTGCTGCCAGGGGAGATGTGTGATTTCCTGCGCATTCAGCTGAGAAAAGCAGATGCACACGAAGAGCAAGCCAGGCAGGCCAGTGTGTCCTGGAAAGGAGCCTGCTCCTGCCCAGTCCGGAGGGAAGCCTTCTGCGTCCTGCTTGGCAGCTCCTACGCAAAAAAATTCCATCAGCATCTCCAGCTGCTGTGAGCTCCTGTAAGATTGACGTAGGCAACAGGAAGCATGAACAAATGTTTTTGCATCTTTAGGCGTAAGCTATATCTCACATTAAAAAAAACCTCTGACTTTTCTGTTTTATTAGGTTTAAATGTAAGGAGAAGTGTATGGCAGGAGTTGAGCTCCAAGGTGTGAAATGCACTGCTCCCCATCGGCAGCAAGCGAAGGCTGGCTTGTATCCTCTGTCTTCCTAAAGCAATGTTTTGCCCCAGTTTAGTCCAATCACCAAAGATGTAACCATCGTCTGCCTTGACCAGAACCCCTGAATACTTCACTCCCCACCCCCTCTACTCTGCGGCCGTGTCTGGATTGGAGAAGAAATTTAATTGAATTTCTCCTGCCTTCTGTCTCCTCTGCACACAGTCAGAGACCTTCACAAGCAGCAAAGACTGCTCATTCCCAAAGGTTATAAACTATGGATCTGGAATATAACACGGTGCTAACACAGAGTGAGAGCAAGGAGCTATTTTCCAAATGGGATGTCTCTTGCATGAAGCAGCCAAGTGATTAATTAAGAATTGCATTCATTTTTCGGTTTTAGAGTAGGGTGGATATGCATTGTACTGGAACTGCCTGAGTTCCAAATGTGTACTTAATCCCATTCGCCTCCTTGCAGCTCTCCATATCATAAATTTAAGAGACAGACTTCATTTCATGCTTGTGAGAATGATCTTGAGATCTTAAAATTAGGAACAGCAAAGACAATAAAAGACAAGTCAAAAATAGCCCCCAAACAACCCTTAAAACAGAATAGCTGAGTGGTTTGTGTATCATGCACTCCTTAATTATCGTCTCAAATCAATCTAAGAGAAAAAAATCTGTCTTTCAGAAGAATTTTAGTGTCTTTTTCCAAAGAGTTTCAATTTCTTAGACTGTTATTGAAACTGAACAATGAAGCATTGCAGCTTCTCTGATTCCTCTGTTTCCCTGCTTTCCTGTACCAAGGGTGAAATGTTCACTTTACCCACGTAAGTGACAGGAGAGTACAGTTTGGTCCTACAACAGGATCCTCTCTCCAGCTCCTTTAGCACATCTCATTTGGATTACATTTAGAGGGCTTCAGAGTCAACTCACAATAAACGGGAGAATGCTGGGAGGGCAACTCTGAGCACAAGAATTAGGTTCTAGGCAGCTTTAATTAATATTCCTTTAAATGTTTCTGTCAGGTAGCAAAATTATCTTTTCTTCTTATGAAAAGTCTTTGCTGCGTTCAAAAGGAAATGTTACTGAAATTCCAGTTCTCTGCATATAGGATGGCAAAATGATAACAGAAAAATGAAAGACTGCCAGTACCAAATTTAGTGAAACCAAACAGATGCAAAACTTCAGGGTACTGAAATGATTTGCTAGACGCTTACATCTGTCATAGGCCAAGGATAGGCTGAAACAACAAGATTTCATCACTGTAGTATGACAAATGTTTTTGTCTGAGGATCTCTTCTCATCTTCATACTTGCTCTTCAAGCGCAAACAGATGGTTCACTTGGAGGCAGACAACAGAAAGTCAGTCCCTGCTGTGATATAGCCTTGCAAATATTTTCAGTGAAACAGTCAAAATGCAAGCCATGGTTATTTAAAACATAGTTTAGTATCAAAAGGAGGCACATAGAGGTTAAGGGACCACAGATTAAAGGATTTTCTGCTTTGCTTAACTGCTTTTGCACTTGCTTACAATGGTGAAAAAACAGTACACCTACGTTTAATGATGAGGAAAGATGAATCTTTAGTGGTAGGTCAGAGAGAATCCATCCAGGACATTTGCAGGAAAAGCTGGAATGTGCAGCATGCACCTCTCTGCCTTCCAGCTCTGCTGGCAGGTGGCAGAGAGCAGAGCAGCCTCCATGCCGCTCGCTGGTATCATGGCCAAGAGGTGGGATCAACACAGAGCGTCACTTGGTTCCTAAAACTGTTTAAGATCAGGATTTGCAGAGCATAATCTGGGTGAGGAGTCTGTAGCATAGCTATGAAACAACCTGCAGAATAGTGAAAAAAATAAAATAATGGATATGAGGTACTATTTATGAGTTTATGTTATTTCTCTTTGAATGCTGGGTGGATAACCATGTTTATCAACCCTGAAAGACTCACACATCCATACTAGCAAATTACCCACTACCTAGACAGAGAACAGATGCAATACAGCATGACCAGCTCTACATCATAGAGCCTTTATGGTGCTTGCAAAAGTCACCTTAGCCTGGTAGTTAAATGCTTCCACTTTTTCCTCACTGCATGTTGTGAAAAATGGATGTCCTTACATCTGCACTTTGCAGATGAAGAATAAAAACACTGTGTTTAACAGCAGACCTAAAAGTGACTGTGGGGACAGCAGTGCGTGGCACTCACAGCTGCATCACAGACACCTTGTCCAGGGCCGCATGGAGGTGTGAAATGCCTGCTGTCCTGGGGCAGGTAGGGTCTCATTGTTCTATAAGGTATCTGCCAGCTACACCTGGAGCCTAATTCCACTGTTTACAGACAGCGAATCTGGTCTCAAAGGACCCTCTGCATCCCTATCAAAAAACTGCACAGGCATACTCCCACAGTCTAAATAATTTGTCTGTACTTGTGAAGGAGTCTGCTGTGGAGCAGGGGCGTGGGTCACCCAGTCTGCAGCTCACAGCCTCCAGCACCATCTTTCCTCTCTTGCTTTTAACATAAATTGTCAAACGAATGCTCACAAACCACACACAGCATGTGGGAAAAGTGATTTTGCACAAGGTCCTCAGAGAAGGCATATAGCTGAACGTCTCCTTCAGCACCGTGCTGGCTGGCGAGAACAGCTATCTTAAAAATGCTAACTTTGAGCCAAATTGTAGCATAGTTTCACAAGGGGCAGCCAGGCAGAGCCTAGACAAAACAAGCCCTTAGAGCACAATCAGTTTTGATCCAGACCTGCCTGGCTGAACCACCAGCCCCAGCTTCTGAGAATGATGAGCTGCAATATGCAGGTCCAAATTTAACCAGAAACCCAGGGACGCCCAATGGCCAGGGTTCAGGAGCTGAGTGTCCGTGCAGTGTAGGCTGGAGCCACAAATACTGCTGACACAGGCTCAGCTGCACATCCAGAGTATGAGGTGCCCACACCTGTGCAGCTCAAGCCCCTTACGGGCTGGGAGGGCTCCTCCGTGAAAACTGTCAGCACACATAGGAGAGGAGTTTGGGACAGGTGACCATGGCTTTCCTTTTGCCCATCTGCTCCCTGGGCAGAGGCTCCTCCACCTCAGCTGGTCACTTGCTTGCTGCCCCATGACTTGTCATTTTGACCAGGGGGTCACTGCAGAGGACAGCCGGGTGGGATACTCCATGCCCCTGGAGCTGCTGCTCTTCTGGGGAGGGGAGAGACTCAGCCATGCTCAAAATATACTTTATTAATCCCTCAGGAGGCTGCTCGGATTACGAATGATGACTAATATGACTTGGATTCTTTACAGTCTTAGAAACATTGTTTTATGAATGAGAATTAAAATTAGATGCTTTGATATTTCTTCTGAACGATGACACACTTTTTTTTTCATTAATCCTGCCTTTGGTTGTTTATTCTGTGGGTTGAGTGAGTCAGGCAGCTCTGCCGCAGTGTCAGTATTTGCAGGTACTGAAGCTAACTTTCACATCAGGCTGCTTCACTTACAAACTTTTTTTTTCCCCTCCTCAGATGAAGTGCTGAGGAGATGCATAATCAAATGTTAGCTGCATAATTTACTCTGAGAGATCAGTTCAACTCATTAAAGAATAAAAACTTGTACAGATTTCTGTGTGAGAGGGAAGAAATATCAAATAATTGCAAAGCCTTGCCTATATTTCCCCTGAACTGGCTACTAAGGTGCGCACCACTCTAGTGTAAGATTTATTCCATTAATTTCCTGGTAAAACCTGGAGGCAGCTTTACTGTCTCCATCTCACATCTGTTTGAGCAAGCTCCCAGCTATTTCCACCTCCAATGGCAGTGGTGGTAAGGAGGAGCATAACATCCCCAAACATTTTACTGGAGATGGCAGAGGTTGTTTCCCTCCCCTGCAGACACCACCTCAGACTGTCCACATCCACAAACCCTCTGGGTCCTCTCCGAGGTCGTTACGCAGCATCTCGGCTGCAACACAGCCCCAGAGCCATGCTGGGCAGATGCCTGGGAGCTGCTTCTGCCTCCCAGCCCAAAGGTATTCCTGCCACCACTGTTTCTACATGTCCCTTCAGCTTATACCAAACTTTTGCTCTCCTGGTGTATAACCCTGTATATTTACAGAAAGCAAGCACACGTCCTTCCAGTCTGCCTTTTCCTAGGCTAAACATCTGAACTCTCCTGGCCTCTCCTCCTGTTAAGGTGTCCTGGTCAACTATCTAATACAAATGCCATTACTTTCGTTTAAAATACAATGTCTATAGCATTGACTATGAGAGTTCATGGGGAAAAAACCCATAGTACATACAAGTCATGTAACAGGGTTAAGGGAAAAGAATGAAACGATGTCTCCTTGCTGTGTTATTCTGAAACAAATAGCAAAAACTTTCTATGCAGACTGGTGGTAACACAATGCCCTGTCTCTTTTTATGGCTGGAAATCTGATGATCTATTTCACTTTTACAATGAAAACTCAGCAGAGGTGCCACCTACTCAGCAGGTTCAGAGGTCCAGATCAGATAAATCTACCAACTCAGATGCTTATCAATAACGTGTCCAAATTTAGCAACACCACTTAGGTCAAAAAACCAGCAGGAACTCTTGTGAGAACAAGTTCTTCCACAAATTTCCAGCAGCTGCCAGTTCCAGACAAGTTGGGATGCCCATGAAATAAAGCATAGTTTAGCAGACAAGTGACAGGGCCAGTGTTCAAAACTACTGCATTAAATCGGTTGCAGCGCCACTTGCTTGCTCGCAATGCATGGACTTGGGCAAAACTTGCCCTGCCCTCACGTCTTTTAACACGTTGATTGAGGACATGAAGAAGATGCTGCTGGAGATGCGCAGGTCTGGCAGGGTCGGACCCCCCAGCACAGCCTCATCGTGGGGGGCTGACTGTGGGATCACAGTGCTGAGCTGTACTGCACCGGGCTGCCCATGCACATCACTGGATTCCTGTATCCCTGTGGGCACACGTGATTGAGTGGGGAACTCCCTCCAAAAAATCTGTTCAGTTGTTATTCCCAAACAGTTGAGCAAAATGCAGGCGTTATTTACTTTGAGACATTGAATTCTCGAAAATAAGAAAGCTCAGAGAAAAATATAAAGCCAAGGAGCAGCAGCCATGCCTGCAGGCAGGGATCCCCTGTGGAGCTGGTCTTGGATGGGACCATGGTACCCTCTGATGGACGGGTCCTGTCCTCACCACTATCAAAGTGGGAAAATGCATGTGGGGCTAAAACAAAACCTGCACGTTATTTTGCCAGACACCTGCATGCAGACCTGCTCCTTTCAGAGAGTGCCCTGCTGAAAGACAAGGCACAGACATTTCTCTTTAGCAGGGAAGCGAGCCAGCGCCGGCGCTGGTGAGATGAGCAGAGCTGCACGTGCAGGCGTGGGGAGCGTGGGGAAGGACGGAATGCATGAAGCAGACAGGAGCGTGCAGCTACGGCAGCTTGCCTCACCACAGGAGATCCCAAGCTTGCTGTTATTAAAGAGCTATTTAAGGTAGAATGTGGTTTTCTTTCCCTCATGGGAAAGAAAATTCTACAAACAAGGAATAACCAATACGATCAGAGATCACCTCTTAAAAACCTAGAATTTACTTCAAAAATTCTACCAAGAAAAGGGAGTAAAATGTGCAGCTGCAGCCTAAGCTGTACTCTGATGGCTTTTGCTCTGCATAACTGCTGGTATTTATAGTGTTGTAGCACATAAGGCTGAGATCACAAATACATTGTGCTAGAAGGTGTACCTGCCTGTGTGTATATGTGTCCTTGCCTCAAACAGCTCATTAATTTAATCAGCAGAACACCACCCGTATTTCACAAAAAGGTAAAATAGAGGAGATGAAGACGTTTGTTCAGGATTAGGGTTGGAGTCGAGCGTGGAGCACCTCGCAATGTGCTGCACCCAAAGCGGTGCTTTTGCTACCAGGTCCACTCTTGTCTCTCTTCCTGTGCACAACCTGGCCCCGTCCCAAGGACAGGAGGACTCTTTCCATGGAGCACAATGCAGGTGGCTGCACCTCTGCAAAACTTCTGTTGGCTGATCGCAGCAGATGACAGCCTTTAGAAATGCTGCTAATTATAAACACATACTCAGAATTAAGCAGTGGAGAGAAACACCACCAAATGCCCCTCTCTGCCACCGGAAGCAAAGCAGGCACCCTTTCTGAAGCAGAGGTAGAAGCTGATCCAGGTACCAGTTACCTCTGCAGGACTCTTCCCACCCTTTGCAGTGACCTCAGTGAGCGTTGAATAGGGTTGGAAGAGAAGCAGAAAGAGAAACATCTCATGTTTAAACTCTTCAAGAAAGAAGACAGAAACTTTTCTCAGCTCATTTGTCTCTTCTTGGGAAATTCCTCAGCTCTGTTCTGTAACATGGAGAAATAAGAAGTTAATGAAAGTTCTTGGCTGTCTTTCCAGCAAACTTGAGGTTTCTATCTGAAAATTCTGCATTTTCCTGCCCCTCAGGTCTTACCAATAAACCAGCCCTAGTTCAGCCCAGCACCAGCTCACAAGCAGGTCATCATCTCACAGCTTACAACCCACTGCTACATGGTTTCTTGCACCTTCCTCAGAAGCAGCTGATACAAGCTCATAATCTGAGACGGGACACTGAATTTAACAGATTATTGTTTTATCCATCCTGGCGGTTCCTCTGCTCCTCCACAGACAGTTTGTAGACACGTCAAACAAAATTCAATGTATGCAGTTTGCTGTAAGTGTCCAGCCACACAAGGCAGTTTGTTAACCCGCAGGACGAGCCTGACCACCACCACTCCAATCTCCAAGGGTATTTCAGCAACCTCATTGGTGCTCCAACTGATAAAGTACATGTTGGCTATTACCAGTACAGCAGATGACTGGAACTGTACTTAATATAGCCTTATTAGCATTTGGCTTCAACATCAGCTGCTACCACTTGTCACTGAAAAGGCAAGAAAGAAAACACTATCAGACGTATGTGCAAAGGAGATAAAATGAGACAGTGGGCTTGCATGAGGGAGTACGTATATACATATACATATGTGTGTGTGTGTCTACTGCTCTCTAAACTAGAGGGAGGAAGGAGAAGGAAGAGGAGAAGGAGGAGGAGACATCCTGGAGTTCCTTGTTAGAACAAGATCCTGAAATGCTGCCACATAGTTATAGGAGTCCTGACCCAGAGACGCCACACCTCATCACCTCCCCTGGTTATTTTCCAGTTTATCACACCTGGGATGATGCTGAGGCAAGACTGTCACACTGTGCAAGATGCTTTCTGATAAGCACAGAAATGGCTCCTTCATGCTCTTGTTAAACATGGCTACAGCCCTTCTTCTACTATCAGCCCTTCTTCTACTATCAGCCCGTGCAGACACACAGAAGAAGACAATGGAAGAAACAGGAAAGTGAATGTAAGGATTTTTATTTTAAGCATTGTAACACTTTCAGGACATCATCTGCATTAGCACTCTATTCAGACATTCATCTCAGCTTAAAAAACTGGTGCTATAGACAAAATATTGTGCCAGCCGTACTACTAACACAGATACGATTTCAGAAAAACAGGTCATAAAGTTAATTAAAAAATATTTTGAGCAGAATACTTACCCCAAAAAAGTAGGAGCAGTTGGTGGTATCTGTCCTTCCCAGGAAGATTCATTGCCTGTGTTCATATTACTGGATAAAAAGTGCTTCCAAGTTTTTGGGTCTGCAGTCCTTGACAGACACCAAGTCACTACTCATGCAAGAGTTAGGAGACCACTATTTAAACCCTGGTTTAAGCTCTCTGCAAATGGAAGAAATGGTATTATCCAAGAGTCACAGATCATTATTTCACAGTGACAACAAGAAATGCAACAGTCAGCATAACTGTAGTGATAAGTAAACAAAGGACAGTGCAGACTGGAGAGTGATTTCTGAGCAGTTTGCTCTTGCCAGGTGAATGCTACTATGCAGCTCAGCCCATCGTCTTTAGCTTTGTTTTTTATCTGTGTATTTTCCCCAATTTAGCAAGCACATTCTGTTTTCTGTGAGTGTTGCTGCTGCCTACAGACGTACCACCAGCTAGACAGTCCTTCACTCTCCTGATGGTTCTTTTGCACAGGATGCCAAGAAAAATAACCAAGGAAAGCCCAGAAGTAAACACGAGGGTGCAGAGGTGCATTTCTTCAAGAAGAGCTGCTTTAGGCATAAGTCAGTCATGCCTCCCAGAGAGCCGCAGCAATAGCAGGATGTCTCCGGCAGCTCAGACATCGAGCTGCTATTACAACAGCCAGTATCTGTCTATTCCTCTCATCTCCTGAGTGGTGGCTTCAGAGGAGGGAGATGAAGGTCAGTGCCACACGGTCAAACATGCTCACTCGCAGCTGCAGACGGCCCTCCAGAAGCAGCAAGATGCATGGGATATGGCTCCTTGCAAGGCTCTCCTGCCCTGGGCACCCCAAAAGTAGGACGGTTCAGATGTGCTGTGCAAGCCTCACGCTTTCCAGAGGGCTCCTGCAGCCGCAGCACCATTGGTGATCCTGAACCCAGAGCGACCAGGACCCTCCTGCAGATATGTCATGCTCTCCCATCCGCATCTCATGCCTCACTCTTTCTGAGCAGCTCTAAAACCACAGAGCTGTTTGATTGCCCTCTGTGTCATTTCCAGCTCACCAGCATTTCACAGCTGTCAAGCAGAGCATGAAGCGTGGCGCCAAGAAGTTTGAATTCCTTTACACTTCAATGACCACTCTTGCAGAAGTGGCAGCCATATTAACTTGACAGAAACAAGTGAGAAAAGATGAACCTTGTGCCAAACACTATGTTGGGTTTTGTTCTGCTATGTGTCCAGCTAAAACCCTACTCATGAGGATACCAAAGAGACTCTTTTTGGCTAGCTCTTATTAAAGTTGTGCGTTTAGGCTAAATCTTCCCTGGTTCCTATTCTTTATGCATTTGTGATGTTTTATGGCATTTGGGGCAGACGATCTCCTGGCTCTGCATCAGTGGGCACAGCAACTTCCCACCCCACTCAAAGCTGTATGATAGTCAACTGATACAGCAGTATTTTGCAGTAGCAATGCCTCCTAGCAAGCACCCTAAAGTGGGTACTTCTAGAAAATGCTGCTGCACTACACGAAGATGATCGACTGTGCTTGTATCCCTTTGTATAAAGTTGCCAGAGATTTTATTTTATTTATTAGATAAAGAAAACTACCGGTGCTCCACAAGACAGAATTGAGGCCATTCCACTAGCTCCAGCCTTTATCAGAATCAGCTATTAATAGCCCAAAATTTGTATTTTGACAGATACTAACTAGAGAACCTGTCTTTGAAATGATGATCACTGCTACCTCCTTACAAGTCTTTAAGCTTATAAGTAAGTTCATTTTTAAGTGAACTAAAAAAAAAATTGAAGAATAACTATGTTGAAGAAAACAGCCAAATCAGTCAATCTTTGGGACATCTTCAAAGCCTGCGTGGACCTGTTGGGAAATATCTGCCTGCAAATGCTGTGAAATTCAGAAAAGCTATCACATATGTCAGGGAGGTCACCTCTTCCCCTGGCCCGGCACATGGCTGCCTGCTCCAGCGTTCCCTTCAGAGCACCCATGAACCCATCCCCTGTGTGGTTACGGAGGCGTATCTCTCTTCTGGGAGGTCGCTGGACGGGACATAGAGGCGATCTGTCCTCCACCTTCTCCAGAAGCTCCAGAGCACCCAGGACAAGCGGTTACTTTATGGGGCAAGACATCATTTTTGGATTCAAGATGCACATTATTTCATGGTCTGAGCACAAAAGCAGGACCCAGCTCATTGCACTGCAGCTTTCTGGAGTGCACATTTACTGATCACACTGCTTTAAATGCAGCATTTCACAAGAAGTCAGGAATAAGGGCTTTCCTGTTGAAAATTCAATGCAAGGACAACATTTGGATGCACACAGCTTTTCTCTGGCAGCGGGCAAACAATTTTTAAATGGGGGAAATGTCAAAAGCCATGAAGTAACACATTCTCTTCAAAAAAGAATGGCAAAATGCCACAAACTTTGGATTATTCTCAGCAATGTTTTGCAGAGTCTGTGCCCATATTATAAGCAGGTTACCACCCTCAAAAATTTAAGCTGACAAAAACATACCAGAGAAAGTGCTGGTACTTGTTGATTGCTCTTACTAAATTTGACAGGTCGGCAGAGTAAGGAGTTTAATCTGGGGGACATTTCTTTGCTGGAGCCATTTGCTGTCCTGAGCAAGGACCGACCGAGGAGAAGCACACACTGTAATGAAGTTCAGAATAATTATTTCAAAAGCATTATTGTTTGGAGGCTAGGTATTTACATCAGTAACCTCTAGAAGCAAGTGAGCTTTTGTGGAGTGCTAATAATTTTTTTGCACGCTTGTTTATTCTGCTCTGTGGAAGTCAGCCCAAAGCAGAGTTTTACTTTGGTGGCACTAAATCACACAACCTGCCAGTTTGGGCTTTGGCAAGTGTTCATGGCCAGTTGCAAAATATTAAAACACACACTGTCCTCTCTGCCACATTTTCTGTATGTATGTACTTTCCATCTTAATGGCATTTTTATGGGATTTTTTTTCTTTTCTTTTTTTTTTTTTTAACAGTTCAGAGACGAAAAGTGGCTGAGAGCTATAGGGGATAAACACATGATACAGGAATCTTACAGAAAAAAATGCACAGCGTGGCACAGAGTTACTGTGGAGCTGAGCTACATTTTTGGAGAAAACCCTAAGCCAACAGCAGAATTTCTGGAAGATGACAGAGAATAAACATACCGCTCAGCTGCTCTCCTCTTAATTCTAATGCTCAGTTAAAGGAAACTGAAGGACGTGAAAGTGCATGCGAGGGTAGCCAGCAAGAACCTGCCATGCTTGTGCTGCATTCACATTTTCAGAAAGAAACAGCTGTCCTAGCTAATATTGCATTTCTCCCCTCTCCCAGATGCAGAGGAACAGAGAAGAAAATAGGTATTTCTTTTTTAACCACAGCAACTAGCAGGAAAAGGAAGGTGTAAAACAGGTATCTCTCATGGTAGCTAGTAGTGTAGTTCAGTGTAAGAGGGAGGACTTGATGGACCATCTTGTCTTTAACAGACAGAAAGGTGACAGCCCGGATGGGAACCCAGCAGAGGGACAGGAGCTGGTCGCCAGCACTGTGTTATTCCACTTGCATTCCAGTAGCCCTGCTGCACAAAAGCCTTGCTAGCTGCAGGATTACGGATAATTAAAGGAACGTAACAAGTTGTGATCAAGCCCTCCACACTCTGCCTTTCATTTGGGGCTTAGCTGGCATGAAGGTGCAGCTGGTGCTCCCATTATGGCATATTTGCAAAGGAAAACATTAGAGGTTGTAAGTAGTGTTTTGAGATAAGAAGAACATGTTATTATCACCAAGTTAGCTCTATTGTGAATGGCAGTCCAGGAGAAACTGAAGGAGTGTAAGGAAAAAACTAATTAAACAGCAGGAGGAGACGTTTCTGCTGCCATAAAAGCTGTCCAAATAATTGCATGATTGTTTCTGAAATCTGTACATCAGAAAAGGTTCAAAGCTGCATGTGAACAGGTAATACCTCATAAAGAATGCCCTGTCCTCCCTCCAAAACTGTTTAACCATTTTTAATTAGTTCTGCCTTAGATTTTTCTTCCTTTTTGTTCCTTCATTAACTTCTTCCTTCTTGAGGCACAGATCTATCGCAACAGAATCCACTAGTTTGGCAGAAAGAGAGAACAGGAGATGATGTTTTCTGTTTTAATGCATCGTGACTTTCTGTGGAAGTCCCACAAGCAAATCTGAATTGCACTTCTTTCTAAGATGTCTTAAAAATTAAACTTTTTGAAATAAAATAAATTATGTAACAATAAAGTATAAAAATACATAAAGAGCAATTTATTATGAAGCTGTGATACTGTGGTGGGAATGGAAAGCTACAGACAAACTGCAGCATGCCCTGCAATTCCTTTGGCCTACAGTTTGCAAAATATTGCAGCACTTTGCAAAGTATTACAGCAGTACAAGAGTTGCAAATCTGTGGGTTCTCTGCAAAAGGAGGTAAGCAAAGGAAGAATGACTGTTACTGAGTGCATCTTAAAACCGTTTCAGGCTCAAACAATTTTAAGATGATTTCCATGTGAATCTTCACAAAAGACAAAGAGCTGAAAGCAGACCTGTAACCCCAAGAAGGGCTCCTAAGTCATTCAGGGATGGACAAGGCTTATTAAGACATGCTTCCAGACAAATTGCATAACTGAGCATAAAATCCCAGACTAAAAATGGGAACCAAAAATGCGGGGAGCGAATCACAATTCACTTCAGCAAATACTGCTGCTTTATAAAAAATAAGGTATCCTCTCATGTTGGGATGCTTGCCTCCCTTGTCTTATACCCTGTCAACCCAGCTTATTTCCAGGGTGTTAAAGCTAGCCCTCAAATTTATATTTGAGTTTTTTTTTCTTATTTCACTATCAGCAGTTTTCAAATGTCAAAATGCAGTTTGGGGGATGCTAACATCATTTCTATACAGTTCACTAAAAAGTTGCAGAATGGGGCTTATGGAACACGTTTATTGTTGGTGCCTTGACACACCACATCGCAGGGTTTATGGCAGCACCCGCCATAAAAAAGCTCTGTTGTGGATTTGCATCTCTGAGTGTTGCTGTAATGAAAGGACACCTAATCCTTTTCGGGCGAAGGATCTCTTGCAGCAATAAAGTTTTGCAGTTATGAATATACAGCCTACACACTTCGCTTCTTGTTGCCAGTGAATGAGAGCTCCTGGAAGAGATGGGTAATTTTTTTAGCACAATTTAACTCTCTCCGGCTGTACATTTTCCTTTGGATCCTTGCTCTTGCTTCAGCTGCATGCCCGCTAACAAGCGGCAAAACCCCATCTGTAAATCTGCTGCATGCATGTGTGACACTAACAGCTCGCAGGCGTTTTTCACATACTAAGAGTTTCGGCTGCACTGAGTCATGCTTCATGCAGCTCAATGTCCAAAACAAATAAATCTGAAATGTACGGACATCCAGGTTCAGCCACAAAAAAAAAAAAAAAGAAGAAAAGAAACATTTGAAATAGTGTAAGTGATGATTGCAGTGGAAAGTTTTAACGACTTTTTTAGAGAAAAGCATAAACTTACTAAGCCTGTGTCACCCACATTAAAGCCAGCCAGCATCAGGGTCATCCCTTGCATGGTCTGCGGCCAGCGATGCTTTTGGGAAGGGGCAGATAACGCTTGTGCGGGGCTGTGCACAATGGCTGCAGCATGCACTGTGCGGGGGTGAGGACTGGAGTCCCCTGTGCCCCCACACCAAAATGTCAAAGAAAAAAGTTAACAGCCTTGAAATTTTGAGGGGCTTTGGGATGATTAGTGGGAAACAAGGACAGAGGCTTCGTTGCAGAGCGGTACCCATCTGTTCAGCAGCAGCTGAGGAACAAGGGTCGGTGTTTGCATGGACCCTGCATGTGACGAGCCGGTCACGGCTCCGCCAGGCTGGTATCTGCTGTCAGACGGTGCAAGGGAGACTGGCTGGGCATGCATGATAACTGCTTATCTTGGACGAGACGTTATGGCACAAACCCCTGGGCTTGGCAAGGAATCTCCATCAGAGACCTCTCAGGCAGGCAGTCCTTTGGGGAGGTGTGTGAAGGGAACTGGACAATGTAAGAGCTTCTCCTGGTACTCTGCAGATGGCTAGACAGGATTTGTGATTTATTATAAGTGTGGTTTTTCGAATCTTGCATTGCACACGTAAAAAGACTCAACCACATAGCTGGTCTTGCGTACTAGCAAGCCTGTACAGCTGTGTGCTCCCTCCACTGTTTTTTCCTCATTTTTTCTCCCATTTCTCCCTGCTGTACTTAATTTTCAGTGATGCCCCAGCTCCCCCTCTACCTCTCACTTGGGGCCAGCCCAGGAACAAGCCACAGGTGCAAGGACAATATAAAACTCTGCTGGGAAAAAAAAAATCTCTTCTGCTTCTGCAACAAAGGTAGCACAGCAGGACTGCATTCCTCTGCAGGTCTTTTGAATCCACTCCAGTAAAGGCTAGTACATATTCAATTTTTAACAGCTGCAGTTTCATTTCCTTAAATAAGAGAAGCTTTTGCATACCTTGCTTTTTAGTTATTTTCTTAGGAAAATCATTGTTACCAGCTTCTGTCCTGCCTGAGAGTGTTTGTTATTGATAGCTTGAGTAGGCATCGCGTGTTCCCAGCAACCTTTGGAAGCCCCACAGTTCTTCAGACCTTTAGCTTCCTTTTTCACCTATTTTTAAACTGGTTGGCTTACAGTGAGGGGAAGAACTCAGCAGGAGTTTTAATAAACATTTATCAGCATAAAATACCTTCCCACCTGTCTGCATGCTGTTGCTGGGGTGTGCATGCCACTGTCGGTACCTCAGACACACCACGGAGGATCTGGTTCTCCCATTTTCTGCTTTCTGGGGATACGTTGATCAGGACCAAGCAAGAGTGAAGTTTGACACTTCTCTTATGGAGCTGCCACTTCCTTATTCAGCTATTCCTACGGTCATGCAATTAGCCGACTGGGGTTAAAAATAACAGTTTTTACCAGTGAACAGGATTAACTACTTGACCTTTTCCAACCTGCAGCCCATAAACAACTGTACCAGCAAAACTGAACCATTGACACAGGGCAGGAACAACGAAAAGTAGAAAGATGAAGGGGGAGAGACTTTTTAATCCCATTTCACTACAGAATGAAATGTTCATCCACATACAGGCTGAACACAAAGCACAGTCGTTTTGATGTGGTCGTATTTGCCCTCCTTTGAACAGCTATGAATGATGTCACAGCTTCTGCATGTGCATTGCACTTTGCATGGCAGTGGATGGCTGGATCTGTAACGTACTATTTTCTAGCAAGGGTGGATCTATGACTGAAGAGGGTCCCAGTGCCAGGATCACTGGGGTTGCAAGCACAGCATGGGTTACCCTCAGGCAAACTGGGGATGGATGCTCTGGACCAAAGCTGCAGATGCTCTTGCATGGCAATGCATGGTAACACACTCCCTACCTGAAAGAGGGATAAGCTACCCTGTAAATAACAACAGGTAGGAAAATGCCATAGCCAATATTTGGAGCAGCTTGTTTGCTAGAACCCAGGATGCTAACTTTTGTAATAGCAACTCACCCATGTGCCAGTATCGTCGCTCGGCAGCAGGCAGTGCAGCCTATGGACATCTCTGCACATGAAAGCTGTCTTGGGATACAGCAGTGTATGGAAATAAAGTAGAATAGCTGTGTCAAATTGATGCCCCAATCCCCTCTTGGTCCCTGCAAAACAGCAGCTGGTGCTACTCACTGAAAAATGCATTAAGGCAGTTATAGGCAGGGCATTTTTTTCCCGAATCAGGAGTCTAAACCTATAATTCTTCTGAATTGCTATGCAAAATTCTTTTTGTGTGTGTGAAATAACCTAAGCTTCAGGAGGTGTCATGGTTTCCAAACCGGTGAGCGCATTGCAGTATCACCATTCAGAAGGTGGGCAGCAGACAAGTGAATGGGATCTGCCTGCTAGCTGTCTGGGAGTATGTGAGGAAAGGGAAAATGAGAACTGATCCAGCCCCATAAATCTGTACTCTTCCCTGATTTTGCATCAGCTAATTGAACAAGGCAGTGAAAAAGTTAATTCATTGCCGAGAGTTGAGGCAGACACAAGCCATAAACATGTGGATGCAACAGTGGTTAGACTTGAAATTCAAGACGGTTTTCGTTTTGTCTGTCCGGACCACAGGTCTCATCTCAACTTTATCTAAGCAGATTGCTAAACAAATACTCTCTCCCTTTTAGCTACTTAAAATCAACAGCTGAATTGCTGTGCAGCCATATCTGCCAATTGCACTGAGAAGCAGTGCAAAGTTTTGTTCACAAGTACTGTTCATGTTGCTTCCATGTAGAAAAGACATTTTTACTATCTAGACTGTGTGCTGATTAAGAGCAATTAGTCATCAAGAAGTCAGTGTTTAAACACAAGCCTCACAATGACATAATCACAGATAAGAAACCTGCCATTATAGAAAGACAGCATTTTTAGCATAGCTTTTCCCTGCTCAGAACATCATGTCCTGTGCTGCTTCACTTTCAATTTAGGAGATGATGGGAATAGAGCTCACTGCAATTATGTTGCAGATATCTGGGGAATAGATTGTTAAATTTCTTAGATTCTTTGGCTAAAGAGTGGCTCTTTCTACAACTTCCAATAGCGACTGCTCAAGACATGGCCCACATTAGCACAGATGTGATCCAAACAGCCCAAAATCAAAAACTATAGTAAGGGGGGACCAAATGCTGACAATAAGTAGTGAGACTCCTGTGGTTAGTTAATCTTTTTTCATGTAGGGACTCACGTTCACCAGAAAAAATACCTCCCTTAGGAGCTGGGAATTAATGTACTTTTGATTGTGAACCTGTCATTCAGAGGAGAAATGGACAAGTTATTTCATTATGACTTAGTTGATCTTGGCTAAATTCTACCTGGAGAAGTTTATTCACAGTCTGTTAATTAGTAAAGTCCGTGATCACTATCTGCTGCTGTGACTTCAACCGGGGATTTAATTCTGTCTGAGTCATGGCTTTGGACATTAATTAGCACCAAGTTCAAACAGCATCACACCTTACAGATTTGTTTCATGTGCATTTGGCAAACACCCACTGGAGTTTAAGGCACAGCAGCTCACAGACCCTATCGCCACCATTCTCATTGCAGCATGGTCAAAACAGAAAGGGCACGCCTACCCTCACCGAGTTAGCAGATGAAACAATGCAGCAATTTCACTTAAAAAACAGCCTGTGAAGGTGTTTTAGCGTTGGTACCCACAGATCCACAGCAGTGCCTCATGGATTCAGGTAGATGCTAGTTTACATGCAGGCACTCAGCTCAGGCTCGGACCCCTAAAACGGGGGCAGGACAGACCAGAGGGACAGCAGTCACTAAAAACATGCTGGTGCACACCAGCATGGGGATGTGCATAGGGATGTGCACAGGGATGCACTGTGCTCTGCCAGTGATGCTGTGGGTGTGGGCACTTCCAGCAAGCCGTGGGGCAGGTAACTTTTCTTCACCTCTGCAGCCAGGCTCCCTCATCTCTCTGTTTTTTGTTTTTGGGTTTTTTTTTTTTGCTACCTCTGAATTCTGGCATTGCATTGCATATTTTGAGTTGCAACTGACAACAGCAAGCAACCAGTTCTTTGCAAGCCTTCAAGGCTGTTCTTTCTTGCCATAGCCTCATGGTCTTCATCCTGTGATCAGACATGGTTAGCCTGGCCAAAGGTGGATAACAAAACCCAGCCAGCACCCCATCCCCAGCCAGGCAGAGCACGAAGCCCAGCTCCCTGCCGAGCATGGGCTCAGAGCTGCTGCAAACCAACAGAGCATGTCTCGTGTCACAGGGTCTGGCTGCAGCGAAGGCACTGGGAGCATGACGGTGGAGAACTGATGCTGCGCGGTCCGTATTTTATTGTGTCCCTGTCTCTCTGACAGTATTAATCCTAATCATTTAAGCTTAGGATAAAGGGTTTTGACTTCTACACTGAAGAAAAACTGTGGCTCACTACTCTAGCTGAAATTTAGCCTCTTTTCCTAATTTAGCTGAATTTTACAAGAGTCTCAGTAGTTTAGCCGTGGTCAAGTGAGACATTTTCAATCACTCAAAGGGGGTAAATTGTCATAAAACTCTCCAAGTTAAAACATGTTTTGAAGGATAGTTTAAAATGCATAAATATACTGCAGGCTGCCTAGTTAACATGTAAGCAATTTCTTTGCTTCTAAAGCTTTCTATTTGTGAGCCTGTATACAACATGTAGCCTCCAAGTACATCTTCTTAGTTTCACAGCTCAGTACTGCCTGCCGGGCAGTAAAAAAACTGCAAAAGCATCATGGCCACAATTCCAGTTTACTCCCGCAAAGCATATTCATCTTATCACAGCAGCGTCTGTCTGTTCTACCACCTATCTACATGTGTCCTTGTGTCATGAAATACAATTCTGAGACGCTATGGAGGCGGCACTGAAAAGCAAAACACGTGGCATTCCATAAATCATTTCTGGAGGACTCCAGATAGATCACTTAACATTGACTGGGATGGCTTTGGGAGTTATCTTGAACCAACTGACCAAAAATCAGCACCAGAAAATCAGAAGTATTATTAGTAGACTCATAGGGGCCTGAGTAACAAGCCTTTGGCTTTAGAAACAACTACTTACTGACCGCAATTCTCCATAATCAAAGCAGTTAATTGCAAAGATTTGTCCCTAGTCACAACTAAAAGTACCTTTTATTTTTTTGCTTAGACTTTGCTAATAATGCTCACTCAGTAACCGTGCTGCTGCTGGGGAACATCTTCATGGTGTCAGCAGGTTTGATGCAGGAGAGAGAAAAGGAGCAGCTTAAGGCTGGAATTTGCAAAGAGCCCTCAGCGAGCACATGGAACAACTCATGCACATGTCACTTGTACAAATACAATTATTTAGGACAACAGAATTATTTTTTTAAAATTGCAACACTTATATTAGTACAACACCTTGTTTGGTATAGATAAATACTTGTATTCAAACCAGTGTATATCTGTACTCGGGGGAAAAGGCACCAGCACAAGAAAAAAAGTACAGTTCCCACTTGCAAAAACAATCCAATATTTAAAATCAGAGAATAATTTATGTTGGAAGGGACCCTTGGAGGTCATATGGTTGAACCTGCTGCTCCCAAGCAGGTCCAGCTAAATCAGGGACCTTGTCCAGGCATGGACAGTTTTATCCTGCACAGGCAAAATCCCAGCATGTTCTCAACTTCCAAGAACTGCCAATGTGGCCGCATTTTCACTGCCCGGAGGCCTCCGTAGAGCTCGCTGATGCTACCACAGCTGGCTTGGAACGCGGGGCTTATTGACAAGATACGTAGTTAAACCCAATGGCTGAGGCTGCTACTGCCCCACTGCCAAAGCTCCTTGGGCAACCCAAGCCAAAACATACATGAGCTCCTCAGAGAGACTTTTTTTTTTTCACTTTAGCCAAGGTATTTTTCACAACTTTTACAAAATGTAGTGACCAAATCCAAACATGAAAGTTAAGATTGGTATTGGTTTTAGTGGAGCACATATGGCTTAAACCAGGGGACTCCAGACTCCACTCCTGCAATTATTGGAGCTACTTTAGGGAACCATAAGAGCAATAAGAATACAACATGCTGCATGAACAGCTGAGCCCCACTTTATTTTTTAATATATGAGGTCCCTAGACAAGCCTTTTCTGCATGTTTACAGTTCAGGTTGACCCAAAAGAAGATATAAATGAGTTTTCCACTTTCTCACTGTTTCCAGATGAGATTTATCACTGCTACTTTAAAGCCATTTGTTCTTTTGCCAACAATGTCCTTTAGCTTAAACAGCTCTTTTTGCTCCTGGACATTGACACTGATGAATTTATAGGGCATGATCGCCTCGCACTGTGCTCAGCTAAGCAAGCGATTTCATTCACAAGGTTGCCACTCTGCTTCACAGAAGTAATTCTTATTCCACACTGAACCCTTCCATGCATCTACCCTGATGTGACATTTTTATCCTTCTATCATGGGAAACCAGGTTTGTTCAGGGCATTTTCCTGTACCTGTTACTCCAGTCTTCAAACCCATTCACTTCACTCACATGATATTTGCAGTAACGCTCTCCAAAGTGACAACAGCTTCTAATTTTGCAGTATCACTATCACAAAATTTCATATTTCATTCTTCCTGTTTTTGTGCCAAGATCATTAATGAAAGTATTAAATAATACTGCTTCCAAAACCAATGTCTGTGCAGCTTTGCCAGTGTCAAATCTTCAACTCAATAGTGCCTTCAGCACGAAGCATTGTCATCTCTTCTTTATCCTATTCCTTTCCTATTTTACAGCTTTTTCTGCTAATCTCTGTATTGAACAGTTTGTTGTATATTTATTATGTCTGATTTTCAAGGTACTATGATAGTCAGTATTTTACTTAAGCCAGAACAGATTAGATTGACTGCATATCATTTACCTAAAACATGAATGATTCTATCAGGGAAGGCCGTCAAGTAAGTCTGGCACAATCTACCTTAAGAGTAAAGCCATGTTGCTTACATAATTTTTCATTTAATTCCATGCCCTGCTACTTTCGTTTTAGGGTCCAGCATACTATTGGGACTGTGTGCCTGCAGTTGCTTGGATAACCAGACAGACAGACTGTTTTTCCAGCCACAAAGCACCATTCCTCATTTCACATCTGTCTCAGCACTGTGGGTTACTGGTCCTGCAGTTTCACATGCTGAAAGTCCTCCACTGTCCTGGGAGGCAGAGTGGTGTGACTCCAGGGTTTGCAGATATTGTAATCTTTGAGTTTAACTTCCAGCTTCAATAGGGAGATCTTTATGCACTTTCTGGATATGCATGAGGTTGCAAACCTTAGCATTCTCCAATTATTTATATATATCCATGCAAAATAGACAGACAAGGCTTGAGTCTCTAGCCTAAGAATTTAAAGGTGCTAAATTCACAAATGTTTTCATATTTTCTTAGCAAAACAGAAAAGTATGAAAAGTATGGCTTTTAGCTGTTTCTTTTCTTTTTCTTTTCTTATCACCTTCACATTTACTGAATCTGCATAGTTGGTGTGAACTGAACAGACCTGACAGTGTCCGACCCTGCTGAAGCTGCGGTGTACTTCGTTACTGATACCAGCAGACAGAATCAGAGACATCACCAGAGACATCACTGTGACATGGTCATATCACTTGCATTTTCCTGCAGCACTACAAGGCTCCCCCATCCTTTTTTTTTATCTCACTTTTTTTGTGCAACAAACAATGCTTTGTACATAGTTTACTTAGGAGGAAGGCTTTGCATATTTAAAAGCATAGTTGAATACTGTAAGTCTAGAAACAGGTCCAGGCAGAAATCTCATATCTGACTGTTGCCAAGCTTAGAATCATCTCGGGTTCAGACAACATTTTTCAAGGCTCTTTAAATTACCACAGAGAGCTGGGCAATATTCCTAGAAACTGTTTTTTCAAATGTAGGGTGAGATGATGATTATAGGCATTATAAAAAGTATACCATAAAAGAACGCTGTTACTTAACACAGAGGTCAGTGTTCATCATGCTGACCAACATTCAGAAAAGCTAAACAAAATCAGTTAATGGAGCAGGCATTGCTACTGTTCAAATCCTGACCTTAGGACATGCTTATGCAAGGCTGATTTCTTCAGCAGTATTTGTATGAATGGATCTGAGGCAACAGAATCGTATCAAAAGCAGGATGCTTTTCAGTGAACAGTTTTCCCTTGTGGTGAAAAACAAAATATTCCAATTTAAAAACAAAGGGGTTGATTTTGAAATGGTGCCATCATGAGTCACCAGAAGTACAGCCTCATGTCTCTTGATCCTGCTGTCTCTGGGCCAGGCTCCCTAATGCCTCTACCTCACTCATAACGGGCTGCAACCTCACTGCAAGAAATTTGGAAGTCCTTGGTTTGGTACATCAGGGCATCTGACTCCACTGAAACATGGAGACATGACATATCTCGTTGCATTTGCCAACTCAAAATATTTTGAGTGCTACGTAGTCAGTGCTTTTTTCTGAATTTTGTTGAAAAATCAATATTTCCCCTGGAGAAAACTGTTTTGATGGAAAACTTTCAATGAGACCTCCTCTGAGGATAAAATTTCTCTTAAGACATCTAATTCTAGATTCCAACTGAAAAATTAATGCCCCAGCTGAAGAAAATAGTTTTCACCACTGAAAAACCCCGTGGAAGAGTATTAGCTAGCTCTAACAGGTTCAGAGAAACTTTCCTGCCTCCTCACCGAGGAAATGCAAAACTACTGAAGACGGTAATCCACAGGCTCACAGAGTAATCCTGACCCTATCTTAGTGGATATTGTGCAAACAAATGTCAGGGAAAAACACGTCTCCCAAGCAGGAATAATATTGATGAAGGAATATGTCTCCCAAGCACTAGAAAGCAGTGGCTTCCAAGAATTTCAGCTTTTGTGGTTATGATTTTTCTCCTCTAGTACATGTTCAAGACGCTTGATGGTCCTTGCTCTTCCTCTTAAGTAGACACATTATTTGAAAGTAGATTTTTAATTTTTTTTTTTTTATTATTATTCAGGCTTTTCTAGTAGTGCATTTGTACAAGACCAAGATCAGCTTGGTCCACAGAAGGTCCACAAGGAACCACATTCTCATCCTTCCATCACCTTCACTCCCAGAGGAAGACGGACAGGTCAAAGCATCAGCTTCAAGGCTTTCACCAGCGTTACACTCCATAATAATACACTTCAGGCTCTAAAATTGCACAGAGAGATGCAAATCAACTTCCTAATTCCCTATTAAGTCAGCTAGGCCTGACAGTAAAACACTGAGGAATAAGACAGAGGGGCAGGGGAGAGCAGGAAGTTTTACAGAAAGCTGGAAAAAATATCAGAGCATCCTGGCTGACAGATCTTTGGGTTTATTAGACCATAAAAATATGCAACATACGACACAGCAATTAATTAAATAGTGTATTCAAGCTTGATTTAACTGTCCATACCTGTACTAGGTGCCCTTCTTCCAGGAAACCAGCCTCAGCTGAGTGCTTAATAAAGTATTGTATTAAAATTAATCCAGCTACGTCATATTAAGAACCAACCAATATTGTAAAAGAATAGTCAAATACCCAATAATCTCAATTTATACACAATATATAACTTTGCTGTAACAGAAGTACAACACAGCTAAGAGTATAACCTGGCTGGATGTGACGACTCAGCTTGTCCAGATCATTTCTCCCCATGCAGACTGTACAACCAAGGCACATGAAAATGCTCCAATGGACAGAGATGAGTTTCTGTTACTGAAAACCCTTGCTAATTCCTGCTGAAGTCTTGCTGCCATACACATAAACCTGTTTTTCTACCTAGCCGTCTGCAAAGCTCAGCACAGCCTGCTTGCATAGGAAGGACATACAGCTCTTGGAAACCCCTGCCAGACTTTACCGTGGGGAAGTTTTGCCATAAATAAGGGCACTCTAAGTCAAAGATGCCTGGGCTTCTTTGACTTTTCATGATGAGGGTGGTGAAACACTGGAACGAGTTGCCCAGAGAGATGGTAGATGCCCCATCCTTGGAAACATTCAAGGCCAGGCTGGATGGGGCTCTCTCACTTTGTCTGGCTCTCCCCTCCCACTCTGGGTGGATGGCGAGAGGGGACAGGCTCTGCCAGCTTCACTCTTACAGTCCACGTTTCTGTGTTTCACTCCTCTTCCCCACATCTCCATGTCTCTGCTCCTGCTGTGGGGATGAGATACGTGCAGCTACTGAAGCCGTCTAAATTACAGCCTATCTTAAAATCAATTAACACAATAGTCAGAAAACTACAGCAGCTCAGCTGCTGCTCTCTGCTGCTGCTAAACCAACCCTCCAGCAACCGAGCAGGAGCCACTTAGGTTATCTTAAAGGAAGGTGCCCCAACTCATGAATCAGAGTCCTAAGAGTGTCAGGAAAAAAAAGACTGAAAAAAGTATTTTTATTTTTCAGAATAAAGCAAAAAGAAAAATAATATGCCTTTATTTGGTTTCTTGACTGAATACAGGAAATTATGAAGGCAGAAACACCACTGCACAGTGATCCATGTAAGCTGCCACAAGACAAATGACCACATAACAGTGAAGCAACAACTGGATGAATTACATATGAACCAGAAGAATGACTTTTCCATTAGCCCAATGAGAACGTGCTAAATCAAGTACTACGCACTGTAATGCTTTCTAGCGTTTACTTCTAGTGCAGAAACTGCCCCAAATCCTTCATCTAAGATGATGCTCTGTAATGTACTGGTAGTCCGCTGACATTTCTCTGGGATTCCGCCTCCATCACCACATTGATGCTGCAGATGCTGCAGACAAGTAAGCAGGCTGAGTGGTGCATGGAAAATCATTAATCCTTGATCCTGGCTGCTGTAAATTCTCAGGCTGGTATTTAGCAGTGATCAAATAGCATCTATTTGTTATATTTTTTCAGCTGGCAGGCCAGCACAGCGAACTGACAGCAGCTCAAGACGAGTCCCACGTTCCACTTCACATGATCAGCAGGAGGCCTGGCTTTGGTCTTTACGGTATGTTGTTCTGCTGGATGATGGGATACAGCCTAACAGCACAATTTGTCTGAAAAATCAAAATTCGTTTTGAATAGCTTATGTTGTAGTTGGAAAGCAGATATAAATTCCTCTAGCAACTTCTGCCAGTTTCAGCAATACTGTGAAAAAATAAAATGGGGTGTAAATGAATATAAACAGAAGGTCAGTTGATTTGTATGGAGTGTGAATCATGGCAAATTTTTTTAGATTGTTTTGTTCTTTCTCTTCTCAGATACACATCATTATTGCCAATTACTGCTCCCATTCCATCACTTTCTCCCAGAGCTTCTCCTCCGTCCTCACAAATAACACCATGGAAGCACGGGGCAGGACATGCTCTTTTGACTCAGACTGAAAAGTTTTATGACTCTTAAAAGCTTTCAAAAGAGACATAAAGGATGGGAGCACCAGGCACAGCTCTCTGTGAGTCTTTGCTTTGCTCTGCCCCATCCCATTCACTCTCCCCAGCCTGCGGGAGCAGGACCACCGTGGCCATGCCTACACCCTGTTTCCACTATGAAAGGGCATCTTCAGAGAAGCAACCCTGACACAATTCCCTGTGCTGCAGACATCCAGCTCACACACAGCCCATGAATGGCCCAGTCACAAATAAGTACTTAGGTGTTTGAAGATCCTGGCAAAAGCTAACAATACAAACATCCTCTCAGCAAACCCATCACCATTTTTATTGCTGAAAGGAATAAAAATACAAATAAATTTTCTTAAGTTTATATTTAGCAATGATTTTTTCCAGCATGCTGCTGTTTGGTTGCTCACCAGGCTGCAATACAGCTGCTACTTATCTCCTGTGCATGTCGTGACACAAACTGAATGAGGATTTCTGAACCGTTTAAGAGCCGCTATGTATACTGCAATCCAAACCCTCATGAGCTGCTGGAATAAATTACTATACACAGCATGTTTTAAAAAGATGGTGTGCAAAATGTTTTAAAGCAACACAAGCCTGTAAAAAGCTAATCAAAACGTTAATGTAACAAGGAGGCTATCCAAATTAATATTTTATACTTCTTCCAAATGAACCATAAATCGCACATATCATGAGGGATCACACAAGCAAAATGGAAATATTTGCAAAAGCCATAATATACCATTAAAAGCATAACCAGCCAAGAAGTCAGGTTTTTTTCTTTATTCTTTTTTTCTTTTTCTTTCCTTTTTTTTTTTTTTTTCAATAAGAGGCTGAAATTCCATCCTTAGCTCTGTGTCTCTAATTATTGCAGCATGAAGTATGTGGTATGTGAGATCGCCCGCTGTTTGGAGACTACTGAAATCTCCAGCCAAAACAAAACAAATTAATCTTAACACTCTGTTTGCTGGCTTTTGTTGTTCTACATTAATCCAATGAAGTTGTTTTAGCAAGCTTTTTTGTGTACATTTTCTTTCTTTTTTTCAATTTTGATTTTTAAAATGCATTCTAAAGCAACATTGCTGATGGATAAGCTTCTAATGTTTCTGTTTAGCCCTGAAATACAGTGTTCTTGTATGTGTAACATTTTTATACCCCAAAATGTGTCATGTAAACTCTTCTAAATGCTACATCTACTCTCAATTTGCTCATCTGTCCTGTGTGTACCAATGCAGACACCACTTCCAACCATTATTCACATATTCACACCTCACACGACTTGTGATGTGCAAAGGAGACACAGCCCATACGCACAGCTTAGAAGCTAACTTGTAAATCAGTGGAGTATGTTATGGTACATGACATACATACATACATACATAGATATCGTACATACAGACACTTGCCTTGGCATTTCAAGGGGATGGGAGGGAATGGTGGAGGAAAAATGCAGAGACTTTTACTGAAGCTATGAGCACATGAGGAGGCACCGTGCCAGAGCAGGAGGCAGAGGCGGAGGGCAGGGGAACGGCAAGGTGTCAGGGATGCTCTACCCTGCATCCCACTCACTTGCCAAGAGCAGCATGCCCGTATGCCCATTCCAGGGCTGTCCCTGCTCACAGCCACCTGCCCAGGCTGCTTCACCCACTGAACTTCTCTCCCACTGCCCCTCCTCAGCAAGAGAGACACTTCTGTGCTACCTGCCCTGCACCGCAGCCCTGCAGCCCTCCTGTGCCTCCTAAGCACCCCAGAGCCACCTGCACCGGGGCTGGGGAGACATCTGAGCCATTGGCATCGTCAGTGCTGGAAAAAGTTCTTTGCTCTCAGACTGTGAAGTTTTAGCCATAGGGAAAATTTTAACTATGGAGCTGCAAGTATCCGGGAATAGGGGACAGCAATAGACACTGTGGCAGATTTGCAGCTGTAGATGTGGGTTTCCAAGATTAAGAATGAGTAATAATATAATATCAGTATAATATTATCCTCTGGGAGACAGTCAGGGTGCTTAGGAATTTATTCCTATATGCTTATACTGCTGGATAATTTTTTTTCCTAGTATAAACAGCAGATTTGCTTACTTCTACTTTTAACAGTTTTGAATTGCTGGTTAGATCACAAGGCCTCACCTTTATGCATAACCAAAACAACCCTCGTTCAGACTGATCTCTGTCGTCTAGCACAGAAAGAAAGAGATGTGCATATGGAGTGAACTTACACTGCTGGACTGGATCCCACAAAGCCATCCTGCATGAGAAAGCAGGTCTGAGCTGGGAGGGCTGGGGGGAACTGTCTGCAGATCAGCTCATGGCTGGGCTAAAGAGGTAAAGAACTTATTTATTTTCTAATCAGAGCTTACTTCATGGGAGAGGTAGCAGCACATTGGCAAAATACTCCATTGTCCTTCCTATTTTAAAAAAAAAATTGAAATTAATTTATTGTCGCTTGTATTTAGAGTGGAAAAACTGTGGGCTATGGTCCATTACCTGTTGGGACAGTGCTAGTTCAATAATCCTTCAGCCCAGAGCTGCTATTACAATAGCCCTCAGCTATCCCCAGTGGCAAGCCGTAAAAATTCTCCCATACTTCAAACCAAGCCGTAATAATGTGACACATTACTGGACCGGCCGCTGGGAAAACGGCCTTTGTCTGCCAGCTCCATCACAGATATCTGGGCAACTTTCCTCTGGAAGCCCTTTGCCTGCAGCAACCAAGTCTGTCCCTCATGGCAATGCAGATTGAAGCACTGTTGTCTTTTCATCTGGCAATCCAGCAGATTGAAAGAACAGCGGCAAATTGTGTGGATTTCTCCCATACAGGCAATTTAAGCTCTGAAGTCTAATCACAACCACTTAATTGGCAATAATGTTAACCGTTTCTCAGCTCAACTTTGTTCCAGAACCAGCGTGTGTTTGTTGGGACTGGACACACCTGCATAAATCATGATGCGCCTTTCATTTGAAAAGGTACAAATACGTGTCCATGGGTTTTAGTATAAGTTACAGGGAAAACAAAACCAAAAAAAGTTGTAAATGGAGGCATTCGCTACTCATCCCTGCAAAGAGATGGGAGAATTCAGGATTTGAGATGTGTGGACATCATGGAACACGGTGGGTTTGTGTACAAGTGGGTTAGCAGGGCAGAAGAGGTTCCTCTTCGGCTGCTCAGAGCAAATGAGCCAAGGAGCTGTGCTCTAACTCATACAAGGAGATATGACACTCCTAACGACGTGTGCATATTCAGAGGTGTCTTATTTGTCAACTCATTGCACTGTTCAATTCCACCTCTGTTACCTAATGTGTTATTTGAATTTATTTAAAATATGAAGAAATGATTGCCTTAACTTTCAACCTACTAACTGGAACATCACTAACTGGTCTATAATTTGCTATCAAAGTAACCTGTAATCTAGAGGCCAAAACTAGAAGAAAGATTTGGTCTAACACTCACGTGTTTTCACAATCAAATCAAGGCTCAGCCTACAAATAGTCATGCAGGATGTTCAGTGTGATATACCTACTGTAAGCTCTGCTGAGGAGCATCCACAAAGGAGCATGGAAGCTATTGCAGATTTCCAAGGAACAGGTATTTTGACTTCACTCAGCTACAGTTATGCATCAGATCCCAAAAGGAGGCCTTTACAGTCAGAAGGTTCATCATCATACTTATATTATTTCCTGTATTTGCAAATGATGACCACCTTTTTAATTAAGCCTATATTTATATTTATTATTATTATTATCATGAATGCTCTCTGCTGCTAATGGAAGGAAGACTTTATAACTCCAAAAAGGATTTAGTTGTTAAAAATACTAATAAATAGCTGGCAGTTTTGAGAGTCTGAGCATCCACATGATTGAATTTTCTAGAGAAAGACCACTGTCCTTATTAAAAATATTGCCAAGTTTTGCTGAATCACTCTCACACTTCTTCAGCCCTCTCCTGAAAGAATTTCACTGTGATTAATCTTACAAAGCCTAAGCCAAAAGAAAGACATTTCCTACAGCTGTGAAACCCGTGCCATATCAATAGAAACCATCTGAAACTATTGCAAGCAATCAAACGGTGGTGGGCTAGCAAGAATCTGACTTTATTGTCACTGTAACTGCATTCAGGTTGCTATTCCCTGAAGAGAAGCAGAAGTGTTTCCAGGGATTTGCCTAGAAACAGATGTCGACCTAGAGACTGCTACAGTTTGGTGCACTGGCAGACTCCTGAGCTTTATGGAGCTCATTAGTAATTTAGACAGGGTCACGCCATGAGATCAGCAGGGACTGTTGGCAAAGCATACCCCAGCTGTGGGAAGAAACTCCTTTCAATCAATGGCTTAGCCAGGAGACCCAGGTGCACTTAGCACAGTCCCATCCCAGCATGGTATAGGAACCAATTTTGTCTCCTTCTTGTGAGCTGCTCCCAGAGTTCCCAGAGTGTCTCCTATGTGCCTTGTGGTCTCAAACCTATGCAAAGACCCAATGAAAACCTTAAAGATGGCATTCCAAAGCAATGGTCACTTTTTGGCTACAGCCAGCCATCTGCCAGAACATCTCATACAACCTCTGAAACTGGTTGCACCACATGTTTTACAGGGGATCTTGCACAGCGATCAGCTGAAAAGATAACCAGTGTCTACCAGCTCTGCACCAAATGCATACTTCTGGGTAGCAATACTAAAGTTTGGGAGGATTTCTTCTGTTAACCTCGTCCCTATTGATGCAATTGTCAGTGATTAACTAGATGTAAGCATGCCAGAGCATCAGAAAAGGCTTTGGCTCACAAGCCACTCTGGTTCAGTGAGTGTACTGCACCCAGACTCAGCACTCCCTACAAGCAATGTAGGACTTGCACATTGTTGTTTCTACCATGTCTCTTGCCATGACTCCCTCATGCAAGTGTAGCTCCCTGAAGCAAGTGTACCTCTCCAAGGTTTGTGTGTCTATTCACACCAATCTATATTTTTAGGCTTATTATGCTTCCACAACACTCATGTTAGTTCTTTCATACACAAAGATCCAGAGGGCTTTGCAAAAGTTCTTATGTTTGACTGCAAATGCATTAAGCCTGGAAGCTCATGTTTGCGATATGGAGTAACAACACAAGGAAGAGAAAGTGGAGTGACATCATGGGAGAAAGTACAAATGCTCAATCTCATTTACTTGATACTGTTTTCATGTCAAGAGTTGTAGCTATTGTTCTTATCTGCTTCTGGCTGAGATTTGTCCATTACCTCAACCCAACCCAAACAAGGGCTTTTAGTAAAAGGGCTGGATGCATTTTTCTGCCCAGTCTCCAGTTGTAAATTCCACCCCTTCTGCTTGTGATTGCATTAGCAATCATTTACCTGCACAGTCACCCAAGTCAGCTTCCTGACGTAAGTGAAAACTAGCACTTTTGGAAAGGTAAGTTTTCGGCAGAATTGGTGAGCTGATCTGGATGACCACGCAGTCACGCCACCACTGAGGCACAAGCAATATGTTGTTCGAGGGAGGGGAGGATCCATGCCTCTGCGGCTAAACCAACCACAAGAACACGTGTTCGTGTTTCCCTCGGAGGAGTAGATGTAAGTGGCTAGAGAACAGCTGGTGACTGATAATTCATGTTTCCACCATGTTTTTCAGGTAAAACTTAGTGAGGTGTATGTATATGCACATATCTGCTCTTATTATATACATCATTAATAATATGAGGTCGTACTTTGCAGCTTCACATGCTTCAGTTAGCATTTAGTTAGCAATAGGTGACTTTTCTCCAGCAAAGTGGACATCACTGAACTGTTACGGAGCAGCCCAAATCAGGACAAAGCCTCGTAGCTGCACATCCTGGCAGGGCTCGCCCCAGGGAAGCCTTTCTAGGAGGAGCTGAATGGTATTCAGAAAGGAAACCTTATTATAGGGAGATTATGTGGTGCTAGGAGCAATATAATGATACTCAGAGAGAAAAAACTCGTACCAAAAAAACCCCAAACTTTAAAAAAAAAGAGCAGTTCTGGTGTTCGAACGCCTGCCTCCTCTGAAGAATGAGTTGGAAGGAGATTTGTTGCACGTCTGCTCACAAGGGGCAGCATGGTTGAGCAACCCAAAAATGGACTGGAGAGTCTGTCTGTTCCACACAGAAAAGCTTCGAATTGAGAAATCAGGCCATTGATGCCTGGTGGAGGCACTGAGAGCAGCAGGAGGATCCTCTCAGGAATTGTGGCTCTCTGCAAGGATTCCTTCAGGACAGTGCCTGGCAGCGTTTGTGTCCCCTGCATGCCAGGTGTCCTTGAAAGGTGAGGACATTGATTTTATCTTGTCAGTGAAGTCTTTGGTCCAGACAAAGAGCTACAGGGCCCTTCTTGTTAACACCAAGGAGCTAATTAGATTTGTTCCTAACTTAATGAAATCCTGAGCAAAGTCATTAAGGGTTTTGATGACAGTAAGTGACTTAGAAAGATGCTAATGAGATGCCACAGGGACTACTATGCAACCAAAGTGGCAAGATTTATTCCACGGGTGTCCTGGAAACAGAAAGCATATATATATATATATATATATATACACACATGTACACATGGTGGCTCTTAAACAGGAGCCTGCAAGCTTGACATTTCTATACAAGGCGCTTCCAAGGAAGTGGTCCAACACAGTTCTGGGGACTATATCAGTCTAATAGTCTGACGGAGATCTTGCCTCAGGATACTAAAGAAGGGCTAGCAGATAGGATGACTCAGTGGCGGCCGCTTATTAATTTTTCTACTCTGTTCATTTTGGCAGTTCCCCAAGAAGCTGCTTTTTAGTTCCTACAGTGCTGCAGCAATGACATCCAGCAGCGTAAGCTGCAGAGTGGCCTAAAAGGGTTGTCTTATACCTTAACAGAAAAGGGCACGTGCATTTTCCTTTCTTGGAATTATTTGTAAAATAAAACCTCAGGCCACTTGTGAACGTACGGTCCTGCGTGAAACAGCCCTCCCCCTGCCCCAGCACACACACCACCCCAGCAACACAGGTTTATCAGGAATAATATTATTGCCAGAGAGTCCCTTTCTGAAGCTTGGCCATTTCTTCATGATCATCTCAGATTGTCTGGAGAACTAATTACTAATTAATCCCAATGTGGGCACCACATTCAATGGCTTTCCAGCAATGAAACTACTCCCAGAAATGACAAATCATACGTGAACAGGTTTTCAGGATTAAGGATAAATTAATTATTGTAAGGCACAGCAATACAGTTAATCCCAACCTCTTGCTCTACTGTTTAACTTTGTAGTAAGGCAGACATTTTGTAGTAATTGTATTTTTGCATCTACAGAATAACTTCCATTAGAGTAATTCAAGACACTGCAAAGGTAAGTAAATCCATATTATGTGCCAAGAAATTATGTTCCTTGCAAGTGACTGCCAGGAGCAGGAACAAAGCTCCACTCTTTTTGCTATGATATACTTGTGTAATTGTAGCATCCACCAGCTCCTAATCATAAGCCAGTTTTCCTTCACACTGAGCATCCCTGAAACCCTAGTCCCAAATTTGGTATTTTCATTTTGTTTGCTTTCATCATGAAACTAAACTCCCTTTGCCTCTGCTTCAGTCTGAGCCAGAAAGCATTTTTTTGGAGGATGGGGGTGGAAGGAGAAAGGATCAGAGTGAAGAGAGCTGATTTTATTTTCTTTTGCCATGTTCTCATGGTCCCTAGGATGAAACCTGCATTCCTCTGCAGTCAACAGCAGCTTTTCCAACAGTGTAAGTGGGATCAGAATTTCACCCCAACAGCAAATGATAGCAGTATTGGTATATGGCACCTTTTCCTTCCTTCCATGTTTTTGAGTGTGGACATTTATTTATTTTTTATTTATACAGTACAGCGTAATCAACTGTCCCATGCAGTGGATCACACGGAGTACCTGATTTTTCCACCAAACTCATGCCTTCTTTTCAAATGTATGACAGAAATTTGAAGACTGGAAACTAATGTGGAAGGCAAACATTCCAAGTCATACTTAACTGTTCTGGATGAATGAATAAGCTTTACAGAGCAAATGTAAACCAAAACCAACTGAACATAAATAAGCTGGTTTCAGCAGTTCCAGCCTATGTCTAAATTTAAACTTCCCTTTGACAAAGTAGAAAAAACCTCCAAGCTTACAATTAAAAGAAGACAAAAAAAAAGAAAGGAAAAAGAAAATCTAGTTTAAAATACAAGAAAGAAAAAAAAGGAAACATTTTAAACAGTGCGATGTAGAATAGGAAGGGGTGACTAGCTAACAATTACCTGATAGTATAAACAATAGCAAAGTGGGATGCACAATTCTAATTGTCAAAATTACAGTATCTGTGGTATTTTGACAGAGCTGGAGGCGCCTGAATGGTAACTGTGACTATTTCTAGCAAACAGGGTAAACAAATCTTATTACTACAGCAGTTAACAGTGGTATTTTGTAAGGAAACCCAGTGCTGCATGTTCCTATTTCAAGAGCTGTATCTAAACATCTGGGAGAATTTTATTTTTAAGAATGGTGCAGAGACAGACAAGAAAAAAACCCAAATGTCTTGCTACATACTAAGTTACATATAAATTACAGGTTGCAAGTCTCAAAGAAATTATAGTCAGGAAAAACATGTCTCTAATTGGTTTAATGATTCTCCAGCATAACAGAGGCATATAAGACATGTATTATATTGCAAAGAGGCTGTATTTCTATTTATAGAATAAAATTACAATAAGGACTAAAACTACAATGAGGACTCAAGCATATATTTTAACAAGGAGCAAGTTTAGCAGCTGAACTCTTCCATAACAAAGCACATCAAGGCTGGTGTGTTTCAAACTATGCAAAAGTAGTGCAGAGTAAAAAATCCTTCATATTCATAACTGCCTATATTTTATTCAAGCAAGGAAACAAAAGATACTTCATATGGAGTATGATAAAAAGTTATATAAAAAGAAACTTCAAGAAATCTGGAAGCTTTTACTGATTCTATAACCTCAAAATAAAGCAAAAAATTTGGAAATCAGGTGGTTTTCCTCATAAAATCCAAATTTCCTCATAAGGAAAGAAGTTTTATTTCTTACAGTTCACTGTCACAGTCCTATTTTCCCCATTTTGGGAAAATTATGCAACTATGGTCTCTTTTAATCTCTAAATCCAAAAGCAAGGAGAGAAAGCAAAAGTCATGTTTATTTTCTTCTAATAACATTTGCCTTGTACTTCGCTATTTACAGAAAGTATAATCACAAAGAGTTCATTCATGAGAGAAACCAAGAATATTACAGATTATTACTCATATTTTTAAAGTGAATGGAAACCAAAGTTTAGGTCTGTCCTCTCTACCCCTTTTAATGAAATAAGAAGACTGCTTCTGATTTCATTTTATGCCTATTTTTGAGTCTGGAAATACTAGACAGGATCCAGAGTCATCGGGAAGATGATCAGAGCTGTTTGCAAGACAGAGGATGTGAAGAGGATGTAAGGTGAGCTCTTCGCTGCTCAGTGGGAAAATCTGCAGCAGATAGCGTGGCCCATGCCTCTGCACACACTCGTAGCTGTGCCTGTGCATCTGTGGACAAGCCGACCCTATAAACCTGGTCTGGGTGAAACAGAAGTATAGTCAAGAAAACACAAACCCAGTATTTGCAGCATTTTCGCTGCTCAGCCTGGAGCACTGCTATCCCAGTGCTATCCCTTCTATCTAATATTAAGCAATAATTTAGTTAAAAATCACTAGATAATTTCAGAGCACAGGCCAGTTTGTATTCAGCAATTTGTATTGTTCACTTTTCCTCCCCATGCAAGTGCTGGCATGATCGTATGGACACACGGCCAGCAGACACCGCACTGGGCTGGCGTTGGCTCTATGCTTGGCTGCCAGACACCTGGACCAGCTGTTCTACAGAAAGAAAACACAATTTTCCTACATGGTTTCCAGACTTGATTTCCCTCAAATCGTCACAGTGGTTTTATGTTTAGTTTTAGTGCATTTCACCAGGGAGGCAGGGTGGATTTGGTCCAGTGTGAGGCTTCCTCAGGTGGGACGTAGTATTACACAGAGCCATGGGATAAGCATGAATTCAGCTGAACTGGTGCAAACCTCTAGGACGAGCAATCACCAGTTTAAATTATATTTATTTCAATAGCAATTAAGGTACTAAATGAGAGAGATAGACAAATTTTCATTCAAATCTGCAAGGCTTCTAAACCACAGAGTGTGGCATATGAGCTCTTCTTCCTATTGCAGCTGTGTGGAAGAAGAGCCATCTCCTAGATGGCTGTCTGCTCTGAAGTGATGCTGCAGTCCTCCGTGAACAGCACCATACCCAGAAAGCAGGGAGGCACACAGAGGACTGACCTCCTTCTCTTTGAGAAACAGGGAAAAATAACCCCAGCCCAGGCAGGACTGTTTTAAAGACTGAATTCTGGTCAAAACTCATGCTTTCTTGGGAAGAACGGAAGACAAAACATGGTGCTTTGCAACCCACAGTTAATGAGCCAGGCAGAATTCAGGTGTGGGAAACCCACCTGGTAACAACTTCCACTTCAGGCATCAACCCGTTGATGCTGGTGTTACGGCCGTGCAGAGTCCCTTGTGCCACCAGCCGGTCCCTCTGCAACGCCCGCCCGCTTCAGGACCAGCAGGTGAAGCAGGGGGTCCCACATGGGCTCCATACAGGGACGAGACATGCAGACGACGGTGTGAAGAACAACGGGCTCCTGTGATATTGTCCACAGCACCCGCTGTGGCTTTGGACAATTTCTTGGATCATGAAGAAAAAAACATGGCTATTTTACCCAGTAAAAACACCATAACCTTCTGTACTCCAGCCAGGGGAACAGATTTCATTCCTTCATGACTGACCAAGAAAATTACTTTGAGAGAAACAGCATGCTAACATTAAGAACACCACATTAATTAAACTAAATTATCACAGGAGAGAACAAGTAATTGATAACACTTGTGCTTTAGATGTACATGATTTTAGTTTACCTTTCATCCTGCAAACACTTATGTGTGTACTGAACTATCAGCAGTAATGATCTTTTGGGATCATGGCCTAAAATACACAAACTTCTATAAAACAGAGCAGCAACAAGAGCAGCAACAACAATCTTGCAGATCTTTCTGTGAACTACTCTGGTCATTCTGTTCACCTCTTTCAAACATTAGCATTAACATAAAGTCAAATCATAGTTCTTCCTGTCTCAGCTGCATACAGAATAAATCACACCAGTGTTATCCCTTCTATCTGATAATAAGCAATAATTCAGTTAAAAATCACTAGATAATTTCAGAGAAGCATACACATTAATCCTTTTGCATCTGAAGCTAGTCCTTAACAAAAGCACAGCATTTGCTTCAGAAATGTCAGATTGTCATGACATGATTATGTTTGTGTATAATTGATTAAGGAAGTGGATAATGTCCTTTGGCCAAATGAATTACTGATTGGTTCTCCTACTTCTTTGTCCAAATCTCGGTTACCTTAGCAACTTCACATTATCCAAGGGAATTTAAAACACATCGGAGCCATGCAACTTCTGCTAAAACAAAGGCAACATGCCATGCTGTATGTGGTGGGTGCTTCCTAGCAGTTACCACGCCTGCACAGCATGTCGCTGGTACACAGACACTGTATATCCAACTAATTCTTTGCCTACAGTATTTTTTTAAATTTAAGCAGTATAAAGAAAGGATTGTATTTAATGGCAGGAAAGATCGCAGGAGTCAAGAATGACCGCAGCATACACTGTGCAGGTATATTTCTGTTTCACAATTCAGCTGAATTTCAGGGGAAAAAGTAACAGTGATGACTAGTAGATTCAGGTTATCACAAAACATTTTTCTGTTCTTGTATATTTTTTACATCCTTTTGAAAACAGAAATCATGCCTATGCTTTGATATATATGCCGCAGAAATAAATACCATACATATATATGTACACGCACACACGCACAAGCACAGCTTTAGGACTGATGGGAAACAGCCATTAGCTTAAAACTGCATAGAAGTTAAATAATTCTACTTTCTAAATGCTTCTTTATCTTTCCTGTGCCTTGTATGGACCAATAATATACCTAAATAATCTGTTTGGGCAATTTGAAAATGATGCACCTCTCAGTCTCACACAGCCAGTGAGTAGTAGCAAAAATAATCTACAAACCAGAAATTATGCAAGCTCAACCTTGGCACTATGCAGAAGGCAGCTGTACAAAGGACTAGGATTGCACAGGAATTACGCATCTGGACCCTACATGATACCTGTTGTGGGGTTCATGAGAAGGGACGGGAAGGTTTCACTTTTTGCTACGGCAATGAACACCGCTGTATAGAACAGGGATTAGGGATTACAGTGATAGCTATAAAAACACAGACTGTATAACATGTAATTTGGCATAGCTTGTATGATAGACAGTATTTCATTAACTTACACTGACATTTTATGAACGCAGTGGAAGAACCACATAAGTGGTTAAGTAGATTAAAAAGTCAATACTGCCCTGAATTTTAAAGCACCATTTTGACATTCTTATAACTAAGTTACTATTGAAGACTACTGAAAACTAAGTACAACCATTTCTTATGTACACTTAAGACTTTGTTTCCACTATCTGTGGGAGTACATTTTTAACCTGTATAATGAGGAAATGGAACTTTTTCATGGCAGACCACAAAATATGCCCACATCATTCACCACTCCTTCAGCAGCATGAATTATCACTGCAGCCTCCATTGCTCCACAAACTACAAAGACTTCACAGTGCATTAAAGAAGGAACAAACAATGCAATTGGCTGCTTTGCAGCAGTAATTGGCTGTTTCTCCTCAAATGCTGGCTACTTTATTTTTTTAAAAAGGATGTTCGTTAGAAGAACTGCTAGCCATAAGAACCTGAGGGGTCCTGTTTATCCAAGCTGGCCACATGTTTCAGTGGGTTCAATTCTGCACTACAATAAGAGTGTGCAGGACTGAAACCACCTGAACTTTGGTTATAGCACCATCAATTACCAAGCATAAAAAAAGAAAACCCCAAACCCCCATAAGCTGGGTCATGGCAACCACCTGCGAGATCTGATCCTACAGAACAGGCGCGTGTGGACGTCCTGCCCTTGACATTAGTGGGAGGAAGATCATACCAAAACCTGTAGCTGTGAAAGTCCTTTGCAATTAGTTGCCTTCATCAGGCACCTACCAGCCCGCCCCGTGTCCCTGGTGCTCCGCTCTCTTGCGGCACTGGCACTTCAGGGGTGCTGAGCCACCATTTGCTCACGAGTGCAGGAATGTGGAGGAATCCTTGCCAGAAACAAAGGGTTTCCAAAGCATCGCTATCTCCTTCCTCCCTTTCTGAACACAGAGCAAAGCAATGCTGATTTTTGGCAGCGGCATCACAGGAACGATAGCCCGATTCCTACCACCTGCCAACTAAACCACATACCACAGCAGCCTGCAAGCTAACAGGCCATATGCCTTAAAACCGTTGCTAACGCTTTCTCTTTAATTTTGTGTGTGCATATAAATGCACTACAGTGTTGAAAAACTGCAAAACATTTTTGCTCATTTCATTATGGAATGAAATACAGGAAAAGCAGTAGAAGGAATGAAAACAGTCTGCTCTCATCTGTCTTTTCCCTTTGGTTCTTGTATTTTCTATGAGCAGAATTGTGAACCTCTGAATCACATCTGCTTTTTTCCATATGCACCCCCTGCCTCCTTTCGGGACACACGCTGCTCTGTCACACCTCAATAGGCAAGGGATGAATGACGCCGTTGCCCAGCTACCAAGCTTCTTATTTTACAGCTCCTTTCTCCAAGCAGCTCTTCTCGGGCCAAGTAGACTATGGAAGAGGAAACAGTATACAAAACTAGCAGTATAGTCAGCTCCTTTCCTTCATACACTCTCCTTTTCCACTTCAAACAAAAACAAAAAAACCTCCCAAACCTCACAAATAGATACTAGCCTCTGCTTATAGAAAGCAACTATCAGAAAGAAGCAATAGTTTAAGCTTTTTAAGATGAAATTAGATTTCTCACCTTGATACTTCCAGAATGCTGTTTGAAAAAACTCTAATTAGCGGAAGATCTAGAAACTGCAAAAATGTTAAAGCTCATCTCAGCATGGAATTTGCACTTTAAATGAGAGAAAAAAAAGCCTTCTTTCATACCTACCTGTGCCAGTGGAAGAAATTATTTCACTTATCATTTGCCACTGAAGCAGTTTGTGTCAACATTTCTTAATTCACTTTTGCAAGATAAGCTTAAACAATTTACTGTGAAAGAAACCTCTGTCATTAGCCTAAAGGTGTCCATTTACAAAGCTGCACCAGTTTAAGTAGCTCAGCATGCAATTTCACCTTTAATTAAAAAGGTGCAACTTCCTGCATTGACAAGACCACAGGTTCTTCCCTATATGGGCAAGACCCAAAAGTCTGCAGCATGGCAAATGCAAGGCTGTTGACTCCTGCGGGACGCATGCAGGGTTTTCTTCTGGTGGGCTGTTTTTGGGAATAGGGCCTACAAACTCACTTTGTAAAACCAAAGAGCGAGCTGCGATACCATCATCAACCTGGAAAGCTGTCCATTATTTTTTTGCAAGTCTCATATTGTGTCCTTGTTCACTTTGATCCTGATAATAACAGCAGCTGGACCAGGTCCTAAGTTAACTGAATGACCAGAAATGTTTAATTTCCTACAAAAGATTATTTACACTCTGCATGTTCTCACATATGAAAACTAACAGCAGAAAGAAAATCTGCAAGTGGGTGAAATGAGCATAAATTAGGCTTTGCTTTTGCAATTGCTGAAGGTGTTTATTTTTCCACTATAAACCTTTGGCTTGTTTTACTAAAGCTCCCAGTTGTGTGTCTCACAGACGAGGTTCCCTCTGCTTTTCCTGGGGCTGTTGGCGGGGGAGAGGATCTGCCACCTTCTTCCTGTGGTGGTATGTTGGGGAGCCTACTAAAGGGGAAATGGATGGAAACATCTCAAAGTTGGGAGCTGAAGCAGACTGCTCTGTTCTCATTTTTTAGTTCACCTGATATCTGAAAATACAGAGAAAATCATTATATACATCCCCCCCCCCCCCAAAAAAAAAAGCCCAAAACTAAACAGAAGAAAAGCAAAAAGCGAAAAACTCTCTCAAGGGCTGAGCAACAGCAGAGTGTGTTAAGGGAAGAGAGAGCTCAGAGGAGGAGGAGGATGAATGCACCAGCTTACTAAAAACGTGAAATCTCTTCAAGGCACTCATACAAACATTTTTCCTTCTACTTTCTTGTCTTTATTTTTGTACAGACTCTGCATTGCCACTTGCTGCATATATTATGACCTGGTGAAAACTTCAAGACCTACATATCGAGGCGTTTTGAAGAAAACACTGATGTCTGTTCTCCATACCCTACTGGTCCCCGAGATGTTATTATTTCTACAATAAAGTAGTCATGTTAAGATTGATTCACATTCCAGGGAACCAGTCTTGCGAAGAACCATATAGAGGCAACCTTGATTGCAACAGAACACTGCATAGACACACCTACAGGTATAACATTTATAGGAGCTACTTAAGCCTTCCCTAAATAAGAAATGACACAGTATGGATGGAATTATGCATTATATGGTCAAGAGATTGTTACCATTAGGTTTCTTCTTCTCATATATTTTATTTGCTTAGTTTGGCCAGGAAATAATAATCACAAAAAAGTGAAGCTAAACAGGTATATATTGAGAAATGACCTGAAGAAAGGGGTTTGTATGAGGGTGTGTGTATATATATATGTACATATATACATGTATGCATATAGAGGGTGTATATATACACCCATAAATATGTATGTGTGTGTACATATCAGAAAGATATTTTGATCTAGGGCAGTATAGAAGAAAGAGCAACTACTAGTGGAGGAAAAGAACAAAACAGGTGGAGATGAAAACCGAAACAGTAAATTATCCTCTGAGCATGGCAGCCAGGAGACCAGACAGGGCAGATATGGACATGGTCTTGAAGGTAAAGACAAGATGTTAATTTGTGACATAAAAAATGTGCTTTGGAAGATAACAGTCAACACATTTTAAATAGCATGCTTTTGAACCCTAACCCTGTGACGACTGGACAAGCTTTTTTTGGTGCCAGCTGAGATGAATTGTAGAGGAGTAAGATTGGGTATGGAGAAAATGAAAGTAAAACTATTTTAAGCTGCCTATGAAATATTTTCCATGGATGCAAGTAACTTAAATGGCAACCTGCAGTCAGCAGAACTATCAGCATGTAATTTTGGTCAGTGCTAAACCGATCGCTCTTGCATGTCAGCTCCTCCTGCAGAGGACATGGGAGCCTTTGGATGCTATTGGCTTGCCTCTTTTTAGGAAACGATGGGGTGAGAAAAGACCCTGGAGGATTTTGTCAAATATATGAAATTTGAATGATCGTGCATGTGCACTAATCCTGACTGACTGATTTACCTAGGGCAGGATTGGCCTGGGCTAGGAGGGCTACACGTTGATGTTCTGGTTAGTGGTATTACGCTGCTCCGTTACCTATGAGACAGTGAAGCAGAGTTTTCTACAGCAGCACTCAATTCAACTAGAAAGCTGCTTCAACAGTTTGAACGGCCAGTGTACTCCTCTTTTTTTTTTTTAAAAAAAGCAGTAATTAGTGATAGCAGTGCAGCAGGTGAAGCTGGCAAACCGGCCCTGAGGTACCAACACCCTTCGTTACAAGGTGATGCGTATGAAGCGCGCAGGACGGCGTTTCCTGATGCTCGCAGGTACGCTGGCTAACTTTTCCAAGGCCGGGGCCGCCCGGCACGGGGCAGGGCGGGCGCTGCCCGTCCTCGGGCTCCCCCTCAGGCCTCGGGGCCCCGCAGGCCTCGGCGGGGGGCGGGCGGGCACAAAGCCGGGTCCCGGCGGCCTTCAGGGCAGCCGGCGGCCCCCGCTGCCCCCCGCACACCCCCCTTATTTCTCCTGAGAGCCCGCCCCGCCGCTGACGGCCGGCCCCGCTCCGCCGCCCGCTCCGCCGCCGCCGAGCGACCGCAGTGACGTCACACGCCGGCCCCGCCCCTCACCGGGGGCTCCGCCCCGCCGGGCAATGGGCGCGGCACGGCTGCGCGCGGCGGGGCCGGCGGCGGCGGGATGGCCGTAGCGGCCGGCGGTGGCGGCGGCAGCAGCGGCGGTGGCGGCGGCGGCTGAGGGGCGCGTAAGATGGCGGAGCTGCGGGAAGCGGAGCGGTACGGCGTGTCCTGCGGGGGAGAGGCGGCCAACCTGACGGTGCTGCACGTCAAGCTGACCGAGACCGCCCTGCGGACGCTGGAGAGCTACCAGGGCTGCAAGGTGAGGGGCGGGGGGCGCGGCCGGTCGCCGGGCTCGGCAGGTTTGCACCGGGGCGGGGCGGAGGCTGTCGCGTTTTCGGCGGCCGCACCTTCAGCCTCGGCCGGCCCCCCCCCCCCCCCCCGCTTCCCGTCTGCCGTGGGGTCCCTCCCGCAGTGTCCGCCGGGGCGGGTGTGCAGGTGGCGGGGGACCCGCGGGGCAGGGCCGGGTGCCCACTCGTGCTCCGTGGGCTCCTCTTTTCGCAGCCCTCCCGGTGGCAGGCGGCCCACGGCGGACGCGGCCGAAGCGCCCGGTGGAAGTCGGCGGTTGTTGCGTGTTCTCCGCGCTGTGACACTTCGTCAACTTTCAGCTTTGGCGCTTCGGCGTGCCTGCTGGCTAAAATTAATGAATTTATCATTATACATCATTTATAGAAGCGTTTGCCAAGCGCCGCTGTGCTGTCACGGCAGGTGAAGCAGCCCTGCAAGTGGGCAGCGGCAGGGATTTCTGTGGGGCTGCAAAAGGCTCGAAGCCAGCATGCGTCCGTGCCGTGTTTAAAAGTGACTCAGGTATTTGATATTTGCAGTCACAGCCACGTTTCGTGGCGCCGGGATCCTTATAGCTAATCTAAAGTCATTAATTCAGGACGAACGAGTTCCATGCTCTGGAGAAAGGATGCCTTCCCACAGCCGGTGGGATGCAGGTGGGACACGCTTCTGGGATTGGAGCGCTTCCCTTGTGATGGGAGCTGAGCATCGAGGAGCTTCACTCCTCGCCTTGGGTATTTCACATTGTGACGGGGAGCAGAGATCCTGAAAGGTTGTGCACACCTTGTGGAAGTGCGATATGTGATGTTGCAGTTTGAAATTGGACACTTTTGCGTGTTTGAACACATGACAAGTTGAAAATTGTGCTGACTGTAATAAAACTGCCTTCTTCACTGGAGGTAAATACATCGTGGAAGAGGTTTAATTATTTCTGATTTATGAAACAGCTTGGGTAAATTATTTACCTGTGTTTTTGTTCTAAACCAGGCTCAACTTCCAAGTTAATGTAATTTTGCATGAAAAATGAGTAATATATGGCTAATCATCAGGATATTGCAAACTGAATAAAGAGCTATTTGTGGTCATTATGATCAAGAAAATAATTGAAATTCTTTTCCCTATTTCACTATTTCTTCTTCTCCCTAACTGTAAATGAGACTCCAGCTCTTCCTGCAGGTCTGCTTTCCATAAGCTGGTCCTGCTGGAGTTTGAATGTGCCAGTTGAGCAGTGGCAAGTGGAAGAATAGTGGAACATAAAAACTTCAAGCTTTGTTATTCTAGCTTCTGGAATTTCATTTCAACCAAATCACACATTTCTAACTTCTGCACTGGTGGAAAAACTGTGGCACTCTTCAGGAAGTGATCCTCAGAGTTATCTTACTGCAGATGCTTTTTGGTTTGTTTTATTAATATTTGACAAGAATATCAGCATCAGGGGGAGGAATGAGGGAGGGAGAAGAAACTATCTCTTTCTGTTACCTCCGTGTTAAATAGGTCTGGTTGTGATCTGCTAGCTCACACATCTGTCCAGTGCCAAAGGAGGACAGGATTGATGGTCTGTAGCTGGTGATACCTTCCTTCTCACTAGCTTAATGCTCAGCTACATTGCTGATCCATTTCAGTTCTGACTGTGCAACTGAAAAATTTGCAATGAAGCCTTAAAACCAGCATTGCCGAGAACTGGGGAATGCAATAAAGGGAAGGAAGGTAACCCACAGCTCTGCTGCTGCCTCTGTTCTGTTCTGGAAGATCTTATCTGTGTAACACAAGTAATATCGCAGAAAGTGTGTGGAGGTGAGAAATCAGGATAACCCTCTGATGACCTGTTTATCCCATCATCTGTAGAACCTAAGCAGCATCTAATCAGGCTCTGTATACTTAATTGCTTAATGATCAAATTTAAACAGTCTGCATAAAGAATGAAGCACTTGCTCCTTATTGTTACCTCTACTAAGGATTTTCTTAGTTGGCATGACAGTTAAAGAAAACTCTAAAGACTCTTAAATTCTTACAGTAGAAACACCTAACTTCACCTCCACCTTCAGAAATACAGAATAGAGATTGTGTCTCTTCGGCAGGCCTGATCTCTGCAACTTAGTATAGGTGAGGACAAATCCTGATTCCCTACTCTATGCACTCCATCATTATGGCCTGGGGTAGACTGGGTTGAGATGATGGAGGACATTCTTCTTGCCTAGGTTTCCTTCAACAATATAGAGCAGCATGCTTTAAGATCCTTGAGCATCATCTGTGGCAGTATTAATTTAAAGCATGGCTCAGGTTTTTTAAATCAAGTTGTATTTAGCAGGGAGTAGTATTTTGGCTTTAGTTTGGTTAAGTGCCATGTGTTGCCCTCAGAAGCCAGAGTTGCAGCCGCTCCGCGGGAGAGAGCAGCAAGAAGCGCAGGATGACTTGCCCTGGTGCGGTACCTAAGGTCCATGTGCAGGCAGGACGTCTGGGGTCCCGCTCCAAAAGCAAGGCTGAGCGGTTCCTGCCCACCTTGGGCAGAGCTGCGCCTGCCGGTGGGACCACGCTCCAGGGCTCAGCTGCTCTGGCATCTCGCTGCTGCTGGACGGAGCTTTGCTGGCACCGGTACATCACCTCCCTCCATCCCTTGTATTGCCCTCTGGGGCTTTTTTGAACCAATTTATTTAGTTGTGGGTTCTTTTATTTCTTTTTCCACACTGGTTTAGCGCTGGATGGAGAAGCATAAGAGCTAAGGCAACGGGAGGGCACAGAGAGCACGTGGCTAGGATAAGTGGTGGGAGCAGAACCTCCCTTTTTCAGTGGCAGCTAACTGATTAGATTAGCTGAAGTTATAGCATGCAACTCCACCCTCTGTGCAGAAACTTAGCCCAGCAAAAAACCAAAAATCACTTTTTGCTGTCTTAGCTGTAAAGTTGGCTTACTATGTGATGCTCAGAAGCAGTATAAAGAGAACAGGTTAAAGAGAAATTGAGTTGTTGCACATGGAGCCTCTCACCTGGCTTGGCTACAGCATATAATTTCACTCTCGCTGGTGGTGGCCTGACCTAATCTGCTGACTACTCGGAAGCCGATCAGAGAATACTGCATTGAGTAGTGTCTGCAGAGCAGTGCGGACAGCGCTGCCTTCAACTGATGTGGCTTTTTTGCAGGATTAATGTCCATCTACAGTCATGTTTCAGCTGTGCTTCTCCAGGTGAAAGCAGCTGGAGGTGTATATTTTATTCTGCATGCTGATAAAGCAAAGGTTTTGGCCTATAAAATCTGAGCTTTTCAAACCAAAGGATAATTGTGACTCTTAGGAATTTGTTTTACATTTAAGTTTTTATTCTTCAAACAGTCATTGGGATGTTCCAGCTGCAGAGCTGCTGAGTCAGTAAATATATGAAATGTGATCTTTGCCTGATGTTCCCCCGCTCTAAGCAATTGAAATGGAGCCATAGGGCTCTGCCATATTTCATTTCCTAGGTTCAAATTTTCCCATGGCTTGTATCTGCCTCAGATGTCCAGGGTTTGGGCTGGGGGTTAGGAAACTCATTTGTTTGAAAGGTTTGGCCTTTTAGGGAGCTCTGGCAGGGTCCTGCTGGGAATGAGGATGTGCTTCTGCTCACAGGTAGGGCAGATGTCTTAGGTTTTGCTTTTTTGCTTTTGAGGACAGCTCTAAGGTGGACACTTTGTTAGTCTTTTTTCAAAACTGTAGCTTCCATGTTCCCACAGCTGTGCTGGAGTTAGATTAAGGTGTATAAGGATGGACTCTGGCACCTGCGGTGCGGAGATGCTACCCCAGATGAGCAGCTGGGGAGTTAACAATGTGGGACTTGGCTGGAGGGGGGAAATAAATGTGATGACACAAGAAAACCGGGAAGATAAGCCTTAGGAAAAGAGAAGAGCAGACTGGGGTTAGCTGGGATTGATGGAGAAGGCTGGGAGCAAGGACTTTTGGAAGAAGGGGCAGGTGACTCAGGAGGACTACAAGGATGCTGTGAGGTTATGCAAGGAAAAGATTAGAAAGGTGAAGGCCCAGCTAGAACTTAAACTGGCTACTGCTGTCAAGGACAACAAAAAAATGCTTCTACAAATATATCGTCAACAAAAGGAGGGCTAAGGAGAATCTCCCTCCTTTGTTGGATGCGGAGGGAAGCTTGGTCACAAAGGATGAGGAGAAGGCTGAAGTACTTAATGCCTTCTTTGCCTCAGTCTTTAATAGTTGGACTGATCATCCTCAAGGTTTTCATGCCCCTGAGCTGGGAGACGGAGATAGGACACAGAATGTAGTCCCAGCTGTCGAAGAGGTGGCAGTCACTGACCTGCTCCTCTACTTAGATGCCCACAAGTCTATGGGGCCAGACGGGATCCACCTGAGGATACTGGGGGAACTGGCGGAGGAGCTTGCCAAGCCACTCTCCATCATTTATCAGCAGTCCTGGTCAACCGGGGAGGTCCTGGATGACTGGAAGTTAGCAAATGTGACACCCATCTACAAGAAGGGTCAGAAGGAGGAGCTGGGGAACTACAGGCCTGTCAGCCTGACCTCGGTGCCAGGGAAGGTCATGGAACAGATCATCCTGAGTGCCATTATGCGGCATGTGCGGGACAACTGGGGGATCAGGCTCAGGCAGCATGGGTTTATGAAAGGCAGGTCCTGCTTCACTAACCTGGTCTCCTTCTATGACAAGGTGACCCGCTTAGTGGATGAGGGGAAGGCTGTGGATGTTGTCTACTTGGACTTCAGTAAGGCCTTTGACACCGTCTCCCACAGCATTCTCCTGCAGAAGCTGGCTGCTCACGGCTTGGACAAGTGTACTCTGCGCTGGGTTAAAAACTGGCTGGACGGCTGAGCCCAGAGAGTTGTGGTGAATGGAGCCAAATCCAGTTGGCGACCGGTCACAAGTGGTGTTCCCCAGGGCTCAGTGTTGAGGCCGGTCCTGTTTAATGTCTTTATCAATGATCTGGATGAGGGGATTGAGTGCACCCTCAGTAAGTTTGCAGATGACACCAAGTTGGGTGGGAGTGTCGATCTGCTGGAGGGTAGGAAGGCCCTGCAGAGGGACCTGGACAGGCTGGATCGTTGGGCTGGGGCCAACTGTATGAGGTTCAACAAGGCCAAGTGCCGGGTCCTGCACTTGGGTCACAATAACCCCATGCAACGCTACCGGCTTGGGGAGGAGTGGCTGGAGAGCTGCCTGGCTGAAAAGGACCTGGGGGTGATGGTTGACAGCCGCCTAAACATGAGCCAGCAGTGTGCCCAGGTGGCCAAGAGGGCCAATGGCATCCTGGCTTGTATCAGGAATAGCGTGGCCAGCAGGACCAGGGAGGTGATAGTGCCCCTGTACTTGGCACTGGTGAGGCCGCACCTCGAATACTGTGTCCAGTTTTGGGCCCCTCACTTCAAGAAGGACATGGAGGTGCTGGAGCGTGTCCAGAGAAGGGCAACGAGGTTGGTGAAGGGTCTAGAGCACAAGTCTTATGAGGAGCGGCTGAGGGAGCTGGGGTTGTTTTGTTTGGAGAAGAGGAGGCTGAGGGGAGACCTTATTGCTCTCTGCAACTACCTGAAAGGAGGTTGTAGAGAGGTAGGGGTCGGTCTCTTCTCCCCAGTAACAAGTGATAGGATGAGAGGAAATGGCCTCAAGCTGCGCCAGGGTAAGTTTAGGTTGGATATTAGGAAAAACTTCTTTTCTGAAAGAGTAGTCAGGCACTGGAACAGGCTGCCCAGGGAAGTGGTTGAGTCCCCATCCCTGGAAGTATTTAAAAGATGGGGAGATGTGGTGCTTGAGGACATGGTTTAGTGGTGGACTTGGCAGTGATAGTTTAACAGTTGGACCTGATGATCTTAAGGGTCTTTTCCAACCTTAAGAATTCTATGATTCTATGATTCTATGACTATTATGAGGTCTGAGTGGGCAGCCAAGGGCTGAGGTCAGCTGGTTATTGTCTCTCCCATCTCCCAGGGAAAGGGAGTGGGGTGAAGCGAGCTAGCAGTGAGCAAAAGCATGGCTGAAGAGGTTGAGGGAAGAGATTGAAGATCGTCCTAGGAACAGGAGTGTGCAGGAGCATCTGGTTCCTGCAGAGCACTTCCAGAGCCTACAGTGTTGCTGGGAGAGCCCAAGTCGTTCCACTCTGCCGTCTGCACTTAAATGAAAATCTGCCACTAGCACGTTTGCCACCAATATCAAAACTGAAGGGGAGTGAGGTTCATTTCTGTGCAAAAGAGGGGTGTGCCTATGTGACATCTCGGTGTTTTTGCCTCCAAGTTGCCAGTCTAAATATAGTGATGCAAAGCTGATGGTAAGTTGTGTGTCTATTTTTGTTTGATTTCTTGAAATCTAAGATTGCATGTATCTTAATGTATGATGTAACTGATAATGCGGAGTTAATTGATTCAAGCAATGCAAGTATTCATTATAAATGCATTTTCATCAATGACTGGTTGATTGCAAGCTCTTTTGAACCTGTTTTCTTATGGCAGCAAGGCCTGGGTGACATCACTCTGCGTGTTTTTCTGTTGTCGCTAGCTTCTGAGTCTGATTTCAAAGAAATCTCTTAGTGGGGAAAAAAATCATAATCCCTGCAGTTTCTTTGGGGTAGCTGGGTGGTAGCTGTAGTCCTTCCAGTGGTATTGATTCACTACCTTCCCGGAGAATTCCTACCTTGTCTAGCGTACAGGACTGTGCCCTGGATAAATCAGAGGTCTGGTATGAAGTGACTAAGATGTGTATCCTGTTTCAGGTGTCAGAAGGTTGTGGCTGATGAGGCACAGGACTGCAGGAAGAACTTAGGGCACTTAAACACTGTCCTAGCAGACATGATGGCTTGATCGTAGTGCCTTGCCTGCACCCTGCGCAGGTGATCACTAGAGACACTACGGAACTGAACGTCCAGAGTGAAATTTTGAGATGGCTTGAACTGATTTGAGGTTTCATGACTCCAGAAAGGGGAAAGTCCTGTTCCACTTTTTTACATTGGAGAAAACTACCCGTTTAACTATATTTTGGGAATGTTATCTTCTAGGTTAGCGAGTTGAATGAGGTTACGGAAGAGACCCACAAGTGCTGGAGGGAACCGGGTAGAGAAAGGAGCCAGGCCTTCCTCTTTCAGGCACCGTGGGCTGTTGAGCAGTTGATGGCCATGCAGCAAGAAGACAGCTTTGTTTTCCAATACAGCTAAGTAGATCTATTTGTCAGCTTCCCTAGGATGGGCAGTCCCACTTTCTGAGCCAGCACCTACACTGCTTCCCCTCTCCTAAGGCTGCTCCTATCTGGCCCCAGGGCTGCAACATCAGTGCTGATGAGATGCACCAGGGAGGCCCATTCCCCTCTGCATCTGCACACTACTTCTGCTTACCTTGTCCCGGTGCCGGTGCTGGCAGTCTGGTTTTGGCATCAGATGGTCGAGTGCTCCCTTTGGCAGCATCCCTCGTGTAGACTGCCGCTGCTGTGCGCTGGTCATGGGTGCAGTGAAGGGAACCAGGTGCTACAGGTGAGAATGTCAAGTGCCAAGTCTTCACAAGTCTCAGTGAAAATCAGAACTTGGATTTTTCACAGCTGACACCTGAAACTACCAGGTAACATGGATTGTAATAATCTCTTTGTGTTACTGCTTGTAAAATGGTAGTAATGCCTGCTTGTGGCAAATAGGATAAATGCACCCATATTTGCGAAGTACTCTTGGTGTAATGATGAGTGCTGTGTCTCTAGGGTTTGTATAGTAACCAGGTCGTGGAACTGTGTGCTAAGGTTTTTTAAATGTTTTGGGTTTTCCTGCTTACTGTCCAGATTGTGTGAAGACATATGTTTTTAAAAAAAAAAAAAAAACACCAACAAAGCAATGTAACTCGAAAACTAATCAGCATGGATACACCAAAGGAGGCTACAGTCCTGTTGTATCTCCATATCCATGTATCAAAATGGCTCTGCCACCTCACGACATGGTTATTTCAATATATAACACATTTGGAGGTCAGAGTCGGCAATCTGAACTTCATTAAGTGCAGCCTGGCTGGCTCCTTCAGTTCCTTGGTCCTTGCAGCCATTGGGAAGCATGATGTGACTGATAATGCTTGCTGGAGTGTGTATGTAGGGAGGGATCCTCCGTGGCAGTGATATGCTGTCTGTAGTAATTTAATGGACTTTATCAGTGCAGGTAGTCTTTCCTTCCAGATGCTTTTTCTTCTCCTTGCGAGGAGACCTCTGTAATTCCTCAGCATAAGTTGTGCTGATGCACAGCCATGCTCTGAATTGACAAATAACTCTTTTGGGCTCAGTGGGCGGCTGTAAGCCCTGAGGCAGGGAAGAGAAGCTGCCAAAAGGAGGAGGAGGGGATTGGGGAAATCCTTAGTCTGGCATTGCTAGAGAGCACCAGTATCTTGTCCTAGCCTCCTTCTACATAGCTCTTTAAAAATTATGGAAGCATATGAAAAATTTTATTATACATTACAATCTCTAATGTGCTGATACAAAGGCATCTTCTGCTCACTCTGAGTCAACGTGCCTGAAAAACAGTAGATAATTAGCTTCATATACAAGGGTGGTGCCTTATAAATATCTGAGTTATTTGCAGTGTGCCATGTGTGTCCACAGATCTTGAGTCTTCCGAGCAGACACAGTCCCTGCCCAAAGACTATTAAGCACAATAGTGAACCTGGAGAAGACAAGCCAGCTAGTTCTTGAGTTTTTGGCCTCCAATTAGAGATTTAAGACCTGAATGTCACAGCTCCTCTAGTTAATTTTTTTTTTAACCAGTCCTGTGGAGGAGAACTTATTCCTTATCTTAAATAAAAGCTTCAGATGCAAATACAGAGTAATTAAGTGAAGTGTGCTTGGAGCTGTTTGTAGCTTGGTTTTCAGCTGAGTTGGTGCCTGATTATTCCTGCCGTTTAGAGAGGCAATGTACACGCTGCTCCAGCTGTTTCGGGTGCTAACAGTTTTTCTGGGATCACTTCCTTGGATTAACTAGATGGGACTCTGGAGTTCATGCCCCAGGTGTGGAATCATAGGATTTTCAAGTCTGCGCTGTTCCAGAAGTTTTGCGCTGAATGGGCCAAACTGGCGAGGGCGGATTAGGAGGAGAGGTCAGCTCACGTGTTAGGTGAGATGTGATGCTGGTCAGATCAGCACCAGAGGAATGATGTGCAGAAATGGGTCTGGCTTAGTGGTGGCTCTTCAGCGAGGAAGCACGTCCACCTCTGATTTTCCAGGTGTCAGACCTGGAACCAGTTTTACTTAACATATTCAGCAATGGCCTGGAGAAGATATTGAGATGTCAAAGCTTGGAAGTGATACTTGGGTTTTTCAGGTGATCAGAAAGTGATGCTGAGGAGCTCTGGAAAGACCTCACCAATCTGGATTGGTGGCAAAAAAAGTGGCATATGGTTTTCACCATAAGTAAAGTAACATGTAGGGGGAAAAATAAGCTCTGCATGACATGAAACTTGGAATAGATGGTTGCAACTACAAAATGAGAGATCTTGGAGTTGCAATTTTCAGTCCTCAGAAAGCATTTGTTCAGTGTGTATCAGCAGCCAGAAAATCTAACAGAGAGCTGGGCACCATCTGGGAGGGCATTAAGGGTGATGCAAAGCGTCCCTTTGGCACTGTGTAAAGCTCTTGGGCCACCCACATTTCAAGTCCCCTGTGCAAGCCTGGTTTGTGAGGGATGCGAGGGAGGAGAGCCATCCTCTGCTTGCTCTCTCCAGCTGTAGCATCTGCCGTGCAAGGAGAGACCATGGAGGCTGGGGCTCTGCACTGAGGAGTGAAGGATACGGGGCTGCAGCTTGGGGAATTGTAGGTGATGTGATGGTAGAGCTGATACTGCTTGTATCTTGCAATACTGGAGTGAGAGGGCACTTGATGGAACCAGCAGATAAAGGTAAAGCAGGTGGGTCTGTTCACCTGTTTGATGGTGGCCTACTGCACCTTGCTGTCATAGGAGGCTGGGGGCAGACAATATCAGCAGGTTCAGGCAGGGACTAGGCTAATTCGTGGACAAGTGTGTGAATGGATGCAGAACAGGGCTGACGAGGGATGCATGCTCTAACACTCCTAATAAGGGTGGGTGGTGGGGAAGTACGAGGGCAATAGGCACGGGAAAGTAGTGGGACTCCTGGGCTCCCACAGAGAGCAGCTTCTCCAAAACTTCGTGCTCTTTGCTGCAAGAAAAGAAACATGGGAAAACTGGACGATCCTGGGGAAGCAGAGGGAAGGGGGGTTTGGAGAGGTGGTTCCCACATCTGTGCCTGAAGCCTGAGGTCCGTGTGGTGGCTGTTCAAAGCAGTTGGCTCACTGGACACAGAGGGGTGACAGAAGGTTTGGCTGGAGGGCCAAGGTCCCCTGCCTTGGTCCCCACTGCAGCAGCCTGCTGCTCCAGACCACCTGCCAGCAGGTAGGTGAGACCTTTCTGCTTGATGCCCTGCTAAATTTGGGGGTTTTTTATGACATTTCCTTGTGCTGCAGTAGATGGCTGGTGAAGCCCGCACGGTTTCTCTGGATAAAAAACCAGCTTGTGTCAAATTCCGTGAGCCACTATGAGAAGGTGATGGCTGCTGCATGGTTGTACACAATCATGGCATCGCCTGTCTGGCTTGGTGTTTTGTGAAGTGCCTTCATACGTTTATTTCCATGTAGAGCATTAAACTTCATTCTAGAAAACCTCAGACAAAGGTTAGGATTCATAACCGCGTGCTGAACTTTGCGTATGTAACCCTCTGCATTTTTAAAATGAGTTTACTTGTATGTGCTGGATAAGCAGATAGGTATGTTAATAATGTTGGCTCACCTCTAAAACTTTCTGGCTTTAAGTCGGAAGGTTTGTGGAGCAGACAAATTTGCAGCAAGCCATTTCAGGGCTTAAGGTTGTAGGTGTTGTTGGCTGCCGTGTAACTTGAGATGGTGTATAAGGCTCCGATCATGGAAAAACAAGCATAGCCATTTTTAAAGACCCTGCCACCAATTCATGTGGTAATTCCAGCTCTCCAGTGGTATTATTTCTGCCTGAGATGCTCTCCGGGATTTTTTGGCATCGGGTGCTGCTCAGAGGTGATGTTGAGCACTGGTGAGGCTCGGCTTAGTCGCACACTCCTGCTGCCTGCTTGCTGATGGCTCCAGCACTCACTGGCACCCGCATGAGCAGCATCAGTTCATTGCCAAGCCCAGCATGGGGAGTTTTCTGCTGATGAGTGAGATGGATTTTATTGCAAAAGGGTGAGACAAGTGCAAGTGAAGGAGGAGGAACATGTGGCTGAAGGGAGGAGGCGACAGGAGATGGACCTAACTCACCTTTGCAGCGATGCCGAGTCCTGAATTCTCCTGAATGGCACCTAAATTTTAAGTCCATAATCACTTGCTTTTGCTGGAGTAAACTCTGTATTCATAAGGATTCCATCCTTTGGTGCAACTTGTTTAGTGTAAGTGTTTGCAGTGGGTTGGCAAACTCCCTGTAACACCCTGTGGACAAAGCCTAGCAAATTGAGCTAGTCAGCATAGCTGTCCTATGTTTTTGTGTCCAGCAGCATAATTTCGGGATTCAGTAAAGCTGAGCAAAGTCAGCATTGCTGCTAAAATGGGATATTCTTATCAGTGAGCTCCTGCTGGCACTGGTGGTGTTGCTGTTTGGGCTGCGTCGAGGAGCAGATCTGACCAGAAGCCAGCTTGTGACAGAGAAAAGTAGTTTCCAACTAGCAATCTCCTTGATTTTTTTTACACCACACCCCCCCCCCCCCCCCCCCGCAAGTCTTCATGGACTGCAGTGTCAGCACAGAAGCAGTGCAGGACACTTCCATCCACGCAGGTCAGGAACAGGCTGCACTTGCTGCCATGAAATTATAGAGACAAGGCCCAGGTGGCATTGGCATTTGTTATTTTTGGCCATATTGCCTATTTCCCTTGGCAGATACATAGCTGAAGAAGCGAGGAGAGTTTGGGGGAGCTCAGCATTTTTTTGGAGCCAGTTTGATTGTACTGAATCTCTTTTTGTCTTTAAGACATGTGCTAGCTGAGGTTAATTGGCTTAAGTTAAGAGTGTAAGAGCAGAAGAGGGGTGCTATCCCCTGCCTTCCTGAGGACAGCCGGGCTGTGCGCACTGCTGGGAGCAGGACAGAAGGTGCTGTGGTGGGAGACTCCGTTTCCAGTGTTGCAAGTGCTCCTGGCAGTACTGGTGCATGCATAGGGGTTCGGGCAAAGAGCAGCTCATCTGTGACAGTGGGAAGCAATGGGGTCCTGAGCGTTGTCCTAATGAGGAAAGCCATTGTTATCAAGACATTTCGAGTAGGCAGGTTGCCTGTGTTAATCACGCAACTCGAGCTGATACCCAGAACTCAAGTACATGTAAAAATAGTGTCATTGAATAGTCTCTTCAGAAATGAAGCCAATCCCAATCTGTAAGTGACCAGGACAGCAGGGAAGGGTTTGGGAGGGGGAAAGCATGCCATTTTGGATTCTCATGTTCAATGGTACATCAGGCAGAGGAGGGGTTGTTTTTCCTTTCTGTGCTAGCAAATACCTTTGTACAACTTTCAGCGTTTTCTCAGACTCCTCATGGTGCCTTGGTGTCCTTGCTGAGTGCGATAAAGCACCAGCTCTTGGACTCCTCGATGCCAAGTGGAGGAAACCCTGGGTGCTGCAAGGAGCCCAGACCTGCTGCTGGAGCCCTGGCCGCTGCTGCCCAGTGGGGTCTGCATCATGGTATGGGCGTGAGGAGCCCTCCAGTTTGCTGTGAGCGCATCCACCTTTTCTTTCTGCAGCAAAATAACTTCTGCCAGAGCATGGAGGTTTGTCATTTTGCTTACGTTCTACTTGTTTTCTTTCTCTCATAGGATCGTGTTTCTTCTCAACCTTCCATTCAGTTTCAAGGATCCCAAGGGGTGAGTATTTTGTACTCTTGCTATATTGGAAAATGAATGCAGTATAGATTAACCACTTTCACTTATTTAAAAAAAAGCTGAACATTCCTACAGACATTCCTAAGATCTGCTTAATGCCAGATATGTTTCATTATATATTTACTGAAGAGTTGTAGCTGAAAGTGGAAGAGAATCATACTTTTAGATATGCTTCTTTTTTATCTTGCTTTTGTCACCTTTTAGCCTAAATTTGAAAGCAATGGGAATGACTTGTAAGTCATAACTGAGCAGTGTGAATTTAATATTTTAAAATGGACTTTAAGTGGTTGGTTTCAAGGTGTGAAGCAGAACTGCAGTTTTGAGGGGTAGGGTTTTGTGTACCACAGACTACTGATGGTTCTTGACCCTCTTTTGAAACTCTACTAAAGCAGAATATTTCAAGCCTGTTGAAGAGTTGAAGGAAGATATGAGGAAATGTGGCCTCCTAAAGGCCACAGGTCCTCTTAAACCATCAGTCAGTGGTGCTAATTGGAGAACTAAAGCTGAAGGTAAAATTAAATACAGGCTATGATCTCTAAGTAGAATGATTGAAGATTTTCGGTTTAATATTTAAACTTTTAAGGGATGGCTAAAGACTCATTTTTAAAGATTGAACTATGGATTGTGCCTTTTATGCCGTTAGCCTTAATTCAGATCCATCACCTGATCCAGTTTTCCATGTAGCTGTGTGGTGTTTGTGTAGAGGTAGCTGGGGAGGGATGAAGGATGGGTAAGGTCTTTATGCTGGTGTGAGGAGGTTCTCCTGCCCACAGGTGTGAAACTACAGTCCTGATCCAGCATCACTTTGGCTGAAGGGTACCCATATGCTGCGTATCTATAACAAAGCTACTTGTGCAGACAGAAGTCTCTTAACACTGCACGTGTAAGAATATCCTTTCTTGTTATAGCTTATTCGCAATTTAGACTATACTGGCAAATATTTAAACTATACTGGCAAAAGAATTTCCTTGCTGGAATGAATAACCATCTTAGTTAAGAGAGTCAGCCAAAATAGCTATACCAGGAGAGAGTGGCTGGGAGCACAGATCGATTTGAATTTGTGCTGCCATCAAGAGGGAAATCGTACTTGCTAATTTGGCTGGGAATTAATCCAGTAAAATGGACCGGTCAGCCGCACCGATTGGCTTCCTGACCCGCTGGCCGTGGCAGCAGGCACACAAGCGCTGCAAGGGATGGAGCAGGAGCTGAGTTCAAAATAAGCTCTCGGAGTATAAATAATTAACCTAGCTGTTAGCTTGAAGTTCTGCAAGTAGTACGCTGTGAAAGAAAAATTACCAGCACGCTTTATCTAACCTGCACCCTCTCTTTCTCTGCACAAGTTCACGTGCTGTTTTCTACCATGTTCTCTAGGAGCAGCTTTAAAGCAGTAGTATGTGAGGTTTGAGATGTTACTAAGTTGGGGGAGACTTTGTTTCTTTCTCAGCTGTGAAAAATCTAGGGGTTTTATCAAAAGCTGTCAAAATCTGAGGGTCACGAGACTGCTGAAGAGCCAAATGTTTACTTACAATGGTGTCTCCGTTGTTTCTATTAGCAAGTTAATCCAGGTATGTGCTTTTTCATTATGAAACTCAACAGTAAGGTCTGCTCCCATGCTCTGAGATGGAAACATCTGCAGGCACTTTGCTGCTTGATGCAGAAGCAATAATCTCTTATGGTAATTTTCAAATCTGTCCGTAATTAAGGAAATGCAAACTAAGGAATTTGTTGCAGGAGATTTCTAGATCCTAAGTCTCTGCAACAGGGAGAGAAATTTAAGGTCATTAAGGCAGATGGTGCGTTAAAACAGGACATTTAATGCTGTACATAGAGTGGGAGGGAAATGGTTAGATCGTTATTTCTCTATATTGTGGAACCATGTTCTGAGTGTTTCCAGAGTACACAAATTGCATGGCAGAGGACTGACCTGGCCCCTTGAAAGGCCGCCTTTCCTCTTCTGGACTGGTTTCCAGGTGGAGGTCTCTGGAGTGAAGAGTGCTCAAGGTGCGTTCGTCAGTGCCAAGGCTACCTTGGCGTTCATCAGTTACAGGTTACCTACGACAGCGAGATGTTTCCTTCAATGCTGCTGAAAACAAATAGTGAATTTATTTGTCTCTTGAGAGTACTACTTCTGCAATTCAGGCAACTAACTCCCAGCTGAGGATAAAATACTAGCATTAAAAAAAAGGCATCTTCAATATTCCATCTCTAGTTACACACATTCTAGTCCCAGTCCTCTGTGAATGATGGGAAGGGCTGGAGTAGAGAAATAAAAAGAGCTTTCTGGCTTGGGGCGGTCTAGAGTTGTGTTATATGTGAGAACTGAGGAAAGAAGCCTTATACTAGAAGAGGCAAGGGACAAGCTTTAATTTCATGTATATGTTTAACAAGAAGCTAGGATTGGTGTCAAAGGAGTTCTGCAGTCTCTTTGTCAAAAAAAAAAAAGGCAAGCTTAATTTTTTTTCTGTGGTACAGTGGAATTGCTCTGAAGGGATCTGAAAAGTGTTGGAAATATATAGATGGTCTCAGAAGGCGCAACAGCAAATCCAGTGATGCAGTAAGATGGTTTGCATTTGATATGATAATAAATCATCTGTACATGCTGCATAGTTAGTGTCTGGATGCTCTTCAGTACAAGAACCACTGAAGCGCTGGAACAGTTTGCACAAAAAACAGCTAAGAACTCTGTGATTTGTGAATTAATAAAATAGCTGTGATTGTTAAAACAAACTTTTGCACCAAAGCACACCGGGCAGGGAGAACTTTTCCTCCTGGAACATCTCACTCCCAGACAGTCTGTGTGATAACGTCTGCTGGAGTCTGAGGTAGCTGGAGGATACTGAGGGACTGCAAGAAATGGATCATTATGGTGATACAGGTACACCTAGGCAGCTTGGAGAATGTAGCAGCTGTGCTGTGCTAGATACAATAGCCCTGAGGAATGTGAATATTGACAGTTGGTTTGTAACACAGTAGGGATACCCTGAAAGAAAAAAAAAAGTCCGTTTATAGTCCAGTGTACTTCCTGTAGTGATAATAAGTTTTAAACAAGCGCACTTTCCTTGCTATGGCTTCCCTCCTGTATTTTTAACTTTCTTTGCTGCATCCTGCAACTTGCAAATATATTTCTTACATAGAGATAAAATTTGCAAAGCATGCATCATACCTGCAGCTGGCAACGTTCTCGATCTCTGCTGCGACGCCCGTGCCTCCAGCTGCTGTGGGGGCAGCCACTGAGATCTCACTCACCTCCCGTGAGCGTAGAAAACCAGTCGCCTGTTTGGGGGAATTGAGCAGCATGATGAATCCTCTGGCTTCGGTTTAGAGACAGTCATTGCCTGCCTTGCTCTCTGGCCCCGTACAAACCTTTGGTCCTCGCACCGGAGGAGGGTGCAGCAGCATGGGTGTCGGGGACAGTGGTTGCAGCTCCTCAGTGAGGAGCTTTTCTGCAGCAGGTTGGTGACAGATTCCTGCTGGGTGGCAGTGAAACCAGCATGGTGCCCAGTGCTCGGGTTCAAACAGGTGAAGTGCATGGATTTGGGGGAGAAAATATGAAGCTCTTAGAAAAAAAGCCAGAGAGAAAAAAGGAAGGAGAGGGGGGAGAAAACTGAAACTAAAAGAAAGTCTTCTCCCTTAAGGTTATCCACTTGTCTACAGGTCATCGTAATCAGTAAAATGTATACATTTGAAATGGCTTTTATGTAGTAAAATATTTAAATTTTCTTGCAAGGCAGCCACGTGTAGTCACATTATTTCTGTAGAAAGGCATCTTAATTTCCTTTTTTGAAAGGGACATTGGCCACATGTTCTGTAGTGTAGCTACAACGAAGGAGGAGGAAGTTTAGTACTTGAAGGAAACAGCATTTTGCAAAAAGATTGCTAGTATTAAAATGAAAACAAAAGAAATCAGTGCTGAGATTTTTCTCATGTTTAAGAGCAATTTTTTGAAGTTTCAAATTGGTCAAGTAGGTTTCTGGAGCACTTTTGTCTCCTTGAAGGTGCAGGCTGGATGTCTGCATTAATGCAGACAAAGGAGCAAAGTTTAAAGCTTGGGAGCAAGCTTATCTGGGCAGAAGCCACTGTAGCAAAGATCCAAATGATGCTGTGGCAAAAATTGTCCTTCTTGGGATTTGTAGAAGTGGAAGTTAGATGATACGTGGCAGAATGTGCCTGCTGAGCAGAGTAGTGCCCTTCCCCAGTAGCAGGGGTTTGCCTCTTGGCAAATAAAGCATTGCTCTAAAGAACCTGTGAGTAAACTTCAGCTTAGAAAATGCATTAATTGGAAATGTCTCTCAAAAAATAGTAGAAGCCTAACTTTGAGGGTCCTGCAACTGTTAATTTTTAAATCCTTCAATCCTGTTGTAGAGACCTATGGCATGAGCTGGGCACTGGTGTGGATGCCTGCACAAAGCAGGAAGCAGATTCCAGCTCAGGCTTGTGAGCTACCAAATCTTATCCTTAAAAGTAAGGCTTTGGGGAAAACCACTGGTGAGATGGTGAGGTTGGAATGATTCTGAGAAGAGACAAAGGAGAAGATTTGGAACATATCTGCTGAGTGAATGCACCTAAAAATATGGTGCTCGTGTCAACCTGATGACATGATGCTGTACTGTGGAAGAACAGGAGGAGAGAGTGGGTAGATGTGTTGAGAAAGGGAAGAGATTAAGTGACTCAGGCTTGGAGAAGAAAGTACATCTGGCCTGAATTGAGGGTACTATAACAACACATGGTATCAACATGAATGTTGGAAAAGAGGAGGACAGAAGTGACAAAAAGCTACGAGCTAGAGAAATTGGATTGAGTCCACGCAGGAGCTTCAGGAGAAAATTATGAAAACTGCTCTTATGAGAGCCAACAAGGATGATATGTCAGAGTGAGAGTGTAATGATAGATCCAGAAATCAATTACCAAGAGGAAGGGATTAAAGTCAAGGGTCTGAGTTGTTCTAGTGGATATTCTCTATTACTAAATCCATTAGATGCAGAATTTAAAATGACATTTTCAAGTAGGCTGCAGAGGGTCAAGAGTGCTTGACGCTCATCCTGAAGTGCTCCCAGCCTGGCTGGTGGTGACACTGGGGCTCGGTCAGACCACAGCACGCCACTCCACGTGCATGTCAGACCACTGTGCTGGTGCATGCTGAAGGGTCTGCAGCTCTGGGTTTTGCTGGGAAAACTCCCCCTGCAGAGGGGTGAAAGGCAGGAGGCAGAAACAGGGTACCCATGTGCCACAAAGCACAGTTCTGTTGATACCTTCATCTGCCTGGCTTTCCCCAGGTCGCACAGCTGCTTGATCTGAGCTTGCCAGAGTTCGTCCAAGTTTGCTTTAAGTCTTGACTTTTTCTTCCACTTAAATGTGGAAGCTCATTTTCATTTGAGAAGATTTAGTAGTGCTCTCTGCACCCTTTTATTTCCAAACTGCTTTCAGTAAGAAAACTTTACCATTTTATCCTAAAGTCTCAAATTTCAAAAACATAAAAAAATAAAATTTAACCTCTACAGAATGTCTGTTCTTTCACTTTTGTTTTCTGTATCCTGTGCTAAGACTTTTTTTTTTTTAAAAATTCAAGAGGACCCAAGTGTGTATAGATAAATAGGTTTGGTATCCTTACTGTCCTGTGCACTGCTGTACTTACACTTCTCTTTGCCCTCTGGTGCTAAATCAAACTGCCACAGAGCACTTGTTGGTTTGTGTGATGCTCGAGGAAAGGAGGACCCTTCTGCAAATGCCATCGCTGTGCATTTGCTGTGGTGATGTTGTTTGCGAAGATGACCTTGAGGAAAACTTGTTTGTTTGTTTGTTTTTTAAATCTCTTCTGTAGTTTTCTGCAAGGCTAGCTCTCCCTGTCCATGTGGGGCTGGCACAGTCAAATGCCCTGGCTGGCCTGAGGGAAGCAGCTGGAACATGCTCGTGGAGCCAGGCTTCTTGCTGGCAGCCACCTGTTAGGTTGGCTTCGCTGTGTTTTAAGAGCACACCTTGTCGTATTAAACTGACACTAGTGTTGTTAAAGTCTCTCCTAATATTTGTGTCACATCAGTACTGGAGATTCAGGTACTTGAAAGCAGGAGGTCCCTTGTCCCATTATCCACTACATAGCTCTGGTGAAAAATCTGCCAGTGAGGGAAGATTCTGGAGGTTGATTAAATTTGTCTTTAAATTGTATGCAAACATAGATGAAATTGTTTTCTTTATGGAAGCTTAGAGCAGAGGCAGAAAGAGCAAGTTTCCTGCAGCTGCCATCAATTAAGAATGATCTGCTCAGCCACTCCTGTCTTTTCAGTGTGGATCTAGAAAATAGGTTTTCTACATCTCCATTAGCCTAGAGAGATGCATTTGACATTAATGGTAAGACTTCCTGCATGCTTCTGTTAAAATAATGGAAATTCTGTAGGCTAAACACGCAATTACTCAATTTCCAGAACTGGAAAATAACTCATCTGCAGTGGCTTCTGGCACCACCTTTCTCACGCATCACCTTTGACAAAGTCTATTAATCAGTGGATTTGCTAAAGACAGGTTTTTTTAAAATTATTTTTTTATTATTATTTTTTTCCTAATCAGGAAAGAAGGAGGGTGATGGTACAGGTGGTGAAGCGGTGTGAGAAGGCAGCTGGAAGTGAAGTGGAGAGGAAATGTAGAAGGGAAGGGTCTGAAACAAAGAGCTGGTCACTACAGAACAGAAAGTTTGGTCAAACCTGATGGGGAAAACTGTTGAATGTTCACCTGTCTATGCCTTAGGTGCATCTTAGCTTGTTTTTTTTCCCCCTTCAGTGCCTGCATTCCCCTGATACTGTTTCCTGGCCGTGCAGGAGAAGCACATATGTGTGGTAGCGATAGCATCGAGGGGATGCTAAGACTTTTAGGTATGAGTAGCCGTTATTTACCGCTTTGTAAATCCTCATCCATCACAACTTACTTGTGTTATCTTGTGAAACAGATCGGTGATATTCTTCGAGTGTTCATCAGTTGTGGGCTTAGCTAGAAGGTAGCAGTTAAGACCTGAGCTGGGTGTTAGCTGAAACTGGGTCAGTCGCCTGAAGGCTGCTGAGCAGCGAAGCGGCAGAGGGAAGAGCAGTGAGGGCTGCCTGTGTTGGGTGGGATGTACGGGGGAGCTGGCACAAGGCTTAGCACAGCTGCCTATGTGGATGCGTCTTCTGGTGGTGGAGAGAGTAGTTTGCGCGACGGGCTTCTCTCATAAATGAGGAAAGAAGTATGTGCAAGGATAAATGTGTTTGGGCATGTGAGACGAAAAATCATGCCCTGCTCTTCTGTGCTAGTACGTATTCTGGGAAATAAATATATAGGCTGCGGACTTGCCAACGCAGACCAGTTAGTTAATGTGTTTGAAGTTGGCAATGTTAGGGGCAAGATGCATGGTTCACTTTATTAGGATGGTGCCTAAACCAGGGGAAGAGATTGTTGTGAACTGTGCTCATATACACCTGCTTTTAAGGTGGCCTCTTCCCTTGTCTGGACACGACTGAGGTGACCCTTTGGGTAAGGTGTGCAAACATGCAGTTTGTCTTCAGGGCTTTCTCGTCTCCTTTCATTGCCCTATTTGGCTGCTGGTGAGGATAGAGTAGATCTAGTGAAGGGTTGTGGCAAGGACTTCACTATTTCTGGAAGAAGAGTGTAGATCAGCTATAAATAATGGTGGGTGTTTGCTGTTCAGAAATCTCCCTCTTTGCTGTAAGAAAATATACAAATTCCTTTTCAATGTATTGCACGCCATGTACCAGTCAAGATGCTCTTTATATGTGGAAGGTTGAATACAAATCAAAAGCAGCTTCTCTGAAACAAACGTGCTGACAGTGGGCTTGCAGTGCTGCTTCCTGATGCAAACAGAAGTTAATTTTCTATTATGGATAAATGTGGTTGCAATGTGTTTGTTCTTAATAAAGGCTCCTTGACCTTCTTCTGTAAGTATTGCTCAAATAGGAAAAACAAACTTTTTGTTACTATGCTTATCTCAAGCTGAATACAGTATCTTAATCCTGATTAAGCCAAAAATCCTTGAACTGCCTATGGAACTTTTCAGCACCATATAACATAAATTTACAATGTCAAAGCAGGACTGTTTATTCAAAACAGGAGGCTTATTTGCAGAAGTTGCTGAGTTTATAAACTACTTCAAAGTGTTATTTTGTCTTGCCAGATATGGAAAGAAATGGCAAATATGTCAACAGCAGTAAAACTTGATCTTAAGTGTTTAAGGTGACAGTAGTTTTTGCAAACCTAGGTGTTGTCAGCAAGTTTATCCCATTCAAGTATTGCTTTCTCTAGGTTGCTGAAAACATGTTAATATCCTAGGAATACTTTCTAGACTGAATATTGCCTAGCAAGAAGTCCATGCTTTACAAGTGTGCCTCTGTAAGATAAGTTTATTTGATTTGTCAGGGGATGAGGTTGTCTTTGCAAAGAAGCAAGGAAGGAGCCTTGAAATCTCTTCAGGTCAAAGCTGGTGGGTGGCATTTGGTAGTAGAGGGCAGTGCACTGGGGCTGGGATTTGGGCTGCACAGCTGGCTGCTGGAGCATCATGCTTCCCTGGAGCAGTGGTGTGTGACGTCGTGGTGAGAGGGGGCAAATGTGGTGGAAGCCTCTGGTGAGCTGGAAAGCGGACCAAGAGCAGCATGCTCTCCCACATGCAGGTCTCACATCATCATCCTGCAGTTCAACCTGCTGTTTCTTGTTGCTGTAGTCATGTTGGTGCACCCCAGTATTGCAGAAGTGTGATACTGCGGGCTTGTGTTGGTTGGATTTTCAACTGTAACCTGCAGATCGTTTTCTGTACAGCTGCTGCCCTATGTTGGGTTTTTACTTCAAAATGAGGTACCTTGCACAGCCGCTTTTGAAGGGTAGTAGATGCCTATTTTCAGACCTCCATTCCGTTTTTTCAAGGCTGCTTTGAATTTTAACTCCATCCTCATGCATTTTGTCCCTGCCACCTTTATATTACCTGCAGATTCAATAATTACTCTTCATTCAGTTTCATAAATGTTTGGGCTTTCACTTTTGAACCACAATGTGGGAAATAGGCTTATCTGATTTAATTGCATTTAATATAGCTTAATATGCATTTTTCCCCTCAGAGCTTGTCCCAAGTTTATTAAACTGGGTTATCTGAATTATGACAGACTTCAATAAATTTGCTTATTTGAGGGACAAAGCTTTTGGCTGTGTGGATATTCTGAATGGGTCCAAAAAGAAGTTCACAAGAATGAAAGGCTTGTGTCTGCTGCATTATAGATTAAATAGTAAGACTTTGGAACTGAGGATGAAAGAGTTAAACTTTTATTCTCAGGTTAGTTGCACTGCCACTTTTGAAATCTTCTACCAGAGAAATATTCCCCCACGGTTCTTGCGTTCTCTTCATCCAAATTAATGAATGCCTGAGGAATGGTCACCTACTTCTTCAAAAGTTTATGAAAAATATATCCCAAAAATTTGAGAATGAAAGTAAATTTCTAGACCTTTTCTTTGCTCAAGCAAAGAAACCTGTCACAATGGTTGCAGTAGCTCGTTCCCTCATCATCATTGGTGTCTTTCTTACAGAGTTTGTATGGGGGTGAAGCTTTAAACTGTTCAGTGTTTCCATTTAAGTTTGCTCCTGGGAAATCATTGTCAGTGATAAGTTTCATAGGCATCTGCCTGTTAGGAGGCAGACTTGTTTTTCTCTACACTTTATCAATGTCTTTTTCAATATTTGGGAGAAATAAAACCTCACTGAAGAGAGTGGAACAGCAACAAACATGTTTCTAAGTGTGCTCTAAGGCCAGCTTCTGTCTTCACGTTATTGCATCAAAACACATTGAGCCACTCTGTGATTTAACACCCAAACCTAATTCTTCCACAATTTTAAATATAAATATTAGGGTACAGAAATTCCTAATGTGTAAGATGATTGCATGCATATACATTCTTTAGGCTGATCAATGGAAAATAAAGATTTGCTCAAACTAAGCTTTGAGAATGAAGTCCAAGCATACAAAGGAACAGTTACCTTCTTCCCTCTGCTCTGCTGTATTTCTTGAGGGCCAGCCTTAGACTGATCATAGTATATATTTGTTGGTTTTCCAAAAAGTGTATCAGGCTAAAAAACATTACCTCTTCTACAGTGGGATGAATTCAAATTGTGAAATTCATACATACACACCTGCTGTATTTATAGTAAAACCAGTATGCTGAAACATTCAATCAGTGGTAGTTAATGTTATAGAATGTAGAGCAATTTTAGTGTCATTTGGGCCCCTATCATCTTCTTAGGTTGATGGTTAACTTTCATAATCATTGAAAGGTAAAGCTGCATGTATAATCCAAGATTATGTGTTTGGTAACTTACCTGATTTAGTTCCATTCTCGTATAAATGCACAGATTGCTCTTTTAAGCACATTAGTACTTTAAGCTTAAGTAAAAGAATATGGTGTTCAAGTGACTTGTCTTTCTTCTTCATGTCCAGTCACTGTCCCAAGCTGTTGGTAAGCTCTGCCAGTACTGATGATTAAAATATGAATGGTAATGGAGTTGTTTTGTAGTAGCACATTGTGCAAATGACATTGACATTTATGAAGACTCGCCAGTCGCACAAGCGAAATATTGAGGGAAAGGTTTCTAAGAGACTGTTGCTTTTATATATCTTTCTTTGTCAGTTGTATTTAATATTCCATTAAAAATTCAAGCAGATTTCAGAAGAACAGCTTTTTAGATTTGCTACAAGCTAATTTTACCCTCAGAATAAAGTAGTTGGATGGCAGTAGTTTTTTGTGCTTCAGTATTGTTTTGTATAGCAGCACACTGAAAAATGTGCTTATGCCAATAAACATTTTAATGATTTCTCATATTTACATTTTTAAGCTTCAGCAGAATGCAGCACGTTCTGTACTAAATTATTAGTTCAGCCAAAGAAATCAAGTTTTGTTACATCTGACTAAACTTACAAAAAACTATTTACATTTCACATTTATGCAAATAATTGCATCTAGAGCTGAGTAAAAGAAAAAGGCTTTTAGTGCCTGTTGGAGTTGAAATTCATATTTCATAGTTTAAGAAGTTTTACTCTTGTAATTTGGGTGTTGCTATTTTTTTCCTTCTTGGAGCTGACTCCTGTATGTGCTTCATTAGGACTGAATAAATCACAAAGTCAGGGCAGTGTCTGATGTGGTCTGTGCAAAGTGCTCTCGTCTGTTTTGTTAGCTGAGCTTCGGTCCGTTTGATTATACTCAGGCGCTTGCATTTAAAGTTAAGCACGTGCATATTAGTTCCACTGAATGGGAAAGGATGACTTGCTACTTGAATGCTTTGCTGAATTAGAGGCTGAGCGACTGTAGCTTTTCCAGTGCAGTTACCACTGTGACAGACACGTAGCCAGCGCTGCTTTCAGAGGGAGAATTGTGCCAAAGCAGCCTTTTTAGTGACATGACTGAAATCATATCAAAACTTCCAAAATACAGTTTCTCCTTTAAAATTATGGTCCCAGTTAATCGCAAGCAAAGGAGTGTAGACTGAAGTTTTTACATAAACTTTTTTTTTCCTTTTAGCTTATTAAAATTCCCAAAGTTGATCTGCCAAATGAAGTGCATACATTTAACTTCTACTTGTCAAATGTTGGCAAAGATAATCCTCAGGGAAGCTTTGACTGTGTCCAGCAAACAGACTCAAGGTAAGTTTTACTTAACATTTTCTTTCATGGCAAATTTAAGTAGATTCTGTGGCTTTGAGCGTATAGCAAAAGCCTTTAACAGAAGCATGCTCCTAGTGATGAGCTGCAGTAGAAAATTAATTCCTACCAATAGTATGATTTCTTGCTAATTATAAATACTTGCTTTTACATGGAATTCTTTTTGGTTTTGCTCTTTAAAAAGTAACCTTTTGAGTACTTTCTCACCTCTTAGTGCTATTTTTAAAAGCATTTGGAGTTCAGCATCGTCCAAGCTAGACCAGATCCATTCTACAACCATATGTAAATACGATTATGGCTGGCGGCATGCTAGCATGCTGGCCATGATGGATAGTTGCCTTATTTTAAGAACCACGTAAATCAGTGACCTTATCCATAATTGCATGACCGTGGTGTTTCAGAACCCAAACGTAATACAGCAGCGCCTTGTCCTGGTCCTTTGAGTCAAAGTGAACAGTGTTAACATCTACCGAAAAGGCAAGAAAATACCATGCTTTTACATTAAGTTTGCTTCAGCTTCTAGAATATTACATTCAGTGTAGTGTCAATGTAGTCTAGTGGTGTTGAATAACTGTTTGTCCCATTTGATTAATTAGGACACCGCAGGCAGAGTTTGTGTATTGATCTGGGAAGCTGATAGCAAACAGGCGCACCAACACATGTCTTCAAAAGGCGTGCTGTTCAGGTTCTCAGTCAGAGGAGAACTTCTGCCCTCAATTTCAAAACAGAGATTTGCCTACATAACGGGTTTTGGGAGCAATAAGAAAATGAGCTGATTTAATAGCTCTCTGCCTAACAGAAGATCTCTCAGCATCCTCATCCTCCTCTTTCTCCCCTTGCGTTAGGTCCCTTCTGCTACAATACAGCCTTTCAGTGAACTCAATTGATGGGATTGGCAAAAAGCCGAATAGTTTAGTGGCAGACCTGGGGGAGCCTGGGGCAGTGTGGGTTTTGGGGGATTTTTTTTTTTTTTTTTTTTTTTTTTAATTAAACTCTATCTGAAAGGGACCAGACAGCTGCCGAGGCTGTCACAAGCGAGCGGCAGGAGTGCATGCCAGGGCCGAGAGGTCCTGCCTCCGCTCCTGGCCTGCCTCTCCCGAGCATCTCTGAGGGCACTTTCTTCTTTGGGAAGGAGCACCTTCAGTTAAATTAAACTGGATTCACTTCATAAATAAGATTAAATTTAAGCTGCTTTATCTCTGAATAATTCTGAATAGCATGCCTAGGTAGTTTTAATATGGTTTTACTAATCTACTTCAAAATCTAATTCAGACTAGCTTTTGTGAGGTCCTTTGTAGCCAGCTCTCGGTTTGTGCAAAGTGCCTGCGAAGTTAATGCAAAACTTGTGTAGTGTTACACGCAGAGCCATTTTAAAAAAATAAAACCAGAGAGGACCTCTGCAGGGTATCTAGTCTAACTTTGTGCTCAAGGCAAGTCTAGCTTCAAAACCGGCTCAGATTTTGAAAATGCCCAACCCGAAGAGGGGGATTACACAGCATCTCGGTCAGTGCTTGGCCGCTCCTGTGGTGAAAAAGTGCATAAAGGCAGTGATGTTCAAGGAAAGGGGCCATGGGTAAAAGCTGTGCTTTACATGGCAAGAAGGACCTTTTTTTTCTGTTGTAAATGCACTGGTGTTGGAGCAAGGAATCAATACACAGCTCTAGGCTGTGCACAAAACTGTAGCTGCATCATCTTGAATTATTGGTCAGCAGCTTGGTCCAGCTTTGTGACTTTCAGAAATGAGGTAGTAAGTTGAGACACAAGATTCTTGACCCTTCTTGGAGCCTTGATGGGGAGTTCTAGGGTGGTTAAAGTGTTTTGGGTTAGCTAAAGCTGGTGCCCTTTCTCTGGTCAGAGCTGTTGCAATGGCAGGTGCTGCACAGCATACTTTGTTAAGAGATAGTTAGGCCAGTTTAAACGAAGCCGCTGTTAGTCAGTCGAGGGGCTCTGCTGGCTGGATGCAGCGCAGTGCAGGAGTGCGTTTGGACTGACCATGGCAGGCCGGGCTTCTGCAGAAGCGCCTCCTGAAACGCAACGCCCGCCACGACGCTATCGAAGAGACCTCGTGGTCCTTCGCATCGTGCGGGGTTTGCTCTAAGTGCCTCTTCTCAAACAGGAGTCCTCAGAGAAGCAGGCGGGTGAAGCGCAAGCACTCCTCAGCACTGTCAAACACACAGAGCACGTGACGAGGAGGGCGGCCATCTTTGAAAGCAAGACAAGGGGAGGAGGCTGGGGGCGCAGGCCTCAAGAGGAGGCTGGCTTGTCCTCCCTGGGCCTCGCAGGGCCTGGGGCTGCCACAGGCTGCTCCAGGTGGAGGAGAGGAGACGTGTGCTGGGCTGAGAGGCGGGCAGCTGGTGGCCAGCCTCCAGGGCAGGAGCTGCCCGCCGCTAGGGTGCCGGTGTAACTGCCCAAACTGTCCCTGTAGTTGTCATGGCAGCACTTACCAGTACAGCCACCAACACCACCCTGAGTCTGCCTCTCAAATACAGTTATGTGAGGAAATGTAGTTACACTGACAGGTAAAACTGATACAATTTGGATGTGTAGAGACAATTTTAAATATATTTACGCCCTAGCTAGCTGTCAGAACTGGAAAATGTTTTTCTTCACCTGTTAAGACAGGTTTTAAAGTTCCCGATACAACCATACTTCTAAACCTGAACTAGTGCTTGGGCTCAAGCTTTTTCAATGTTTTTGTAGTTCTGGAGACTCACAACTCAGAAGCCTGGGATTTATACAGAATAAAATTACAGTATGTGCAACAAGTGATTCCTATCTGACGACCAGAGAGCGCATGACCCAGGCAGAAGAGGAGTCGCGCAATCGAAGTGCAAAGGTTATTAAACCTGGTGGACGATTTTTAGGTATGGCTGTATTTCATTTTCTACTAGATGTCTGTAAGTTTTCAAACTCAGTAACTCATCTTTTCAGCATATTCTTGGGAAAGGTGGTGTGTTCAGAGGTCTTGGGTGTAGGTAGCTTGCCATCATGTTACAAATTTACAGTCTCCTGTTGCTGCATTCAGACATGAGCCTTTTTTAGCCCCAGAAAGCCTGCCAGTCCTTCCTTGTTCCCATTGAGGTGAGGGTTTTTATCACTCCGTGCACTGAAATTCTCTGGTATAGTAGCTAATGTTTTGGTTTTGTAACTACTTTTGAGTGCATAAATACTGTGCTAAACCACTAACCTTAATTTGTAATCTAAAAAAAATTAACATTGAGGAAGTCTCATATACAAATTCATAAGCTTAATATGAAAAACTTTGCTTTTCACACTTGCTAATGCTGATTAAATTTTATTTATTTTATGTCTTGGTCATTAATAAGCAACTGTTGCTACAAGACCATGTTGTTTTTCTAAAAAAAAAAAAAAAAAAAAAGTTAAAGTAAGGTATGTTGGCATCTTCCCATGGATTTCGTCGTTTTCCACAAAACAAAAAGCGTTTAGGTGGTATCATTCATTATTAAACTGTCCTGAGTACCGTTTCCCCGGGGAGCCTGGAGCTGGCTGTAGATAGACGCAAGGTGAGCATCCGCCTCATAGGCACTCAGTGGTACAGGCAGCAGTGGTCCTGCCCACAACAGCAAGCTGAACCAGGTACTTCAACCTTCATAAAGTCAAACGGGCTCTTAACTTGGCTTTGGCTGCAGTCGTCCACCAGCACAGACATCCCTGACAGTGATGGTGCAACACTTGCTCTGCCTCAGCTTACTGCAGAGCATTTTAAGCCAGTATCATGACGGCTTTATGGAGATACAAAACTACATGTGTGTGGCCTTGACACTAAGGGAGCTGGGCATGGGTTAATACCAGGACATAGAGTTGGGACTGCTTTCCCCGTATTGTCTAAACTGCTCTTTAACGGCAACGTGAGAGGAGCCACTTTCATCTATTTCTAATCTTCTCGTTGGGGAAGTTCTGTTGTACATGTGAATGATCTGTGTGGTTCTTGTTAGTTGTTTAAATAGAACTTAAGTGAATATTTAACATTAAATAAATGGGGTCTGAGGACTGGCAGTAGGACAATTACGGTGTTTGGGGATAGTTTCTTTTCAGACTGGCATTGAGGAAGCTCAGGTGGGACAGGTCTAGTTACTGGTAGGGCATGGGAGTGACTTTGCAACATGCTTCCTGCAGTACAAATTAGGAACTGGGGCTGTTAATCATGTTAATGCTTGGTTAAGGTTTCAGTTAATTTTTTTTAAGTGATTCAGAGACATGACTTTAGGAAGTGTTGTGTTTGAATGCTGCTTACACTATCCACTGGGCTGGGGTTTTGTGTATCTACATTGAATTTAACTTGTTAAAACGTTTGTAATGCGTTCAATAAATAACTGGCAAGTTCATACTGTTCTAAAAATGTAACCACGTGTGTTTGCACGATTGGGTTTGTTCTTGAAAACCAGAAAGGCAAAGTCCAGGGAACATTCAGGGTGGAAAGGTTATAAAGGTTTGGCCTTCACTGCAAAATGGAAACAAATTTTTGCTATTCCTGAGGACAAGCAGTACATAAGAACAGCTCAGTCTCTGTGTGTCTGACAGAAGAGAGCAAGCTCCAGATTTTCTCACCAATACTCATTAAGTCTCTCTCATTTACCAAACATGAGTTGTTGGTTTCAGAGAAATGTCTAGTTTGTGTCACATCCTCTGTTGGATTGCAAACAATGTTTACTACAATGATTTTCTGTAATAATCTGTTAAATCTTTTTTTTTTTTTTTTCCTGTCCAATAGCAAATGCTATTTAAAAACACAGAGTAGAGAAGTTTGGGTCTTTTTCTGGAAAACTGAGGTTCAGGTTGGGTGGTGTTATTTTTAAATTCTGGATGCATTGTTTGCAAACACTTGCATTGTTCCTTCAGTTGAGAAACATCTCTTTTTTATAGAGTTTGATGCAAAATGCTGTGCAGGCCATGTTTTAAAACTTCCCTGGCCTTGGTCCCAAGAACTGTTAAATTCTTGGTGTATTGTTTCTGACAAACCTGGGCTTATTTAATAAGAGGGGAACATTTCAGCTTAAAATGTGGTGTAACTTACAGTAACTTAAGTGATTAACACGAAGGGTTGATAGTTTCTTTAAGTAGTGATGCAATTAATTGTGTAGACTTGATCTCCCTAGGCATTAATGGGGAATCTTTTAATTACATGGAGGACCTTTGTATCACACTTCAGAGTACTCTTCTAAAAAAAAAAAAAGCCCGATTTTGGGTATTGAGTGCTTGAGCTTATAAACTGGAAAAATAATAAAAGCAACATCTATATAAATAATTGGTACAGTCTTCCTATCAGTATCACTCATTCTTTGTTAATGCCTAGCTCAATGCATCTTTACTTCCTGTGTATTCTTATAGATCTTGAAATGCTAACTAAATACAGTTTTTAGAGTTTATCCAGCTTAGTAAATTCTTTTAAATCAACTTTTTTGTCTTTTCCCAACCTCCCATGTCACTCTTTTTTTTTTTTTTTTTTTTTTACCCTTACTTTAGGAAAAAGAGTACCGGTCAGAAGAGCACCACAAAGCATTCCAGATGCTGTGCCTGAGAGGAAGAGGTCGACACCCATGAACCCTGCAAACACAATACGGAGGACTCACACACACAATACTGTTTCTCAGCGACCGTACAGGGACAGGGTGATTCATTTACTGGCACTGAAGAGTTACAAGAAACCAGAGTTACTTGCTCGCTTGCAGAGAGATGGTGTCAACCAAAAGGACAAGAATTCCCTTGGAACTATCCTTCAGCAGGTGAGATCATGGGGTTTGTGCCAGCATTTTTTTCCCTCCTGCTATTTTAATCATAGCTTGAGGTGTGTTACTCCTGTATTTAAATTAGAAAATAATAAACAACTTACGTAATGCTCCTTGTTTAAGTTCTTCAATCAACTATGTACAGATGCCCCAAACTGCAAGTCAACATGAAGAAAGGAAAGAAATACTAAGAAATTTTTGTCAAGTGTTTTATTTTTGCTAGAATGGCATGCAATAATTAACTATTTCTAGCTTTGTTGCTCCTAATGTCTTATTTTTTCCTGTCTTTTACTTGGACTGCTTAACTGCTTAATTGAGAGAAACTGACCATGCATTCTCTCAGTTGTCTGAAACAGGTTGTCATAGTACTTAATATTTCTTGTGATGAGTTTATGAGGAGAGAAGTTTGGTAATCACATAGGTTAGTATTTCATTTGAACATAGTTGGTGACCTGTAAATGGTACTTGGCTTCTCTTGGGATCTGTTAGAATTGCAATCCAGGGAAGGGTGTTCCAGCCAAATCGTAAATGAGAAAGGTGGTGATCCAATTTTGAGCACAGTGTTTCTTTGCTATCATGTGGATTGTGTCTTTATCTTACTTGAAACCTTTTTTATTCAGTAGCTTTCCCAGTGCTCCTTTGAGTTAAGTTCCACTTGTATTTCTTTATCATATCCATCAAAATTATTGGTGAGCCTATAATGTTACAGGTGAAACTTTTTAGCTGTGTGTTCAAGAGTGTCACATTAATTTTCTACTAAAACAGTTCAGAAAAGGCTTCTTAAAGTATCGTAAGATGCAGTGGCTCCTCCCTTATCTTTAAATACTCCCTGTACCCATAGACTGTGGCTGAATTATGCATGTATTAATATGTAAAGTAGGAATATTTCTTACTTATCTAGGAAATGAGTGTTTTGGAACCTATTAAAGTGAGTAAAATTCAACATTTATACAGCTTTGGTTGACCCTACACTGAATTTTAAAAACTCATTCCTTGAATATGTTAAGTGTTCTTGCTTTGTTTGCCCAGGTTTTTTCACCCTGAAGACATACACAATTTTAATGAGAGACGTGTTCTTACCTACAAATTGAAGTAGTCGATTTATACTTTTAAGTTGATTATAAAATTCCAAAAGCTCAGTTCCCTAAAGGATAAAAGGTGCAAAAAATTTTCTCCTGTCCCATTATGCCTGACAGTGTTTAAGGTGACTTTCTTGGAGTCTGTTTCCTGTATGTGGTGTGAACTACCTCAAGGTACTGGTGTGCGTTCAGAAATGGTCACGTTAGCAGCACAACACCCTGAAAAGCCTTGCTCATGTTTTTCTTAGCTTCATAATGAGCTTTTTTTTCATAAATCTAAAACCAGCAGCCTGAACTTGCTAAGATCTGATATGCACAGATTTGCTTCTCTTGCAATAGAGCTTTAATTCCGTCTTTAACAAGTGAATTACTGTTTCTGGATATCTTTGTTACTTTTTATTTTTTTTTTTAAGCTGGGGATAGACAGACATGCACACACACATGACTTAGCAGTATTTACCTATCATGTTTTGGAGGAAAAATAGGCAAAGCTGCAAAAAGTGGTGGTGAATTGTTGATGAGTTATTCAGCATTTTGTATCAGGCTAATTGATGGAGACTGTTTTTCTCTGAGGTTTTCTCTGAAACTCTGAACTAATGTCAGGTGACGAAGTCTAAAAGAGCACTTTAAGTGTCAATGGTCTCAAGGTTGTATGAGCTCATTTTAACTTTTTGAGTGTACTTTGTATTTTTCTTAAGGAAGATATAAAGCCATTTTATTTTCAAAGGTATACGGCAAGGCATGCACACAACCTTCTCATGACAATGGTTTACTGTAATGAACCCTGTGTCTGCAAAATGAAGAGTGCATCTGGGCCTGTGCACCTGTCCTTAACCATTCTAGCACTGAATCTTGTTTTCAAAATATAACTTGTTAGATATGAGTACAGTTACTTTTTTCCCAATTGGTAAAACTTCAATATGGCTTAAAACTAATGTGATAGATGAATAATTTATCTTTGTACTAAAAGAAGTTCAGTGCCAGTTAGGTTATCGCGTGTGATTGTTCAGTAGAAAGCTATAGTTTCATGTGGCTCAGGCACTTGAGAAAGAAAAGCAATTCTGTTTATCAAGACAAACAACGACATACTGCAGTTGTTAATGTGATGATGGAAAACATGCATTGTTCCAGGCACGGTCTGTGCTCTGCAATCGCAGTATAGCTGTGTAAAACAAAAGAACAGCAGGTATCCTCTTAAAGTTGAACAACTCTGAATTTGTATGTGGAGATGGTGTTCTTCAGTTCTTAAAAAAGAAAAATAAATAAAAATTAAAACTAGTCATCTCAGCTTATTTCATGCAGTGAAGATTTAAAGTTTTGGCATAGTTTGCCTTGATTCTCAATGCTGTATTAAAGACACAAAACTGGATACGTGGTGCAGAGAGAGGTTTTCATAGAGTACATTTCATACGTGCTTGCAGCAGTTTGGGATTTTCTTACATCCAAATTTCTACATCCCAAATTGACCACATTTTTTAAAAATTGGTGCTCGTTACATGAGAGCTACTTTGATCTTCACTTCTAAAAAACTTGGAAAACTGGTGCGTGATTTTGTTTTCAGCTTTGATTTAGCTTTGCAGTACCAGTCTTATTTCTGTAGTTTGCATTTGGGTATAACGAACATTTATTTTCTTAAATGTCTGCCTGTAGGTAGCCAACCTGAATCCAAAGGATAATTCTTACACTCTGAAGGATTATATATTTAAAGAAATTCAAAAAGATTGGCCTGGATACAATGAAATAGATAAACAGTCATTGGAGTTAATACTTTCTAGGTAAGTTCAGTCTCTAGGGGAAGAAAAATAGCCATTTAAAAAACTTTTTCTGGGAAATGAATGTCCATCTTCCCTATAATGAAATAACTATGACATAGACATTTTTGCCTTATAACCTGAAATGTTGGGTCATCCTTACAGAAAATTAAATTCATCTCAGAATGCCACCAGCACCAGCCATTTGGAATCTCCTGTAACTTCTAATAAAGATGCTCCATCAACTTCTCAGGTATTTTGTATTTTCTTTTGAGTTATTTACAGAGTATTAAGGTTTATCACACTTTATATTCATGTAAAAGCTTTGGTGTGAAGCACTAATATTGTCTTTAACACATGAAAAACTGAAGCATTTATTTCTAATTGGATTATTGTTTTTTTTTTAAAGATGGCTGTGCTGTCAAAGACTGCAAAAAACTTATGGTCACGTAGCTTAAGGGCTGCTATATTTAGTGTTCTGTATTTCAGAATGTTTATTAAAATATTCAGAAAAATAAACAATTCCTGTCTACCCAGTTATTTTGTAAATACACCTAGATATCTGACAGAGACCACCCTTGTTGTCTTTCAACAGCCAACACATTGGCCTAAATGATAACTGTTCATTCATAGCACATTGACCTTGCAGAAGCCTATACTCACTTGTAGAATTTAAACTCACCTGCTGAACTTCTTGGCTATCCATTATTGTTACACAACCTTGTACTTTCTGGTTAAATACTTAAAACTGTTATGTATTGCCACATAACTTGTTTATTTTGGTGTGTAGGAAGGTGTTCTAAAGACAAGATACGTATATATTTTTGTTACATGGTTGCACGTGTTCAAGGTTCTTTGTGGTACGGTAGTTATAGTACATAAAATATGCACAAATGTCCATGTGCTACTGTTTAGATATAAAGCTTAGGAAAGTCTAGAATAAGGACAAATTACAGTAGTGATTTATTTGGAGGAATATTGTTTTTTCTATAGGCATCATTTAAGGACCCATTTGATTCAGGGTGGCCCAGGTGCGATAAGGCAGATCTGAATCAGCAGGTAGTACATGTGCCTTCCCCCAGGCTTTTCAGACTTAAAATGTGTATGTCCTGTCTTCTTATCAATACAAGAGGACAATGCAAACCCTTTTAGAAGAAGCCTGGAAAACTCTGCATAAAAGGCATTACTTTAAGGAAAAGTTTGATACTTTCTGTGACTAAAACTGCACTTCAGTAAATGCAATTGAAATCTGAAGAACATGAGAGCTTGTGTGTGTACAGTGATAAGCTGGGAAGTACTGAAAATCTTTCACCACTGAGATATTTACATTTAGATAGAGGAGGGAGAGCACACCTCTATTTTTCCCTGACTTCCTTCCAGTCAGAGGGTGAAATGGTGCAGGTCCCAGGGACCTGCCCCTGTACACAAAGAATCTGGATTTATTTCAACAGGGCGGCAGAGAGCCATGCCTGGCACTGCTGGTCCAAGCTGCCACTTGTACATCAACAGGAGTGGTGTATGCTTGCTAGAGAGGAGGATGTGAACCAGCATTTCAGGTGGAGAACAGCTGGAACGACAACTGTAGTAAAACTGGAGGTTTTGCCTATTCTTATCAGCTATGCACTTCTTGCACTCTGATAAGCACACTGCTGTGTGCTTCTTGGGGCTGCTTTAGTAAATTGCATGGCTGTGTAACTGCAAAACCTAACTCTTAACCCAGTATGTCCGAACTGAAATCGGTACCTAAGTGATACCAACCTGACCTCCTCATTTTGGTGAAGCCTTTGATAGAGCTGCTGAAGAGAGCATCTTTCTCCCAAAGCTTTTTAGCTGTAGATTTGAAGAGCAACTTGCTAAATTGTAAGATTAGAAACTAAGAATGAAATAAACCATGTATTTAGCTGCAGTAGTTCCTTGTTTGACTGCTATTTTTAGAAAGATGTGTTTTCAACAATTGCCTGTTCAAAAATGCTCCTTTTTTTAGAATGGGAGCAAAACAATTCTGCTGAGGTTTTTTTTTTTTCATTTATTACAGAAACGGCTTTTGAGTTCTGATTTTATCAATCCTCTGAACAAAAAGCAGAGGATATCTCACCTGACCAGTCGAGTCCAGCCATCGTTCAGTGGCCACTTGCCGGCCTCCAGCGAGAAAGCCGCTGCCGCCCCTCCGCCGCCTCCCCTGCCCTCCGCCGCCGCTACTCCTGCTCCTCTGCCACTGCCTCCCACACTCCTTCCCACTTCCAACCCTCCTCAAACTGCCAGCTCCAGCTCCCCCAGCACCCCTGAGGGGCGGGGGACACAAGACCTGCCGGTGGACAGCTTCAGTCAAAATAGCAGTAGCATCTATGAGGACCAGCAACAAAAATATACCTCTCAGACTCCTTTGGGAATGCCAGCGCCTGCCTCAGTGCAGGTGGAGCCTCCCAGGCCCGCAGGTGAGAAGCCTGCGGTGTTGCACCAAAAGCCCAAGAAGGTAAAAGAGCAAAAGGAGAAGGACAAAAGCAAAATGCAGGACACTACGAGTGTGAGCGAGGAGGAGGAGAAAGACGTTCAAAAAGAAGAAACTGCCAAGCTGAAAAAATCCTCCCGTTTGGATTCAGGTGAAGGTATTAATACGCTGCTTTTCCTAACTATTATATGGGTAACCCTCGTAAAAAGGGAGCAGTAAAACCAGGGACTGGAAACACAAATGCTCTATTTTTTCACTTGCTATATATTAAGTGCCTTGCCATTATCCCTACTTGATGGTCCTGAAGAACCAATGTTGTTTTTTTTTTCCTGCCATTGCATTACATTGTAACTGTTAGTTTTAAAAAAAAAAAACAAACAACAAAACCACAACAAAAACCCCCCAAAAAACAGAAGCTGGACTTGTTCTGCTGCAATCTTAGCTAAAATTAGGTTAATTTTTAAGACTGCTCAATCTATAGTACAAAAATCATTACAACAAAGAAATCTTAAATGGATTGATGTTGGACAGCAAGTGGTTACAAGGAAGAGCTAGGTACTAGAAAAACACAAGGAATGGATTTTTTTTTTGCTTGATTTCCAGTAAAATGCCCGTGTACTGAAACTCACTCCACTTTTTCTGTCAGCAAATTTTAAAGTCTGCACGCTGAATATAAAAACCTGTCACACGTACTTATTGCATACTAGTTTGCTGAAGCACATAGATCAGATGTAAATGTCTTTCATTGCGTATCATAACGTAAGGTTCATTGAACTCTGCCTTTTCATGGAAAGTCTAAAACCTAAATAAACTGGCATGTGGTTTACTAAAATTTTGGTTTGAACTGTGCTCTGAGCCTCCTCTCTGTCATAGCTGCAGAACTTACGACTTCAAAAGATGTAGAAATGGTACACACTTAAAATGGTATTAAAAAGCTAAACAGAAATGCACAGAGAATACTTGATTTCTTAATACACACACACACAAAATAGGGCAGAGTTCAGTTCCTTTGTTAAATCTGTGTGTTGTCTAATTTCAGCGGTTTGACTCGCAAATTAGAAGTCAGGTTTAGCCCTTTCCTATCACGGCCCGAAGGCGTCTTTAGAGTATGCAGGGTTCCTCTTTGAAGTGGTTTGTGCGTGTAGATAAAGGGTGCTTTTGGATGGTCTTTTCACATTTACTCTGGACGTACTACACAGTGCCCACATGGCTTGGGATTGCTTTGAAAATATTCATGCTTGAATTTATAAACATGTGAGCATCTTTCTCCAGAAGCTGGTAACAAAATTTTGAACAGCTAGGGAAGGAAAAATCTGTACTACATTTCAAGTTGGTGCTTACATTGAAGCTTTCAAATGGACTGAGCTGTGCCAACAAATGTGCTTGAATTTTTGGTAATGAAATGCTCACAACAAAACTATTCACATAAGTTGTATTGTACATGCTGTGACCATGAATATTACTGTTTGCATTTCTCTCAAATTTTGTTCCCACTTTTACACTTCTTTTTATACTCCTGCTATACCATGTAATAATTTTAATATTAAAAGCAAAAGAATTGAGTAGAAGATCACGTGATAGCTCTTTTCTCTCCCCATGACTTAAAGCTCAGATAGCTTAGAGATTGGCAAGAGTGCCTGAGCTTTAGCAGAAGTACTGTGTTTAAACAGTGGCAATGTGAGAATAAGGAATATAAAGGATTGTGTGTTTTTTAAGCTTGCCACAAAGCCCCAGATGAAAAGCAGAGAGAAATTACCAAGATACTGAGTGTTCCTTCCTGTTGCAGCTGACTTTTCTTTATGGTCACTATTTTTCTTATTTATCAAAAAGATAGGGAGCTCTTGAAATATTCCTTTAAAAAGAAGGATTAGAGATTAAGTGTACTGTGCTTTCATAATGCCATTTAAAAGAGCAATTTACAAGAGCAAATAACTTTCAAACCCAGTATTGCCACGTTAATGAGGAGTAAGTCTTTGTTGCAGGTTGTTGAAGCCTGAATGCCAGTAACCCCTACGCAATGATATTGACTTTCCTGCTTAGAAGAGCGCTGAAATTACATCTAGCTTTGGATATCCATAATTGGCAGGGAAGGAGGGATAAAACCATGGCACGAAAAGAACTTCAGCTTTTTACTCTATTTCTTGCTAGAACCTGGATGTTCATATATCTGTCTATCAAGCTGTCTTCTTTTGTGCAGCTACATCTGCTGCTGCATAACTTGAATTGCTGTGCAGATGCCAAATCATGTCTTCAAATAAGAAAAGCTGACCTCAGGTTAATACTGCAGTAGCGCAGAGCCTGTAGAATAAAGTAGCCATGCCCTCTTTTTAAGCCCCAGTACTGCCTACTGTGGAGAAGGTCATGTGAGCCCTATTATTAACTTAGAACAAGCTCGATAAGTAATTTACGGTGAGAATAAAACTCTAAAGGATTTTTTCAAGCCCATCAGGTTGGTATTGTTTGGCTATATTAAAAACCTGTTTATCACAAGTGTCAAAATTCTGCTTTTCTGTAGGAGTTAAAGAAACTTGCACTGCCTCCACAGATCCTCCTTCATTAACAAGTGGACAACCAGACTACTTCATGTGAGTAAAACAACAATTAAGAGTCTCTTGCCACTCATTGAAGCAGTTGAGAAATCACCTATAAAAACTCTCGTTTGGCCACAAAATTGAAAATTTACCAAAATGTAATTTTAGAATAATGGCAAGTTCCTTTAAGTCAACCAGCTGCCTTATTTGAGTACCTGCAAGTTTTAAACTCTGAGGTTGTCCCTTAATTATTGCGAGGGGAAAAGAAGTGTTAAAAAGAATTTTTAATATGCTTTAGAAGAAGACTTAAAACATTTAATTTCATTCTTCTTCAAGGACACAATAAAAAAGAAATATGAATGTGCACTGTTTTCTTTTTAGAGGTGAGGCAATACAGGAGGAAAGCTGAATACTAAAATACTGAATATGTAAATTTGAACATCTTTCCTGTGTTTTCACTGCTTAGTGCATCTAAGATGGAAAGGTGGGGAGGGAAGATAGCAGGCTTTAAAGTCTACCATTACAAAGCATATATATGAGCTACCAGGAGTTAACCATCAAGGTTATTTCTAGAGCTTTGATGTGAAGTGGCCACTGACTAACTCGAAGCTACAGCAAAGTACCCAATTTCACCATAGAATTACAGACCAAAGAGCTAGAGAAAATAGAAAAACCTCCATTCAAATTTTCAATTTTAGCTGCTTCATTTTCACTACAAAGCAAGATAAAAGTGCATTAAACCTACATGTGAAATGTACATATCTGCAATGACTGGCATATTGCAGTCTATAAAATTACAGTTTAATTTTATAAGTAAGTTTAATTTTAGCTCCTTAACAAGTTGTCACACATCAGATTAACGTGCTCAAAAGTTAAAATTTACCTGCTATATAAAAAAGTTTTTCATCCGTGACAAGTATTAAAGAACTTGCTTTAAAATGAAATAGCTGTAATAACAGAATCATTTGGTTGCCAAATACTTTTTTATAATATTAAAAGTTTTTTATCAGGAGGATTTTTCTCTACTAATGTAAAACAGAGAAATAGCTTCTGCAAATGCCCAGTGTCTAGGCTTTTTCCCCACTGTTTTATTGGTGGCCTTTTTTTAAAAATGTGAAAGTCAAAGGAGGCTGCAGTGGAATAACTGGAATAACTTGATCAGTGCAACCTGAATTTCTAATAAAATGCTTTTTTTTGTGGGGGGGTGGGCACAGTGGGGAGCAATCTAAAACTCTTTCCTTAGTTGGAAGAATGAGTTTGAGAAGGTTTTGATGGCCCAGCTCAGAGCTGAAATGAGCGCCACGACAGGTAAAGCCAGGATGAGCCAGACACTTCCTAGCAGTGCAAATATGCTGTGTCAGCCACAGCAGTGGCGCTGAGCCCCCTTGTATTTGCAGTGCAAGAGGGGAGGGAGAAGTCTGTTAAAACACTGCAAATTGCCAGGTTCACTGACTTCTGTCAGAGGAGTAACGTCAGGAAGGGAGGTCAGGCCTCCTGGTGCATCTTCCATCTGCATTGAAGCAGATAGCATGGTAGCACCCTGCATCATATTTAATACAGTAAGTGATGCTCCACGGAAAGACTGAAAGTAAGTCTGGCCGTGCAGGGAAGCAGTTTAGTGTTTCACATGTCAGGCTGAGAACTCAAACCTACATTTAATTCCCAGCCTCTGCTGGATGAAAACAGGCAGATTCAGCTCCTTGCTGTCTGCTTCCCAATATGCTGAGAGCAGTGATACTAAGAAGTTAAGATATATGGTTATTTGATATAATCTAATATTAAAGTTGGATGGCAATAGCCATTGCTAGAAGTTTAAAAAAAAATAAAATAAAAAGCCTTCATGCAAGATTTCATAAAGTGGATTTAGTTCTGACTAGGAGTAAAAACTTTAATGAAGAATTTTCTGTGAAAGGAACAGCTTCTGGAACAATCTCACAGATAATCTATTGGCCATGGTGTCCTGGAAAAAATTAGGTCATGCTGATCATTACAAAGATTGAAACCTGAGAGCACCTGCAATGTGACGCAGTTTAAAGGACTTCGATAGTTTATTCCAGCTTCTCTTCCTGTCTCTAAGCGCTACATAATTTATGAGTATAATCACAGCTTTAGCATAATGATACTTTCTATCTTAATATAAAGATTATGATAGTAAAGGAACTCAAGCTTTTTAAGCAAAGTTTAAGCAAAAGCTAGAAAAACAAAACAGATTCATGTTTCTCCTCACTTCTACTCTTAATTTCTTCCCTCTCCACACACTCAGGTTGCCAGCGCTTTGCTGGGCTCTTGTCCTGTGCTAGGACTCTTGCTGTGGGATGTATCTGTGCATAAGCCAGTACCCCACACTATCACTTCACAGGTACCTCACAAAATGTTGAAGGGCATCTCTAGTTTGCTTTTAAAAACTGCCTAGCGCTCTAATCAGGTGCGTCTGGCCTGGGATACATCACTGACAAAAGTTGTCATCTGTATTGGTACAGACTTTCAACTTGTTAAATTTTTACTGCTCGTTAAAATTAATCTAGGGTTGGTTTGAAGTCTTCGTCCCCATGTGGCGGTGCCTGTGTCATCCAAAGATAATCAGGTCTTTAGGCTAGGAGGACCAGAAGTATTGTTGTGACAGTGGTGGGAAATGGTATCTGTTACAGTGCCGCTTCATCTTGCATTTGCACAATAGCTTGTTAAATCTGCTAATGTTGATTTGGGGGAGAGGGGAATGAAGAAAGTTTCAATCGCATCAGCAGCTTTAAGCATTTATGGGTTTTGCCCTCCTTAGGAGATGGGCTGTTTTTAGTTTCAGACTTTGTCTGTAGTTTGTGTTTGTTGCTGTATTGCAACTGCCTTAGTTGAATGGACAGCAATGGAACTGGTGTTCACTAAAATAATCACATTTTATCATTAACTATGCTTTGCTGTTAGATAGGCACAAATGTAGTCAAAAAACTAAACTGCATCCAACTCCATAAATGCAGCCCCTTCTGAAAATGTAATGAAAATTAATTTTCAAAAGTGAATATAACTTAATTAACCTGTCCCTTCATAGAAAGAGATTATAATCTAGCAGTTTCTCTTCTCTCACTGAAGCTGATGTGTTTATTGGTCCTTCTATATTTGAATGTTTGCTAATGTTTTCTAAGTATGCTATACTTTTTCTGTGCAGCTTCTGAATAAAAACTCTAAAAAGTAAAATACTAGCAAATAACAGTTACAAAAATATGGTAGATTTCTGTAATTACCTAAATGGATTCTCTTGGAGCACATGTGCTTACATGTAGAAGCAGTCAGTCACACAGTTAACTGACTTAAAGCTTGGATGTCTATGCTTGATATTCACTATGAATGTCCTTGGTGTAAAATTGCATGTGTGTTTATTTTTCCATTAGAAAATACATATCTATAGTCTCATACGAGCAACGCCAGAGTTACAAGGATGACTTCAATGCAGAGTATGATGAATACAGGAAGTTGCATGCTCGGATAGAGAGTATCACCAGGAGATTCATGAAGCTTGATGCACAACGAAAGCTTCTTTCTCCAGGGTCCAAAGAATATCAGGTAAAGAAGGATAAAACTGTGAAGATTGTGTTTCATCCTCCTCTTATCCCTTCCCAAATTCTCCATTTTCAGCGCAGGCATACTCTTCAGTGTATTTATCTATTAAATTGTATTGACGTGGTTTTAAAAGACTTGCCGGGTTCAATGTCTGAGACCGAGTAACTGGTCGCATAGCTGGAGGTACCAGACTGGCTCAGGCTTTGCTGACTGCCTCAGCATCCTGGTGAGGTGAGGGGGTGCTCTTGCACAGACTGGAGAGAAGATGAGAAGCGTGAAACCAGCGGCTGTAATCCCAAGGTTTTCCTGACCCTCTTATTTCCCATGATTTTATACACTTAACTAAACCTACAGCCACAACTTACTCCTCTTCCAGGTGGCTGATCCTGGCTACGATTTTAGCTGAGAAGGGTATTAAAAAACTAATATTCTGGCTTTCCAGCCTGGACTGCTCTGATTTGGACATAGAAATTCCACATGGTCAATATCATAATTCTTTAATTCTGTGTGCATGCTGAGGATTTTTGGTTGCTTTTATTTAGTTTTTGTCCAGATTGCAAATGTATTTGTGAGCAGAAGGAGTATTTTAAAATCCCTGGTACTGCTCAATCAGACAAAGGGAAACCCTGCAGAATTTGCATACATGCTCAGACCCTACATGGGCTAGCTCTGATTTTTGTAGCTTGACAAAACCCTGCAAAAAGTTGTTCAGCCCTCAAACGCCACCTGTTTGAGCTGTCTGTGAATGCACAGCAGCGTGAGCAGCTTCTCAAAGGGAATCTTCAAACAAATGCTCCTTTTTTTTGCCTGTTTACAGGTTTAATTGCAGATCTTGGGTGACATGGGGGGTTGGGGGTTTATTTTTGTAATGTGGGAGTGTGATGTGGCTCGTGGATAAGAAAGTATCTTGAGTAAAACTGAGTGTATTTTCAGTGTTTTACATAAACTTGCATTTTCTGGTAGTAGTGAAGTGTTCTTCATATTGTCTTCATGTTTTTTTTTTCTTGAAGATCCTTCATGAGGAAGTCTTAGAAGAGTATCGAAAGATAAAACAGGTATGTGTAACACCAGATTTGGTAGTAATCGCTGAGACTGGCTCAAGGGTATTTTTAAGCAAAGGACATGAAATATTAAACTTTGCAGAAATGTTTTCATGCCCTTTCTTTTTATCTTATCTTTACAGTCTAGCCCCAACTACTATGAAGAGAAGTATAGATGCGAGTATCTCCACAACAAGCTGTCTCATATTAAGAGACTAATAGGGGAATTTGACCAACGGCAAGCAGAGTCATGGCACTAGGTCTTCTGCTTCGACCAGGACATGTGAATGAACTGAAGCTTATTTATTTAAAACTTAAGATTAGTTGCTCTTAGATTCTAAAAATTAGTATCAAACTTTTGCGTTACAGAAGTTTCAGTATTAGCAAACTTAAGTTAACTACTTTTGTTGTTGTTGTTGATGTTGCTTATATGCATATTTGAAGCTGCTTTTTCTGGTCCTTTCTTTTCTTCAAAACTTATGTTTGTCCATTGAAATAATTTTATCAGTAGATGCTGGGGACCCAGTACTTCTGCTATGAAGTTGTGCACATTTTAAGAAAATATTGTAGCAAAATGAAATGCTTTTGGATAAATATAAGGCTGTTTTCTGACCTTTCTTGTTAATGCAAACTCTTTGCCTTAAATGGTAGAAGGTTTAGAAATTTGCACAAAATGAAAAAAAAAAAATCACATTGTTTTGGAGGGTTAAAGAGGCATGTATATGTGCTGTATACAGCCCATTTTGTTACAACAAAAACTCACCCCTGCAACTTAAACCCCCCATTGCAGTGGTTGCCTTAAGGTGTTTGCTTGTGTATATTTAGTGTAGTTAAATTATTAGCTACACTGCTTCCCACTTTGCTGAAGCACCCGGGAAGCACTACGTGGCCTACCAGTGTCTGGAAGTGTGTGCTTGTACTGTGTGTGTGCAAGAATGTGTGGGTGTGAGCATGCATGATGGGGAAAAAAAAAAAAAAAAAGCTGCTACTCTAAGTAGGCCAAACGCTCAGGTTAAAACAACTGACGAGTGTTGCTGTAGGTTTTTCCTATAAAATTGCTACTTCTGTTGTGGAAGATGAGAGCATTTCCATTTCAATAGTTTGTCAGCTTTAATAATATTGGGGAAATTGATACTTTACAAAAGTGAAACAGATATATAGTTTTTGGGCAAGATTATAAAATTAAACATGTAGGTTACCTATTTATATACTACTATAAAGTATTTTTTGAAGAGAGATATGCAAAGAAGCTATTGCCTACATGAAATATATATTTAAAGATTTTTGTCCTGGGTGCCAGGAATATAACAAAGAACAGATGTATTTAACTATAGAATACTGTGATCACCAAACAGCACAAACTTTCATTTCATGCAGTTTTTTGGTTTATTTTGATGTAAACCATTTCTTATTTTATCACATGAAAACACAGGTTATTTGGTCAAAATTGAGCAAAATCTTTGTGTGTCTTACTGTGTTTGTCTTCTCAAAATGCTGCCAATTGAAAAGGGAAGCATTATGTTTACAAATCTGATTTTAGAATTTTTGCCAAAATTTTGGTAGTATCGCTAGTAGACTTTATCTCCAGCATCAAAAAAACCTGTTGTGTATCACTGTAAACCAGAAAATGTTTGATTGCCAGAAAACATGCATTCAGGTAAATGGGAGCAATTGAATTTTTGCCTTAAATTTGTGGGTTCAAAATATTACATTCATGAAGATGGAATAGTAAGCAACATGAATCCCTTTCTGTTGCATGACAATGATGTTTGTGTCACCTACTCGAGACTAGGTGGACTTTGGATCCCTTGGATTAGCACAGTTGTTTTCAACTCCACATTTCAAATGGCAAAATGAACAGAAGACTCCTTTCTTCTGAGTAAGAGCTGCATTCATCTGGGTTTAACAACTGAATTCGGTCCTGAGCATACACAGGCAGTAACGTCCAGGTATAAATGCAGGGGCTGTTAAATTCACTGCAGTTCTGCCACAGCTGCACTGGATGTTTAGCTTTCAACCTAGAAACAAAGTGGCTGTTCAGATTAAAATAATGTGAAGTTCCTGATATCGGGACCCATTTCGGCAGTTCTGTGCTCTTTTTCTAAACTGTGTGCCTGGATCTGATGTTAACTGCCATTATGGGACACGCGATGCTGCTACAAGCGTCTCGATGTGTTACGATCATTCGTAGTGCTATCACGGTATAACTGAGGCCCAGTGCAGTTAATCGATTCCCCCCACCACCACCACCTTCTACCATTGACCTGTATTTGCATGCATCTTCTGGTTTACAGGCTGTGTATGTGTTGCAGCTGGAGGTTAGTGCTACTTCAGAGGTCCAGCACTGCATATCATCATCAGACCTGACAAGCTACTGTAAAGGCCTTAATTGAAGGTTTTGCCCATTTGCATTGAGCATTTCTGAAGCCTTGCAAGTATACCCAACAGCCTATGTATTGCAGAATAGTGCTGTAAATCTACATATCTCTTGTTTCCCTGGAGTTGACATTCCTGTTCAGCAAATGTTGAGCGCCCACTGAAGTGGGGCCTGTGGCTGTAAAACTGCCTTTCCTGTAAAACTGGCCTGCTCACTCAGAGAAACAAACATTGCCCGTGGTGGCATCTCGGCTGGGGTTACACTACTACAAATCTGAAGCAAATGATTGATGTAGAGAAGGGGCAACTGTGCACGTCTCCTTCGTGGACAACTGTGAATCTCACTACTGTTTATAAAAAAAATTGAAAGGGAGGCAATAGCCCTTTTCAGCTGGCTGAAAAAAACATGGCTTAGGAGGATTGGTTTCCAATCTTGCTGGGGATTGAAGGAGAAAAATTGTGCCCAAAGTAAAATTTTTTTTTTAAATTGTAGATACGCTCTAAACTGTCACTTGAAGCAGCTCACTTGACTGCTTTTAAGTCTTCAGTTCACCTTGTCAGTTATCAAAAAAAAAAAGGCAATCAAATCTTTTGGAAGTGTTTTGTAAAACACGTAGACGCAAGTTACTTCAACAGTTTTTAAACAGAAATTGGGTTAAAGTGTTGATATTGTAACTTTGCTCATTTGTTAGCTTTTTTAAAATAATAATGTTACAACCAGTCTTTCTTGATACATAAATGTCGATTCATGCGAAGACCTATGGCTCCTTTGAAGTATTGTTCTTTTCATAAGTTTACTATAATTTGTATGTGTACCTGATGGGGGAAGGTATGTGGCCAGTAATTCCATAACCTTCTTTTGGGGAAGGATATGAAATTGGTCAAGGGAGGACAATATTTGGGAACATGAAGGCTTAAAACAGGGCTGTCTGTCCCCCTTTCTGACTTGGAGAGTATTTTACAACTTTTTCAATTGTTTCCATACAAACTGTGTTAAGACTCTGTACGTCAAAACATCCTGGGGCGTTTTGTGAATGAACACTTGAGCCATTGTTGCCCCTCTGTTCTACATCAATTTAAGTTCAATAAAATGTTACCTTTGCAGTCCTGAGTCTTTGGTCTTTCCTTATCTGGGGGCATGGGGGTCCTCCTGCATCTCTGCAGCGAAGCAGTGCAACGAACGCTGCTGTGGGGGCTGCTGCTTTGCCGTGGGAGCGCAGGGTGGATTCCGCTGATGTGCAAGGGTCGCATCGGTGGTACGTTGCCTTGCCGTAACGTTCTCCTGCTAATTTATGAAGCAGGCGAGAGTGCTGCTGTCAAGTGTAGATAGAGAAATGAGAAAGATGTGCATTAAACGATTGCCAGTGAACAGGAGGTGATTTATTCCGGCCTGCTTGAGCGAGCGTGCTGCTTCAGTTAGAGCTGAAAGCGAGCGTATGTAGGTGTTTTCCCTGCAGGTTGTCCTCTGTTTCTGACGACTGTCCTTCTTTTTACCTCAAGTTTAATATCTTACCTCTGTCATTTCCCTTTCCTCTGCTGGTGGATGACCCATGTTCCTTGTCTACTGGTGCTGGGGCCAACTTCTAACCTAGAAGAGCAAAATGTTCACATGCTAAATTGCATTTCTTGCTTTTCTCACTCTTCCAAGTTTTGGACTCCTATCTGTGCTTCTTTATTACAAAGCACAAGGCATCATCCTGGCAAAACAATTCGATATCCAGCAAATTTAAGCATCTGGGAAACTGTCACAGGCCACAGGGTTTTTCCCCTGCCGATGGGTGCACCACCATGCAGCGATGGAGGCAGCAGCACCATCTCCGGTCTGGCTGTTAGCTGAATCACCAGGGCTTTCTCTTCAACAGAAATTGGTTATCTGTTGCTCGCTAACCGTTGCTACAAGATGGTTGCATCACTCTCAACAGTTAATTGTTGGTTATAAATATGAAACTGATGGATGGATAAAGGTTTTACAAGCAGATATCCTTATTATGGTTCACATTTTGCTGTACCCATAAACTGTTTTAGGATATGTGATTTCCACATACTTAACAGGCCCATGCATTTCTGACTGTCATTTTGATCCAGATCCCTAAAAACCGAACCAAAACCAAAACACCACCTCCCAAAACAGAAAAACAAACCCCACCACTGTTTTTAAAACCCTAAAAAGTTACCAATCCAGTAAGTTTTAGTTGCCTATTAAAAATCAGGTTTTAAGTACTAAGCTATTGGATTCCATTAGAAAATACGGTCTACACCTGCAGGTTAGCCTGCATTTGCACAACAGGTCAGTGCTAGGAGAGCTGTGGCCATCAGTAGGCTCTGCACAGCTTGGATATAACTCTTAGCTCCTGAACTCCAAGTGCTCCTCTAGCATGTGTATTTCTATACAGTTTTCTATTTCAGCCCTGCTCCTGAAGCAAGTTTACATTTTCCCAAAAGCTATATGCAAAAGCTTAAAGTTTGATGATGAACAGGTATAGGAATAGTCATATTTTTCATTTAGACAAAGCTTTATGCAGAACGATTAGCGGCACAGCACAAAGCGGAGGGCTGGGAGTGGTACAAGGGTCATAACTCAGCCATGCCTGGCTGTCCAGCTCGGTGCTGGTCACGCATCCCGGCAATGAGGTCCCTGCTCCTGGTTCTTCACTGGCTTGATGGCCAGCTGGGCATTTCCACTGAGATGTACAGGTGGGCTTGCTTCATATCCTAAGGTGCCAAAAGCATCTCCATTACAACTTCCTCTAAAGCCTGGTTGGAAATGCAATGTTAAGAACACGTGAAATTATTCTCTGGGAATCACACTGCAAGATACAAGTGTGATCAAGAGCTTAGTGGTTTTTTTAATGATCAAACTTTTTGAACTTTCAAGCTCTGCTGTTGCATGGTAGTAGCTGGGGAACAAAGCAGGAACATGCCTGAAGGCCAGGAGGCTACTTGAGACCCCTGGGACCAGGACAGGGCACAGTGTCCCTGGGGAAGGAGATGGCAGGGGGTTAGCAGCCGTGCTGTCCTGCTGGCATCACCAGGAGGCTGTCACCGCTCCTCTGTCCCCCACTGGCCCACAGCTGGGGTCACCCACGGTGCAAAATAGAATTGAGGATCACAGCTTGTGGCGCTGGTGGTGATGCTGCTCCTGTGAATGGGTTGGTCCCTACCTGCTGCTGCGGGGACCAGCAGCCCCACAGCTGACCATAGCTTTAATATCTCTGTTTCCCCTGGCAGAGAGGTGGGACTGATTATGGTTGTTGCAAAAGGCCAGCAAGGAGAAGTACTCTGGAGTTCCTCAACACACTGTGGCTGGTTTTGGAGCCACAGGCAGGTTGCAGGACCCTCCTCAGCTTTACCGTGGGAGAGCTGTCAGATTGTGTGTGTTGCGCACACAGCTGGCAGTAAAACAGTGGATTTTCTGGCAGGTTGATAAATGCAGCCTCTGCCGGCTCTGGTTCTGCTTCAACTGCTTGAAAAATAATTACCATGTCACAGAAACAGCTAGATGGTAAGACCGATAAGATTTTGGGTGTAGGAAAAAGCAGATAGCGGCATGTACGTAAATAAAAAGATACCATGGTCTTTAGAAATTCTCACGTATGACGTTGAGCTTCTCTGCCCTTCACAGAGAATAGGGCTGTTGTGGTCCAGGCTCGTTCAGCTATTTTTTCATGTTAACAGAGCGTGGCTGGACGTAAAAGAACTGATGGAGTTGATTATGCACTTACTGCCCATAGCCAGCCCCCGAGTCTTCATCCTGAGCAAAGAATAGTGAGAACTTTGTGTATTCATCTTCACCTTGAAGCTCCCAGGTAAATTTCCAGATCACATGGAAAATCTTTTAGGTTAAGAAACACCCAGCCTTCCTTCCCCCAGCCACCAACGTCAAAATCAGTCCTGGCTTTCCTCCAGCCAAGTCTACCTCCCTGGCCCACAAAGGACTCGGCCAGCAGCCAGCACAAGATGAAGATGGTTGCAGCCATGTCCTTGTTAGGCTCAGCTGTTGTTTTTAGCTCCACCAGCCCGGTGTCCTGCAGACCACAGGCCTACTGCTCCCTCTCCCTGTTGGAGGCTCTGTCCCTCTCAAAGCATCCTCGTGAGTGCACAGCTCCAACTTTCTGTAAAGAAGAAAAGCATCAAGGCTCACTTACACATTACACGTTTCCTTAACCTGTGCAGAGACGGAGATGTGCAATCCTGCAAGCTGTCCGCCGTGCTGCTTGTACGAAGGGGAGCCTCCTCTGATGAGTATCATCTCCCCTCTGTAGAAAGCCGCACACCACGCTCAGTCCAAGCCTTTACTGATGCCTGTGGTGCACCCAGTTCAGCAACCTTCCAGGTTCTCAGCGGGGATGGGGTGAGACAGACTGACCCTCCCTGCTCTCCTTGGGCAGCTGTGCTTCAACGAGCAGCTGGGAGCAGAGTAGAATTGGGAAAAGGGCAGGATTTTTTTTCCCTCCATCACTAAGCCTGAACCTCCTCCTCCTTTCTGAATATGACAGCCATATGCACAGGCTAAGAATGGCTTCAAGACTTAATGAAATACATGCTTTTAATATAGCCATTTTAATAGTAATAACATTGAATACTAAACCCATGCAGTAAAAAATTCTGTGAGGACGTCTCTTCACTGGGAAGCCAAAAATACTGACCTGGAGAGGAAGAATAATGGCAAACCTTTTAAAAATAAAGCTTTGACCAGAACTCAGTCTTCCACCACAAACAACCCACTCTACTTGGGTGAAGTGTTGCTGCCTTAGGGGTTTGTCTTCTCTGTCTTGCACTCTGAGGCTTCTGGGGGAGACCAGGACTGGGTGATACATCTGCCTTCATGCTAACACTTTCTGCAGCATTTTCTAAGAGAGACTGTGGTCTTCTCCTATATGAGACTGCTAAGGACAGCAACTACTGTGTTACTTGCTCTCCACTAGCAGAGCTTCCCCTGCTACCACTGCTGTGAAATGGACACAAACCACCCCCAGATTAACCCCTGATGGCTGAATACCATGTCACAACCCCAGAAACAAGATGCTGGCATCTCTTATTACTGTGATCTGCAGCAAACTTAATGCCATTCCACTGCATGATTTCTAACCATCCATCAAGCCCTTCCCACAGTAAATTGCTTGCAGTAACACATTTTTGTCACGACATGGTCAAAATTCCACCATAGAAGCTTTTGGGAAGAAGACAGGTTCTCACAGATTTACAGCAGCAGCAACAAAGATAAGATAAAAGAGCCTTAAGAGCATCCTTGGCTGAAATGCCTCTTGCCTCCAAAACTGCTGAAAAATGCCAACAGACGATGAAAAATGCAGAGAGGCTGATGTTCATAAAGCTCCTCCACCCCCAGGACAGCGCTAGGAGAACCAGTACGGGATGAGAAGGGCAGAACAGGGAGCTGGAAACTAGTGACAATTTTGCAGATGAGGAGAGAAAGGACAAAGCAAGTGCTTCAAGAGAAGCAAAGGGAAGGTGGCTCCTAGGATGTCTTACAGTGCTATAAGTAGCAAATGCAGATAATGCAGACAATTGTGGAGCAATACACACAAAGTTGTCCTTTCTAGCACCTTTCAAGGCCCATTGACAACCAAAACAATGGTGTGATGTGTGGGAACAATGGTCGTGTTTCAGAGCAGGCTTGCTGTGTGCTTTCCCAGTGAAAGCATCTTCCTAGCTATCTGGCAGAATGGGACCACAAGTGCATCTGGAAGTGTTTCCTGACTCAGAAATTTTGCTGACATCCTAGATCAGCATCATGGTATGGCCGGAGTGGCCTGTTGCTCATGTCTCACTCTTACAAATGCCATGCCACTGCATCCAGCTAAGGAGCAGGTTATTGCAGGCGCATGCTCTCATTATACATGACCTGTTCATTTGCTCTTACCAGTAACTTGGCTGTGGCAATAGCCACACTCCTGTTGGAGTTAGGAAATTCTTTAAAGTTTGAAAAAACAGAAGAATGAGACCAAGTCTCATGCAGTCACAGGTTACCCAACAGGACATTCAGCATCCATGCCAGAGACCAGAGCTGAAGGACCATGGGAATTTAATGGTATAAAAATAAGGGAAACACATCAGCTATCGATAGAGAATGAGCAAATTGTAGAAGTTGACCTCCAAAGCACCAGAGTCCTTGGGTAAGGCAACACTTCACAGAGCATTTTAGAAACATCCCTAACTCACTGCACCAAGAAGTCACACACAGGACAGACCATGGGGTGGCTCCAGCCAAAATCATCATGAGTAGAAGAGAGCACAAACAAGAGACACTGAGGCTTAGATGTCTGAGAAGGTGGTTATGGGATGCCACTGACCACAGTCTCTTGGGCACTGACTGTCTTCTCTTCTAAAAAACCTGCCCTAGAGGAGATGGAGGACGATACTGTCTCATCATCCCTTTCATGTAAATTGTACACAGGACATCCAATGCAATGACAATGACGGGGCACAATGATGAAAAATACTCAGGTAAAAGGCAAAGCAGAGCAGCTACCTGCGTGTTAGGCATCTGGGATGACAGCAGGGAAGATGGCTTAGAGGGACCCAGCACTGCTTCAGCCAAGCTCTTCACACAGCAAATCTCAGTGATGGGGCCAGAGATCAAACAGACATGGAGAACAGACATCTTTTCATCTTTTATCTTTCTAAAATGGTAGGAGTTGTATTGGTAAGCACTGCGAGAAAGCAGATTGGTTACTAAATAGGAGATTTCTATCTTCAAAGACTATCAGTCAACATCTTGCATAAACAGATGCTTCAGACTGATTATCCACAAAGATGAATAATCCTTCCATGCACTACAGTTACCTATGAGCAGGATGTCGGAAGTGCCTTCCAGAAATATGGCATTTTATCTTCATTTTCTGCCAATTACTGTTCATATAAAGGAGTTTTCACTCACTACTCACTGTATCATTTCACATTTCAAATAACCAGCTTTTCCTATGAGTAACAGAATCTGGACTGCACCTCTGTTCTCCTGATGCTCTGCTCAACCACCTCTTACATCAGTGACCTGTCACCCAAAGCACACTTAATGTAGGTATTTTTGGTTTTAGTTTTTTTGCTGATTAGAGGTGTTTCATCCTCTTTTTTCCTTCCGTCCTAGTCCCACTGCAAATCCACAAATTATGCTAGCAACATTAAAAAAAAAAAAAGAAACATCACTTTTGCAAGTGTTTTATTCCAGGTGTTGCTGAGAGAAACATTAGAATATGAGGACAATGATTCCCACAACTGAAGTTTTATATGATTCAAAGAGGGCTTATGTTGATCATCCTTAGCTGCCACCCACTAGAATTGTGCTTGCTCGTTGATCTCTCTGTGACCACACTAATTAAGAGAATTAGCTGAGGGCTTGAGTTAAAAGCTACAGTTACGATGAAGCACACAGAACCATGTTCTTATCCGGTGTGTTTTCTTTGACTGACAAGACAGCATACCTCAGTTCCTGAGTGTTTCTGCTGTTATGGCATTTTGAGATAAAGCACTTGGGAAGGAAAAGCAGGCTGAAACCACCAGCCCTTTTTGATCAGAGGTCTGAAACTCCTTAAGGCTCTTTTCCCTGTGGAAATGTGTATGGTTAGAATGAAGGTATAGCTGGAACAATGATGTCTCAACATAAAAATGCCTGTTAACTAAATTAGCCAATAAAAGCTAAAAACCTGTCGTCACATGGGGCCTGTTGTGGAGGATGCTGGGAGCTGACCCCACTTAGGTCTGCTGCAAATACCAGCTAGAAGTGGTGACTTTGCACTGTGGTAGTCCCCTTCTGCAGACAGTGATCTGTGTGCTTTTAGACTGAAGAGGGTTTCTTTGAGGTTTCTACTATTATTATTACTATTATTATTATTACTACTACTATTACTACTATTCTTATGCTCTCAGAGGGGCTTCAGGTTGCACCTGACACCCAGCGTGTGTCTTGGTGATAACGATGTTTTTCTAAGCAAATGTAGACGTAAGTATTTTCTGTCCTCCTCATGAACTTGGCAGTTCAGGGAAGGACTTGAGCACGTTATATTCACACCTTTTCCAATAGTGACCGTTGCTGTGATTCCCTCCTGGTCTTATATGGGGCATTGCTCTGAAAAATAACCTCATGAGAAACTGCAAAAGTCACAAGTGTTTATATAACATGGAAAGCAAATGGGATAGCGTGCAATGGTAAGAGTCAGACCTGAGTATGCAAGTGATTTTATTTAAATTTAATTCCCCTCAAACCCCAACTAATTACGGAAAATCTGAAATTGTTTTTTCCTTTATTAACATTTCATCGAAGACGTGGTGGGTTTGCTTCCTAAGAAGAACCTTTCCATATCTTTCAGGGTTTTTTCTTACAGGACTTCTTGATTAATTCAGTCAATCCCTGCCATGGTGCTAAAAGCAAAGAGTTATCAATGAAGTTTTAGCTGTATCAGAGCAGGGATCTTGTGTGAGTGCGTAAGCAAGGGAGGGAAGGGATCACTCAAATGACAGAAAGTGGAAGCCTTTGATAAACAAATGTTGACCACCGTGGAGGTCAATTGATGCAGAGCAAACACTGAGCACAGCAGGAGCCAATGCCTTGGCTAAAAGCAGGGTAATAATCTCACCTCTCCCTGGCATCTTTGCCAATGCAGGGTGACGTGTGAGCTGACGTGCAGCAAAACCCCTTTCCAAAGGCCAGCCCCGCTGTCTCTGCAGGCTGTCCTGGAACAGTTCCAGCTGACTCTGCTCCACCTGTATCCAAAGGGCATCTCTTTTGCACAAATTGATATCCATCTCCCTGAACACCTGCCTGCAGCCTCCCCTCCCTCCAAGCTGCTCCTGCAGTGTAACCTAACTGTGCCTTTTGAATCACTTGAGTGTTTTTAATGCCTTTATTTTCTAAAAATTTTAATATATTTTAACAACATTTATAGTGGTATCTTCCCTTTCTTCTGTGATTTTTGAAGGGGGGGAGAAGGGGCCATAATCCACAGACCTTCCAAGCACCTTTGTGCATGATGCCTCTTCCAGATCTCTTTTCTTCCCCTTGTTTCCAAGCTGATGCTTTCTCTGCAAGAGCAATTGATATATACCGGGACACCCTCCTCTGTTGAAGGCGACAGTTTCAGAAATTATTTTCTTCCTACAGCTCACCAGGGACACTCACAGAACCGCTGTCGTCTGTGTGCTGAGTTCAGCAGGACACATTCATGCTCCACTACATTTCAGAGGGAAAATCCATGGGGAAAAACCCATATAATTTCCTTTAGCCACAGGAAAAATTTTAATTGGACCTTTCGTTCTCCTTAGATGCTCCAGCAATAACCAGCCACAAGAGACAAATCAGTAGGAAGTTAGATTTCATTAATTCTAGTACCCACAAACCTGTCTTTTTTCAACTCAGATTACCTGGTATGTCAAAAGTGGCTAATAACACTTTTCCTTCCCTCCCCTCTTGCCTCAGCTGTGGAAGACAAATAATAACAATTAAAAAAAAAGTTATGAGGAGGTACTTTTGGTGGCATACTGGTGAGCATCCAGGCATCCACGTACACCATGCAGAAGGGCGTAGAGGAGACAACCTCTGTCAAGGGGCTTGTGCCAGTGCAAGGGTTCCTTCTCCCCTGTAACACAACCCCCGGGGATCATTGTAGTACCACGCAGTATTCAACTAAATGTCCAATTCATCTCTTTGCTGGATGAAGCACTTCGAGAAGCACATAGCATGAGACAAAAATACCAGAGGAAAAATGAAATAAGAGCAATGAAATTAAGAGTCACAAGAAGAGTTCAAGAAAGATGCACAGCAATAATCCCCCTGCTCCCATGAGTGACGGTAAGGCAGCTTGCCTTCCTGAACCACATTGTCAAGAACTGGCACGCTCCCTGCTAGAATCCAGCCTTTTTCTGTGTTTATTAGCGCAGCTATGCGCAGGCTTGTGTGTTTTTCCAGGGTATGGTGGCAGACTGCCGTAACAGTATTTATCATTGTTCTTCATCAGGAATTAGTTGAGCATTGATGATCAAAAGGTTCAATTTTTCCCCAGGTATCCCAAAATTCAGCCTGTTCCTACCCAAAGATCTGCTTGCAACATCGGTCTTGTTGAAAGATCTTGCAGGAGGTTCAGGCTGCGGCTGAGCCAGGAGTGTCACAAAACCAGCTTTGATCTCCGCTGGATCCCCAAAGCACCAAGGTGTGTGAGAACATCTGCAATGCAAAATTTGCCACTTTTTCCAGGTCTTAAAAAACAGCTCACCATGTTGGATAGCCGAGTCAGTGCCCTCACCCTTTCTCCTGCTGTGTCTGGCGCGGTAATAGCATGCACATGTGCTGGGAGTGATGCTTGGCAGCCTGCGCCTTTTTCTGGGCAATACTCTGTTCCTCCTGAGGGGGCAGGTACTTTTGCACCAACCCTGACTGCTTTGGGCAGAGAGAGCAGGAGTCTACAGCTATTTGGTGAGGCTGAGTCTGCCTTTGTCCCATAGTCGGGGTAAAATTTCTCTAGTTCAAAACATGGTGTTGGATCCAGAGCATGGGGATCTCGAATTTTCTGTAAAAGCTGCCTAACGTCTTACCCATAGAAAGTTTCCTCTAAGACCAACAATGTTTTGAGTCAGTGACCCACCGCTTGCAAAAAAGGACTGCCAGAGTTTTCATAAAGGAGTAATGTAATAAAATGAAAATAGGTCAGACTCTCTCGGAGAAGGACAGCATGGTTTGTTGAGTAGAGGGCAAGCTGCATCTCTCTGTATCTCCCTGAACTCTGTGTGCTCAGGTTTCAAAGCTGAATGGCTGCTTGCACCCATAACACATAGGTATCCAGTTGCTCATTGACATCCAGCCTAACTGCGGCAGGGCTACATAAAAGCACTTTACATTGGAGGTTTCGCTATAAGTAAGTGCTGGAACTGGTAGTGCAAGAGGGTGTACAGAGAATTAAATTGCTGTCTCTTCAGGAACAGCAAGTGCAACTTTCTTGTATGCAAACCTTGGGCCTCAGAAAATCTTGGGGAGAAAATTCCAAATGAGACACAAATCATGGTGCACAACATGGCAGCAGATCAGCCCACCCCGTGGAGGTGGCTGGAGAGGAGGGGGTAGCAAAAGGACCATTCTCGTGCCACTCAGCGAGGGTGCTTTTCTACAATTATTAAAAATAGCTTATCCTTGTCAACAGTTCCTAAACATCAAACTCACACTGATAAATATTTTCATGCCTTGCCCTGCCTCTGCTGCATCATGACCTGCAGCACTTTGTGACGTGATGCAGCTCCACCACAGACAAAAGGGAAGAGCTGAATCACCTAGTTTATTAATTGTGCTTGGTTCTTCTGATCACAAAAACTCTTCCTGTTTGTGCACAGATACGTCAGACAGCTATGCCATCGGTAACACGAACACTTCAGACTGCTGCAGCATCACATGCCAGCCTCACAGGTGGTGCTTTGGCCCTAACGATGCAGTGATAACGGGATTCACACAAACACCTTCGCCCTAATGCTGTGCTCCTCATATGCTTACAGTTTGCACACTGCTTGAGAAAAGGTATCAAACGACCCAAGAACGCTGTAAACTCCCAGGGGGGCAATAGCTTTGTCTTGTTTTTTTATAGATAATGAGCCTCACAGAACTACCATGCCATTAAAAACAAAACAATTTTTGCTTCTCAGCAACCTGGCTTGGCTTGAGATAGGAAGCAAACTTTGATAAAGTACATGGCCTCTCATGGCATCCAGGGTACAAACCTCAATGGAGCCATGGCGTTACGTAGTGTAAGAGCAGAACTTCAGAGGTTCTTCTTTCTAAGTTGCCTGCTATACTGCACCTTAAATTAATGCTGCAGTTTGGTCTTCTCTACCTTCACTCTAATGTAAGTTTGCCTTTGCAAAATATGTAGCACTCACCCCTTGGCTTCTGCCTGCCTCACACCTCATCCCCAATCTTGTGTCTCCAGAATAAATCAGATTTTTATTGGGTGTATGTAGCAGAGTATAAATTTGTAGGAAAAGTAACTTTAAAGATTCCTGCAGAATTTCCATGGGAACTTTAGGCAGAAGTTTATTCTGGAAATCAGAAATAAACCAAGACTGGATTTTACTGCTTTTACTTGTTGCGAAGAGCAAAGCAGGATCTCTGAGCCACACCTCATTTTTCCAGCTTCCTAATACCCTGGAACTAAACCATAGTTTGGGGACTGACTCAGACGGAACTGTGTCGCTAGAGCTCAGTGACTATTTACATAAACATCTGCTGTTAAAACAAAGTTGAGGCCAGCCTGATGCACTCCACATGGGCTGCTGGTGAGGAGCAAAGAGAAATGTGATTAAACCCCTCCAACCTTCACTACATACTGTGCGAAACATGTTTTTTCCTGCTGATTCCAGCTAAAAGTGAAGGGTAGACACAGCCACTGATTGTACCCCCTAATTACCTCCACGTTAAAGATGTTTATTATTGTGATGCTGAGTGACACACCATCTCTCTCTACAGCAATTCCAGCCTTTAAGCAACAGCACAATCTGAATTGCTTCTAATTTCTGTACATAAAAAGTGCTTATCACCTTAATAAGGTACAACTTTCCTTTTCATTCAAAAACACTTAAAAATAAATAATTTTCTCTGTAACACTAAAATCGCTGTAATACAAAAAAAAAAAACCCCTCTATAATACTAAAAAAAAACCCTGAATGAAATCCTTATTGTAAAGATCATCTCACTCCAACTGATTGTCCTGGTTTCAGCTGGGATAGAGTTCATTTTCTTCCTAGCAGCTGGTTTAGTGCTGTGCTTTGGATTTAGGATGAGAATAATGTTGGTAACACACTGATGTTTCAGTTGTTGCTAAGCAGTGCTTACAGCGGTCAAGGACTTTTCAGCTTCCCATGCTCTGCACGGTGCACAAGAAGCTGGGAGGGGGCACAGCCAGGACACCTGACCCAGACTGGCCAAAGGGCTATGCTATACCGTATGATGTCATGCCCAGTATATAAACTGGGGGAGTTGGCCAGGGGGCAGCGATCGTTGCTCGGGGCCTGGCCGGGCATCGGTCCGCGGGTGGTGAGTCATTGCATCGTGCATCACTGGCTTTGTATATTCTTTTATTGTTATTATTATTTTCTCTTCCTCTGCTATCCTATTAAACTGTCTTTATATCAACCCACGGCTTTTACTTTTTTTTCCAATTCTCTCCCCTGTCCCACCAGGTAAGGAATTTACTATTCCACACATCCCAGTGGCTGTGTGCTGACTGGGGTTAAACCACAGCACAGATACAGCATGTCTTCTTCTTCCCTTTTGACGATGCTTCACCATTTTAAAATAGCCTCTGAGGACACCCTGTGCCTCAGCTCCGTGAAGGATTATTGTGCCTGACAGTAAAGAGACAACCCTCACCAAGACCCTCTGTGTTGCTCAAATATCAAAAACCAGAATCACATCTGACCTCAGCAGAAAATGTTACCTAGGTGTGACCTCCGGTGGACATAGCTTCTTCTCTGCAGCTGCTGCAATACTCTGCAGGCATTTTGGAGGAGTGCACATCCACCCTGTGCTGGGCCAAAGAAACCCAGGAGGGACCACAGGGAGCGGGATGCATTTGAGATGATGCTGGAGTCCCCTGCACTAACATCACACTGTAGATTGACAGGAGGATGAAAGCAACCTGAAGTTTTCAGTTTGCTTTCTTTTAGGAAACTCCACCTCCAAAGCCAGTTTGGGGAATTTTTGTTTTTGTTTCTAAGGGATCAAACAAGCCGATGGAGGCAGGGAAGGCTGGGCTCTGACTAATGAGGGCTGTGCAGCAGGTGTGGGTGGAACTCCTCGTTGCACAACGGCAGGTCATCTCTCCGTGGGCAGCTTCCCCAAAAACCTGGTTTGCTTATTTCTCCTCCCTGCTGATAATGTCTCAGGCACAGGTCATTCCTGAAACTCAGATTAAATTTAAAATAAAAAAAATAAGTCATACTCTTTATGCAGAGAGCCTGTTGTGAGCTACACAGCAATGGTGCAACAGGATTTCTCTGACACAACAGGCAAATTTTGCTAGTCTCAGCTGTTTTCCTGATGCCTCACTGAGCTCTGCACTTCCTTCAAGATACACAGCAGTGGAAAAGGGGTGGGAATGATCAAAAGTGGGGGACAAACTCAGATTCAGCTGCACTGATGTGGCACCTGAGGGGTGCTGCACTGCAAGATGTCGGGCTCTCCTCCTCTGCCTGCATGGCGGGAGCGAGGGGAGCCACCGTCCCTGGCCACTCATCACGATGGTCCAGGGGCAGTAACATTGGGGCATGGCTACAGATTTCTCACTGTAGGCAGGGTAATGCATTAAAATCCTGCAAAAGCTCCATTTTAATAAAGTTCAAACTGTCTGAGGACATACTCAAGTAAATCGGCATCTACATCCACTGACTTTTCAAGGATGATATCCAGTCTCCTCATTCCCTTTCAGAAAGAGGGAATAGTCACTTCACAGGCAAATCTCCTGTATTACTTCCTGATGAGGCACCAGAAACAGCTAGAAGTGTCCCTCTGCATCACCACTTTCTGCTTGGATGCTTTAGCATCCAGGGAATGGACTCTCTTAAATCACTCTGCAAGTGCTTCAATAATTAAGGACCAGCAAAAAACCCTCCAACAAATGTAGTAAGGGAAATGGCATTTCATATCCATTTATTTGATGCTCGGGTTTTTTCCCACCCCATTTTTCAGAAGTTCAATCACACTGGCAAGAAAACCACGGTGACATTATGCTGTCAACAGAGCCTGAGGCTGGAAGGTTTCCTAGCACACCCTCAGCACTGGCTGGGATTCATGGATGTACCTGACAAGAGTGGAGCCTGCCTACAATTTTAACACCCGGGAGAAAAAAAACCCAACGGGTTTCATGTTTCAAAAGCTTTTAAAGCATTTTGCAAATTCCTTGCATATTCTGTAAGCGCCTACTCATTGCTGTCCCTGCTCCAGCATCAGTGACAGCAGCATTACCTGGACACCTCTCTGGGAAATGCGCATCCTGCAGCCACTGGGCAGAACAAACATCCGGCTCCATCATCTAATGGGAGACACATATCAGAAGCTGCTGGGCTGCTGCTCCTTACCTGCCACAGGTAGGGCTGCTTCTGCTGCCTGCCTGCACCCTCTTCTGGAGCAGGCACCGTACGGCACTGCCTCGGGTCCGGATTTGGCCAGTCCCAGCACCGCAGAAGGGACACGACTGCAGAAAGGAGATCCTTCGGAAACGTCTGGGTGAGCCAGCACTCGCAGAGATGCATGCAGCTGGAGGCATGATGCCTAGTGTTAGCGAGAAAGCAAGTCCTCAGAAAAATTGGGTCTGTTTTTGACAGGCTAGTAGCAATGAGATGAAATCTGGCAGCAAGCATTATTCAAAGACCAGACAGGCAGAACTGACACACGTAAGCTTTGTTCTTACCCATTTGTATCCACTTTTTTTTTTTTCCCCTCAGTTAAAAAGATCAGCATAGGTTTTGGAGTATATTGATAGGATGCTCCAACTTCAGACCAATTTACAAACACTGAAGGTGATCTCACAAACACTTATGATCTGCTTTGTGAAGATTTTACAGTCTGCTCTACTTGGGTAATGCAAGAGAGAATACATTTGAAAGAAAGGATTATTTTTAGCTTTGATCTCCCAGCTCCAATTACAAACTGGTTTGCAAATAACCTTTCTATGCTCCAAAGCAAAGGAGGAGGGGACCATGTCTCCTTGTTTCTCTCCAAAACGATGCTTGTGTTAACACCAGGGCAACACAGCTTTTCATAACAGAAAAAAAAAGTAGTCCAACTCGATAAGAATTCTCAGAAATGTACAGTGCATAGTAGTATTAAGTACAGATATGCTCCCCTTAGAAATACACACAAATAGAAAGCTTTATTTGTACAGAAGTCAAAAGAAATACTAGTTTGATGTATGTGTTATTTATTTTTCTCACATTTCCTTCCTCTTACTCTGCTCAGTGCAATTTACGTATTACAAATCTTATGGCCCCAATTCTTCTTTTGCACTCAAATAGCCTAGCTGACTTCATGGCCCATGTGTATCAACAGGAGTGAAAGGAAAGACTGTGGATGCAAAAAGCCTGCAAGATAATGCAGCGATAGAGGCTCGCACACACTCCCAACACACTGCCGACCAGTAGCATTGTCACTAGGAAATTGCTTTGACATTTCTATAGAATTACAAAAGCAAGAGGAAATATACTGAATTCCAGCCCTCCAGCAGTCCAGCACGATAAATGACTCCAAGCACTTCTCAGCTGCAATATTATTAAATTAAACAAATACTCCATCACCCAGGGAACATTATTACACTTAGAGAAACATAAAGATAGGAAATCTACTCCACAAGACAAACATGGACCAGAAACAGAAGATGGGAAATGCCTGACCAAAATGATTCCCAGTGCCCCTGCACTGAAATCCATGTAGAGACACAAAAGGTTCATTTGGGCTCCTGTCTTGAGCAGTGTGGCCAAATAAAAACACTGGCAGTTGCCCAATTAGCAAACATAAACAAGAAAGATGGGGTTTTTTTACATATGTAAAACAAACATGAGGGTTATTTATTCTGTTGAACAAACATGGAGCAGGCTTTGACACAAATTTTGAAACTAATCTGCACAAAAAAAGCAAAGGTTTAAGTTCACTGGAAGGAAGGCTTGAGATCTGGTGTTAACACAGTGTCCAGAGGGTAGAGTCTGGGGATCTCCAACTGATTTCTTGTATCATCTGTGGTAAATTCCCTTAACCTTGCTGCATCTTAGTTTGGTGTTTTGTAAAACAGAAATAATCAAACCGCTGCAAGTGCTATAAAATAAATCTACAAAAATGTAGCACCTAAATGAGACCAGTGTCCCAGGGTTTCATGATCATAACTAATAGACTTAAGATTGGTGAATATATTTACTATTATTACTTGAAAGACTTTATTTCTTTTAAAAGACAAATCAAACTTTTAATCATCCTATACCAGAGTTTGTTGAATTCCTTCAGATAACAATTTTTCAAAGAGACAGGATGAAACCAGTACAGTCTTTTGCCTCACATACCAGCTTATGTTACTCAGCACTTAATAGCTGCTGCACAGGAGAACAAGAACAGGTTGGGCTTGTGCCCTTTTTTGCTTACTTTTTTTTTTCAGTCTTGTTTGTTTTCACCTAGTCCTTCAATTCCTACTTCTTATTTGACATACCCTGCAGGAGACTCAGAGAAGAAACGAAATGCTTTTAATTACGTAAGTTAATTAAAGAAGGGTCCAAAACAGTGCCAGAACATAGATGATGTCCTCCAACAAATCAGACTTTGCTTGTGTGGCATCTGCAATGACCAGCTGAGAAAACACCATTTTTCAGGTGGTGTGTCCTGGGCCTGTGAAACCTGTTCAAGTCATCCCATGAAATCATTTGACTCAAGGTGTGCTGGACAGGGAAAATTAAAGCAGAAAAGAGTTTCCAAGGAATTTTTTTTTCTTTTCTTCTTTAGAAAAGTACAATACAGAGTGTAAGTTCCTCTCAAGGTCACACACAGTGAATCATGGCTGCAAACATATTGATTAGAAGGCCGACTTGCAGCCAGCTTGGCTGGGTGAGTTCACCACAAACCGTAAGATGTGGGTAAGCCTCCACCCCTGCCTGTGCCTGCTGCCTGCTGCCGTGAACTGGCCTCTTTTCCCCCAAGTCTGCCTCCACAAAGACTCCAGGTTTTGCACCTGGTTTTTAGCAGCCTTCTTTACCCTAACACTTCCCCACAGTCTGGACCAAGCTGCTCTGCTCTCCCACAAAGCACCAACAGCCTCAGCAGCGTCACCTTCCCTCTTCTCTAAAACTGTAACTTTCAAAAACTGAGCTTTCTGCTGTCAGTGAGGCTGATGAGAAAAGCAAACGCATATTTTCTGCATATTGAAGGACACAGGACAGATGCTGGTGGTGACATCCTTCCCATCCGCATGCATTGACACTGGCTTGTGCCCCCAACGCCAGTGATGGGCATTTTGGGAAGTGCTGGACTTTGCCCTCTGCACCCATCCCGGACGCATCGTACCTTTACAACCCAGAAACAGGGACCATGCATGGTACCGGCCACTGAAGCTATTTGTCCCATGGCAGCAGCTGGGGCACAGGACAATGTGTGGGGCGACCCCCCTTTCCCCGTCCAGCCACTTTGGGGAGGAAGGTGGGGGCTGATGTTTTGTCCGGGATTCAGGGGGCACAGGCAGAGAACAGGGGTCACAGTACCAAGGTCATTGTGTGAATGGCAGTTACAGAGAACTAAGATAACAAGATAGGTATATATTAAAAAGAAAAAAAAGAGTTCACACTTTGCTTTTGATTTGACTTTTCAGTGGAAGCTGGGGGCAGGAGGGGGCGCTGAAATATTCTGACTGAGCAGTTTCCTTTGCCTGCTTCTCATGCAAAAAAATGCTGAGACTCAAAGTGCCTGACCAGGGCACTCGCCAGGGGAAGAGGCAGCTGCAGGCTCCCAGGGAGCACAGCTTGCATCCAGGCAATAATTTTCAGGCGCCTGTTCTCCATTGCAATTATGTCCCACAGGATCCGATTCTCCATTGCTTGCACCTGCCTATAGCCACATTCATCTCTACCAACAGGAGTTAAAACAGCCATCCTGATCAGGTAACTGCTAATGCTCACTATGAACAGGTATAAAGAGTGACATAAGAGGCAAGATGCTGTAAGAAGCACATGGCATCCCTGAGGTCCCCATGTGCTCTTCCCTTGGTCACCCCTGCCAGAGTGGCCTGACAATACCCCTGACCACATGAGGAAGTGGAAGAAGGCCTGCCTAATCATGGTAGAAACACAGAATTTACTGGTTATTTCCCAAATCTACACAATTGTCACACTATTTTCTGGGAAAATAATTTTTAAAAAGTCTAGTTGTAATTACAGGAAGAGAGCCTGATTACATGGTTGTAATGCTGTCTGTGTGTAAACTCGCAGTAACACTACATTCCCAGCTGAAAGGAATGTTCTCATTGATACACACAGCTATTTACTCCTGCCATATCACTGGGATGTCAAAATAGTATTAATTTTCCTGCCAACTGCTTTTTAAAGGAACTGGGGCGCTGAGCAAATGTGCAAAGCACAGAGCCCGGCTGCCTTTGTAAATGCTTCACTTAACTAGACAAGATTTTGCAGGTGCTTGATACCCATCTACTGCCAATCACAACAAGCCTTATCACGTTCAAAATCCTGAAAATAAAATGTTTCCACATAATGAGAGGAATTGCATCTTCTCCTAAGCTCATAAACCGATTCTGATCACTGTGCATCATCCTTAAATAATTCCTACAGATACTCAGCCTGTCTGTCCCTGTAAGCCCTGTTTTCAACTGGGATCCCAAGCATTCTCTCACCTGTAGTGCAAAGTCAACATGAAGGGAAACAATTGCAAAACTGGGGCAGTATTACTGTTTTTTCAACAGAATATTCATTGAACCCTAATCAACTGCTACAAACAGCTGTCAGCTGTACGTGTGGCTGTATCATTGGAATTTGATGATTTTGGTGGAATTTGCAAAAAAAATTTCCTCTGGGATACTTCTCCACTGTTTTGCCCAGCTTTGGACTGTGACTCTCCTTTTGCTGGGAAGAAAAGAAAACAGTACTTTACTTTTATCACCAGTTCTGTGCCTTCCATTGGGCAGAAAAAGCTTAGAAAGGCAAACCCTCAGTTCAGATTCTTCAAGGTTTTGCTCAACAGTGCAAGATGGAGCCAGTTGGGCCCATTTTTGAGAGTGACCTAAGATCTGGACTGGAGTCACACCAGCTCAGCGCTGCAGGACTGTTACGACCCGGTCTGATAGTCAGGCTCGGGGAAGGTTCGTAATGATCCCAAGGGTGAAATTAAGACACAAACGAGGTCATATGCTGCCAATGAGATGTTTTATTAGGTAAATATAAAAGAGTAAAGCGATAGGAAAGGCAGGAAATATTAGAAGGAAATTAAGCAAACGTTCAGAGAGGTAAGCAAAGGATAGTCACCACCATGGATCCAGCGGCGTCCCGTTGGTCCTCAGTCTTCAGTTCTTCGGTGGTGGAAAGGCTTCCAGTATTCACTTCTTCAGTAGTGGAAAAGCTTTCAGTCTTCGCTTCTTTGGTGGTGGAAAAGCTTCTTCTTTTTGTTCTTCAGAGGTGGAAAAGCTTCTTCTTATTTTTGTTCTTCAGAGGAGGAAAAGCTTCTTCTTTTTCTTTTCAAGTTTCATTGTGCCGTCTTTTATCCCATGTTGGAGAGGGAGTTTGCCCTCTCATTTCCATTTGGTTACCCAGGGCAACATCACGTATGCCACACGTGCACATCTAATCACACAATATATATTGTTGGTGGGCAAGCGGCCTGGCCCGGATACCAATTGGTGTCCTATTCTTGGTGGTGCCTGGTAAGCCAAAGAATGCCCTGCTGCTTCAGCAAGTTTGCACGTTCCCTTGCAAGCTAATAGTACCTGATAAGCCAAAGAATGCCCTGCTGCTTCAGCAAGTTTGCACATCTCTTTGCAAGATACTGGCACTTGATAAGCCAAAGAAGGGTCCACCCTGGGGTCTTATCAGACAGAAGAGTGGTCTGCTGTCCAGTCTTATCAGATAAACACACCCAAGCAAGCTTTGAGACAATTGTTCTTAACACTTCAGTCTCTTACAAGGACCTAAATGCACAAAGCACCTCATGGACCGTGCAACCTGCTATTAGATATTAACTGGAAGAGTAACCAAGCCTCCCATTTCTGTTCCTATTTGTCCTGGTTTCAGCTGGGATAGAGTTAATTCTTCTTCCTAGTAGCTGGTCTAGCGCTGTGGTTTGGATTTAGTATGGGAATAATGTTGATAACACGCTGATGTTTCAGTTGTTGCTAAGCAGTGCTTACACCAGTCAAGGACTTTTCAGCTTCCCATGCTCTGCCAGGCGCACAAGAAGCTGGGAGGGGGCACAGCCAGGACAGCTGACCCAGACTGGCCAAAGAGCTATGCCATACCATATGATGTCATGCTCAATATATAAACTGGGGGGGGGAGTTGGCTGGGGGGCAGCAATCGTTGCTCAGGGATGTGCTGGACATCGGTCGGCGGGTGGTGAGCAATTGTATAGTGTATCACTTGCTTTGTATATTATTATTATATATTATTATTATTACTACTACTACTACTACTACTACTACTACTATTCTATTTCATTTTATTTCAATTATTAAACTGTTCTTATCTCAACCCACAAGTTTTCTGACTTTCACCCTTCCGATTCTCTCCCCCATCCCACTGGGGTGGGGGGAGTGAGCGAGCGGCTGTGTGGTGCTTAGTTGCTGCCTGGGGTTAAACCACGACAGTCCTTTTTGGCACTCAACGTGGGGCTCGAAGGGTTTGAGATAATAACAGATTAACCAGAGTGTATTAAGGAATTCCTCTCTGTTACCAGTTGCCAGTCATAATTTTGATTTATCTGTTCTCAGTATTAGTTTACTTGATCTAATTTTTTTTTGCAGTACGTGTTAAAGATTGGTGTTGGTTTTTGCAGTTTGCTGTGCTCTGCAGTGATTAGCGGTGCTTTGTGTTGGAGACTTATTATTCAAACACTGACCTTGAGCATTATCTGGTATTTGGGTTCTGTAGCGAAGTCATTACTGTACTTTGGGTACCACCTCATGGAGAAAATTAACAATTATACCTCTTCCTCTGAGAGGTTTTTTATGGAGGAAATACAGAATGGCACTTTCGCTGCCTTCTTCTGTGATGTTTCATCCTTCATTACAACAACATTTCTGTATCTTGAACATCCTTGGGTAGTTAAGATATATCTATTGATAGTTCTTGGGAATATTGTTTCGATTTTGTCTAAGGTTAACGACCATTTTAAGAATATCATCCAGAGATCTGCCCCAAGGCTGGATAGTTACAAGTGGCAGGGTGTGTGGGAAAGCACGGGCAAATGCCTAGGATGGTGGGCCCCTCCAGTATTTTGGAACTTCAGCCCTGAACAAGTGCAGAATCCTGAAAAATTAGTAGAACATTTGGAAAAAGTATGCCGTCACCCTGGCAATTCTAGGGAGACACAAATCACTGCAATGTGCTGGGGCCTGGCCCATGCCTACCGAGCCCTGTTCAACACTATTCAGAACCCTCAAGGGGAAGAGAAGGTCTCTGGATCTGACGACAAAATGACTGGCGCTGTGACTATGCCTGTCCTGGTGACAGGCGCTGTGGCTATGCCTGCCCTGGCAACAGGCGCTGTGGCTACTCCAGCCCCCGTGACAGGCGCTGTGGCTACTCCAGCCCCCGTGACAGGCGCTGTGGCTATGCCAGCCCCGGCGACAGGTGCTGCGGCTTCGCCAGCCCCTGTGACAGGTGCAGTGGCTCTGCCAGCCCCAGTGACAGGCGCTGTGGCTATGCTGGCCCTGGAGACAGACGCTGTGGCTATGCCAGCCCCTGTGACAGGCGCTGTGGCTACTCCAGCCCCCATGACAGACGCTGTGGCTATGCCAGCCCCCGTGACAGGTGCAGTGGCTATGCCAGCCCCGGTGACAGATGCTGCAGCTATGCCAGCCCCTGTGACAGGTGCTGTGGCTACTCCAGAGAACCAACCCGTGCCAGTATCAGTCGCTCCTATACAGAAAAAAAAAATATACAAGAGAATCAACTCATTTAGTAAGGGCTGATGATGAACCAGAGCCATCACAAGAACAGGAGGAGGAAGAGGCAGAACCCACAAATGAGATGGTAACAACCCAATCTCTGTCCTTGAGTGAGCTGTGAGATATGCGAAAAGATTTCAGTCGTCGTCCAGGTGAGCACATCATCACTTGGCTGCTCTGATGCTGGGATAACAGCGCCAGTAGCCTGGAATTAGAGGGTAGGGAAGCCAAGCAGCTGGGATCCCTTTCTAGGGAAGGGGGCATTGACAAAGCGATTGGAAAAGGGGCAAAAGCCCTCAGCTTCTGGAGGTGACTCCTCTCAGGCATGAAGGAAACGTATCCCTTCAAGGAAGATGTTATATGTCACCCAGGCAAGTGGGCCACCATGGAGAGAGGTATCCAGTACCTGAGGGAATTAGCCATGCTGGAGGTGATTCATAATGACGTGAACAATGAGCAGTTATCCAAAGGTCCAGATGCCTTCCAGTGCACACGACCCATGTGGCCGAAGTTTGTACAGAGTACACCATCATCGTATGCAAACTCTTTGGCAATAAGATGGAAAGATGAAGAGGGACCAACGGTGGATGAATTGGCTGGCCAACTCCGACAATACGAAGAAAGTCTCTCTTCCTCCCTGTGGGCCTGCATCTCGGCTGTGGAGAAACTGCCTGACATGCTAGCTGAGAAATTATGCCGGGAGTTCCAGCAATTCAAAGAGGACATGTCCTGCTCCTCACCTGTACGGACCAGTATCTCAGCCATTAGAAGTAAGTGTCCCTCTCTTCAAGAGAGAAGATATCGTGGATACACACCACGGGCCACCCTGTGGTTTTATCTGCGTGATCATGGAGAGGACATGAGGAAGCGGGATGGAAAATCTACCTTGACCCTAGAGGCACAAGTATGTGAGTTGCAAGGAAAGACAATTACAAAAGGTGGTTCTTCCAGAAAAATTGCTGCTCCAGTTTCCAGTGAGCAGTTCCCCAGACAGAGCAGAAGGGCTGATTTTGCTTCTGATCTTAATAAAAGGATTTTTGATTCTCATTTACAAGAAGTGAGTAACGAATGCTATGACCAGGACTAGAGGGGCCCTGCCTCCAGCCAGGTGGAGGAAAGGGACAACTGGGTGTACTGGACTGTGTAGATTCAATGGCCTGGCACATCAGCCCCACAGGAGTATAAGGCTCTAGTGGACACCAGTGCACAGTGTACCCTAATGCCATCAAGCTATGAAGGGGCAGAACCCATCTGTATTTCTGGAGTGACAGGGGGATCCCAACAGCTTACTGTACTGGAGGCCGAAGTGAGCCTAAGTGGGAATGAGTGGCAGAAGCACCCCATTGCGACTGGCCCAGAGGCTCTGTGCATCCTTAGCATAGGCTGTCTCAGGAGAGGGTATTTCAAGGACCCAAAAGGGTACCGGTGGGCTTTTGGCATGGCTGCCTTGGAGACGCAGGAAATTAAACAGCTGTCTACCTCTGGTCTCTCAGAGGACCCTTCTGTTGTGGGGTTGCTGAGGATCAAAGAACAACGGGTGCCAATCGCCACCACAATGGTGCACTGACGGCAATATCACACCAAGACCCCCTGATTCCCATCCATAAGCTGATTCATCGACTGGAGAGCCAAGGAGTGATCAGCCAGACTTGCCCACCCTTTAGCGGTCCCATATGGCCAGTGCAGAAGTCTAATGGAGAGTGGAGACTAACAGTAGACTATCGGGGCCTGAACAAAGTCACATTGCCGCTGAGTGCTCCTGTGCCGGACATGGTAGAACTTCAATATGAATTGGAGTCAAAGGCAGCCAAGTTGTATGCAACCATTGACATCGCTAATGCGTTTTTCTCTATCCCTTTGGCGGCAGAGTGCAGGTCACAGTCTGTTTTCACTTGGAGGGGCATCCAGTACACCTGGAATCGACTGCCCCAGGAGTGGAAACACAGCCCCACCATTTGCCATGGACTGATCCAGACTGCACTGGAATAAAGTGAGGCTCCAGAACACCTGCAATATATTGATGATATCATTGTGTGGGGCAACACAGCAACAGAGGTTTTTGAGAAAGGGAATAAAATAGTCCAAATCCTTCTGAAGGCCAGTTTTGCCATATAACAAAGTAAGGTCAAGGGACCTGCACAGGAGATCTGGTTTTTAGGAATAAAATGGCAGGATGGATGTCGTCAGATCCCAATGGATGTGATCAACAAAATAACAGCCATGTCTCCACCAACTAGCAAAAAGGAAACACAAGCTTTCTTGGGCATTGTGGGTTTTTGGAGAATGCGTATTCAAAATTACAGTCTCATCGTAAGCCCTCTCTATCAAGTGATCCAGAAGAAGAACAATTTCGAATGGGGCCCTGAGCAACGACAAGCCTTTGAACAAATTAAACAGGAGATAGTTCATGCAGTAGTCCTTGGGCCAGTCCAGGCAGGGCAAGATGTAAAAAATATGCTTTACACCACAGCCAGGGAGAATGGCCCTACCTGGAGCCTCTGGCAGAAAGCACCAGGGGAGACTCGAGGTTGACCCTTAAGGTTTTGGAGTCGAGGTTACAGAGGATCCGAGGCCTGCTAGGAAACAGGCCCCCAATTGAAAAAGAGATATTGGCAGCATATGAAGGTGTTCAAGCCACTTTGGAAGTAGTTGGTACTGAAGCACAGCTCCTCCTGGGACCCCGACTGCCAGTGCTGGGCTGGATGTTCAAAGGGAGGATCCCCTCTACACATCATGCAACTGATGCTACGTGGAGTAAGTAAGTGGGTCGCACTGATCACACAACGGGCTTGAATAGAAAACCCCCATTGCCCAGGAATCTTGGAAGTGATCATGGACTGGCCAGAAGGCAAAGATTTCGGAATATCACCAGAGGAGGAGGCGAAACATGCTGAGGAGGCCCCACTGTATAATAAACTACCAGAAAATGAGAAGCAATATGCCCTGTTCACTGATGGGTCCTGTTGTCTTGTGGGGAAGCATCGGAGGTGGAAGCCTGCTGTATGGAATCCTGCATGACAAGTTGCAGAAACTCTGAAGGAGAAGGTGAATCAAGTCAGTTTGCAGAGGTGAAATCCATCCAGCTGGCTTTAGATATTGCTGAATGAGGAAAGTGGCCAATGCTCTGTCTTTATACTGACTCATGGATGGTGGCAAATGCTCTGTGGGAGTGGTTACAGCAATGGAAACAGAGCAACTGGCAGTGCAGAGGCAAAGCCATCTGGACTGCCGCATTGTGGCAAGATATTGCTGCTTGGATAGAGAACCTGGTTGTAAAAGTACGTCACGTAGATGCTCACGTACCCAAGAGCCGGGCCACTGAAGAATATCAAAACAATCAGCAGGTGGATCAGGCTGCTAAGATTGAAGTGGCTCAAGTGGATCTGGACTGGCAACATAAGGGTGAATTATTTCTAGCTCGGTGGGCCCATGACACCTCAGGCCATCAAGGAAGAGATGCAACATATAGATGGGCTCGTGATCAAGGGGTGGACTTGACCATGGACACTATTGCACAGGTTACCTGTGAATGCGAAACATGCACTGCAATCAAGTAAGCCAAGCGGTTCAAGCCTCTCTGGTATGGAGGACGATAGCTGAATATAAATATGGGGAGGCCTGGCAGATTGATTATATCACACTCCCACAAACCTGCCAAGGCAAGCGCTGTGTGCTTACAATGGTGGAAGCAACCAGCGGATGGCTGGAAACATATCCCGTGCCCCATGCCACTGCCCGGAACACTATCCTGGGCCTTGAAAAGCAAGTCCTATGGCGACATAGCACCCCAGAAAGAATCGAGTCAGACAACGGGACTCATTTCCGAAACAACCTCATAGGCACCTGGGCCAAAGATCATGGCATTGAGTGGGTATATCTCATCCCCTAACATGCACCAGCCTCCAGGAAAATCAGAAGATACAATGGACTGTTAAAGACTACACTGAAAGCAATGGGTGGTGGGACATTCAAACACTGGGATACACATTTAGCAAAGGCCACCTGGTTAGTCAACACTAGGGGATCTGCCAATTGAGCTGGCCCTGCCCAATCAAGACTTTTACATACTGTAGTCCCTGTAGTGCACATAAAAAATATGACGGGGAAGACAGTCTGGGTTACTCCTGCCTCAGGCAGAGGTAAACCCATTCGTGGGATTGCTTTTGCTCAAGGACCTGGGTGCACTTGGTGGGTGATGCGGGAGGATGGGGAAGTCCGATGTGTACCTCAAGGGGATTTGATTTTGGGTGAAAATAGCCAATGAACTGAATTGTATGTCAGTTGCTATATAATACTGTATGTCATCACTTCAATGATTACTATGTGCCATATCAACAGTGTACAGTAAGAATCACCCAAATTAATGAAGAATAAACTTTGAGGAAACCGAGCAAAGTGCAGAGGTGATAGAAGCAGAACTGACTTCAGCATGCAACAACCCAACACTACACACCATCTCTCCTGCCCTGAAAGACTGTTATGATGGATGAAGCCCAAAGTCATGGACTACATGAACTCAACAAATGTTTTAGAGGGATGGCCCATAGACTAAGGAAATTATATCTTTGTGTGTGTGTATATATATATATCTCTCAAAAGATTGGAAAAGTGGTAGTGATTAATTGGAATGTATTGGAAAGTGTAAGACCTGGGCATGATGTAGATGGTATGGAATAAGGGGTGGATACTGACCTGGTTTCAGCTAAGACAGAGTTGATTTTTCTTCCTAGTAGCTGGTATAGTGCTGTGTTTTGGATTTAGGATGAGAATAATGTTGATAGCACACTGATGTTTCAGTTGTTGCTAAGCAGTGCTTACACCAGTCAAGGACTATTCAGCTCCCCATGCTCTGCCCAGTGCACAAGAAGCCGGGAGGGGGGCACAGCCAGGACAGCTGACCCAGACTGGCCAAAGGACTATTCCATACTGTACAATGTCATGCCCAATATATAAACTGGGGGGAGTCGGCCAGGGGGCAGCGATCACTGCTCGGGGACGTGCTGGGCATTGGTCAGTGGGTGGTGAGCAATTGTATAGTGTATCATTTACTTTGTATATTATTACTGTATATTATTATTATTACTACTACTACTACTATTCTATTTCATTTTACTTCAATTATTAAACTGTTCTTATCTCAACCCACAAGTTTTCTGACTTTCACCCTTCCGATTCTCTCCCCCATCCCACTGGGGTGGGGGGAGTGAGCGAGCGGCTGTGTGGTGCTTAGTTGCTGCCTGGGGTTAAACCACGACACTATTTCATGCCTGTCTATATGTGGAAACAAGCGTGACTGTCCCTCCACTTGAACTAGCATGGGTTGAGATGGTGTTTGATAAAGAACAGGCAGTGCACACACATGCATGCTTTCTTCAGTCAGGCATTACTCACAGTTCAGGAAATCCTTTATGTATAGAAAGCATTACCAGTTAGTGTCAGAATCAGCTCTAAGGAAATCACATGCAGAGCAAAGAACTTTGCAAGTGCTGGTGAGAAATTCACATGGTGTGGGCCCTCCCATCAAAAGCCAGGCAGGCTGCAGCTCATCAGTGGTGAATAAAACCACTCCATAACCTCCCCTCTGAGCCAGAATGTCTCCGTGTCAGCCTGCGCGTCAAGCCTCCTTTCTGTCATCATTTTGAAAGGGGTTTGTCAGCATATGTGAAGGATTCAAATTCCTTCATACCTTACCAATGGTATAAACCTATTTCAAATCTATTTCAAATACACCCTGAATTACTCAACTGTTGTTCAAGAAACCTCCATTTTTTTTTTCTGAATTAAAGGCAAATGATGTGTAGAACTCAGGTTCTGATTACTTGGTCTCATTTTTATTTTTCCTATATTAACAGCCCATGTATATTTTTAGTTACAGTTCTCTGCACGGGGCAAGACCCTGGCTGCTAACCCTCACATTTTGCTTCAAAAGATCCAAAATATCATCGATTTCATCGAAACGGTCATCAAAAGAAGTTAAAGATTAAACACGTGTGTACACACGGATATGTGGGGAGGTTTTTACACAACCTGATAGAAATACTTAGGTACTGGGTTTCCACAGTTAGTTTCACGTGTCTAAATTTAGCATGCAAATATGCAATTCAGGTGTTCCAAATCTGCAGAAAATTTGTACATATTTCATTTATAAATGATTGACAAAAAGGCTCCCTTGATTCAGGAGAAAATGTTCATTCACATTCAAAGTCTGTAGGTTTGTTCTTCCAAGTCATTTATGTTGGTTCCTATATTCCTGGCTCTCAGGATTTTAGTTAGCCTAGAACAGCAGTGCAACCCCCAAAGCAGTTTAAAAGTGTGTTTATTATAAAGTCAAATCTAACAGGACTGTTAAAGACCATCTGCCTCTCGCTGCTAGGGCTGCTTACAGCAGGGCATGAGTACCTAACTGAAGTTTTAACTATCAGTCAGATCTTTCCCTCTCTTTAATATGGTACTTTGCACCCATTTCAGTGCTCTTGGAAGCTTGTCTCATCTTCCCTCAGTTGCCATTGGGTTTTTGTTTTTTTTTTTTCACCAATTAAGCTAAATCTTTGACTACTTCACTGTTTCTGGTGATTGTGATCATACCCTTTGCCAGTCTCTACACATCAATGACCCACAACTCAAGGATTCAATGCATATATTGTATGACACCTTTAAGTACAATTTTGTGAACTTGGCAGAGGAAAAAATCTTAAGACTGCAGTCCTTCATAGTTTTAAAGTCGTACAAGATACAGTCGGGCAGCCAGCCCTGTAAGGCTTAATCGTGCCTAAACTTCAGATGTCAAGCTGTGGCACTGACATTGCACCCCTAAGTGAGAAACTCGGTGGGACCGCGGCCGTCCCCAGCACCTCACGATCACTCCTGCAGGCAGAGCCCATCTCATAGCATCCACTCACAAACACAAAGCTGCTTTATTACAGGGGTGGTAAACGACCGGTCCGTCCCGGGTTGCCAGGGCACAAACACTCACAGGCGCATTCTGATGGGAGCACGCTTCCCAGAGAGCAGCAGTTACGGGTGGTTGACCTTTCTTACTCGGGACACCATAACTCAGCATTGCCTCAAGGTTCAGGGAGAGCAATGCAGCAGGAGGCAGCGGCTCCCCTGCGGCTTTCCGATAGCTGCAATCTTCAGAAGCAGCCCTGCGTTTTGCAGAAGGCAAGCAGGAGGGCGCTGCCTGCTGCCCGTTATTGCAATTTCCCTGACCTCAGCCCTCCCCAAGCTGCACCTTTCTCTTCTGTGCGTTGGTCTCTGTCTGGCTTGGTCTGAGCCCCTAAGAGGACTGGGCAACCTCTGCTGCAGGCTGACTCGGGAAAATCTGGGGGAGGGGGATGAAAATGCCTACTTCTGCAAAGGCAAAGCGTGTTCATCTGAATAATATGGCTAGAAGCTCTGTTAGATTATTTTGTCAGTGACAAAAAAAACACATGGAAGAAAAGGTAAAAATCATGCTGAATTCTTAATTGCTCTCCTTACCTTGCTTTTTGTAATGATCTTGAGACAAACTATTGGCATAGGGACTGAAATACCCTCCTTAATACCGTTGTAGCATAGGAAAACCCTCGCCTTTGTCTACCACATCTGCTTATCTTCTAAGCATAAAGAATATTCATCTTTAGGACAATCTCTCTGCTCTCTTTAATGACTCGTATTTATTTTATTAAGTAACTTATTTATTGCTAACTTAATAGCAAGGGAATGCTGTGTGGTACCTCTTCTGTCTGTACTATAGGAAGATCTAGGCAAAATGGACAGCACTCATCTTTACATTTCTAGTTGTATTGATGTCCTTAATGTTTTTTAACCTATTTTAAAGGACTTTTTGCAGCCTCTGCTCTTGTGCTGTATGTTTGCATATTACATTTAATTCCTTTATTGCTTTGTTTAGTGGAGGAGCGCAATTTTGTAGAGATGCACAGATGGCCTTCGGATTTGTACCTGAAGCAGCTTGCTGATTACAGGAACTATGTCCACTCCCAGAAATGCCATTGCACAGTAATGTAGAGAAGACTGAACATACGCAAAGTGCATCGTGACTGGGAAATCTCAGACTGGAAATTATACAGAGTATAAAAATCATGTGAAGAGCAAAACCAGATGCTGATCTTCCCTGGAACGCTGTATGCCATGCTGTAGTGCACTTGTTAATGCTCCTTGCTTTGATAATAAACCACTCTACTTTTTTCCTTAAGGTATTGAGAAATGTATCATGAAGATTTCTTTCAAGCACAAGGATTTCGCACCCATGGGGATTAAATGTAGTACGAGACAGTGTCATGACTGTCTTCTGTTCCCCCTTCTAATTTCTTTATTGGTTATTACAGTGGTTTTCATGTTTATTTTTGGCTGCTAAAACAGCATCTGTTGAAAACAGATTTTTTTGTAAATCTGTGTACAGTACAAGCACAGTAGCAGTGCAGGGAAGCTGAGAAGCCAGCTCCTAAGTTCTTTAAATATTTCAGAATGCAAAAATTTACTGCAGTGTCTGTTGGTTTGCAAAATAAAAGGTAAGCTTAATAAGCGTTTTAGTAACTATTCACTTTCTACTTCAGGTCAAGTCTGTCGTTCCTTTTACTGAGACTCTTACAGTCGTATGAGCAGATATTTTAATTCCAGAGAAATGTCTGTGCACCACTATATTCTCTAGTGCCTCTCAAATACCTAAAAAATGAAATAATTTTTCCTCCCAGTAAATAAGAGAAGAAAGTCTGTTTTAATAATCCGTAAAACACCTTTGTTAGTATGGTCATATTGTATTTTCCACCCTAAGGAAAAAAGTCAGGAAGAGCTAAATCCACTTGGAGCATATCCATACAGTACTGGTAGGGACTGGGAGGAAAGGGAACGGGGTCAACAGCCATTCATAGGTTTTGTGGGAGAAAATCCACTGGCACTAGTGACTTTTTTGGGAAAAGTGGGTCTTGTAATCCTAGGTCCCCACTGGTAGCTGACAGCATAAATGTCTGATGTGCTGGTCGTGGAGGGAGGTGACCCTCATGGGTACGCCAGTCCTATGAGGAACATCAGCCATTGTGATGAGCCTTTGAGCTCGACTCTCCCCAGTGGGGACTCCCTTCAAATTGATTGATCATCACGTGCTTAGAAGCTACACCATATGAGACAAACCTGATTATATTTTCTGGCTGTGTGGATTCTTTCTCAGATGTAACAGGTAAATCCTGAATATTATGACTAGGACGACCCTTGCAGATGCTATTGAGAGTGTTCTTGACCTAAGCCATTCATTTGTTTTGCTGCTAACTTAGAAGTATGTACCAATATTAATGACAAAATGAACCCAACCTTTACATAAGGATATTCATCTGAGCATAGATACTTTCCTGTAAGTTAAAGCTTACCAAGGAAGTAAACCCTTCATTATCAGTCTTGTACATTTAATTTTGCTTTGCCAGCTGCTTTTAATTTTGGTATGTAGTCTGAGCCTAGAAAGACAAAGAAAAGACACTGAAATAATTTATTTAGTGTTTCACCAACTTCTACAGTAGACCATCTCAAAAGTACCTGGAAACTGCAGCTCTAAGATGAAGATGGAACAGCAAAATGCTGGAGCTGAATCTTTTTTTTGCTTATAAGAATTGTTTTTATATTTCAATACGGTTTTATAGGTAGATTGTTCTTTTCAAATTCCATGCTAGAGTCGTAGGAATTTTTTTTTTTTTCCCCCAGCAATATTGTGCAGAGGTTGAGAGGGTATTTCCTTCCCTATTTCCAGACCAAAAAAAAAAAAGATCTTGTGACTCAGCTGGCTTCTGCAGGCTTAAAATTCTGAGGTTAGTTTTATGTAAGAATGATAAATCATTTTTATTTTTAACTTTTCATCTGGATATCCTAAAGTTCCTTGAAAGACAAGATATACTTATCTACATCTTGCATATAAGGAGTCTGAAATATAGAGCATTACGTTGCTTTTTCAAGATCACTAAAGAAAACTGAAAACGTTAAAGAAAAAAAATTAGTAGGAAAGTAATATATATTGAAATTAAATGTGAAAAGAGGTCATTTCCTATCACTATAGTAGAAATTTAAAAATTTAAACATAAGTTAACTGGATAGATAAGAATAAAACTTAGAGTTTTTTGAAGCATAAGGTCATGAATAAAAATGAACATACAACTGATCTACAGCTTACCTGGACACCTGATAGCATCCTCAGTCACAGCATGTGCTTCTACCAGCAGCCAGCTCCATTATCAAAAGTATGGATTATATGCCTCATACTGACTTCTTGTACAAAACTGATACAAAAGTTGTGTGAATGTTTGTCTGTGTTGCATGTAGTCCTAAATTTTTAATATTTTGAAAGCTTTCCCAGGTTTTTTGCTAGAATTTTGTCTGTTGCCCATAATTTAAGTATAGATAGCAAATAACAAAATACTATTTTTAACTTTCTGAAAATGTTTTGTAGGCATTTAAAAATAGGCCTAATGGGAATACAAACACTTTATATCCAACCAAGAGAAATATTTTGGTATTATGTATTTTAGTCAGTGGTAACCACAGGTTTTATACAGAGAAGCCAGGCAGTATAAAAATATTTATTATTTATTCACAGATTAATGCATACTACTATTCAGACATTAAAACAGATTTCCATTTTACTGAATATCCCCATACTGCCGCCTGTATCAGGTGCTGATGTGCTGTCCTTGCAGACACAGACCGTCTGATAAATTTAAATTCTTAGAAGAATTCTTATTATAAATTCTTATTTTTTTTCTGTATGATGGTTTTCTGTAGAAATGTGTTTAGCTTCAAGCTATTTTTAAAACTGATACTTTAGCATTCAGAAACATGACTGAAAGTAGATCATGATGCTTGGTGAGTTTCTGTCAGTAATTTTTTTTAGTGGAGGCTTTAGGACCATATCCATCATGGATAGTCAGGAATTAGGGCAGTACTGAGTTTGGTATTTATGAATAACTTTGTATGGTAGAAAGTAAAAATTGCTATGGTATAAAAAAATCCCTGTATACTGTGGAATAAAGTAAAAATCAGGAACTAGCTGGGAAAAAAGTCATTTAAGCAAGTGGTTTTGAAAAAAGTAAAATGTCTGAGGAGGAAGTCTTCCACTGCTCCCAGCATCTCCCAGACTCCCAGGGCATCGGCAATGTTGGGGTCAAAGAAGGAAGCGAGTGGCAAATTCAGGTGCCCTTAGGCAGGTCTAAGATTGGGAGGTTTGGGATTACAGTTTCATCTTAGGTTTACGTGGAGTTTCAACTCCCAAGTCCTTCATTAGAGCTAACTCTCAAAATCCACTTTTAGAAGACAATTTTTTGAGTAATGGGTTGCACCGTGTAATTCTTGCTGTAGCGATATCTGTGTACGCTTGTCCCAAGCTAGCACTAAGCTTTATAGAGACTAACTCAGAAAGCTTTCTGCACTAATAATGCTTTCCACATGATAGTTAAAAAACCTCTGCTATCGTCCTTTAGGTCTTGATGTATTTGATTTGAAAAAAACTATTAGAAGGAACTATTTTATTAGGCATATGCTGAAACTCCTGTACGTTTTTCTTTTAATAGACACTGATGAAATGTACATGTTTTTCAATTGAGTATGTACAATTTTGTTACAAAATAAAAAATTTTCTCTAATCAGTCTCATGTGATTATTTATGCATGTGCATTAGAAGATTGGAGCATGATGCTGGAAATATTTTTTGTAGCTTATTAGAATCATAGAATCATAGAATCATAGAACAGTTTGGGTTGGAAGGGACCTTTAAAGGTTATCTAGTCCAACTCCGCTGCAATGAGCAGGGACATCTTCAACTAGATCAGGTTGCTCAGAGCCCCAGCCAACTTGACCTTGAACACTTCCAGGGATGGGGCATTTACAGCCTCTCTGGGCAACCTGTGCCAGTGTTTCACCACCCTCACTCTAAAACATTTCTTCCTTATATCTAGTCTAAATCTACCCTTTTTTTAGTTTAAAACCATTATCCCTTGTCCTATCGCAACAGGCCCTACTAAAAGGGCTGTCCCCATCTTTCTTGTAGGCCCCCTTTAAGTATTGAAAGGCCACAAGAAGGTCTCCCCGCAGCCTTCTCTTCTCCAGGCTGAACAACCCCAGCTCTTTCAGCCTTTCCTCATAGGAGAGGTGTTCCAGCCCTCTGATCATTCTTGTGGCCCTCCTCTGGACCCGCTCCAACAGGTCCATGTCTTTCTGTGCTGAGGACCCCAGAGCTGGACGCAGGGCTCCAGGTGGGGTCTCACCAGAGCAGAGTAGAGGGAAAGAATCCCCTCCCTTGACCTGCTGGCCACGCTTCTTTGGATGCAGCCCAGGATACGGTTGGCTTTCTGGGCTGCAAACACACATTGCCAGCTCATGTCCAGCGTTTCTTCTATCAGTATGCCCAAGTCCTTCTCAGCAGGGCTGCTCTCAATGCCTTCGTCCCCCAGGCTGTATTGATACCAGGGGTGGCCTCGACCCAGGTGCAGGACCTGGCACTTGGCCTTGTTGAACCTCATGAGGTTCACACGGGACCGCTTCTTGAGCTTGTCCAGGTCCCTCTGGGTGGCATCCCATCCCTCAGGCATGTCAGCCACACCACTCAGCTTGGTGTCGTCTGCAAACTTGTTGAGGGTGTGCTCAGTTCCACTGTCTACGTCATTGATGAAGACGTTAAACAGTACTGGTCCCAATATGGACCCCTGAGGGGCACCACTTGTCACTGATTGCTATCTGGACGTTGAGCCATTGACCACTACCCTTGGGATGCGACCATCCAACCAATTCCTCATCCACCAAATAGTCCATCCATCACATCCACCTCCCTCCAATTTAGAGAGAAGGATGTTGTGGGGCACTGTGTCAAAGGCCTTACAGAAGTCCAGACTCATGACATCCGTGGTTCTTCCCTTGTCCACTGATGTAGTCGCTCCATCATAGAAGGCGGTTAGGTTGGTCAGGCAGGACTTGCTCTTGGTGAAGCCATGCTGGCTGTCTTGAATCACCTCCCTATCCTCCATGGGCCTTAACATAGCTTCTAGGAGGATCTGTTCCATGATCTTCCCAGGCACAGAGGTGAGACTGACAGGCTGGTAGTTCCCAGGGTCCTCCTTTCCACCCTTTTTAGAAATGGGTGCAATGTTTCCCTTTTTCCAGTCACCGAGGACTTCACCTGACTGCCATGACTTTTCAAATATCATGGAGAGTGGCTTGGCAACTACGTCAGCCAATTCCCTCAGAACTCTGGGATGCATCTTGTCAGGTCCTGTAGACTTATGCATGTTCAGGTTCCTCCGGTGGTCATGACCCTGATCTTCTCTTACAGTGGGAGAACTTACTTGCTCCTCCAGTCCCTGCCTTGCAGTCCATCCCCTGGAGAGGTGTGGGAAGAGAGGCTGGCAGTGAAGACTGAGGCAAAGAAGTTGTTGAGTACCTCAGCCTTCTCCTGGTCTGTTGTTGCCAGTTTGCCAGTCCTGTTCGTCGGGAGGGTGCGTCTTGTTTGACCTTCCTTTTCTGGCTGACATACTTGTAGAAGCCCTTCTTACTATTTTCATCCCTTTCCAAGTTCAGCTCCAGCTGTGCCTTGGCCTTCCTGACCCCATCGCTACACAACCAGGCAATGTCCCTATACTCTTCCCAGGATACCTGTCCCTGCTTCCACTGCCTATGTATTTCCTTCTTGCCCTTTAGTTTGACCAGCAGGTCTCGACTCAGCCATGCCAGTCTCTTGCCGTCCTTTCCTGATTTCTTACATCTGGGTACCAAGAGCTCTTGTGCTCTATGGAAAGCATCCTTAAAGATCTGCCAGCTCTGTTCTGCTCCCTTGTCCCTGAGGGCAGTTTCCCAGGCAGTCCTATTGAATACCTCCTTGAAGAGCTGGGATTTTGTCCTACAATTCAGGGTCCTGACATCACTCTTCGCCTAACCCATATTCCTCAGGACTGAAAACTCCACCCGTGCGGTGGTAACCAGCAGGTCCAGTATCGCATCCCCTCTGGTAGGGCTGTCTATTTTCTGGCTTAAGAAGTTATCCTCAAGGCACTCCAGGAGTCTCCTGGATTGCCTATAGCTCACCATGCTACTTTCCCAGCAGACGTTGGGGTGGTTGAAGTCTCCCAGCAGGATGAGAGCCTGAGAATGCAATGCCTCCTGTGGCTGGAGTAAGAAGGCTTCGTCAATAGGCTCCCCTTGATTGGGCAGCCTGTAGTAGACACCAACCACAAGGTTCCCTTTGTTGCCTCGGTCTCTGATTCTTACCCCTAAGCTTTCAACCTGCTTGTGGCTATTCTTCAGAGACAGCTCTTCACACTCTACCCATCTCTTGATGTCGAGGGCAACCCCTCCGCCCCTCCTTCCTCGCCTGTCCCTTCTGAAGAGCCTGTAGCCATCGATAGCCATGCCCCAGTCATGGGATTTGTCCCACCAAGTTTCAGTAATGGCAAATATGTCATAGCTTCCTAGGAGCACAGTGGCTTCCAACTCCCCGTGTTGCCCATGCTGCGTACATTGGTGTGGAGGCACTTCAGCTGGGCTGTCGGCTGTGTCACCTTCTTAGAGGAACACCCCGTAATTCCTTTGAGGTATTTCCCTGCTGTTTCCCTCTTGGCCTCTCTCTTAAATCTGCATCCTTCTGACTTTTAGGGGAGTATTTAATCATTGTGTTATAGGCATGTTTGGGCTGCAGAGGTGGTTCTTCACCAAGGAATCCAATAATGTTATGCATACTTTTCAAGCTTGTATGGGATCAAAACATGTACACGTATGTGCTGAATACTAGTAAGGTTTTTAAACACATTTTTTGCACAGAGTTAGCATTACACTTCTCCTTCCCCTTTTCCTTACATTAATGGTGCATTTTAAACTATTCTCATAGCAGTGGTTTCCCCCAAAGGAAGTATACCTTCCCATTTTTGCAAGAGGTGGTGTGTACCCGGCAAATATCTAAAAGTAATGTCAGTAGCCCTCGTAGGATTTCACGAAAGGTTAGTTCCCTGGTGGCCATAACACCCAGACAAGGTACCTAATGTAGAATTGCAGTATCACTGGAGAGGTGAGGGATGAGCCTTGCACAACCCCATTGATTAGAGACCCTTGAAATACACACAGTCTGTGCTTATCCCAGAACAAGTAGCCCCACAACACCAGTCACCAAATAATCACATAGCCCTGCAAGCTCAGTAGGACTGCTTATCCCCACAGTATGGACTGGAGCATTTCAAACCAAAAGCCACGATTTTTTCTCGGTTACTCTATCCAGCCGTCCCATGGCGCACGCAGGAAAGCGCTCCCTTGCAGACTCGCACCACGCATTTAGCATCACAACCACAACCTCGTGCAGGGAGAACTCTTCTGAACCCTGGTCTCCGCTGCATCCGCAGGCTCTAAATGTAAATATGTGGTGAGCCACATCCCAAGCCTCTCTCCCTTTGACATATATCAGGTCTCTTTTCCTTGTAGGCTAATAGCCCAGTCATGTTTCTCCACCTCCACCCCTAGCTGATGTTATCTAGTAGTCATCACAGCAGGTAGGTGTCTGCAGACTAGTTGTTCAGGGGTTTTTAACCCTGATGATGCCTGTCCTGACACTGACCTGTCTTGCACGAGCAGCTATGAGTAAAGCCTTCCTAAGGCTCTCTACGGAGAGCAAGCTGCCAGCCTGTCATCTGGAAATGCAACCTGCAATTTGAATGCGTGTGGGCACCACGTGCCAGGAAGAATGTACTTTTCACCGTGGATTATAATTCTTATTTTCTTGTCTGATGGCATGGCAGCATTTATACGTGGATTCAGAGAGTCAGAGCTCCAGTTAACTCCACGCCGAGAGCTGATGCTACAGACTATGACGTTTTGCTCATCAAGATTAAGAATCGTAGAATCATAGAATTGTTAAGGTTGGAAAAGATCTTTAAGATCATCATGTCCAACCGTGAACCTAGCACTGCCAACTCCACCACTAAACCGTGTCCCTAAGCACCACATCTACCCGCCTTTTAAATACCTCCAGGGATGGGGACTCAACCACTTCCCTGGGCAGCCTGTGCCAGTGCCTGACTCCTCTTTCAGTGAAGAAGTTGTTTGTTTAGTAGCATCCCTCTTGTTGTTCATTTAGTTTTCACCAGATATTGTCAAGTGTCCAGCCAGCAGCCATGTGTCTTTATAACGTATGAAAGTTAAGCAAACAGTACAACAAGAATAAATTCAGTATATGAAAGTATATGTTCAGTAAATAAAAAACAGGAAATGTAAGTGGTATGTCCACCATCTCCCACTCCCACTCTGCTCCCTTTTTGCCCCCAAAAAAGGGGGTTTGGAGGTTACCTGCCAATACACCTACACCATTTCCAGTGAATAAGATCAGAAAAATTCATGGTTTGTCCTGGTAGCTCTTCTACACTCAAAGTTTCCAGGGTGGACACCATGCTGACAGCGTGCTGAGAGCAGTGTTGCCTGAAAGGTGAGGAAATCTCTTGAAGGGAACAATCCCAAGCCAGGTGGAGGTGGATGCCCAGCAGTGGCCTCTGGAGACGGTCTCAGCATCAGCCAGTGGAGGCAGATTCTCATAGCAGTGGTTTCCCCCAAAGGAAGTATACCTTCCCATTTTTGCGTACCCGGTAAATATCTAAAAGTAATGTCAGTAGCCCTCGTAGGATTTCACGAAAGGTTAGTTCCCTGATGGCCATAAGACCCAGAGGCTGTGCCCCCAAAGGCACCAGGAGCGACGGGTATCGCAAAACCTCCAAGTAGCCCAGCTAGGCTTGCAGCTTTTGCTGGCTTTCCTTTTAGGATGATTTCAAGGGGTGATAAAACCAGAAGCTGACTTTTCTTCTTCAGGAAGAGAAATGCTTGTACCCAAAACTGGACAAATTCCAGGAAATAAGACTTCAGGGTTCTTATCACTGCAGGTAGGATTACTTAGTTAACTTCACCCACTCTGCTTTCCCAAAACCTTTTAAATCCATTAATTTGATGTATGCAGACTTCAAAGGCACACTTAGGTAGTGCCTAACCTTTGCTGTAGTTTCAAGATGGGAAGTCAGGTACTTAAGCCAGATGACACCGCTTCTGAAGGCTAATGCGCACCGGCTAAAACTGACTAGCAGAGAAAATCATTTGGGAAGAGCATCTGGTCTCAGGATTTTTTGGTTTTCCTGCAAATGAGAGAATGAAAAGTAATACTGAAGGTTGAAAGTGAGGAGAAGTTAGGCGGCCTGGGACTTTCTGTGGTGTAGCAAGCATGTGGCCAGTGCCTGACAAGTAGCTGTGGTATGGTGGTGCACAAAGAGCTGCCTAAGCCCAGCTGCCTGAATTTTGCTTTCTGAGGGCTACAGATGAGTGGATTGAGGTCAAAATTCATGTTTTGCTGTGCACAATGGAGCAAATTTCCTTCTACAATGCTGATGCTGCAGAAAACGGAATTTGGCAAGCCCTGTTTGGGGTAGGGGCAGAGCTCTTGTGCCTGCGTGTCACACTTGACATCAATTAACTGAAAAAGAGATAGCATGGGGCCTGGTGCTGGTTTTCGCCTTCCAGACTCATGAAAATAAGTAGTTGAATTTCTTTATTCTCCTTCTCTATTAAGCCTTGTTATTTTAAATAGCTAAAATGGGAGTGGGTTGCTTATATTTGGCAAGTGGCCCAAGATGCTTGTGGGGATTTCTCACCTGTGTAGACCAGTCCTGGGCTCCGCAGTACGAGACAGATGGGGACATACCGGAGTGAGGCCATGTCACAGAAGAGCACAAAGTCAAATGAAATAATATTTATTCTAATCAAAAGTGTTTGGTACTCTGAGGAACATTAGTAAACCACCGGTGCAGGATGTTGTCCCATTGAGTTTCTCACTTGCGGGTGCAATGTCAGTGCCACAGCTCGATGTCCGACGTTTAGGCACGATTTAGCCCTACGGGGCTGGCTGCCCGACTGATCTTGTACGACTTTAAAACTATGAAGGACTGCAGTCTTAAGATTTTTCCCTCTGCCAAGTTTACAACATTGTACTTAATTGTGTCCTACAATATGTGCATCGAAGCCTTCTGATTCCATTAGTATGTTCTCTAAATACATTTTCAACATAGAACTGCCAAAATAACATTTCTGGACTTTTTTTTTCAGTTCTGGGGCTGGTTCTTTGAACACTTTTGGTTCTTAGTTCATGGCTGGGGTAAAGCACAGACCCTTTGGGAACTGAAGCAAGGCTCACAAGCCGTTGAGTCACTTTTGGAAACTGTAGGCAGGGAATCCCACCCATTATAGGCACCGAAATAACACCTGGGAGCTGCGCGTCTTCCTGCTCGTACGCTGTTATGTTGTTAGGCAGTTTGATTGTCCTACAAAACCAGATAGGAAGTAGAAGTATTGCTGCTTTAAAACACGCAGTCTGGTGAAGAGATTACGTCCTCCTGGGGAGGAGTTTCCAGGGAGGAAGGCACTCATAAATATCTCGGACTGAGACTGCGACTGTCCCACCTGCCTGTGAACTTGCTGGTGAAGGGCAGTGGTGCTGCTCATCTTGGAAAAGCAGCATGGCTCATGTGTTTGTGGAGAACAGAGTCAGGAATGGCACAATAACCCTGTTCGTGAAGAGAGGCTGCCCTAACTGCAGGAATGCCATGGATATTCTCATGCGGCATAGCTTGGTGCCTGGAAGCCTGCAACAAGTTGATATTACTGGGTTGTGGGACGTCCAGGATTACTTGCAGCGAAGCACAAGGCAAAGAACCGTAAGTTCTCACCGTCTTCTTTCAGAATTTGCTGCACCTTTGTCCCAGCTGCCCCATAATCTGGCCAGCTGTTGCAGAGGCTGGAGCGAGCTCTCTTACCCCACTGCTTTCTATGCCAGCTCAGAGGGAAAAGCCGCACCCCTTTCCCATTTTTAAAAATGCTCCTTGTTTCAATGACTCTGCTCCTCCTGTCGCTGGGGCCACTGCAAGGATGCATGCTGCCGTGCCGAGGCGTGCAGCCTCCTCCCCATCGCGGGGACCGGGTGGGCACAGAGCTTCACCTGCTGCCAGCTCCTCCCAGGACATGTTTTACCTCCTCCAAACCCCATTGCTGTTATAAGATGCAGAAGCAGGGAAAAAGCCTGATGTTAAGGCTTGGTTCATGTCTCTGCTGGCTAAAGAAGGGCTGGTGGAGAGGGGTACCTTCATGTTTCTAAGGCTGTGAGCCGAAGCTCTGTCAAAGATCTCCCTACAACGCTGCCCGAGGCGGCACAGATTTGCAGAGGAGCAAGAACACAGAGCTGTGAGCTTGTCTGAATTTGGACACTTGCTTTCCCCTCTGACTTTAAGCAGAAAAAGCATTTCAAATTGAAGCCTTGCAGCTGGCCGTAAAGTAGATGCTGCAATTACAGTACTTAGGGACCATTTCTTTTGAAGCTTAATTAAATAATTTGACCTGTCTTAGGGAGCAATGTTTTGTGCTTGAGCTTCAGGAAGCCATTTCCTCGGAAGCACTGTCACACAGGGCAGGCAGTTCATTCTTCAGTGTTAGTTATACCCCTGCATAATGAAGATGCCTTTTTCTTACTCTCCCCAATCTACCTTAACGATACCAAAGTCCAACAGCCTCCACAAAGTGAAGCAGAAGGGAAACACTGGGGACCCGCTATCCCCACTGCCTGAGTTTCGACGGGATGCTTCTGCACTGGCTGCACGTCCACACATGTGGCTGGACTCAGCCCAGGCAAAAACCAGACCTGTACTTCTTCTTTCAGGAGAGCGGGACTGCCCGCTGGCCCTGACGGAAGGTGTCCCTGTGTCTGTCCCGCATGGGTGATGGCAAAGCGCTGGTGCTACTGCTGCCCGTACCTCCTGTAAAGTCCTCACTCTCAGAGTCAAGCCTCTGTCCTGGCTTGTGTCTGATCCTGCCTGCTCAGTTTTAGGCTTTCAGGGGTCTCACAGGGGACCTTATTTCTTGCTTGACTCCCTGTCCCCATCCTGAGTTTGGGAACGGGGTGGTTCTTCACGCAGCCCCAGCCCTCTGTAGCACTGGACCTTTTCAGAAAGCCCTGTTAATCCAGTGATGTCTTCCCCGGCCACTACCCCTCGTGCCAGATCTGAGCTTTGCGATATGCTGCCGTGTGCCGGCAGCTGTCCCTGTGCAACTCAGGAAACCTCCTAGCGGTGTGGAGCAGTGCTGGGAACTGCAAGCAGTATCCCGAAAGCAGAAGTGTTTTCCTGGCAGCGGGGGAATTTGGGAGGGAAGAAGGGAGGGAGGGAGGGAGAGAGGAAGAATACGGCCAGCTTTGTCAGTGAAGCAACATAGTGAAAGCAGAAACTGATTGCCCAGCAGGAGGGGGATTGATAGGATTAGTAGCAAGAAAAACCACAGAAAGTGGAAGCAAATTTCCAGGCTGAAGAAGAATGGTGTGAGGTTTGCCAGCAAGAGAAGTCAGTCACTGGAAGCAGGAGGTAATTTCCCAGCACTGGAGGGATGGGGGAGCGTCCCCCAGGGCACTGGCATTAGTGGGGACAAAGGGGTGCTGCTGAGGACAGGGTGACAGAAGAAGGCTTGTCTTCACTGCTGCTGGCGTCTGGGGCATTTACGGTGATGTTCACCAGCTTTGCTCACCAAGTTGGTCGTGCAGGACGAAGAACAATCTCCTCCGTGCTCTCTTCGAAGCTCTCACCAGTAATACACTACTTCCCTTGCCCATGACAGCCAGAGGAATGCTGCTGGTTTTTGCCTAGGCTTGCCCCTTAGGCACCCCCTTCATGGGGACACCAGCCGTCCCGAGGCACCCATGGTGCAGGCAGGCTCCCTGCCACAGCCCACTCTTGCAGCAAGGTCTCCTCGGTACCAGAAAGCGCCACAGTGTGGTCCTCCAAGCGCTGGACACGCAGCACTGCTTGTGTGCAGCCCTGGGAGGGACGGAGGCAGACGTGTGGGAGAGGACCGTGCCCAGCCATCTCCCCATCTCCAGTGCAGGCAAAGGAGAACCGTGTGGGTGGGATAAGGGCTGGGAGTGAGTGGAGCAGGGGTGGCTCCTTTGGGCCATTCACCGATAAGGGGATGTGAGGGGCCGGCTGAAGAGCTGGCTGAGATCAAGAAATCCAGGGCAAAGAGTGAAAGGGCAAGGGGCAGGATAAACCAAAATGCTGTGTGTCCCTTGGGCTGCCATCGCCAGCCTCCCTACGGGCTCGGGTGCACTGCAAATCGTACCAGTGAAGGCAGCTACTGAAGGGCACTGCTGTACGCTCGCACAGGTGCCCAGGGAGGGCAGTGGGGAGCTCGTGGGGCAGTGGGGGTTCCTCCTCAGGGTGGGGGTGTCCTCGTCCCAGAGTTAGACCTGCCCGTGGCTGCACAGGAGCAGGGGAGAGGGCTGTCCAAGCTGCCGTCTTCCAGCTGTCCACTTTTCCCCTAAGTATTTTATGCCTGTTCTTGCCCCTGTCTCTTGCCTTGACTCCTTGGGCTATGACCGTCTCAATAATTTCACTTCTGCCTGTCTTTTCATTTCTTTTTATTTTCCCTGGCTTCAGTTGGGATGGTTTTTCCCAGCTCAACGGTGATTTTCACTTCCCTCTGTGCAGAGCAGCACATGCATGCCTTGAGGAAGTCTCAGATGCTGAGGTTTAGTAATTGTTCCTGGTCTTCAGGAAAGATGGGGCTTCTTTTTTTTTTTTATAAATTTGACTCTGCACTGTTTGCCGCCCATCTTGCACCCAGGTGACCATCGTGGGATGGAGGAGAAGGGACCAGCGCAGGCAGGAAAAGAGCAGACAGTCAGGGCTGTGAAGTAGGAGCAGGACAAAAGGCCAGAAAAAGGGTACGGGGAGAAGGGCTTGTGCCAGAAATGTAAGTCTGCTGTGCCAGGTGGCTCTGATAGTAACGGTGGCCGTCAGGCGGCCGGCAGCACATCCCACCCAGCAGCTTCACATGCCTGGGAAGCCCTCAGGAGGACGGGGGGACTCCTCGGCGCTCGGGGAACCTGCCGTGGGCACACGCATGGTCCAGACGTGCCACAGGTCTCGACACTCGGAGCTTCTCATTCGCTGCTCTGGGATCATATGTTTGGAGCCTATCCAGCACTATCCTGGAGTGTGGTTTTATCCTCCTGCAGCCTCTATAAAATGCAGAGTATTCCCCTACCCCTTTTCTTCTAGCAGCAGATTTTCAGACGGACGGTGCGTTGGGGACAAGAAGAGAAGGATTTTGTAAATCACGATCTCCTTGGTGTCAAGTCTGCTTCCCAGGCAAATCCTCTTCCCGCTCTCTGCCTCTAGTGATCCAGCTCTACTGATTAATCCGTGGTGTTGTTTTTGCCCAGGTCCCTTATGTGTTTGTTGGGAGAAACTACTTTGGAGGATTATCCGAATTGCAGAGAATGTCTGGGAGGCTCCCCGGAATGCTGCTGCGTATGGGTGTCCTGTAGCCGCTGAAGGGTAAGCCCTGGGGAGTGCTCTGTGGCCAACAGCAGTGGTTTTTCAGTAGTATAGACAAATTTGAGTATTTAGAATCATAGAATCACAGAATTGTTAAGGTTGGAAAAGACCCTTAAGATCATCAAGTCCAACTGTTAAACTATCACTGCCAAGTCCGCCACTAAACCATGTCCTCAAGCACCACATCTACCCGTCTTTTAAGTACTGCCAGGGATGGGGACTCAACCACTTCCCTGGGCAGCCTGTTCCAATGCCTGACTACTCTTTCAGTAAAGAAGTTTTTCCTAATATCCAACCTAAACTTTCCCTGGCGCAGCTTGAGGCCGTTTCCTCTCGTCCTATCCCTTGTTACTGGGGAGAAGAGACCGACCCCCGCCTCTCTACAACCTCCTTTCAGGTAGCTGTAGAGAGCAATAAGGTCTCCCCTCAGCCTCCTCTTCTCCAAACTAAACAACCCCAGCTCCATCAGCCGCTCCTCATAAGACTTGTTCTCTAGACCCTTCACCAACCTTGTTGCCCTTCTTTGGCCACGCTCCAGCACCTCAATGTCCTTCTTGAAGTGAGGGGCCCAAAACTGGACACAGTCTGACTGAATACCTGGAGGCAGATGAAGTTTGTGCAGGTCCCATACGTGCGTGCTGTATGTTGTATGCAGGGAAACGGCCTGCAGAAGACGAGCAGAGCAGGGAAGAGCTCTTCCACATTTAGGCTAAGGTGGTTTAGGGCCCTGGGTTTGCAAGTGCACCTAAAAGGGCTTCCAGGGCTAAATGCCAACCAATGCGAGCAGAAGCAGACATCAGAGCTACCTCCCTCATTAAAGGCCTGTGCTGGGGTCACGTTTCCCTGAGCCCTACCTTCAGCAAGACCCGTGAAATCCAGAGTTTGAAAAAGAGCAATCTGCAAATTCATTATGAGAAAAGCTCATTGTGAAACAGTTCAGACCAGTGACTAATGGCTTAAGGTAGCCCAGACGCTGGACTGCAGACAGATACAAGTGACATCGGGTGCATTGACTCCTGCCAGAGAGGGGAGAGACCTGACACCATCCTAACCGTACGATACCCAGAGCACCAGTTTCTCATCACAGCTGTGATGTGAAGGAGCTGTGCTCCTTTCACGTGTTTGACAATCATTTCGCAACATGATGACCTCTGAGAGTTTGATCTGAAATTTCTCTTCACCCTGTACTACAAAGCCACAGGAAGGAGTTTCCCAGTCCCAAAGCAGAGGTCTGCCACTCTTGGCTGGTGGAGGAAGGGCAAAGAGTGGCAGCCTCGGGCACATCTTGGCACCACCACGGTGAACGTCATCCCTGCAGAACAGGTGATGTCATGTCCTTTCTGACTGCACAGCATGCACATGGCTCTGCAGACGGCATAATGAAGTCATGACAGAGTCTGGCAACACGGCCTGGTATTTTAAGGCGGATTTTGCTAACACTGGCAATGAGGGGCAAAGACTCCAGGCAGCCCTGTCAGGAGGTACCTGCCCCTGGGAGCCTTTGCCCCACCGGCCTGCTGGTATTGTACGGTGGTCCATAGCTCCAGTAATCTGCCTGGTGCTGGAAAAGGGTTGTATATGTAAGATATGCAAGGATTATAAATAAGAGCAAAGTGATGACAGAACAAAAAAGGAGGTTATAGGGATAAGGAGCGGAGAACCACAGAAGCGTTCAGGTCAGAGGAGACCTCTGGAGGTCTCTCGCCCAACCCCTTGCTCCCAGCAGGGTCAGCTACTGGATCAGGCCAGGTCGCTCAGGGCTTTATCCGGCCAGGTCTTGGAAAACCCTTGAGGACAAAGTCTACGCAACCTCTCTGGGAATGTTTCGCTCTCCAAATGGGCAAAACGTCTTTCCTTACCTATCTGCTGTCTCTTACCCTCCCCCCACGCACCACCTTGCAGGAGCTGGTGGCCCTCCTTGCTGCCAGGGCACGCTGCTGGCTGGCATTCCCGTCCCTGGCTGCTGAGGCAGCCCCCCGGACACTTATTGTAGAGCTGCTCTCCAGTCAGTCGGCCCCAGCCTGTATCACCCAGCGAGGCTGCTCCTGCCAGACAAAACTCAAGTCTAGCTGAATTTCATCAGGTTCCTGCCCACCCATTCCTCCACCCTACCCAGGTCCTGGGCAACGTTTCCAAATTCCTCCTGTCCCTGCTCCCACCTCCTGGGTGCTGCCCTTTTGCCTTAGAGCCCAGCTGTGCATCCCTCCCTCAGCCACGATGCTCTCCTCAGACATCTGCTTGTTTTCTGGAGTATCGGGTCTTGCTTGGACACACCGCTTTTGGAGGAGGAGGTTAGAGGACAGGACAGAGCAACCTAAAATACGTGCCTGTGGTAACAGATCGAAAGGCACAGAAGAAACGGAGCAATAACCTAAACAAGCAGAGCAGCAGGAAGAGAAGATGAAGAGCAGGACGAGGCAGATGCTGCAATGGACCATCTCTGGCCCCCACTGCACCGAAGGGCATGTGCAGGGAATGGAGGCAAGGAGAGAGTCGTGTCTTTTAGGAGGTCTCCGATACTTGGCTTTTTGCAGAAAAGGAGGAAGAGGCGTTAGGGCAGGCAGCCCCGCAGAAAGGAGGCAGATAGAAGGTCCGGCCCCAGCAAGTGGTTTAGGGACACTCGACCGTTTGCGACGTGTGCCATCGCTGCGTTTGTGTGGGGCGTGCATGGGAATGGGCCAGGAGTGGGCTTTTAGGGACATTGCGAAGGGAAAACCCCACACTAAGAGTGACAGCCAAACACATGTAAATGTGTGGGCTGCGCCAGTCCCAGGGCAAGAAGAGAACACCTTGCTGCTCCTCTACAGCATAGAGAGAAAGACAGATACAGACCGGGGTCCATTGCTCTCACTCATCAAGCATCCCTTCAACACCCCGTTGTAGCGTGTAGAATCTTTTTTAAACTCGTATGCCACTTCTTCAGAAGCCAAGATGCAGCTGACGGTACAAACAGACACGGGTGTGTTCATGGGTGTGAGTGCACACAATTCAACTACCGTGTGTAGGCAGCTCACAATAAGGAGCTCGGAACCGTGATAGCAGCTCGAGTCAAACATACAAGCGCTCACGTGGCTGAATACTTGACTTTACGGAGGCAGAGGTCCTTGCTTTCCTTACCGAATAAAACCTGCTAGTTTGGTAAGACAGTTTTTAGCATAGATGGCTGGACTTACGCGTATTATACTTAACGTGCGTGTCTATGCACAAAAAATGTATGCGTATATGCAGACACACACAGGTATATATGTAGGTAAGTGAAAGATCTCGGTGTGTATACACGTGTAAAAGCACTATTCAAAAGGTCTCCAAAGTCTGTTCTACGATGGTATTATATTAATCAAGTTGTTCCTAACAGCAGGGATCCCTGCCCTTTACATCTGCTGGTTCCTCTTTCAGGAAAAAGATGACCAGGAGCTATGACCTCCTCAATCTGACATACATGCTTCTTGGAGCAAGGTCCTTAAAACTTCCTTCTGTGGGATCAAATGCACCCTTTTGGTGAATGCTGCTTGTCTTCCTTTCATTGGTCGCTGCTTCGATGTGTGAACATCTCTTCGTCCCTTCTGTAGCTCGGGAAAGGAGTCCAGAGCGTGATCCGATGCAGCCCAATAAAATACGCTTGCTCTAAGTGGCCGTGTTCACCGTTGTGGTTCTTTTCCTACAGACCCATTCATGCACTCATCCTGAATGCCTCTTTTCTCTCTACAGTCTTTTTCCTACCCATCATCTCCCAAATGACCTTCTGGAAATTCTCAGTGTTTTCCATGTCCCATAAAAAATGTCCGTGCAACGGTCTGAGCCGCAGGTATGCACAGGCTACTATAATGTTGGTATCCTGCAACGCAGTCTTGAAAACAGCCACTGCAGCCTGTGCACAAACCACCTGCCCTGATGACCCCTCACCTTTTGGCCGACGTCTCATGGCAGGGCCACAGCAACTTGTCTGAGCAGCACTTTTTTTGGTAAGGATGTCGTTACGACACAGCTGCTGGCAGGAAGGGATACAGGGGTTTCATTTTTTTACTGTAATCATTCCGAACAAAGGGCTGCTCGGGGCAGAAAACGCCTGGGGAAGTGCAGCCTGTGGAGGAGGTTGCTAACTGCAGAACGCCCCACTGAGATAGCACGGGCCAGATTCAGACCTGAAGTAAACAGTGCTGCGCTGGGAAATGGATTTACGGGAAGCACACAGTGCAGCTGCTGCCAAGTCAAACTGGGTGAAGAGCTGCTTTAAATACTTGGCTTTAAAATAACACTATTGCAAAAAAAAAGGAACTTTAAAGATGCTTTCAACTTGATGAGGAGGCAAAAACCCCAAAGTATAAAATCCTTCTGAATTCTTCTCGCTTCTATTTCTCTCATCCTTTTTTCCTCCTCCTTTTTCTTTTAAATAAAAAAAATTAAAAGCTTGTTTTTATTTTTTCATTGAAAGTTCAGTTAAAACCTGTGGAATTAAAGTTGTCATTTCTTTAAAGCCTGAAACTTATTCGATTTTTGATAAACAGTTCAACCTTTAGGATTTGCTGAGCAGACAAAGCCTAAGGGGAAGAACCCAGCCCTGGTTTGGAGCTACCATGTCAGTATGGCCCCTTGACAACGCATCCTTGACAAGCCTCCCCTTGAGCACGGTCCCTCTCTCCCAGGGCAGCGGTTGGATGAGGCAGCCTGAGCCTGCCCCTACCACTGCCAGCTCAGCATGAAGCCGTGCAACCTCCCTCTGCTGTAAAATTCCCCAATGACTCCAGCTGGGCTTGCCGGTTCTCCTTACCCTCATCAGGAGTGAAAGAAATCACAGGCTTTCTCTCATGCTCGGAAATGAATGGGAAAGCCAAAAGCTTCATTTTTGGCAAGTTTAAAGTCCTCTGCCTCTCAGCGGAATAGCAATCTTATATTGCAGCAAGTCCTAGATAGCTTAAGCTGACGTGTAAAATCATGCAGATTCATGCTTTTTCAACATATCTTCACCCCAGGCAAAGGGCAGTCATTAAATATGAGAAGTTCAAGGCAGACATTTCCTAGATTGCATGACAGACTTTTTGGAAGCTGTTCTCAAGCAGAACTCGCTCCTTCCAGTCCTCTTATACAGCTAGAACTGCCACTGGATGAAAAGTTTAAAATATAATAGCAAAGTTTAAACACATTACCATCCAGAAACAATGTCAGGTGAGGCTGCTGTAGGAATTTTCTCATGCATGGGCACATGATGCATGTCTGCAGGTATGTCAGAACTGCTGCTGGAGGGTGTGTTTTACAGAATTTCAGAGCAGAGTTACATGGGGGCAGTTTCGCCAAAGTTAAATTCCATGCCATAAATTGCGTACTCTGGCACTGGAGGGTCTTGGTGAAGAGCTGGAGTATTTGGCCTCCAACAGCATCTGCTATGTGACCCTTTCCCAAGGAAAGGACAGAGCTTATCCATGCAGCCATGTAACTGCATGTGTATTGCAAGCTGCACTGTGAGAGGAAAGCAGAAATAGCTAAATACAGCCATTAGGTCTAAAATCTTTAGTGTCATGCAATACTGCTATTTTACCTCCTACAAAGCTTTAATGCTTCCTGGTGTGTGATGCAGTTTGAATTTACAGTAAATCATACTGCTGGTGCACACCTCCCCCAGTGTTCAAGCTTGTTCGCAGTCTCTCCTTCAATCCTCATACAAACCAGTCACTATATGCCTTTCCTTCCTTTTTCTCAGGCTGCTGGAGGCTTTTTGCATTCCTCCACCATTTTTCCTTCTGTATTTTCCTTCCATGCTGCCTCTTGTTCCTGGAAAGCCAAATTAACTTCCAATTCTCTTTCAAATCAATATTCTAGTGGCAGAGGCTAACATTCAATAAACACATCCCACTCACCTGCTTGCCTTGCTTCTCTTCTTTTCATACAGCACCTCTCCATGTCCAGCACTGCCTACCCAGTCCAACACTGACACCCCCCTTGCCCCATCTTCAAAGGGCATTTCCTGGTTTCAAGTGGGATAGAGTTCATTTTCTTCCTAGTAGCTGGTTTAGTGCTGTGTTTTGGATTTAGGATGAGAATAATGTTGATAACACACTGATGTTTTAGTTGTGGCTAAGCAGTGCTTGCACTAGTCAAGGACTTTTCAGCTTCCCATGCTCTGCCCGGTGCACAAGAAGCTGGGAGGGGGCACAGCCAGGACAGCTGACTCAGACTGGCCAAAGGGCTATTCCATACCATATGACGTCATGCCCAGTATGTAAACTGGGGGGGGGAGTTGGCTGGGGGGCAGGGACCGCTGCTTGGGGATGGGCTGGGCATCAGTTGGCGGGTGGTGAGTCATTGCATTGTGCATCACTTGTTTCGTATATTCTATTGTTACTATTACTACTATTCTACTTTATTTCAATTATTAAACTGTTCTTATCTCAACCCACGAGTTTTCTCACTTTTACTCTTATGATTCTCTCCCCCATCCCAGTAGGGAGGGGGCAGTGAGGAATAGGCTGGATGGTGCTTAGTTGCCGGCTGGGGTTAAATTGCAGCAAGGCATCCCTGCCCCACTGCCCAGCCTGCAGAGAGAAACCCCTGGAAATAAGTTTCAGGCTTTAAAGAAATGACAACTTTAATTCCACAGGTTTTAACTGAACTTTCAATGAAAAAATAAAAACAAGCTTTTAATTTTTTTTATTTAAAAGAAAAAGGAGGAGGAAAAAAGGATGAGAGAAATAGAAGCGAGAAGAATTCAGAAGGATTTTATACTTTGGGGTTTTTGCCTCCTCATCAAGTTGAAAGCATCTTTAAAGTTCCTTTTTTTTGCAATAGTGTTATTTTAAAGCCAAGTATTTAAAGCAGCTCTTCACCCAGTTTGACTTGGCAGCAGCTGCACTGTGTGCTTCCCGTAAATCCATTTCCCAGCGCAGCACTGTTTACTTCAGGTCTGAATCTGGCCCGTGCTATCTCAGTGGGGCGTTCTGCAGTTAGCAACCTCCTCCACAGGCTGCACTTCCCCAGGCGTTTTCTGCCCCGAGCAGCCCTTTGTTCGGAATGATTACAGTAAAAAAATGAAACCCCTGTATCCCTTCCTGCCAGCAGCTGTGTCGTAACGACATCCTTACCAAAAAAAGTGCTGCTCAGACAAGTTGCTGTGGCCCTGCCATGAGACGTCGGCCAAAAGGTGAGGGGTCATCAGGGCAGGTGGTTTGTGCACAGGCTGCAGTGGCTGTTTTCAAGACTGCGTTGCAGGATACCAACATTATAGTAGCCTGTGCATACCTGCGGCTCAGACCGTTGCACGGACATTTTTTATGGGACATGGAAAACACTGAGAATTTCCAGAAGGTCATTTGGGAGATGATGGGTAGGAAAAAGACTGTAGAGAGAAAAGAGGCATTCAGGATGAGTGCATGAATGGGTCTGTAGGAAAAGAACCACAACGGTGAACACGGCCACTTAGAGCAAGCGTATTTTATTGGGCTGCATCGGATCACGCTCTGGACTCCTTTCCCGAGCTACAGAAGGGACGAAGAGATGTTCACACATCGAAGCAGCGACCAATGAAAGGAAGACAAGCAGCATTCACCAAAAGGGTGCATTTGATCCCACAGAAGGAAGTTTTAAGGACCTTGCTCCAAGAAGCATGTATGTCAGATTGAGGAGGTCATAGCTCCTGGTCATCTTTTTCCTGAAAGAGGAACCAGCAGATGTAAAGGGCAGGGATCCCTGCTGTTAGGAACAACTTGATTAATATAATACCATCGTAGAACAGACTTTGGAGACCTTTTGAATAGTGCTTTTACACGTGTATACACACCGAGATCTTTCACTTACCTACATATATACCTGTGTGTGTCTGCATATACGCATACATTTTTTGTGCATAGACACGCACGTTAAGTATAATACGCGTAAGTCCAGCCATCTATGCTAAAAACTGTCTTACCAAACTAGCAGGTTTTATTCGGTAAGGAAAGCAAGGACCTCTGCCTCCGTAAAGTCAAGTATTCAGCCACGTGAGCGCTTGTATGTTTGACTCGAGCTGCTATCACGGTTCCGAGCTCCTTATTGTGAGCTGCCTACACACGGTAGTTGAATTGTGTGCACTCACACCCATGAACACACCCGTGTCTGTTTGTACCGTCAGCTGCATCTTGGCTTCTGAAGAAGTGGCATACGAGTTTAAAAAAGATTCTACACGCTACAACGGGGTGTTGAAGGGATGCTTGATGAGTGAGAGCAATGGACCCCGGTCTGTATCTGTCTTTCTCTCTATGCTGTAGAGGAGCAGCAAGGTGTTCTCTTCTTGCCCTGGGACTGGCGCAGCCCACACATTTACATGTGTTTGGCTGTCACTCTTAGTGTGGGGTTTTCCCTTCGCAATGTCCCTAAAAGCCCACTCCTGGCCCATTCCCATGCACGCCCCACACAAACGCAGCGATGGCACACGTCGCAAACGGTCGAGTGTCCCTAAACCACTTGCTGGGGCCGGACCTTCTATCTGCCTCCTTTCTGCGGGGCTGCCTGCCCTAACGCCTCTTCCTCCTTTTCTGCAAAAAGCCAAGTATCGGAGACCTCCTAAAAGACACGACTCTCTCCTTGCCTCCATTCCCTGCACATGCCCTTCGGTGCAGTGGGGGCCAGAGATGGTCCATTGCAGCATCTGCCTCGTCCTGCTCTTCATCTTCTCTTCCTGCTGCTCTGCTTGTTTAGGTTATTGCTCCGTTTCTTCTGTGCCTTTCGATCTGTTACCACAGGCACGTATTTTAGGTTGCTCTGTCCTGTCCTCTAACCTCCTCCTCCAAAAGCGGTGTGTCCAAGCAAGACCCGATACTCCAGAAAACAAGCAGATGTCTGAGGAGAGCATCGTGGCTGAGGGAGGGATGCACAGCTGGGCTCTAAGGCAAAAGGGCAGCACCCAGGAGGTGGGAGCAGGGACAGGAGGAATTTGGAAACGTTGCCCAGGACCTGGGTAGGGTGGAGGAATGGGTGGGCAGGAACCTGATGAAATTCAGCTAGACTTGAGTTTTGTCTGGCAGGAGCAGCCTCGCTGGGTGATACAGGCTGGGGCCGACTGACTGGAGAGCAGCTCTACAATAAGTGTCCGGGGGGCTGCCTCAGCAGCCAGGGACGGGAATGCCAGCCAGCAGCGTGCCCTGGCAGCAAGGAGGGCCACCAGCTCCTGCAAGGTGGTGCGTGGGGGGAGGGTAAGAGACAGCAGATAGGTAAGGAAAGACGTTTTGCCCATTTGGAGAGCGAAACATTCCCAGAGAGGTTGCGTAGACTTTGTCCTCAAGGGTTTTCCAAGACCTGGCCGGATAAAGCCCTGAGCGACCTGGCCTGATCCAGTAGCTGACCCTGCTGGGAGCAAGGGGTTGGGCGAGAGACCTCCAGAGGTCTCCTCTGACCTGAACGCTTCTGTGGTTCTCCGCTCCTTATCCCTATAACCTCCTTTTTTGTTCTGTCATCACTTTGCTCTTATTTATAATCCTTGCATATCTTACATATACAACCCTTTTCCAGCACCAGGCAGATTACTGGAGCTATGGACCACCGTACAATACCAGCAGGCCGGTGGGGCAAAGGCTCCCAGGGGCAGGTACCTCCTGACAGGGCTGCCTGGAGTCTTTGCCCCTCATTGCCAGTGTTAGCAAAATCCGCCTTAAAATACCAGGCCGTGTTGCCAGACTCTGTCATGACTTCATTATGCCGTCTGCAGAGCCATGTGCATGCTGTGCAGTCAGAAAGGACATGACATCACCTGTTCTGCAGGGATGACGTTCACCGTGGTGGTGCCAAGATGTGCCCGAGGCTGCCACTCTTTGCCCTTCCTCCACCAGCCAAGAGTGGCAGACCTCTGCTTTGGGACTGGGAAACTCCTTCCTGTGGCTTTGTAGTACAGGGTGAAGAGAAATTTCAGATCAAACTCTCAGAGGTCATCATGTTGCGAAATGATTGTCAAACACGTGAAAGGAGCACAGCTCCTTCACATCACAGCTGTGATGAGAAACTGGTGCTCTGGGTATCGTACGGTTAGGATGGTGTCAGGTCTCTCCCCTCTCTGGCAGGAGTCAATGCACCCGATGTCACTTGTATCTGTCTGCAGTCCAGCGTCTGGGCTACCTTAAGCCATTAGTCACTGGTCTGAACTGTTTCACAATGAGCTTTTCTCATAATGAATTTGCAGATTGCTCTTTTTCAAACTCTGGATTTCACGGGTCTTGCTGAAGGTAGGGCTCAGGGAAACGTGACCCCAGCACAGGCCTTTAATGAGGGAGGTAGCTCTGATGTCTGCTTCTGCTCGCATTGGTTGGCATTTAGCCCTGGAAGCCCTTTTAGGTGCACTTGCAAACCCAGGGCCCTAAACCACCTTAGCCTAAATGTGGAAGAGCTCTTCCCTGCTCTGCTCGTCTTCTGCAGGCCGTTTCCCTGCATACAACATACAGCACGCACGTATGGGACCTGCACAAACTTCATCTGCCTCCAGGTATTCAGTCAGACTGTGTCCAGTTTTGGGCCCCTCACTTCAAGAAGGACATTGAGGTGCTGGAGCGTGGCCAAAGAAGGGCAACAAGGTTGGTGAAGGGTCTAGAGAACAAGTCTTATGAGGAGCGGCTGATGGAGCTGGGGTTGTTTAGTTTGGAGAAGAGGAGGCTGAGGGGAGACCTTATTGCTCTCTACAGCTACCTGAAAGGAGGTTGTAGAGAGGCGGGGGTCGGTCTCTTCTCCCCAGTAACAAGGGATAGGACGAGAGGAAACGGCCTCAAGCTGCGCCAGGGAAAGTTTAGGTTGGATATTAGGAAAAACTTCTTTACTGAAAGAGTAGTCAGGCATTGGAACAGGCTGCCCAGGGAAGTGGTTGAGTCCCCATCCCTGGCAGTACTTAAAAGACGGGTAGATGTGGTGCTTGAGGACATGGTTTAGTGGCGGACTTGGCAGTGATAGTTTAACAGTTGGACTTGATGATCTTAAGGGTCTTTTCCAACCTTAACAATTCTGTGATTCTATGATTCTAAATACTCAAATTTGTCTATACTACTGAAAAACCACTGCTGTTGGCCACAGAGCACTCCCCAGGGCTTACCCTTCAGCGGCTACAGGACACCCATACGCAGCAGCATTCCGGGGAGCCTCCCAGACATTCTCTGCAATTCGGATAATCCTCCAAAGTAGTTTCTCCCAACAAACACATAAGGGACCTGGGCAAAAACAACACCACGGATTAATCAGTAGAGCTGGATCACTAGAGGCAGAGAGCGGGAAGAGGATTTGCCTGGGAAGCAGACTTGACACCAAGGAGATCGTGATTTACAAAATCCTTCTCTTCTTGTCCCCAACGCACCGTCCGTCTGAAAATCTGCTGCTAGAAGAAAAGGGGTAGGGGAATACTCTGCATTTTATAGAGGCTGCAGGAGGATAAAACCACACTCCAGGATAGTGCTGGATAGGCTCCAAACATATGATCCCAGAGCAGCGAATGAGAAGCTCCGAGTGTCGAGACCTGTGGCACGTCTGGACCATGCGTGTGCCCACGGCAGGTTCCCCGAGCGCCGAGGAGTCCCCCCGTCCTCCTGAGGGCTTCCCAGGCATGTGAAGCTGCTGGGTGGGATGTGCTGCCGGCCGCCTGACGGCCACCGTTACTATCAGAGCCACCTGGCACAGCAGACTTACATTTCTGGCACAAGCCCTTCTCCCCGTACCCTTTTTCTGGCCTTTTGTCCTGCTCCTACTTCACAGCCCTGACTGTCTGCTCTTTTCCTGCCTGCGCTGGTCCCTTCTCCTCCATCCCACGATGGTCACCTGGGTGCAAGATGGGCGGCAAACAGTGCAGAGTCAAATTTATAAAAAAAAAAAAGAAGCCCCATCTTTCCTGAAGACCAGGAACAATTACTAAACCTCAGCATCTGAGACTTCCTCAAGGCATGCATGTGCTGCTCTGCACAGAGGGAAGTGAAAATCACCGTTGAGCTGGGAAAAACCATCCCAACTGAAGCCAGGGAAAATAAAAAGAAATGAAAAGACAGGCAGAAGTGAAATTATTGAGACGGTCATAGCCCAAGGAGTCAAGGCAAGAGACAGGGGCAAGAACAGGCATAAAATACTTAGGGGAAAAGTGGACAGCTGGAAGACGGCAGCTTGGACAGCCCTCTCCCCTGCTCCTGTGCAGCCACGGGCAGGTCTAACTCTGGGACGAGGACACCCCCACCCTGAGGAGGAACCCCCACTGCCCCACGAGCTCCCCACTGCCCTCCCTGGGCACCTGTGCGAGCGTACAGCAGTGCCCTTCAGTAGCTGCCTTCACTGGTACGATTTGCAGTGCACCCGAGCCCGTAGGGAGGCTGGCGATGGCAGCCCAAGGGACACACAGCATTTTGGTTTATCCTGCCCCTTGCCCTTTCACTCTTTGCCCTGGATTTCTTGATCTCAGCCAGCTCTTCAGCCGGCCCCTCACATCCCCTTATCGGTGAATGGCCCAAAGGAGCCACCCCTGCTCCACTCACTCCCAGCCCTTATCCCACCCACACGGTTCTCCTTTGCCTGCACTGGAGATGGGGAGATGGCTGGGCACGGTCCTCTCCCACACGTCTGCCTCCGTCCCTCCCAGGGCTGCACACAAGCAGTGCTGCGTGTCCAGCGCTTGGAGGACCACACTGTGGCGCTTTCTGGTACCGAGGAGACCTTGCTGCAAGAGTGGGCTGTGGCAGGGAGCCTGCCTGCACCATGGGTGCCTCGGGACGGCTGGTGTCCCCATGAAGGGGGTGCCTAAGGGGCAAGCCTAGGCAAAAACCAGCAGCATTCCTCTGGCTGTCATGGGCAAGGGAAGTAGTGTATTACTGGTGAGAGCTTCGAAGAGAGCACGGAGGAGATTGTTCTTCGTCCTGCACGACCAACTTGGTGAGCAAAGCTGGTGAACATCACCGTAAATGCCCCAGACGCCAGCAGCAGTGAAGACAAGCCTTCTTCTGTCACCCTGTCCTCAGCAGCACCCCTTTGTCCCCACTAATGCCAGTGCCCTGGGGGACGCTCCCCCATCCCTCCAGTGCTGGGAAATTACCTCCTGCTTCCAGTGACTGACTTCTCTTGCTGGCAAACCTCACACCATTCTTCTTCAGCCTGGAAATTTGCTTCCACTTTCTGTGGTTTTTCTTGCTACTAATCCTATCAATCCCCCTCCTGCTGGGCAATCAGTTTCTGCTTTCACTATGTTGCTTCACTGACAAAGCTGGCCGTATTCTTCCTCTCTCCCTCCCTCCCTCCCTTCTTCCCTCCCAAATTCCCCCGCTGCCAGGAAAACACTTCTGCTTTCGGGATACTGCTTGCAGTTCCCAGCACTGCTCCACACCGCTAGGAGGTTTCCTGAGTTGCACAGGGACAGCTGCCGGCACACGGCAGCATATCGCAAAGCTCAGATCTGGCACGAGGGGTAGTGGCCGGGGAAGACATCACTGGATTAACAGGGCTTTCTGAAAAGGTCCAGTGCTACAGAGGGCTGGGGCTGCGTGAAGAACCACCCCGTTCCCAAACTCAGGATGGGGACAGGGAGTCAAGCAAGAAATAAGGTCCCCTGTGAGACCCCTGAAAGCCTAAAACTGAGCAGGCAGGATCAGACACAAGCCAGGACAGAGGCTTGACTCTGAGAGTGAGGACTTTACAGGAGGTACGGGCAGCAGTAGCACCAGCGCTTTGCCATCACCCATGCGGGACAGACACAGGGACACCTTCCGTCAGGGCCAGCGGGCAGTCCCGCTCTCCTGAAAGAAGAAGTACAGGTCTGGTTTTTGCCTGGGCTGAGTCCAGCCACATGTGTGGACGTGCAGCCAGTGCAGAAGCATCCCGTCGAAACTCAGGCAGTGGGGATAGCGGGTCCCCAGTGTTTCCCTTCTGCTTCACTTTGTGGAGGCTGTTGGACTTTGGTATCGTTAAGGTAGATTGGGGAGAGTAAGAAAAAGGCATCTTCATTATGCAGGGGTATAACTAACACTGAAGAATGAACTGCCTGCCCTGTGTGACAGTGCTTCCGAGGAAATGGCTTCCTGAAGCTCAAGCACAAAACATTGCTCCCTAAGACAGGTCAAATTATTTAATTAAGCTTCAAAAGAAATGGTCCCTAAGTACTGTAATTGCAGCATCTACTTTACGGCCAGCTGCAAGGCTTCAATTTGAAATGCTTTTTCTGCTTAAAGTCAGAGGGGAAAGCAAGTGTCCAAATTCAGACAAGCTCACAGCTCTGTGTTCTTGCTCCTCTGCAAATCTGTGCCGCCTCGGGCAGCGTTGTAGGGAGATCTTTGACAGAGCTTCGGCTCACAGCCTTAGAAACATGAAGGTACCCCTCTCCACCAGCCCTTCTTTAGCCAGCAGAGACATGAACCAAGCCTTAACATCAGGCTTTTTCCCTGCTTCTGCATCTTATAACAGCAATGGGGTTTGGAGGAGGTAAAACATGTCCTGGGAGGAGCTGGCAGCAGGTGAAGCTCTGTGCCCACCCGGTCCCCGCGATGGGGAGGAGGCTGCACGCCTCGGCACGGCAGCATGCATCCTTGCAGTGGCCCCAGCGACAGGAGGAGCAGAGTCATTGAAACAAGGAGCATTTTTAAAAATGGGAAAGGGGTGCGGCTTTTCCCTCTGAGCTGGCATAGAAAGCAGTGGGGTAAGAGAGCTCGCTCCAGCCTCTGCAACAGCTGGCCAGATTATGGGGCAGCTGGGACAAAGGTGCAGCAAATTCTGAAAGAAGACGGTGAGAACTTACGGTTCTTTGCCTTGTGCTTCGCTGCAAGTAATCCTGGACGTCCCACAACCCAGTAATATCAACTTGTTGCAGGCTTCCAGGCACCAAGCTATGCCGCATGAGAATATCCATGGCATTCCTGCAGTTAGGGCAGCCTCTCTTCACGAACAGGGTTATTGTGCCATTCCTGACTCTGTTCTCCACAAACACATGAGCCATGCTGCTTTTCCAAGATGAGCAGCACCACTGCCCTTCACCAGCAAGTTCACAGGCAGGTGGGACAGTCGCAGTCTCAGTCCGAGATATTTATGAGTGCCTTCCTCCCTGGAAACTCCTCCCCAGGAGGACGTAATCTCTTCACCAGACTGCGTGTTTTAAAGCAGCAATACTTCTACTTCCTATCTGGTTTTGTAGGACAATCAAACTGCCTAACAACATAACAGCGTACGAGCAGGAAGACGCGCAGCTCCCAGGTGTTATTTCGGTGCCTATAATGGGTGGGATTCCCTGCCTACAGTTTCCAAAAGTGACTCAACGGCTTGTGAGCCTTGCTTCAGTTCCCAAAGGGTCTGTGCTTTACCCCAGCCATGAACTAAGAACCAAAAGTGTTCAAAGAACCAGCCCCAGAACTGAAAAAAAAAGTCCAGAAATGTTATTTTGGCAGTTCTATGTTGAAAATGTATTTAGAGAACATACTAATGGAATCAGAAGGCTTCGATGCACATATTGTAGGACACAATTAAGTACAATGTTGTAAACTTGGCAGAGGGAAAAATCTTAAGACTGCAGTCCTTCATAGTTTTAAAGTCGTACAAGATCAGTCGGGCAGCCAGCCCCGTAGGGCTAAATCGTGCCTAAACGTCGGACATCGAGCTGTGGCACTGACATTGCACCCGCAAGTGAGAAACTCAATGGGACAACATCCTGCACCGGTGGTTTACTAATGTTCCTCAGAGTACCAAACACTTTTGATTAGAATAAATATTATTTCATTTGACTTTGTGCTCTTCTGTGACATGGCCTCACTCCGGTATGTCCCCATCTGTCTCGTACTGCGGAGCCCAGGACTGGTCTACACAGGTGAGAAATCCCCACAAGCATCTTGGGCCACTTGCCAAATATAAGCAACCCACTCCCATTTTAGCTATTTAAAATAACAAGGCTTAATAGAGAAGGAGAATAAAGAAATTCAACTACTTATTTTCATGAGTCTGGAAGGCGAAAACCAGCACCAGGCCCCATGCTATCTCTTTTTCAGTTAATTGATGTCAAGTGTGACACGCAGGCACAAGAGCTCTGCCCCTACCCCAAACAGGGCTTGCCAAATTCCGTTTTCTGCAGCATCAGCATTGTAGAAGGAAATTTGCTCCATTGTGCACAGCAAAACATGAATTTTGACCTCAATCCACTCATCTGTAGCCCTCAGAAAGCAAAATTCAGGCAGCTGGGCTTAGGCAGCTCTTTGTGCACCACCATACCACAGCTACTTGTCAGGCACTGGCCACATGCTTGCTACACCACAGAAAGTCCCAGGCCGCCTAACTTCTCCTCACTTTCAACCTTCAGTATTACTTTTCATTCTCTCATTTGCAGGAAAACCAAAAAATCCTGAGACCAGATGCTCTTCCCAAATGATTTTCTCTGCTAGTCAGTTTTAGCCGGTGCGCATTAGCCTTCAGAAGCGGTGTCATCTGGCTTAAGTACCTGACTTCCCATCTTGAAACTACAGCAAAGGTTAGGCACTACCTAAGTGTGCCTTTGAAGTCTGCATACATCAAATTAATGGATTTAAAAGGTTTTGGGAAAGCAGAGTGGGTGAAGTTAACTAAGTAATCCTACCTGCAGTGATAAGAACCCTGAAGTCTTATTTCCTGGAATTTGTCCAGTTTTGGGTACAAGCATTTCTCTTCCTGAAGAAGAAAAGTCAGCTTCTGGTTTTATCACCCCTTGAAATCATCCTAAAAGGAAAGCCAGCAAAAGCTGCAAGCCTAGCTGGGCTACTTGGAGGTTTTGCGATACCCGTCGCTCCTGGTGCCTTTGGGGGCACAGCCTCTGGGTCTTATGGCCATCAGGGAACTAACCTTTCGTGAAATCCTACGAGGGCTACTGACATTACTTTTAGATATTTACCGGGTACGCAAAAATGGGAAGGTATACTTCCTTTGGGGGAAACCACTGCTATGAGAATCTGCCTCCACTGGCTGATGCTGAGACCGTCTCCAGAGGCCACTGCTGGGCATCCACCTCCACCTGGCTTGGGATTGTTCCCTTCAAGAGATTTCCTCACCTTTCAGGCAACACTGCTCTCAGCACGCTGTCAGCATGGTGTCCACCCTGGAAACTTTGAGTGTAGAAGAGCTACCAGGACAAACCATGAATTTTTCTGATCTTATTCACTGGAAATGGTGTAGGTGTATTGGCAGGTAACCTCCAAACCCCCTTTTTTGGGGGCAAAAAGGGAGCAGAGTGGGAGTGGGAGATGGTGGACATACCACTTACATTTCCTGTTTTTTATTTACTGAACATATACTTTCATATACTGAATTTATTCTTGTTGTACTGTTTGCTTAACTTTCATACGTTATAAAGACACATGGCTGCTGGCTGGACACTTGACAATATCTGGTGAAAACTAAATGAACAACAAGAGGGATGCTACTAAACAAACAACTTCTTCACTGAAAGAGGAGTCAGGCACTGGCACAGGCTGCCCAGGGAAGTGGTTGAGTCCCCATCCCTGGAGGTATTTAAAAGGCGGGTAGATGTGGTGCTTAGGGACACGGTTTAGTGGTGGAGTTGGCAGTGCTAGGTTCACGGTTGGACATGATGATCTTAAAGATCTTTTCCAACCTTAACAATTCTATGATTCTACGATTCTTAATCTTGATGAGCAAAACGTCATAGTCTGTAGCATCAGCTCTCGGCGTGGAGTTAACTGGAGCTCTGACTCTCTGAATCCACGTATAAATGCTGCCATGCCATCAGACAAGAAAATAAGAATTATAATCCACGGTGAAAAGTACATTCTTCCTGGCACGTGGTGCCCACACGCATTCAAATTGCAGGTTGCATTTCCAGATGACAGGCTGGCAGCTTGCTCTCCGTAGAGAGCCTTAGGAAGGCTTTACTCATAGCTGCTCGTGCAAGACAGGTCAGTGTCAGGACAGGCATCATCAGGGTTAAAAACCCCTGAACAACTAGTCTGCAGACACCTACCTGCTGTGATGACTACTAGATAACATCAGCTAGGGGTGGAGGTGGAGAAACATGACTGGGCTATTAGCCTACAAGGAAAAGAGACCTGATATATGTCAAAGGGAGAGAGGCTTGGGATGTGGCTCACCACATATTTACATTTAGAGCCTGCGGATGCAGCGGAGACCAGGGTTCAGAAGAGTTCTCCCTGCACGAGGTTGTGGTTGTGACGCTAAATGCGTGGTGCGAGTCTGCAAGGGAGCGCTTTCCTGCGTGCGCCATGGGACGGCTGGATAGAGTAACCGAGAAAAAATCGTGGCTTTTGGTTTGAAATGCTCCAGTCCATACTGTGGGGATAAGCAGTCCTACTGAGCTTGCAGGGCTATGTGATTATTTGGTGACTGGTGTTGTGGGGCTACTTGTTCTGGGATAAGCACAGACTGTGTGTATTTCAAGGGTCTCTAATCAATGGGGTTGTGCAAGGCTCATCCCTCACCTCTCCAGTGATACTGCAATTCTACATTAGGTACCTTGTCTGGGTGTTATGGCCACCAGGGAACTAACCTTTCGTGAAATCCTACGAGGGCTACTGACATTACTTTTAGATATTTGCCGGGTACACACCACCTCTTGCAAAAATGGGAAGGTATACTTCCTTTGGGGGAAACCACTGCTATGAGAATAGTTTAAAATGCACCATTAATGTAAGGAAAAGGGGAAGGAGAAGTGTAATGCTAACTCTGTGCAAAAAATGTGTTTAAAAACCTTACTAGTATTCAGCACATACGTGTACATGTTTTGATCCCATACAAGCTTGAAAAGTATGCATAACATTATTGGATTCCTTGGTGAAGAACCACCTCTGCAGCCCAAACATGCCTATAACACAATGATTAAATACTCCCCTAAAAGTCAGAAGGATGCAGATTTAAGAGAGAGGCCAAGAGGGAAACAGCAGGGAAATACCTCAAAGGAATTACGGGGTGTTCCTCTAAGAAGGTGACACAGCCGACAGCCCAGCTGAAGTGCCTCCACACCAATGTACGCAGCATGGGCAACACGGGGAGTTGGAAGCCACTGTGCTCCTAGGAAGCTATGACATATTTGCCATTACTGAAACTTGGTGGGACAAATCCCATGACTGGGGCATGGCTATCGATGGCTACAGGCTCTTCAGAAGGGACAGGCGAGGAAGGAGGGGCGGAGGGGTTGCCCTCGACATCAAGAGATGGGTAGAGTGTGAAGAGCTGTCTCTGAAGAATAGCCACAAGCAGGTTGAAAGCTTAGGGGTAAGAATCAGAGACCGAGGCAACAAAGGGAACCTTGTGGTTGGTGTCTACTACAGGCTGCCCAATCAAGGGGAGCCTATTGACGAAGCCTTCTTACTCCAGCCACAGGAGGCATTGCATTCTCAGGCTCTCATCCTGCTGGGGGACTTCAACCACCCCAACGTCTGCTGGGAAAGTAGCATGGTGAGCTATAGGCAATCCAGGAGACTCCTGGAGTGCCTTGAGGATAACTTCTTAAGCCAGAAAATAGACAGCCCTACCAGAGGGGATGCGATACTGGACCTGCTGGTTACCACCGCACGGGTGGAGTTTTCAGTCCTGAGGAATATGGGTTAGGCGAAGAGTGATGTCAGGACCCTGAATTGTAGGACAAAATCCCAGCTCTTCAAGGAGGTATTCAATAGGACTGCCTGGGAAACTGCCCTCAGGGACAAGGGAGCAGAACAGAGCTGGCAGATCTTTAAGGATGCTTTCCATAGAGCACAAGAGCTCTTGGTACCCAGATGTAAGAAATCAGGAAAGGACGGCAAGAGACTGGCATGGCTGAGTCGAGACCTGCTGGTCAAACTAAAGGGCAAGAAGGAAATACATAGGCAGTGGAAGCAGGGACAGGTATCCTGGGAAGAGTATAGGGACATTGCCTGGTTGTGTAGCGATGGGGTCAGGAAGGCCAAGGCACAGCTGGAGCTGAACTTGGAAAGGGATGAAAATAGTAAGAAGGGCTTCTACAAGTATGTCAGCCAGAAAAGGAAGGTCAAACAAGACGCACCCTCCCGACGAACAGGACTGGCAAACTGGCAACAACAGACCAGGAGAAGGCTGAGGTACTCAACAACTTCTTTGCCTCAGTCTTCACTGCCAGCCTCTCTTCCCACACCTCTCCAGGGGATGGACTGCAAGGCAGGGACTGGAGGAGCAAGTAAGTTCTCCCACTGTAAGAGAAGATCAGGGTCATGACCACCGGAGGAACCTGAACATGCATAAGTCTACAGGACCTGACAAGATGCATCCCAGAGTTCTGAGGGAATTGGCTGACGTAGTTGCCAAGCCACTCTCCATGATATTTGAAAAGTCATGGCAGTCAGGTGAAGTCCTCGGTGACTGGAAAAAGGGAAACATTGCACCCATTTCTAAAAAGGGTGGAAAGGAGGACCCTGGGAACTACCAGCCTGTCAGTCTCACCTCTGTGCCTGGGAAGATCATGGAACAGATCCTCCTAGAAGCTATGTTAAGGCCCATGGAGGATAGGGAGGTGATTCAAGACAGCCAGCATGGCTTCACCAAGAGCAAGTCCTGCCTGACCAACCTAACCGCCTTCTATGATGGAGCGACTACATCAGTGGACAAGGGAAGAACCACGGATGTCATGAGTCTGGACTTCTGTAAGGCCTTTGACACAGTGCCCCACAACATCCTTCTCTCTAAATTGGAGGGAGGTGGATGTGATGGATGGACTATTTGGTGGATGAGGAATTGGTTGGATGGTCGCATCCCAAGGGTAGTGGTCAATGGCTCAACGTCCAGATAGCAATCAGTGACAAGTGGTGCCCCTCAGGGGTCCATATTGGGACCAGTACTGTTTAACGTCTTCATCAATGACGTAGACAGTGGAACTGAGCACACCCTCAACAAGTTTGCAGACGACACCAAGCTGAGTGGTGTGGCTGACATGCCTGAGGGATGGGATGCCACCCAGAGGGACCTGGACAAGCTCAAGAAGCGGTCCCGTGTGAACCTCATGAGGTTCAACAAGGCCAAGTGCCAGGTCCTGCACCTGGGTCGAGGCCACCCCTGGTATCAATACAGCCTGGGGGACGAAGGCATTGAGAGCAGCCCTGCTGAGAAGGACTTGGGCATACTGATAGAAGAAACGCTGGACATGAGCTGGCAATGTGTGTTTGCAGCCCAGAAAGCCAACCGTATCCTGGGCTGCATCCAAAGAAGCGTGGCCAGCAGGTCAAGGGAGGGGATTCTTTCCCTCTACTCTGCTCTGGTGAGACCCCACCTGGAGCCCTGCGTCCAGCTCTGGGGTCCTCAGCACAGAAAGACATGGACCTGTTGGAGCGGGTCCAGAGGAGGGCCACAAGAATGATCAGAGGGCTGGAACACCTCTCCTATGAGGAAAGGCTGAAAGAGCTGGGGTTGTTCAGCCTGGAGAAGAGAAGGCTGCGGGGAGACCTTCTTGTGGCCTTTCAATACTTAAAGGGGGCCTACAAGAAAGATGGGGACAGCCCTTTTAGTAGGGCCTGTTGCGATAGGACAAGGGATAATGGTTTTAAACTAAAAAAAGGGTAGATTTAGACTAGATATAAGGAAGAAATGTTTTAGAGTGAGGGTGGTGAAACACTGGCACAGGTTGCCCAGAGAGGCTGTAAATGCCCCATCCCTGGAAGTGTTCAAGGTCAAGTTGGCTGGGGCTCTGAGCAACCTGATCTAGTTGAAGATGTCCCTGCTCATTGCAGCGGAGTTGGACTAGATAACCTTTAAAGGTCCCTTCCAACCCAAACTGTTCTATGATTCTATGATTCTATGATTCTAATAAGCTACAAAAAATATTTCCAGCATCATGCTCCAATCTTCTAATGCACATGCATAAATAATCACATGAGACTGATTAGAGAAAATTTTTTATTTTGTAACAAAATTGTACATACTCAATTGAAAAACATGTACATTTCATCAGTGTCTATTAAAAGAAAAACGTACAGGAGTTTCAGCATATGCCTAATAAAATAGTTCCTTCTAATAGTTTTTTTCAAATCAAATACATCAAGACCTAAAGGACGATAGCAGAGGTTTTTTAACTATCATGTGGAAAGCATTATTAGTGCAGAAAGCTTTCTGAGTTAGTCTCTATAAAGCTTAGTGCTAGCTTGGGACAAGCGTACACAGATATCGCTACAGCAAGAATTACACGGTGCAACCCATTACTCAAAAAATTGTCTTCTAAAAGTGGATTTTGAGAGTTAGCTCTAATGAAGGACTTGGGAGTTGAAACTCCACGTAAACCTAAGATGAAACTGTAATCCCAAACCTCCCAATCTTAGACCTGCCTAAGGGCACCTGAATTTGCCACTCGCTTCCTTCTTTGACCCCAACATTGCCGATGCCCTGGGAGTCTGGGAGATGCTGGGAGCAGTGGAAGACTTCCTCCTCAGACATTTTACTTTTTTCAAAACCACTTGCTTAAATGACTTTTTTCCCAGCTAGTTCCTGATTTTTACTTTATTCCACAGTATACAGGGATTTTTTTATACCATAGCAATTTTTACTTTCTACCATACAAAGTTATTCATAAATACCAAACTCAGTACTGCCCTAATTCCTGACTATCCATGATGGATATGGTCCTAAAGCCTCCACTAAAAAAAATTACTGACAGAAACTCACCAAGCATCATGATCTACTTTCAGTCATGTTTCTGAATGCTAAAGTATCAGTTTTAAAAATAGCTTGAAGCTAAACACATTTCTACAGAAAACCATCATACAGAAAAAAAATAAGAATTTATAATAAGAATTCTTCTAAGAATTTAAATTTATCAGACGGTCTGTGTCTGCAAGGACAGCACATCAGCACCTGATACAGGCGGCAGTATGGGGATATTCAGTAAAATGGAAATCTGTTTTAATGTCTGAATAGTAGTATGCATTAATCTGTGAATAAATAATAAATATTTTTATACTGCCTGGCTTCTCTGTATAAAACCTGTGGTTACCACTGACTAAAATACATAATACCAAAATATTTCTCTTGGTTGGATATAAAGTGTTTGTATTCCCATTAGGCCTGTTTTTAAATGCCTACAAAACATTTTCAGAAAGTTAAAAATAGTATTTTGTTATTTGCTATCTATACTTAAATTATGGGCAACAGACAAAATTCTAGCAAAAAACCTGGGAAAGCTTTCAAAATATTAAAAATTTAGGACTACATGCAACACAGACAAACATTCACACAACTTTTGTATCAGTTTTGTACAAGAAGTCAGTATGAGGCATATAATCCATACTTTTGATAATGGAGCTGGCTGCTGGTAGAAGCACATGCTGTGACTGAGGATGCTATCAGGTGTCCAGGTAAGCTGTAGATCAGTTGTATGTTCATTTTTATTCATGACCTTATGCTTCAAAAAACTCTAAGTTTTATTCTTATCTATCCAGTTAACTTATGTTTAAATTTTTAAATTTCTACTATAGTGATAGGAAATGACCTCTTTTCACATTTAATTTCAATATATATTACTTTCCTACTAATTTTTTTTCTTTAACGTTTTCAGTTTTCTTTAGTGATCTTGAAAAAGCAACGTAATGCTCTATATTTCAGACTCCTTATATGCAAGATGTAGATAAGTATATCTTGTCTTTCAAGGAACTTTAGGATATCCAGATGAAAAGTTAAAAATAAAAATGATTTATCATTCTTACATAAAACTAACCTCAGAATTTTAAGCCTGCAGAAGCCAGCTGAGTCACAAGATCTTTTTTTTTTTGGTCTGGAAATAGGGAAGGAAATACCCTCTCAACCTCTGCACAATATTGCTGGGGGAAAAAAAAAAAAATTCCTACGACTCTAGCATGGAATTTGAAAAGAACAATCTACCTATAAAACCGTATTGAAATATAAAAACAATTCTTATAAGCAAAAAAAAGATTCAGCTCCAGCATTTTGCTGTTCCATCTTCATCTTAGAGCTGCAGTTTCCAGGTACTTTTGAGATGGTCTACTGTAGAAGTTGGTGAAACACTAAATAAATTATTTCAGTGTCTTTTCTTTGTCTTTCTAGGCTCAGACTACATACCAAAATTAAAAGCAGCTGGCAAAGCAAAATTAAATGTACAAGACTGATAATGAAGGGTTTACTTCCTTGGTAAGCTTTAACTTACAGGAAAGTATCTATGCTCAGATGAATATCCTTATGTAAAGGTTGGGTTCATTTTGTCATTAATATTGGTACATACTTCTAAGTTAGCAGCAAAACAAATGAATGGCTTAGGTCAAGAACACTCTCAATAGCATCTGCAAGGGTCGTCCTAGTCATAATATTCAGGATTTACCTGTTACATCTGAGAAAGAATCCACACAGCCAGAAAATATAATCAGGTTTGTCTCATATGGTGTAGCTTCTAAGCACGTGATGATCAATCAATTTGAAGGGAGTCCCCACTGGGGAGAGTCGAGCTCAAAGGCTCATCACAATGGCTGATGTTCCTCATAGGACTGGCGTACCCATGAGGGTCACCTCCCTCCACGACCAGCACATCAGACATTTATGCTGTCAGCTACCAGTGGGGACCTAGGATTACAAGACCCACTTTTCCCAAAAAAGTCACTAGTGCCAGTGGATTTTCTCCCACAAAACCTATGAATGGCTGTTGACCCCGTTCCCTTTCCTCCCAGTCCCTACCAGTACTGTATGGATATGCTCCAAGTGGATTTAGCTCTTCCTGACTTTTTTCCTTAGGGTGGAAAATACAATATGACCATACTAACAAAGGTGTTTTACGGATTATTAAAACAGACTTTCTTCTCTTATTTACTGGGAGGAAAAATTATTTCATTTTTTAGGTATTTGAGAGGCACTAGAGAATATAGTGGTGCACAGACATTTCTCTGGAATTAAAATATCTGCTCATACGACTGTAAGAGTCTCAGTAAAAGGAACGACAGACTTGACCTGAAGTAGAAAGTGAATAGTTACTAAAACGCTTATTAAGCTTACCTTTTATTTTGCAAACCAACAGACACTGCAGTAAATTTTTGCATTCTGAAATATTTAAAGAACTTAGGAGCTGGCTTCTCAGCTTCCCTGCACTGCTACTGTGCTTGTACTGTACACAGATTTACAAAAAAATCTGTTTTCAACAGATGCTGTTTTAGCAGCCAAAAATAAACATGAAAACCACTGTAATAACCAATAAAGAAATTAGAAGGGGGAACAGAAGACAGTCATGACACTGTCTCGTACTACATTTAATCCCCATGGGTGCGAAATCCTTGTGCTTGAAAGAAATCTTCATGATACATTTCTCAATACCTTAAGGAAAAAAGTAGAGTGGTTTATTATCAAAGCAAGGAGCATTAACAAGTGCACTACAGCATGGCATACAGCGTTCCAGGGAAGATCAGCATCTGGTTTTGCTCTTCACATGATTTTTATACTCTGTATAATTTCCAGTCTGAGATTTCCCAGTCACGATGCACTTTGCGTATGTTCAGTCTTCTCTACATTACTGTGCAATGGCATTTCTGGGAGTGGACATAGTTCCTGTAATCAGCAAGCTGCTTCAGGTACAAATCCGAAGGCCATCTGTGCATCTCTACAAAATTGCGCTCCTCCACTAAACAAAGCAATAAAGGAATTAAATGTAATATGCAAACATACAGCACAAGAGCAGAGGCTGCAAAAAGTCCTTTAAAATAGGTTAAAAAACATTAAGGACATCAATACAACTAGAAATGTAAAGATGAGTGCTGTCCATTTTGCCTAGATCTTCCTATAGTACAGACAGAAGAGGTACCACACAGCATTCCCTTGCTATTAAGTTAGCAATAAATAAGTTACTTAATAAAATAAATACGAGTCATTAAAGAGAGCAGAGAGATTGTCCTAAAGATGAATATTCTTTATGCTTAGAAGATAAGCAGATGTGGTAGACAAAGGCGAGGGTTTTCCTATGCTACAACGGTATTAAGGAGGGTATTTCAGTCCCTATGCCAATAGTTTGTCTCAAGATCATTACAAAAAGCAAGGTAAGGAGAGCAATTAAGAATTCAGCATGATTTTTACCTTTTCTTCCATGTGTTTTTTTTGTCACTGACAAAATAATCTAACAGAGCTTCTAGCCATATTATTCAGATGAACACGCTTTGCCTTTGCAGAAGTAGGCATTTTCATCCCCCTCCCCCAGATTTTCCCGAGTCAGCCTGCAGCAGAGGTTGCCCAGTCCTCTTAGGGGCTCAGACCAAGCCAGACAGAGACCAACGCACAGAAGAGAAAGGTGCAGCTTGGGGAGGGCTGAGGTCAGGGAAATTGCAATAACGGGCAGCAGGCAGCGCCCTCCTGCTTGCCTTCTGCAAAACGCAGGGCTGCTTCTGAAGATTGCAGCTATCGGAAAGCCGCAGGGGAGCCGCTGCCTCCTGCTGCATTGCTCTCCCTGAACCTTGAGGCAATGCTGAGTTATGGTGTCCCGAGTAAGAAAGGTCAACCACCCGTAACTGCTGCTCTCTGGGAAGCGTGCTCCCATCAGAATGCGCCTGTGAGTGTTTGTGCCCTGGCAACCCGGGACGGACCGGTCGTTTACCACCCCTGTAATAAAGCAGCTTTGTGTTTGTGAGTGGATGCTATGAGATGGGCTCTGCCTGCAGGAGTGATCGTGAGGTGCTGGGGACGGCCGCGGTCCCACCGAGTTTCTCACTTAGGGGTGCAATGTCAGTGCCACAGCTTGACATCTGAAGTTTAGGCACGATTAAGCCTTACAGGGCTGGCTGCCCGACTGTATCTTGTACGACTTTAAAACTATGAAGGACTGCAGTCTTAAGATTTTTTCCTCTGCCAAGTTCACAAAATTGTACTTAAAGGTGTCATACAATATATGCATTGAATCCTTTTGCTTCCATTACTATGTTCCCTAGATACATTTTCAAGATAGGTTTCATTTTCAAAATAGGCCATCCGCGTGGACCTCAGGAAACCTCCCAGCCCCACAGCTGAGCAGCCACTGAATCACGGCAGCAGTGTGGAGCAGTGCTGGGAACTGCAAGCAGTATCCCGAAAGCAGAAGTGTTTTCCTGGCAGCGGGGGAATTTGGGAGGGAAGAAGGGAGGGAGGGAGGGAGAGAGGAAGAATATGGCCAGCTTTGTCAGTGAAGCAACATAGTGAAAGCAGAAACTGATTGCCCAGCAGGAGGGGGATTGATAGGATTAGTAGCAAGAAAAACCACAGAAAGTGGAAGCAAATTTCCAGGCTGAAGAAGAATGGTGTGACGTTTGCCAGCAAGAGAAGTCAGTCACTGGAAGCAGGAGGTAATTTCCCAGCACTGGAGGGATGGGGGAGCGTCCCCCAGGGCACTGGCATTAGTGGGGACAAAGGGGTGCTGCTGAGGACAGGGTGACAGAAGAAGGCTTGTCTTCACTGCTGCTGGCGTCTGGGGCATTTACGGTGATGTTCACCAGCTTTGCTCACCAAGTTGGTCGTGCAGGACGAAGAACAATCTCCTCCGTGCTCTCTTCGAAGCTCTCACCAGTAATACACTACTTCCCTTGCCCATGACAGCCAGAAACAGCAGGAAGGGAAGCAAAGTGAGTCTCCTGTGGACTGACACCCATCAGCATGGGTGCCCTGCTTTTTCACATTTAGTCCAGACCGGGCTATACAAAATGGACATTTCAGAAGATGAACAGATGAGCCACTGGAAGATGAATTCCAGGTCCAAACAAAGCAGGGAGGACCTAGCTCTCCTTTCTTTGCTCATAATGATTACAAAGTCATCCGTCATCACACATACATATATGAGCCTTGCAAATGAGGAAAGAGGACCTTCAATGTATTCTGGACCAAACAGAGCTTCAGCTCACTGATAAGAAAAATTCCCTTCTGGAATACACTGGCCCCATATCAATGGTCTGAGTATGAACCATGGGTCAAAGAGATGCACTCATCAAGATCACCTTCAGCAGGGTGATGAAAAGTCTCAAAGGCAATGAGCAAAACTTTCTAGAGTTACATATCAGGAAACAAATATACTGTTTGGGAAAATAAATATCAGTTATCTGGAAGAACCTGGGTTTATTTACTTGAATGGACATTATTTGTTTGATTTCATGAGATCTGCTGGAGAGTACTGTAAGAATCCTATTTTCCCCAAAGAAAACTCTTAAAGAGCAGGTATTAGAAGTGACTCATTACCTTGATTCAAATGTACAAACTAAACAAAATTATGTACATAAGGTGGAGGGGTTGACACCATGACCAAACTGCCCTAGTCGATTCAGTTATGGGTGGGAACATGGCCATCAGCACAGGAGACAAAAGACAAGGCGAAGCGGTTGCTGGCTATGCTGCTCTTCACATGTCACATGCTGGTCCCACAGTAGGGTGCTAAACCATCCAGCTCAAACAGACTCTGGACTGGACTAGACTGTATAGCCTAAAGAAGTCCTGATCATCTTCTCATGCAGAAGTAGTATTGTCCAGTACCTCACTTAAGCAGAACTGAAAAACATTTCTTGTTTTAAAAGTAATTGATAAATTACCTGAAAGATCTTGAAATTCAGGCTTTTGACTGAAGATGAGGTAGTTAGTGGCAATAAAATGAAGAAGCCAAGTTGAAAGGCAGTCAGAATTGTGAAACTGCGAGAATAAAGGAAACATGAACAATACTTAATGCTACCATGTCTAAAACACCACCACACCTCGCATGTCAAAATATTTCAGATTTCCACTGTCAACATAGCAGTTTACTAAAAAAAGTTTTGACTGTAGGAGATAATGAAGCAAAAGCCATTCAAAGGTAAGGTGCATGGCATGTTGGTTTTGTTGTCTCCTCTTTCTCTACAAAATCCTGTTCATATAAGACAATATCCTGCTTCAGACTTGTAAACAACTCAGTTTTTATTTTCCTCTTGTTTTCCAAATCTGTCTTTACTGTCTCCCTCTCTCTCTTTTTCAGCCTCTAATCTTTTCTTTTCATACTTTTTATGTATTTCACTCAATATTCTATCAGGTTAGATCTCCTTTGCCACTTGCATATAATACAATTTTCTTTTTGTCTAAAAGAGGGAGTAGTGCAGCTTCACTTGCCTGAAACACATCTTTTCTGGCAGAAGTTGCAATTAAGCTGAATTACTGCAATGTGTCTTTAATGAAGAAAATCACACAGATTATGGTATGACTGCGCATTCCACAATAAAAGGCTGAAGAAGGCCTTATGTTAGCCAACCTTGTGCCACTAGATATCCCTAATCAATAGACGGTATATCAGTGTTTGTCCTTGGGAATGGAAAGTATTAAGATCTTAAAAACCGTAACAATTATGTTTTAAAAACAAACAAAACCCCCACTAATTAGAGTCAACATATAGATTCTTATTTAATACATACAACACATACCTTAGCTTTTTTGAGCAAGCTAACAATACTGAGACTTGTGGATGCCAGTTCCCTGCTAGGCATGCTCTGAAGCTGCGTGATAATGTAAAGCTCACAAATATGCTGGAGTCTCATTACTTGGTACATCTCTGCACAGATCAAGAGAGACATAGCTTGGAGAATACTGGCTGAAAAACAAGAAAACAGAAATGACAGGTGGTTTACTTTTTTGACAGGATCATCAAAGCCACTTCTCACAGAGTCATCTTTTAAACACTGAACAATGAAAACAAAATCAAACTGAGGCTGATCACCTTCTTTTGTTTTTCATTATTATCATTATAAGTTTTCTACATCATTTTCTTTTTCCAGAAAAACTAAGTAATTAACAGGAAAAGAGTAGTTAGTACTTTTTAGAAGGCAAGTGTAATAAATTGTAGTCAATGTTTTATATCTTGAAGATGCTGAGTCAAGTGGTGCTGGTCTATTTAAAGTAAGTGATGATTAATAAGAGGATTTAGCTTTCTAACTTCTCTTTCTAAAAAGAACCTCTATGATACATGTGCAAGAAAATATAGTGAAAAGGCTAAAGAGAAAATGGAGCAAAGGTATTTTTAAAAAAATGTGATATGATGGTTGCATATTTAAACTGATGGACAAGGAAATGTTAGACTGAAAAGAGAAACATATGGAAAACCTAAGAATAAGGTAGAATTATTTGAAAAGAAAACAAAAGCAAAAATACATATCATACCATCATTCATTCTATCAAAGGAAAATTATCTGTATTTAAATCATGCTTCATATTTAGTATGTAGATTTTCTTCTCATTAAAGTACACAAAGGTTAAGACACAAAGAATACTTTAGCTCAATTTATCTTGCCAAATACTCCAGGTGACTTTTTTTTTTCTGGTTTTGCATACAAATAAGATATCCATGTGTATAAAAAAGTTATTCTTGCAATTTAATCCTGTTTATATTAAAATTAACAAAATATATGCTAAGCAAAATGACAATTTTGAAATAAAACCCAGAATTAAGATTAGAAAGCAGTATTATTTTGATATAGAAAGAAAATTCCAAATATTGTAATGGACCAGAAATTAAATTTCATTGTTTTTTGAGTCTTGCTATGTAAGCACAAAACAGTGATATTTGTTGTGCTTCCAGTTGATTTTACTCAAATAAGATTGATTTACGTTTTTATTGTACCATATGAACAAGTTCTCTTTCTTGAGTTATTATCCATGAAAATATTGTCATTTTCAATTAAATAAATGCTGCTACATTCTATCAATGCCCCACTGTGGAAAAATGAGTAACAGATATATGTGTATTTTTAAATTTTCTTACCTGGGCAGCAGGAGTCGGTATAAAGATACTCTAGAAAGGAGAGGAAAGTGTCTTTGGAAACCCCATACACCGGAACCAGAATACTATTTGCTTCTAGATAATTACCATTAAACATAGCTGCCATTACCTCACAGCGAGCTACCAAAACTGCTCTGTGGGCTGGTACAGTTGCACCTGCAGGATGCAAGACAGAATATATGATCATTTTAAATACACTGCAATATCTTGATTTTAAAGCTCATATTTTCTTAGAAGGCCTTCATTTCACTGAACATGATTTAAAACAATTTTAGTGTGCTTAAAATTAACAGCATCCAACTGATAATTAATGACACACTCACTTTATACTAGATGTTTACATCTGCCTAGCAGCCACCAGCAAAGAAAGAAATACCAAATTTATTTTGACAATATTTCCCAATACCAGGTGCTCCAAATAGGGCAAACTTTTATCAGTCAAAACCAGGCTTTCAACTCGTTTAAAATCTGACACCACTGGAGTTACACCAGTTTACACTAAGTGAAACTCTGGCCCATTGCATAAATATGCAGTGCTGTGAATTATTATGCAGATGAGTAATTTGTGTTCATCAGTAGTACCATTAGTAACGAATATGTGTTCCAGAAGTCAAACTTTCACATAACCACATAGAGAAAGGCAAATTATCACAGCTGAAATTCCATTAAATTCATTAAGTAAGTATGAATTTAACCAGATTAAGTATTTTGCCTAAGTGAATTTCCTGATGGGTGTCTTAGTTGATAAATTTTTCTAGAAAGTTTTCCATTTTGTAATATTTGAAGTGAATCATTTACTTTACTACAGCATTTGTAAGACCTAGTAAGGTTAACAGCCCAGCACAGTAGAGGTCTTACAGGCTCTTAATGAAAATGTTGATAGCCTGAGGTGCCAGTCCTGACACTGAGACTTCTGCAGAGTCCAGTGAACTTGACAGTCCTGTGTGCAAGAAAGTGTCAAACAAGTGCCAGACAGGACAGGAACCAAAGACAGAATGAGAACTCACAGTCAGATATCAATGTTTTAATCAAAATTATAATAAATAGATCAACTGACATGCAAGATAAATATACTGTAAATACTTACATAGAAGTGACTGTCTTAATTTCCTCCTTAACCACAACCCTGCCACCTGCCTAATTCCTTGAAGACATCTGGCACTTTTTCATTTTTGTTCTATTTCTATTCACCTGTGCTTCTATTCCAAATTGTCTAAGCTGCATACAAAATTTATATATTTCTATATAGAGAGAACACATATCAATGGTATTATATATTTATGCATGTAACACAAACAATACATGATGCAGACGTGATGTCAGATACACGTGCAGTTTTGTATGTGCATGCAATTGGATATTTACCTACTAATTAGGAGGTTCAGTCACATTATGAGTCTTTACACAGATATAATGGGTTCCCATTTTCAATAGCTCCCAACTACTTTTGTAAGCTAGAAAGCTCAAAGCAACCCCCGATATTCAAGGAATTAGTTAAAAATGTATTTGTCTGATCAAGACTAAAGCCTTCAGTTTCTTTTAGTAATTATTTAATTTTAATACAGTTGTTGTGGCTGATGAATTAGAGAAAAAGGCTTGGAAGATTTATCAAGAATTAGGAAAAACAGTTCCATTTTAGAAGTGGATAAGCATACTTTTTAAAAAATATTTGTCAACCCATTCGGCAGTAATTTTTTTTCTGTAAAATATATAGTGGTGGTACGGTTTCATCAACTTCCCACAAAGCCTCTCTCAGGAGTGGGACACTGAGATGAATTGTTCATGTCGTTAAACTCAGCATCAGTATTTTGTTCTCATTTTCAAAGAGCTTTTTGTTTTTGCTACATATTAAACAGAACATCAAGAAAGAATCTGCTTGTCCTCGTGTGCTTATGTTTGAGGGATTAATGTTTCATATTTGGCTCTGAGATTTAAAGCTGAAAATAATTAAACAATTGTCTAATCCTAAAAGACCATTTCTGCCTGAAGGGTGGGCATTGACAAATCGAGAAAATCATTAGCATTTAAAAAACATCTCACACTCATTCTCACAAAAAGATGCGACACTTTTTCCCCCCATATCTTTATTTTTACGGGTGCATTTAATTTCCAGAAAAAATCAACCGTGACACTGCAGCATATTGGTGCACCCAAGCACAGTGTTGCAGACAAAAAGGGAACAAAAGACAGTTTCACCGGTGCGGCTCCTGCTTTTGCCTTCGCCGAGGAGCACTCAGCATCTTTGTGAGCAGACCTATGTAACACCACCAACAACCTTTGTAACTTAACAGTCTGTTACAGACAAGTCAGCATGAAAAGCCAGCCTCTGCTCCCCCACATATTTTTAATCCTGGCCACAAAGAGTACTAAATAATTACCATCACCTCAACAGACTTTTTTTAAAAAAAACCACAATAATTTAGATGGTTCTTTTCACACTTGTAGGGTTAAGCAATAGGCAGGTCTAACCTAGGCACCTGCAAGGCTGAAGGTTGCTTTCATAAGGAGTCACCTATCATACAGAAGTTGCAGAGACCTGTGACAGAAACATGAAGATCGGTAGGCGTACATCTAGAAGGGCAGTAAAACACAGCAGATGTTGTTGGCACCTAGATTAGCAGGTCATCAAAAACCCAGCACATATACATGCATTTCTAGGGATGCCCACGTTGGGGGAAAAAGGGCAGTGAATAAAGGCTAAGGAGGCACAGGAGTGGGACACAAGTCCCTGTCAGTTTCTGGAGGGCAGAGAAAGGCACATCCACAGCCAGCGCCAGCCTGACACGGACAGAGGGAAGGTGGTCAGGAGTCAATAACCAGTATCTCTGGTCTTTTCACTGAGGGCAATGAGCGTAGACATGGCCACTGGAGTCCATGCCTCTCTGAGGTTTAATGTTGGGCAGAGCTCTCGGATACATCCCAGTACTTGTGCAGGTGGGAATGTGAGCGAGACAAGTTTTAAAATAAAATCACCATCCCTTGTGATGCAATCCCTGGTTTAGCCTTGTTACCTTGGTGCTATGCCATTGCAGGAGCCTTTCCCACAGCACATCCCTCATTTTGCTAAGCCTCCAAGGGGTGTGTGTGAATCAGGAAGGCACAAAGTCTACCATGACAGGCACAGGGCATTCGTACAGGCTCAGCCCTGATAAACCATGTTGAGAGGTGACACTGCTGTAAAGCATCCACAGGGACAAGTGTTAGTTCTAAGAAAAAACTGCTTTCCACAGTGATAGCAAAGCATATACATTTTCTTAGTTTTGATGCATCAGAAAATACAGTCACCTCTGTTTCCCACTCTCCTGCAGACTGGATAAATGCTGGAGGCACAGCGGTGCCCATGTCAACAGAAGCAGAGGTACCATACCTTGTATTTTGAAGATGACATCAGCTAGGACAGGCGTATTAAAGAACAGCCTGAGAGAAGTATTATACAGCCGTTTTATCTGGTGAGATCTGTAGTCCTTTACAGTGCTTAGCTGCAAAATAAATTATTAATAAAACACAATCGCGTATAGCTGCCCACAGAATAAAAGATTACAAGACATCATTTATACGGGGAAACTAAAAAACAGCCTTTTGCTTCCTACTTTATATTCTTTTGCTAATGCTACTGAGCCATGCCTCTCGCACGCGCAATCCTCTGCAATCACCTTTGTCATTCATTTTCCTATTTCCCATAGTGCAGCGGCTCCAAGGCATCTCTGTCTCCTATACTTACACCCCAGCTCTCGCCTTGGTACTCACTGACCTGTGACAAAACTCCCCCATCCAGCAACTCTGGGCAGGTTTGACTGCATCCTGAATTTTCTGGACTCCAAACTTTTACATACATGCCCTGTTCAGACCCAAGGCTGCAGAAACACAATGTTTGAGAGTTCTGGGGGAGCACTGATGGGATACACATCCACCCCCCCGGTGCGATGCCATGGCAAGGCAGCCAAAAGTTTTGTGTTTCTTGATATTGCCCTGATATTGCTATTGCCTCCACAGAGGCACAGGGAGCTCACAGGCTAAAACACAGACTTCTCTTACAATAACCTGGGCATGCTAGCATCAAGAGCCTCCAAAACCTGGTACTTCCAGTTAGTTTTTCAGTTTTGTTTTTCTTACTTTAAAAATGGAATCTAAAGCTACCAAAACGAATAACATCAAAATCATATTGATAGACTGTGATAAGTGAAATTCAGATGAGGTTGAATTTATGGTTAAAATTTTATCCACTTTATATAATTAATTTTTATCAAGAAAATGACAATTCTTTTTTAGTCCTCATGTCTTCGAAGAAAAACTTTTAAATGTGAAATAAAAGTATCCCAAAGACATAACAAAACACCAGAAGAAACAACAACAACTCGGGCTTATTATCTTAAAAGTTTTCAGGACTTTCCAAGATCAATCCTATGAATGTTTTAGCTGTGGACACTTAGGACTGGCAAGTCTATAGCTGAGTGATCAGAAGCTTAAAACAGCTAAGAAACTTTTTGGTCTTTATATTATGTTATCTCAAGACAGTCCAAGATGATTTTCCATTTAAATTGACAGAAATACTTTGTGCAAGTTCTATAGTATCAGGGAATGTATAAGCTCTATCAGCAAATGTCTGTTAAAACTAATTCTATATTGTAACTTTTTATTAACATAATAATGTGACATAAATTACATTTTACTGTGAAGTCATCTGCTGAGTTAAATATATTGAGCTATAGACAGATTCCCACATCACAACACTTATAAGAGAAACTAACTCACCTGATCTACTGCAGAAACATAACTTTGGGCGCATATTCAGGAAAGCAAAGCTTTCCTGGGCAGCCTCTATTAGATGAGAATTAGGAACACATAATCATATTGTTAGACAATGGGCAAAGCTGTGAATATGAGTAATCCCTTTAGGATACCTACTTGTGTGCTTTTTACCAATTGCAGTAATTCTGCACATTACATCAAACATCTCTGTGTTTCTATTTTGCACATGCCTGTGAACAACCCACTGATAAAGTAATGAAAGCTGTGTAAGCCAAAGTGAGTTTAAAACAAAGACTGACAAAGAAACCTTGTCTACAAAACAATTTCCCAAGAACTTAAGTAACTAGTACTAACAGTTGCCCCAAGAGAATGAGATGTACCTTCCCTGGAGTTTTCAGGATACATTTAACTTTCTCAAGCACATGTTCAGTTTTTTCTGGATCCTTCAACTTCTTTTTTATATCCTCTTCTAATTGTTCCCACTGGAAAGCACCTGTCACAAGACCAGGTAAAGTTGGATTATAAATCAACAAGGCACAGTCCTTAGCAGGCAGAGAAAAGATGATATCAATGCCAAACAGATCCTGCAGAAACTATAGTTTTTGCACATAAATCAGCCAGATCTTTGTGCTTAGGAAGGGCAAGATGCAACTCTTGCACAATAAAACTTCTATGGTACTTTTACAAGAATGCAATCAAGTAGAGACAGATCAGGGCATCACCCTTACTTTGAAAATCAATTTCTGGATTCATCCCAATTCAACCACTACATATTGCAGGTAGACATTCAGAAAAAAACCCTGAATGTTTCAATATTTATGGAAGTTCTTTAGCTTCTGCTCATATTGCTGGTTGCATTGCTTTGCAGGTGTCTGAACCAGAAAAGCTTCATGCACAGTTATATTCTGAACACTGGTGTCTAAAAACAGCACCAAGTTTGCAGTAGAAATTCTTTTTTCCTTATTTTAAGAGTCAAAACCATGATATTCTCTTAGGTGTCTCAATAGCTTTCTTGGAAAAACTGAAAGCGTTGACCAGTGTTAAAACAAACATACTTTATCCTTGCACACTTTGCTGGAATAAGTCTCAAAGACACCATGGGGCTTTTTGGTAACTTTCAGCTCTGATCCGCAGGGTGATGCAGCCAGGAAGAGTCAGAGACAAATAAAGCTCAGGATAAAACACAAGTCAGCACAGCCCTGAAGGCACTGTGCTGCAGAAAAGGCTGAAACAGCCCATACAGCATACGGCATCTTTAGTTCTATAAACTCCCATGTATACCATATGGATGGCAAGTGTCTATAACCTCGTGGGCATAACATCATGGTCCTGAAAGGCTGAAAATGATGACACTGCCTCATGATCTGATCGCTTCTCAGCCTGTGCCTTAAACATCTTTGAAAGACCTCATCATCTCTCAAAAGTACTAAATAGTGCAATGACTTTTGGCAATGCCCTTCAGGTTGGGGGCTGTGACTTACAGCAGAGTTTCATCTACAACTGTACAAAGTTTCCCATCTCTTTCGTTGACATAAGCAAATGTAAAACTAATACACAGAAGGCAGCAGACACACTTATCTTTCACCTGCTGAAATTCCAGGTTTAATCCTCTATTCATGTCACCAATAAATAAAAAAATCAATCCATGCACACTGAAAAACTTCTGCATCTATTCTTTATGTTTGACTCTGGTTTGGAAAGAACTGAAAGGGATGTTGTCAATGTACAAACCCTAACTGAAAGCTGAAAGAGTCTCCCTTGTGTCTTCACAAGCCAGTATTCATCTCTCAGCTACTAAGGCAGAAATCCTTTTCATATATCAGGCAGGTATCAATCTGCAGAGATTGACTAAGCTTCTTTATGGATGCAGCTTTAACAATATAATTATTTGGGGCTTTTTTTATTACAGTTAAGATCAGAATGCATCATTTAAAAGCCTGCTGATTCTTTCGACAAATATAAAATATGTATTCTTATGTACTGACATCTTGCAAAGTATTTTGTAAAGAATAAACGGGTACCAGGTACTTCCAGAAAAAAAAATAATTCTCTTTCACCTGAGGATTCCTAAGCAACACATAAAACGATATAAAAATATCAGTGTCATTTTAACAGACAGCTGGGATTAGGTAGGTGAGTACTGCCTGTACGGAATTGGTAGCAAAACACATGTAACATATCAGAGCCTCCTGCACTCCAACCAGTTATCAGTGTTTTCTCTTCAGCAGCACCATACCCAGAAGAGAAATCACTTGAGTTTTCTTAAGTAACCCTGCACTCTCGACAATATGATTAAAACATGCAACTTTTAAAAATATTTTAAAAGCCCGAAATCTGAAACTGACTCAAACTCTAAATTTTTTTGACAAAGCTTTTGAATATTATTCATGTTAGCTTACAGACTTTGGCCAGTAAAATATTGCACTTACTTTATGTTCATTAGATCTGGAATGACAACTAATTTAATTTTCATTAAATCTAGGTGAAGAGTTTTTTTCATATAGACATTGTTCATAATTATCACAAGGGATAAAACAGATGTAGCAACATGGCAGGACACATCTCCCAACAGCAAAGGCATGTTCCTTAGGGTGATGCACGTACCCCGCCATGAGATATCAGCTGTATGAGAAACGAGTAGCCAGACCCATTCCCAGGGGGTACCTGAATAAATGAAGTGGAGGATGTCTGGAAGACAAGAGCAGAAGACAGAGTCCTTCACCACCACCCTCACCGGTGGCACGCAGGGTGGGACGCCACGGGGGGCCGGGGGGAAGGCAGCCCCCACGTCCACTGCGAAGAGGCTCTGTGCCGTCCGCATGATGGAGGCATCGCGGATGTCGGCAGGGCTCTTCACCTCGAAAAGCAGCATGAAGAGGTGGCTGACGGAGCAGAGGATGATCTTGTGAGCCTCCACTACTGTGCTGAGGTCTTCGGGGTAAAATGCCACATCCGCGCACTGGCAGCAGCAAAGTAGGTTGTGCAGGTCTGCATCATAGTGCGAGGCTTCGCCCTTTAAGATGGGCATTTTTTCTGTGAAAGAAAATGAGTCAGGCTGTACGACTGAGGCAAGTATTAACCACAGGACAACTCTGTTTCCAGAGACCTGATCAAATGAAGGACAATTTTTGAAAGAAGTATTCAATGAGAAAATTTCTTCTATGCCATTTGAATGTGTTTAGTAAAATACTCTAAAAATAGAAATACTTAGTACAATAAAATAAGAAATACAAGAAATACTTAGTTTAGTAAGAAGTGTCCATCTTTTTAAGAAACCTCTTTAGGCACTTAAGTTTGAAAGAAACCTTGCCTATGAATGCCGAACCTAAGGGATCTGAGTGAATTTCTAGTACATGTGAGAAGAGACAACTACATATTCAGAGGTACCTACTTGTCAGTAATTATTTCACTGAATAAATGCATCAGATGCTCAGAAATCATGTGCAGGAAATCACGTGCATGGGCATATACCTCTCCCTTGTTTCATTTGCAGCAAACAAAAATATTACTTGATGATATTGTAGAATACAAAGCATGATGTAATGACTTTCTTTTATAATTTGTCTGTAAAGCTTTTATGTAAATCTTTATTAATTCATGTTTGTATTATTTCATCAAGTGCACCAGAAAACCACTCTTATTGTCTAAAATAAATTAGAAGTCCATTGCAATCTTACATATTGCTATACAATTCTTCCCAAATGAATTAAACCGTCACTAAAAGATGATGCAACTAGGGCAACACAACCGGAACAGCTGATGATAGACAGCACAGCTCACAGTAATGATTACAAAAAGTTAATTGCACAAAGAACATGACACACATAACAAATGATACTAGAGACCAGACATCAGTGAGCACCTGGCTGTTCAAGCTGAGGTGGTTGAACTCGGTGGCACTTCTGCGTCTTTTTCCTCTTCTTCATTTTTTCAGACGACTTCTGATTCAAACTTTGGATCATAAAATATTCCAGCTAAAACACAAAATGTATTTTTAAAAAATCCTAGTTATTTAAGAACAACCTAGACATCAAATTAAGGAGAACAAGTGGGTGCTGTATGAGGATTGAGGCTACTGACACTATGAACAGTCATCGGGGTCATTGAGTCCCAATACTCCTTTACCACCAGAAGGTACCAAATGTGGTTGGAATTACCACAATTTAAAAGGCTATTTATTCAAATGATGGTGGTTAATTCTCTTGTATTTAATCTTCCCAGAAATGACAGGCACAAAGATATTAAATTTACCAACTTCCGTAGATGCTAATTACAGAATTACAGAGAATAATAAGACTTGATGGATAACAGTCAGGAGTAAGTGATGGAAACAACAAAACCATACATGAGCTCTTTGGCCTGCAACTAATCACCACCACCACGCAATGCTACTGTGTCCTCTGAAACAGCCACATTACAGGGTGATCTTTGTGGGCAAGGTTTGTTTCACTGGGACAGACTACAAGTGTCATCACTGCAATAAAAATGTACCTGAGGGGAAATGGTCCCTTTTACAGGAACGAAGAGGCACAAAGGGCGGTTCAGCTTGAGTTAATGCACGTCTTAAACACTTTTATCACCCAAGGTATTATTGTAGCACATATAGTGCTTTCTAAAAACTAGGAAAATACTCTGACTGAACCAGATGTTGAGTGGACTCCTCGTTTTTAATTGGGAATGAATGGATCCAATAAAAATTGGCTAACTGTTGTGCCAGATATTCCAAGTTACTATCAAATCCCACAGAAACACACTGTACCTATACACCAGAGACAACAGTACAAACCATGTGAAATTACTGTGCCAAAAGAACTGCATTTTTTTTGTTCAAGCCCAAACACCACTGGGAAAGTAACCAAAAGGTTCAAAAAAAGGCTGAGCTTAAAACACCTTCATAAAACTGAAAATGAAAAATCAATGTGAAATAATTTTATGGAGAAGACAAATACATCTGAATGGCTGCATTTAGAAACTGCTCCCTGTCTTCAGGAGAGTGGAAAAAGAAGCAGCTCATTAGAGGTGTGACATTTTAAGAGGTCTCTCAGCTTCTGCCTCATTTGGCTTCTCTGCATCTGACCCCAGGCTCTGCTCAGGATTGCAAGCTGTGTCACAACTGCAAACTGAGTGACCACAAGAGTATGCTGAAAAATCAGGCAATTCAACAATCTTACCCGTCTCACTTTACAATTACAACAGCCATGAGAGTTTGAGCAATTAAAATAAAAAATAGCAGGATATTATGGAATAATTCAGGTTGGAAGGGGCCTGTGGGTGCCACCCACTCAGGGAATCTGCTCAAAGCAGGACTTGTCTTGAAAGTCGGATGGGGTTGTTGAGTGCCTTGTTCAGCTGAGTTTTGATTATACCATCCCAGGAAGATAACAGGACAGGAATAGGACAGGAAAAAAATATTGCGATGTGTAGTATGGCTTTCCTAAATCTTCCTAGAAGGTAGTTAAAACCAGAGCAACCTCAGCACTGCCAATTCAGCTAACATCATAGAATCACAGAACGGTATGGGTTGGAAGGGACCTTAAAGATCATCCAGTTCCAACCCCCCTGCAATGAGCAGGGACATCTTCAACTAGATCAGGTTGCTCAGAGCCCCATCCAACCTGACCTTGAATGTTTCCAGGGATGGGGCATCCACCACCTCTCTGGGCAACCTGTGCCAGTGTTTCACCACCCTCATCATAAAAAATTTCTTCCTTATACCTAGTCTAAATCTAGCATCAGTGGGAACTCGCCCTCGGTGGGAGGGCTCATGGTCTGCCTTTGCTTGCTCTCTGAAGCCCTGACATCGGCCACACACCTTCCATGTGTGACACCCTGCTTTCAGCCCAGGGGTTTCTCACTCACCACTCCTCCAAAGTATTTCTGTATGTAGAAGTCATTAAGAGTGTGCAGTTCGAGGTAAGTAGCTCCTAGCTCCTTGGCCAGCTGCACTCCCTCAGAGGTGGTGACACAGCTTCTCCTGTCTGAAGTGCACAGGGGGCAGGTGCAAGGCACTCCTGGGGTAAAAAGTCATGCAAAAAAGCCATTTTTGTCAAACAATCCAGAATACTTACCTTCCTAAATAATCACAAAGATGTGTTATTTAGGAAAAAAACAAAACCAAACAAACAAAAACCAAAAAAGGGAAATGGAAACATAGTCATTTTAAGAAATCTATAATTACTGAAAAAAATGAACTTCTTATTAATCAGTTCAAAATACCAGCTGCTATACAAAGCTCAGCTTACATTACATTAGCATTATTTTACATTAGGTTTTTTTAAGGCAGAAAAGTCAAGCAGGACTTCCAGAAGCCAGGTTTGCCTTAGGGCCTTGGTATCCTTATATGCACAGGTGTTGTACTAGCCTGCAGGTGTTACCATTCATTAATGTCACCCTTAAAGTTGTTTAATTACCGTGGCCTGTCTGTGCAGGAAGCATGCACAGTAACAGAAGGGAAAAATTTCCACTGCAGTTCCAGCTGTTACGGGCATGTACATACTGCAGAATATGATTTCATTACACATATTTTACATAATTTTTTTCTAAGCCAAAATAGGTATTCTTGAAGATTATGCCAGTTAACTGATAAAAATCTGTTAGCCACCATGGCTCAACTTCGCTTAATATTGGTAAGAACTTGCCGGCCATGGATGCGCTTTCAAATGTGCCGTGCCTGCTCTCCATTAATTTCCTCTGCTCAGACCTATGGATAACATGTAATAACACAGCCTTTTCTTATTTCTTTTGGCAGAACCATTTGCTACTACAGAGGATTAAGATCTTAGTAATTTGTATGAGCAAACTGCTGTGTTCACACATACCTCCTAGAAACAAAAGGGCTCTGTGTCTGCACAGCAGTCTGCTCCGGCAGGTCCCAAAGTGAAACTGCGACTGGAGAGCCTGACTTCTCCCACGGTCACATTATTTAGGGAGGAAGACAGAAAAAAAAAGAGTGGAAGAGGAAAATGCCAGTGGTGGAGTCACTCAGATTGGTGGTACCATGTGCTTAAAAAGTGCAAGAAAAGATGCTGGGAAGACAAACATTAGCAAGACCTTGCCTCTAGAATGGCAGATTTATTACCCTTGTATAAATCAGAGCATAAAAACATTTGATTGTTATCTTTGAATTACTAAAGGGAAGAAAATAAAGATTTAAATGTTACAGAGTTCTTTAAGAGTACTTCCTCAATCACTGAGCAAAAAGATACATAAGTAGAGCCTGTCAAAACTGATCACTATGTCCACAGAAGACACACTTCATACAGCTTAATATTTCTTTGTACATTATGAAATAAATGCCTACATCTACATCCATCACGTCCGTTACTCATAGCAGGAGGGATGCTCAGAAACACTTGTTTTAGTCAAACTCATAAAGTAAAAGACAACTCGCAGGCTCAAGTTCTGCACTCATTGCTTTAGGGGAAAAAAAAAAGAAAAATCAGGCCCCGCGACTAAAAAGACCATATGAAAATCAACAAAAGCACAATGCAAGACATTTGGAAATACAGAATAAAGTTTGCATGTTTGTTCTATCAGTTTCTGTGGTATTCTTTCTGAACTTTATTTCCCTGATGTAAACAGACAGAAGTTACTGATGTCTACCCCAACCATGAATGTGTTCTCACCAGCATTGCCCTCGTTGGCTTCTGGACACTTGGTAAGTCCACATGGTCCTTCCACAGCTGAGCAACTTTGATTTTCATATTGATTAAACAGCAACAACAACTTTGTGCTAGCTAAATATTCAGTGTAAAATTGATTTGCATCATGCTCACAGCAGACTGCTCACCAGCCTGGACAGGGCGCTGTGTGAACTCACAAGCTATACCATAGCTATACCAAGGCTATACCATAGCTACTCTGCTGTGACAGGTCAGCTCTGTTGATGCAGCAGCATATGGCACTGTGTGGTACCCAAAGAGCTGGTATGTCCGTTCATCCAGCGACATCCTAGAGAATTTTCAGGCTTTTCCCACCCCGTCTCCAGTGGTTGCAAGTTGATGGACTTTGTTTTAACCTTATACACTAGAGATATTTTATATCTGAGATGCGACCAGAGATAACTCATAACCATAGGGTTCATCTCATACACTCAAATGTACGCTGCTTATTCTGAAGCACTAGATTTAACCCCCATATGTGATGGCTCCACAAGAAGAGTCATTGCAGAGGTCAACGCAGGATAGAACGCCTTTCATCGCCAGGGTTAATTAAGCATAATGTTCTTGCCAATACACCAGTCTACAGAACCAGAATACATGCACATATTACTGTCATCCTGACAGACTAATTGTTTCTGTTAACAACTTGGAAAAACAATCAGCTTCTACTGAAATTACAGCATCTCTAACTTCCAAGTGAGATTTTAACTGTTACTACAGGAGACTGGATACATACCGTTTTTTCTTGCACCAATAGCAGAAATTATTACTGGAACTGAACAGTGGTTTAATGCTTTTTTTATCATTGGAACATAACTGTCCTTTAGGTCTTGAAATGAAGTCTTGTCATTGACAGAGTATTTAATCACAATAATATCAGCTCCTCCAATGAGACTGCGAGAGGTGTACCAGTCACTGTCAAATATATCCTAAACAGAAAAAACACTGATCAAGAATTTCTGGTCTACAAAGGAAAAGGTGAACTATTCAACCGTCTTAATGCAAAACCTTACAAAAGTATTTTTAACTGATAACTTAATCTCTTATTTGAAGACGTGAAACAAAGAGGAGAATTATTCATGCTTGGTAATTTGCTTGTTTGGAGAACAAGTTGTTCGTTACAATAAACAATAAATCTCTTTTATGAATTCAGGAATTCTTCAGGAAGAAGAAAAAAGGGTTTATCTAGGAATATACTTTGCAGGAAGAAACTTTACTGGTTTAATTACTTAACTTTCAAATGTTTTTATTAACAAAATGAAAGCAGCTTCAGTGGTAGAGGTTTATAGCAATTCATACAAAACCATTATTTATCACAACATTTTACAGAAAAGGTTACACAGAACTATGCTATGCACCTATGAACCTTTAAATACAGGTTTCAACAGCTGGGTGTGATTCTTATCTGCTTCACAAGAGCTTCCATGTAGCTTCAAAAAGTGTTAATGTCTTCAGGATAAGGACTTTAATCACATAACTAAACTTTGTTTTCTGACTTCACATTCAATTTGTCATTGTTCTGCTTTAAGTGTAACACTAACACTCTAAAATTATTTTATATCCTGTTAATTTACAACTGTGCTGTAACCACATGTAATATACAGTTATTACTTGTATATTTGTCACGAGAACTATAACTTCTCAACTTCTGCTTTACCTAAAGGTAGCTAATAAATACCAGTGAAAGCCATGGCTTTGCACATATAGTCAATTGAAAATTCTTGACAGAAATCTGGAACTGGTCCAGAGAACTGAAAATCAGCTCAAAAAACTAAAAAACTATGACCTTTTGGAACAGAGAGACTTATTATGGTCTTTCAATACTTAAAGAGGGCTTATAAGAAAGATGGAAAGAGACTTTTTACCAGGGCCTGTAGTGACAGGAGAAGGGGCAATGGATTTAAACTGAAAGAAGGTAGGTTTAGATTGGATATTAGGAAGAATTTTTTTTTATGAGGGTGGTGAGACATCGGAACAGGTTGCCCAGAGAAGTTGTGGATGTCCCATCCTTGGAAGTGTTCAAGGTCAGGCTGGATGGGGCCTTGAGCAACCTAATCTAATTAACGACGTCTCATGGCAGGGTGTTAGACTATATGGTCTTTGAAGGTGCCTTCCAACCCAAACCATCCTGTGATTCTATAAGTCCTGTACAACATGAGGCAAAGCTAGAAGGACTTGGGATCTCGGGGAAAAATGGAAACAAACAATGATGAAGTAAAGAAGATGTGGAAAAGAGGAGAAAATGAGCACAGAAGAAGTGACAAAAGGGACCCAGAGTTTGGGTTGGGGATGGTCAATATGATTTTTGAAGAACAGGTCACAGAAATAAGAGCATTACAGATAGGAACCAGAGAAATATATAAAAGACTATTAATACCAACAAGTGGCTTGCATTATCAATATAATTATTTTTGTTCATTTCCAAAAAGTCATTGTTTCAAATCTGTGGTGAAGTAGCTGCAATGCTCTTAAGTACAAGAGGTAGCATGAACTTGATGGAAATGTATCTGTCAGCAAATGTTTGCCTAGACTGTCAGTACACATCATACCCAATTTAAGTCTTGTCTTTACAAAGAAATGTCAGGAAATAAACTTAAAGTATAATATGTATTCCCATTAATTTCTTTAACAGATGTTCGGTAATAAGAAAACCACAGAAAATTAAGAAATTATCAAGAACAGATATTCAATGATTCACCATGTTCACAAGAGCTTTAAGAGCACTGCTCTTGGTGTTTGTTTTTTCAGTCAACATAGTTAGAGACTATTATAATCCCAGGCTAAGCAAAATCTCCCCCAGCATTTAATAGAGTCATTTAAGCTGTGCTAAGAATATAAAGTTAACACTTAAACACAAGTTAAGCACCTGTAGCAGTAGGACTATCAGGTACAGTGCTTTGAGACAGCCAGCTAGATGGGTATTTGCAGAACCTGATGACATAGTCAGGCAAAAATTGAGAATTTTCAAGGGACAGCTTTAATATGTTTTAGCTGATGAAGATCTCAACAGAGAATTTTTAGTAGGGTTGTATACATTTAACATGACAAAGGCTTAAGAGAAAAATACAATACAAACCAATAAATAATACAGAATATTTAGTTGTTCTATGCTGGCAGACAGAAAACATACCTGTTCTTTTCAATTTCCTTCTAGCTGCCTGTCTTCAAGTTCAGCCCTGGTTTGCACATGCCCATCTCTATGAGCTCGATGATAACCAGCAGTATCACCACTGAGGTCTAGAGCAGAGATGCACAAAATACACAAGGACTCTGCCACAAGTTTACGCATTAATAATAAAAAATATTTATGGAAACTTCTTACAGAATGTAATATGTATTTTTTACATGTTGTGATATGTTTGTATACGGTTTGTAGCTCCCTCCATTTTAGAACGAAGCTAAATGTCTGATGCATTATGACACCACTTCACGTTACCAAACAGAAAGATTTTGGGAAGATTTTGGTGAATATGAACACAGCCATGCCCAAGGAAAGAACCAACTCTGACCCTTGCCCTTAGCTTCAGCATAAACCTAGTCCTGACCTATGGCAGAGGACAGGGCTCCTAGATACCAAAGTGCACCGAGTTGTGGCTCCATCCTGACACCAGCCCCACCAGCAGCAGAGGACAGGACACCAGATATCTGATACACACCCAGACACGCACTCTGCTCTGGCGCCATCCCTCATCTTGGCTCTCCAAGAAGAGCATTGTCCAGTAAAACACCAGCCTGGAAAACCCTCCATGCCCTAACCCCAACCAGTGGCAGCTCTAATGATCTTCTCGTTGATGGGAATCTCCACGGAGTATGTTGAAGTAGACCTGTGTTTGTCTGCATGTGCTTGCTCATGCATATAACACAGCAGCAGCTTAAAAGCTCAATATCATATAGCAAAAAAATACAGATTTTTTTTTGCTAATGAAAATAATACTAATAAGAAAAGTAGTTTTATTTTGGAAAACAAGGCAACAACAGAAAGAAAGGATGGCCATCACCTTGTAGGATTCTCTTACCCTTTTTTGGGCTTAGCCCAACTTGCCATATTTCCATCTCTGCAGGTTTGGGGAAACCTAGCAAAATCCTTACTGAAAACAGCCACACAGGTGTGCAAATACACCTGTTTGTTTAGCTATTAGAGGAAAGAAATCCTATGGAGACGTGGTGCAGGCTGTAACAGCTTCCCAGGTGTGTGTGGCTGCACATTGCAGCAGGTTTGTGGAGGCCTGTGCTTCCCTCCACTGCCCTGTGCCAGCACTGTGTGTCTCTGTTAATCCTATCAAGATGGACTTTACCAAAGCTTATGAAGTTCTGGTGGGAATGGACCCCACTTTCCCAAGGCAAGAGCCAGCCAGGGATACATCAAGAAACCAAAATCACAGAACGCACCAACAAATGTCTCGCAACACCCAATTTCTGTTCCTATTCTGCAGTTTCCCTATGCCCTCACATATTTAACACCCCTGAAAGCCCATTCTTTAAGATGGTTGTTACACTTAAAAGCACAGGAGAAAGACATGTTCCCAGAGGTCTTGTTGCAATTATTTTCATTTTGTATCAGCATAGCATAGGCTGCTCTGTGCTGGGAAAATCCTCCAAAACATCTCTGACAACGAAGGGTTATTTGCCCAAGGCATCACTGACACAGAGCATCTGGAGCCTTAGCCAGCTAAGCTTTAAGCTCATTAAATTGATTATCACTTTTAGGGAAACTTTCATGCAAAAATGGCAGAGGAAATTTCTTCAGATGATGAACAACCATTCACACTCAGGAATAACCTTAATTCCAGGCTCCAGCTATGAAATTTATGTAGCAGCTATTCCTCATCATGTTTCCTGCCCTTGGCACAGTCCATTTCCCAAGACAGCCATTGACAAAAGGAAAAAGTAACTGCATAGCTCAGGTTATTATAATATGACCTTATTAATTATAATTATATTCCTGTTGCTATTCCTCTCAGGACTTATTAGAGAAAAGCTTCATTCTTTCCTTGCATGTCTCCATTATACACATCTCATAATATATTCTTGCCATTAGTAAATCATACTTCTCAAGCATTCACGTTGAAAATAAAGCCTTGAGAGGCAATGAAGACGTGATTTTCCTACACAATCACATGATCCGTCAAGGGGACAATACTTGCTTTGTTAAAAATAATTTATGAATGCCTTTACCGAATGGCAGTGAAATCCACTGTGCCCCTGCAACGCCCACACTCCTGCTAAAAGCTGCTCATAAATGTCCCCATATCCACCTAGCCCAGCCCTTGATCTGGGGCAGCAGCAATAGCAAACACTCCTTGGGGGGACAAGGGAGCCTGGCCACCCCCGAGGACTGTTCCCCTGGGATTTCCCCCGGATCCAAGAGGGCCGCACTGGGAATATTGGAAAGTTTATCTCTCTCTACCAGCCATTTACAGACCCATTCTCCATTAACAGAGCCTTCTTTCCAGTGATACTTTCCACACCATATACCAGAGCCTTCCCCATTTTTTCAAGGTTTCTCTGCAATTTCTAGTCAGTCAGGTCCACAGTGGAACAAATTTTGCAGATGTACTCTCCATAACTCATTAGTCCCTGAACTTACTCAGCTAAGTAACCTGCAGCATAGAAGGAAGTATCTTCTTCAGAATTCAAAGGAATTCAGACCACAACCCTGGAATGCCACTTTTGTTTTTCACTTGAGGCTTTCCAAAACTCCTTTATCTGGTTGAGCTGACCCCCAAGAAAAAATAATGAAGGCTAGCATTGTCCTGTGTTGTCCTCTCATAAAGTAATTTAATAACATTTGTAAAAAGCAAAAATAAAGAACACGGTAGGGAAAATATTTCACCAGGATATCACCACTTGTTGTAAACTGCCAACTTTGGAGAGCCAAGCTTAAAAATGAGAAAGGATGACACACTAAAAAATCAAATGTTGCAAGCTTTCATTTTGTACTGGAGCAGTAATTTGACTTGATTCCTAAAAATAATAAAATAAAATTATAAAGTGGATCAGATTCCTTTACCTTCAGACATGTTAAGGGCCAGACAGCCGAGCGAGCACAAGGAGCACAAGGATGCTGATACAGGGAAAAAGCCAGAAAACTATGCCATGGATGATACCATGGATATAAGAAAGCTCACAGGATTCAAGGAGTGACTACTGTTGGTGAAGTAAAAAAAGCAGACAGAAAAACATGACAAGACTCAGGGAAAGAGACTGTTGAAAGAGAGAATTTTTTAAAAAAGTTCACAGAACACCTCTTCAAAATTCACAGTTAATATATTTGAGTACTGGTGAGCCCCATGGAGGTCTGCAGCTCTGTGCAAGCCTCTGAGCAGGCACTGGCAAGCCTCCAGAGCAGGTACAAACACAGTACAGCATCCATCCCTCTGCAAATGCCGAACCCAGCACAAGGCACTCTCCAAAACGCAGCTGCTCTATTTTCTGCTTTTGTAACATTGCTGCTAGTGGGAACATGATGATGTCAGTGATTCTCTACAAACTAGGCAGTTTTTATATACCAGAGGAAAACAAAAAATTTCTGGAGTTGTTTTTCCCCAGGGGAAAAAAAAAAACACAACCAAAAAAACCCAAAACCTAACCAAAACCAAACGAAACCAGGTGGCTCACAGAGGAAAAAAATTAAAAAGGACAGCAAGACCCCCAATCCAGGACTGAAACACTTTCATATCCTTACAGTACTGCTCCAAACAAGACAGCAAAAACAAGAGAGGTAACACAGGTAAGGGACACTCACAGTGAAATTTTCATTCTGCCATTTCTTTTCCAGAATCATAATTAAATGAATCAAAATATGAATTATAGCTCCTGTGACATGCTTCGTTCTGAAGTTGAGGAAGATTCACTTGCCATCAGATATTACGAATTTTGCCTGTACTACTTCTGCAGCTTTTACTTGTACATACGCAGAAGCATAACAAAATTCAGTATGAAGTGTCTGAAGTTGCAAACTACATGCAAGCCAATAAAATGGCAACTCAGTTCCCACGACTGTCAAATCTGATATAAAGTGCTAAATAAAGCAACCTTTTCCAAAGCAAATTTTAAAATTCATCCTGCAAGTTACTCCTTGTAAGTTACTAGCTCCCATACTGAACCGCCCCAAAATCAGAAAAACTGGGACATGCTAGTTCAACGTGCTTTATGAGAGCAAAACTTGAGCATGCATTAGCAACTAATCAGCTATTAAAATTACAATATTCAGCATGGATGTTAACACACATATGCATTTTCCCTAGTTCTTTATATCTCTTCTCATCCTGGGTCTGCATTTTTTATCAAAATGTTTTCCAGCCACATGAATCACAAGGATGTTGGCCCACTTGTGTATCTGTCCCCAGCATGTGGGAGATATCAGCAAGCAGCTTTGCAAATGTAACTCAGGACACAGCGGGCCATAGTGATATACCCAGCAATTGACAGACAAGAGATCAACGTGGTTTTGGAAACAGTGTCATTTTGCTCCCAGATTTTGAAAAGTCTGCTCCACCACCATTTCTACAACTCCATGTCATCTGCATTAATGAGAACATCCTCCCCAATGACAGCACTTCCATCCTGCACCCTGCAACTGCCACAGGAAAGAGAGCTTCTCACAACATGCTGCCGCTGTTTTGCATGTTGGCAAACATGAATTTATCCTTGTAATTTTCTAAGTCAAGCAATGTCAAAGAACAGAGTACCCACACAGGTAGTTAAAATATCTATGGAGCCACTGTGTGAAAACAGCAGTCCCATGGCAGGTTGGAAACACCATTCTCCCACATCTGTCTGTAACATTTGATGGGCATTGCCTTGGGTAATCGTGCCCAAGAAGCCTTACATCCTGTCTCTCCAGTTTGGCAGCCACCTTCACTAACCCCCAGCTTATAAAATACCGTGCTCTCACAGCAGCGCTGCTGCTGTTTCACCAACCATGTGCCCAGCAGGATGATGCCACCATGGCAGCACTCGCTGCATGGTCCAGACCTTTCACATTTCTCCAACCCATCAGTGCATGAGCACTTTGTCAGCTGCTGAAAAACCTTGCTGCAGCCCTTTCAAAGAGGCATACAGTACACAGTAAGATGCCCAATATCATAATATCATCAGAAGAGTTCAACGAAAGACACTTGAGCTGTTGACCCCTCCTGCAGACTCAAGAGAGTTGAGCAGTGTTCTGGGCTGCCAACACACGTGCAGCAGCAGACGGAAACATGAGCAAACGCACCCTATACCACAACCTATCTCACAAAAGAACCCACTCATGCACTAGGGAGCTCTACTTGGTAAACTTGCATCCATGCTGCTTTTCCAGACTGATAGCTGTAGAGGACAAAGAGCAGTTTGCCGCCCTTGAGTTTGGAGACTCACAGCTATCAGTGTATTCAGTTGCTAAGTTTATGTCTAGGGCTGGCTTGCCTTAATCATATGGATTTAATCTAGATCAGATACAAATCTCAAGTAAAATGCAAATCTGCCTTTGCATTATGCTCAGACGATAGAGATGGAAATAATGCAAGGGCCACCATACTACCACCTCTTTGTTGCAGTAACATGCAAAAAGAATCCTTTTCCATGAAGAACATGATGGCAATGTCAGTCACTGTTTCAAATTGTCATGTACCACTTTCCCAGGCTACCAGAGGAATAGTTCTGCAAGGACCACCGTGAGGTACCAAACCTCAAGCATCCAGGCCATGGAAAACAATCCTGTTCTGCCTAACCCTAGCAAGGAGATAGCTTCGCTCAGAACAAATAACCTCCTGCAGAGTCCAGTCCAGCTATCTGAGATGTCTTCTACTAAGCCAGTTGTTCCTCATCATTCCCAATAATAAATCTCCTGCCTCCTTTAGCTGAGAAAGGAAAAAACAACAGGGCTAGAAACATAATGCTTCAGACAATAACAAGCTAGCTTTTCAAGGGCAAAAATGATAAGATCTTCAGAACTGAAGAACCTTGTTTTGTAGAAAAGCAAATGCAAACATTATGGCATAAAAACACATGAACTGCAGCTGCAATCTAGGTCCTTTCTTCTGCCCTTCTCCAGCTATCCCTGCCTGCCTTCCCCACTCTGTTACCAACCTCCAATCCTCTGAAACACCCTTTGAAGTCCTACAGCCTTAATTTATATTCAGGAGCTTTTACTCATTGCTGCGCTCAAATGACTCCAGCAAAATGCACGTGCAAGTCACATGTGGCTTCAAAGATTAGAAACAGGATCCCCCAGTCCATCTGAACCGGTGTCTGTAAGTGCAGCTGACAAAAAAGCATGAGAAATAGAGAACAGAAGGACAGCTAAACTGGATCATTCTGTTTTAAGATTACAAACTTCTGACCATGTATTTCTGGAACTGTCAGGTTTCCTGCAGATTCCAAAAAAAGCTTCCCTTACAGGACTGCAAAAATCAATCAAAGGATAGAATTATGGAGCTGAAACTGATTATTGTTTTAATTTCTAAAAGCTGCTAAGCTTAATTTTTTTAAGGCTACTAAGTAGTCATTAAATATGTTTTAATTTAGATTATCAGTATCATTTCTTATATAATCACTGATCTGCTCATACTCATAACTAAGTCATCTCACTTACTAACAAAAGTGCTGACAACATGGAACAGTGGCAAAATCCTTTTTATTTACCTTCAAATAAAGAAAACAATGTTAAAATGTGAGTATTCATTGTAACAGAAGTAAAATGACTCCATATACTGTATTTTGCAAGATATCAGATCTTAAAATCTGTAATTTTTCAAAGCTGGAAAACTGACCAGCTTTTCATTTTTACAGAAAAAATGTTTTGTTTTATTGTTGATAAATATTTGGAGAGAGTGCTTATAATGCAGTGTCACAAAAAAGGGGTTCTTGTTTATCTTGGGATTGTCATCAGTAAAGTTTTCACTCAACAGCACAGTTGAAAATATCACCTTCCTGCAGAGGAGGGGGGCAGCAGCTTGTTAATGAGAAACTTTCTGAAGCACCTTGCAGCATTTGCCTGGTTACATTTTATATGCTTTTACTATTTGCAATAATTAAAATATTAATAAAATCCTACAATAATGAAAATAATTTAAAATTAGGATATATTTTCATTTGATTAAAACCACTTACACTGTTAAGTGCGGTTAAAAAGATTGAGACAGATCTCTTACCCAGACAGGACAGTCATGTACCACCAATCTGACATTTCCAAATATGCAGGCTTGATACTCGGTAAAAACTGGGGTTCCAACGTGACTGGCAGACAAGCTGCTGTCGATCTGGGAAATGAGAGCACTTCTCCTGAGATAGCTCCAGATCAGGCTCGGCTGCTGATTGTCCTCAGAAAACCCATCTCTCTCATTCCCAAAGGCTACAATATTAACCGACCTAAAATAAAAATAATAAAGACAAAGCTGTGTTAACAAAGATGAAGGGCAGGCATAAGAGAGAAAAAAACATCCCCTTAAATCAAAACTAACATATTAATCCTTCCATATCGTCTTCCCTCCCTAGATTTTAACACCCCCTGTAATCAACAGCAAAACACATACATGATCTCAAATCCAACAGCAGGACGAGAGCAAAGCAGAAAAGAAACCTGGAAACGCTGCTTGCATTACAAATCCCCAGCTGGCTTGGCTTTTTATTTGTTGGTGTCCACGCTCAGCCTCGTTGCTGCAACCTCCGGGGCTCCTGCTGCATTCCCTCGCCTGTGGCCAGTCTGGCTAACTTGGTGCGGCTGGCTGCTCTGGGTGATGGACTGCAGCCGCACACCAGAGCTGCAGCAGCAGCAGCAGCAGCAGCAGTAACAACAGCAGCAGCAGCAGCAGCAGCAGCAGCCCAGGCACTGGTGGCTGTGTTACTCAGCGGCTATAGGTGAACTCGAGGCGTAAGGCAAGCGGCCGGCCGCTCGGTCATGGCCATCGCATCCTGACGTCAGTCAGCAGGAGCAGAGCACACGCAATGGGCAGAGCGAGCTGACGTTTCTGCAGAGCCAACACGGTGCAGCCAGGTCAGCAAAGGCAGACAAAGGCACTTGAGCAGAGCGGCGTCCGACCCTGTGCGGGGTCCGTTTGCAGGGCACGTTTCTGCTGCCACCCTGCAGAAAAAGGACCAACACCACAACACCAGGTTGCTGCCACGGCTCATCTGCACCAGAGGAGAGACCAGCATCAAGGGGTCGTCACAGCTGAAGGAGAGCACTGGACCAAATCCTCTGTTAAAGTATTTTTTTTTTTTAGGTAAATAGTATCTATTTTTTCAATACTAGGCTGATAATTTCTTAAATACCCATGCAGATTTTTTAGAGTTTATGTGTCATTTAAAGCACCGTTTTCAGAAAGGACAATCTCTAATTATAATAAAATAAACACAAATACCTGGAACCAAATCTATTCTAAAATGGCATGTTATCTGTCAGATACCCTACACACATTAGAGTAAAAAAACAGTAAAAATATTTTAGACACATTTCATGATAAACAAACACCCTCTATTATGTGAACACATGCTGCTGTTAATCCCACGGGCAAGAACTGATTCAACACAGGTCTTGATACGATTATCCACAGAATAATTAACAGACCTTTGCCTGCAACAGTCCATACTATGAGAAAGGTACTATTCCACTATTGGCAAATGGGGGAGATGACAACTGATGTCACTGCCAAAGTTTTATACCAATTCTGTATTGATTGGCCAGGCCATTTTTAAAAATCATAAGCATTACTATCTGTTGTATGCTAATGAAGTCAAGTATTACTTTTAAAATTTTTATTATAAATTCTGTGGGGCCTACTGAAAAATAAAAAAATGCACTAAACATAAAACAAACCAAAAAAAAGCAGAAAATTTACTAAAATTTTTGTTCCCTATGTTTTTTCACATTCCAGTTTCTCCAGCTTTTCAATCTCACTTTGCTTAGAAAACTAAAAGACAAATGACAGATGGGGGTTTTGATTCCCCCTCCCCCCCCAAAAAAGTTTGAATCCATGTTTCTTAGATGAGTTAAAAAAATGTAGGCTATCAAAGGAAGCCATTGTGGTTTTCACCAGATGATCCTCAGACTATGATATATCATCCTCCACATCCAAATCCTCAGTAGTGTCCAAGCACTGCGTATATGAAGTTCATTTCATGAGAGCCAACATACTCAGAGACATCACACTCTTTCAACCATGTCTATTAATGTACTTTTTAAAGGGCACTGAATATCCCCTGGAATCCTTAAATTTGAACTTGTAGTGGTCTAGATGTTGAAAATGAGGAAACCCTTGAGAGAAAAGGTTTTTACAACACTAGTGAACAAAATCTAGTGTAGCTAAATACACACATATGCACACACACGTACACACACAAATATATACACACACATACATATATATTTACACACACATATCTATTACATACAGTTACATATATATATATATACATGCACACACATCCAGGCATGCACACACGTAGAGAGCTGTAACACCAGGAAAAACTGGGCTCGTAAATAAGGCATCACTAGTGAGAAGTGATCCAATTAGCACAGCTTAATCATTGCTGTGGACCTAGTCCTGCCCAAAGGTGCAAAGGGCAGGGGTACCAACAGAGATGGAGGGTTGCAGAAAACACTTGTTTTCCTCTCGCTCCTTCCTGGAACCACCTGGGAAACTAATTAGGACTGCAAGAAGCATTAATTCTGGCAAACTATGCAGGTGGTGGATGTGGGATTCATCTCACCTGATGAACAGCACTTAAAGCTTACAGCACTAAAATACCATACTGTTTTAGTAACACTTCACAATCAGAGGATTTAAAACAATATTTGAAAAGCAAGAATTAAAATTGGATGAAAATGCTGTCTGTTCTTCTGTGAAAGTAGGTCCATAACACCATTTTTGTCGGCGTTGCTGAGGGACTGCGTAAGACATTTCAAACGAACAAACAGAAAACAGAAAAGGAAATGAGTTCAGTTTTGCAGGGTAATAAACATCACGAACAGAGAAGTTGCTTGGCGCCGCTACCTCAGATGCATTCTGCAAGTTACAGGGGCACTGCAAGGGAAAGCCATAAAAGATTGTTTAACTGAGAGAAGAGGATTGCTTGACTGTTCTCTGGCAATCTGGAAGTTGAATACCCTATGATTAGCAAACATTTCAGCCAGCAGGCATTTGCCATTGCTGCTGACATACAATGACAAAACTGCAGAAAAGGGAGGTTTTGACAGGGTTTAGAAATACGATGGCATATTTGGTCTTGTGCATTTTACACTGGAACACTATTATTTAGTTTCAAATTATTTCTGTTGAAGCTTTCAACCAAGTATCTCAGATAAAGCAATGAAAACAAATACAGAGTCTTTGCTGACAAAGGGGTAATGATATTTTCCACAGCAAGGAGATAACTGCAGCCAACTCAAGGAGGACTTTTTCCTTGTGGAAGCTGTAGCCTTACTTGCACTGATTCACATATGACTAGCTGGTTCATATTTTCAGGACAGTGGGGGGATCTAAGGGACTTGGATTCAAAGTTGTGGCCAAGCCCACTCGTTAGCTGAGCCTGCGCACTGCACAGAGGTGCTGCTGATGTTATAAGCAGCTTTAGGCGCACGAGAGACTATGTTGTTCTCGGAGAGGTAAATTTCCAGGTTTTTTTCAAAGATATAAGGTGGCTCCAGATAACAGTAACACATTTTGGCGAATAGAGGTGTTTCCTCCTAATGTTGCAAAATATAACCCGTGACAGGCATTACTTTATTGGTGCTCATCCACACTACAGAGTGCTGCTGCAAGATCTGCCAGCCGAGACCTCCTGCACAGACAAAGCATGAGCAAACAAAAGGAGTTTTTCTGTTGTTGTAGCCATCTGCCACATTCAAAGCAACAAAAGCTGCCTGTGGGTGGGAAAGCGAGGAATGAATGGCAGGACAGAGTTAAGGACCACTAATATTTTTCATCACAACTATGCCAGAAAAATGGTGTAGGGTTGATCAGGGTTAGAAGCACGTTTGGTTTTTTTCCCCACATGAATACTCGAGCCACTTTCACAGATGGCACAGGCACTCCCGGCCAGAGGTTACTGTCTCTCCAGCCCAACAGATTTCACTGCTGACTGCTTTCCTGAGGTCACTGGTGGAGACATCAAGCAAAACCAGCACAAATCCCAAGGCTTTTGTACTGAGTTGTGGAATCACCATCCTTAGAGGCATTCAAGCTTTCACTGGGAAAGTCCTTGCACAATCCGAGCTTGTTAGACATGCTTGGAGTGGAGGCTGGGTTAGATGACCTCCAGAGGTCCCTTCTGACTTGAATTATTCCCTGACTCCACAAATGCCCTCCCTTCTGGAGAGTGACTGCTAAGCCCTGTCCTCCACTTCCTCTTCTTACACCAGCTTTTAACCCAAAACCCAACCTCCCGTCCAATCTTGTGGCAACATAGTTTCTTTACAAAGTTTAATAAGCTTTACAAAAAGCTTCTCAAAAGCTTTTTGAAAATGCAAGAGGATTATTATGCCCACACGACCCCCTTTATCGGCATACTTACTGCCCCTCCTCCAAATGCCAGTGGTGCAGGACTTCATCGGAGCCTCTCCAACACCTTCCCAACAGACTGCATTCATCTACGTGTCCCTTGATCTCATTCTCTGTCACAGACTGTATCATCTCACCAGGAATGGCAGCCAGCCCCATTGCTTCAGCATTTCCCAGGCCTTGCTAAAGCAGTTTTTGAACATACTGGCAGCCTCTGATGGCACCTCCAATGACAGACAGACCCCAGACCCAGTTCTGTGGTTTCTTATCTGAGTTTCTGAGGAACACTCTCATAAATGTTATCCACTCCTGGATACCTATTAACATCTACTTTGTCTATTTTTTCTAGTATTACTGTATCAGATCAAGTAATGTAATATCAGCCCAATATTGAATCAAAAGTATGAAGGGGGTGGAAAACGATCTGATAGGAGGAGAAGGAAAAAAAAAATGGACACTATTTCAATGTAAACCAGACCCAGTTTGTACCAGAACAGAGCTGTGAAAGCAACTACTGAGTTTTGGAAAGCTGATAACACAGTGAGGGTGAGCCATGGATTACCAGAAGCTGTTTCTGCTGCTGCAGAAGTCCAATGGAAGGACTGCCCTCCCAGCTTGCTGCCTTTGGCCACGAGGGAACAAGTTCCCATGTCACAAGGAGGGGGCCCATCTGCTGCCTACATGCCTCAACCTGATGCAGAGATGAAGGGATGAAACAACACCTTGATGATCTTAAAGGTCTTTTCCAACCTAAACGATCTATGATTCTATGAACACTACATGCTGCAGAAGAAGGCACCCCATTCACAGCTGGAAGAATCCTCAACTGCAGATGTACAGCTGCACCATGTAATTCTCATGTCATTGTTAAAAGGAGTTATTAATTGCATTAGCAGGCAGCCCAAGGTGGGCAGGGGCCATCACATCATGCAGAGGAGCACGAGCCCCAGCCCACACTCCCAGGACAGCCTGCTCTGCTTCTCCTTGCCGAGGCTTGTTGGCTTGGCCTGGTGCTGAGGCTGAGCTGCAGGAAGAAGTGGGCATGGAGCAAGCACCAAAGAGGATGGGGAAGGGGCATGTGCTCCCCACCAAAGAGGTGGGGAAGGTCTCTTCTGGGATGGCCCGGCCAGATGTACTGATCAAACGGCTCCACAGGTCTCTTGCTGCTGGGTGGTCCCTTCCACAAGGTGTTGGAGAGGCGTGGGACCACCTTGGCATGAGATGCTGCTGTAGTCTGGGGGCAGGGAAAGGGCGGCATATGATCAGCATGTTTTGAAAGTTCTGGGCTATTTTAATCCACTTTATGATCCCCTGGATAAGTGCTTAAGACCGAGTGACGCAGCACGTGAATTCTACAGGGAGAAGTGCCTCAAAACTACTTAATGTGCTCCTGCAGAAGCTCTGCCCTTTGCCTGCCCACAGTTTTGTTCAGTAATGTATAAAGTTTCTAGTTTTTCTTACTAAAAACATATTACAGGGGTGCAGATAGCATTCATTACATCAGGTAAATGAAAATGATTGAATAATGTCAGCTAAACATGTGAATTAATGTGCATTTTAAGAGAGAATTAAGGAACAAAGATTATACCTACATATACAAATATCTACCATGTAGCATATGTATAACACAAACAGTTATTCACCAATAAAACTTGTATGTTCTCAATGAGTCATAAACAAAACTTCACCAGGAGTAAGTTTCCCTTTTAAAGTTATCTTCCAACTCTTTTTTTACAACTGCACTTCTCCAGAATTAAAAGACAGAGCACATTGTTAGTTAGCTTTCCTTATACAGATGTTAAACACCTTCCAAGTGGTCATTGGATGATCATTTCATATTTGAAAAATTGTTTTCATTTCCAGAAATCCAAAGATTCAGTTCAGATCTAGGCTTTACATAAACTGTTTATTTATTTATTTATTTATCTTTCTTATTTTGTTATGATTTCATAGCCATTTAATACTCCTTCCAGTTCTCAGTAGTTCTCAGCCTCCTCTGCTGTCCAGATACCTCTTACTACAGAACCGTGTATCAAGGCAGCAAGAATGAGAGGATGATCTGTGTGTGGAAACTGAATGTTTTTCATGGATTTGAATGTTGTCCTTACTGCCTTCACCGTAATAGAAAATCACTTAATTTTAGTTTCATAGTCTGTCACAATCTTCTGCACTCTTGTGTTACTTATTCCAAAACTGGAGCACACTCTCAGGAGGTATTTGGCTGCTGAGGAGCCTTTGCTGGGTGATAAACTATACATGTGATGTGAGAAATGTCATGTAACAAAAGGACGTAAATGAAAATGTATTTATAAATAGATTTCTTTAAAAGCAGAAGACAGTGAATTACTATTTTCCTGCCTGAGATCCTGGGTATATAAAGCATAGTCACAGAAGGGTTCCTGTTTTGGCTCTTGTCTCTATAGGAGTGTTACTGAGTCTTGCTACTGAACAGCCTATTTTTACAAAACTAATAGGAATTTACAGTCTTTGAGGCTTTTCCACCACCATTCCACTATAGTCAAAGTTTACCACTAAGGGCTGACAGATGGACAGGTATGGACATGACACTCTAAGCTTTGCTTCCTCTAGAAATTAGGCTCTGAATCACCTCTGAAATCCCTAAGGAGGACCAGGACATATTTGGTAAGTTTTCAAGTAGAAAGTTTTCAGTAAGAGGCTGACATTTCTGAATGCCAGCTCTCCAAACTGAAATGGAAACCTTGACTTAATCCATAAATCAGTATTGTACTTTTAGCTTTATTTTCCCTAAGTTGATGTAAACAAAAGTAACACAAATTACCTTGTATTTATTGTTGGTCTAGAGTTTGCACAGATATAAACTGCCTGATTAGAACTAGAGATTTTGTGATAACTAGGCTCAGTGTATATTGCTTTATTAATAGTATTGTAGTTGCAAGAAAAATGAGGCCAAAAGGCCAGACTGGTCAGCATGAAAGACAGTCTGCTCAGAAAAAAATCAAAGTAGATTATCATTAAGGGCCTAAAATTTTCATATTGCAAGAAAGAGAGCAAGAAGAGGAATTTTCCTATATTATAACTATATTCTATTCTTGATACTGCAGAAAAACTAAAAGACTTGCCAAACAATTTGAAGAAGGAGCTGACAAACAATTGCAAAGAGAGTTGGTTGAGCTGGATGAAAAGAACACACATACAAGTTACATATCTGGTTTGTTTTCCACTTAGTGTCTACGAAGGTCTAGCAAATATTGCAATCAGTAACTTGTCTAAACTTCCTTTTTTACTTCTTGTATTTTCTTTTTCATGGCTGGTGTGGTGCTTTTCTGATGGCAGTATATGCATTGTTAACCCATCTGCTTCTCTTCAGTTAACCTCAGAGTAAAACGTCATGCTTTGTTAATATAAAAGAATGCAATTCTGTTTGAATTTCATAAATCTTTTTTCCTCCTTTCTTAATGTTAACTTTTTCCTCTACTGAATCGTAAGAAAGAACAAAATTGGTATTGTTTTAAAAAATTACATTCATAGCCTGCTAACAATGACATCTCACTTCCCAGTTTAAAACTGAAGACAGAAGCAGCATCATATGACAAATAACATCAGTTTTTCTGTGGCAAAGGCCTTATTTTTGCCTTACTTTCACTTCAGAGGCACTGCATAAGTCTCCAAATAATTAAGATACTCTGACATTCTTACAATGTAAGTATAAACAGTAAGTACTAATGAAAGGTAATATTTCAGGCACACATTTGACGTGTTTTTTTCTTCTCTGGAAACATTTACAAAAAAAATCAGGCTTTTTCTACAAGAAAAGATTTGGCAGTTCCTGGTTTGGTGGTTTTTTTTCTTATATTTGAATCATTAGTAATCTTCAGTTTTCTACAGTAAAGAGTCTTAAATTACATTGTGATTTTCAGTTATGTATTTGGCAGCCATTTAAGCCATAGTCTTGAGTGTAGGTTCATATCTCCAGAAATCTTGCCAGAGTTGCCTAACAATGCTTTTTCATCTAACAAAAATAGAAAAACAGAGGTATGATGTTTGAAAAAGACCAAGCAGAGCAAAACATGTGGGAGCAAGGTAAAACAATTTTATTTTCTCTTTAATAGCAATACCACTTTTCTATAAGCTCCTAGGTTTATAGACTTTCCTGTGTATTTTACACACAGTGGTTTATTCAATGACATCCCTACAAGGCACTCTTGTTCTATTCTTTTGTTTACTTTTGACAAAAATGTGTTCTGCTGGGACAGAATATTCTGTTTTTACACCTAGTTTCCCCCTCTGAAAGCCAATGCTCTGTAAAGTCTGTGTGCAATGATTTAGGCAGCTTGCGCTTATTAACAAAAGTCTTTTCAAGTGATTTCAAAACAAAATAATGTACAGCATCACGACTAAAACAAAAATAACTTGTGCTTTAAGTCCAGGAGTGGAGTTACTTAATGGCTGGACTTACCTCTTATTTCCTATTCATTACATGAAATCATGAAAATTTTAAAGTAAAAATATAAACGGAACTTATTTGAAAAGCTTCAGTCTTTAAGAATATTTTCCATTCTCGATCAGTCAAAACATTTGTACTAACATAAAATTAATCTGTCAGCAAAGTAATGAGTTAGTATATAGAAATATCTTACGTGATACATTTCTATAGATTGCTAAATGGGATTTAATTAACTGAGTTTTAATCTTATTTTGGTACATCCATGGTTTAATATGTACTTCTCTGCTAGAGAATCTGTTGTTTTAAAATCTAGCCCTTTTATGAGTTTAATTCCTGAGGTACTCTTTGCTGGGTAAAAAACTGCCTGGGTGGCCAGGCCCAAAGAGTTGTGGTGAATGGAGTCAAATCCAGCTGGCGGCTGGTCACAAGTGGTGTTCCCCAGGGCTCAGTACTGGGGCCAGTTCTGTTTAATATCTTTATCAACAATCTGGATGAGGGGATTGAGTGCACCCTCAGTAAGTTTGCAGACAACACCAAGCTGGGCAGGAGTGTTGATCTGCTGAAGGGTAGGAAGGCCCTGCAGAGGGATCTGGACAGGCTGGATCGATGGGCCGAGGCCAACTGTATGAGGTTCAACAAGGCTCAGTGCTGGGTCCTGCACTTGGGTCACAACAACGCCATGCAACGCTACAGGCTTGGGGAGGAGTGGCTGGAGAGCTGCCTGGCTGAAAAGGACCTGGGGGTGTTGGTCAACACCTGGCTGAATATGAGCCAGCAGTGTGCCCAGGTGGCCAAGAGGGCCAATGGCATCCTGGCTTGTATCAGGAATAGTGTGGCCAGCAGGACCAGGGAGGTGATAGTGCCCCTGTACTTGGCACTGGTGAGGCCGCACCTCGAATACTGTGCCCAGTTTTGGGCCCCTCACTTCAAGAAGGACATCGAGGTGTTGGAGCGTGTCCAGAGAAGGGCAATGAGGCTGGTGAAGGGTCTAGAGAACAAGTCTTACGAGGAGCAGCTGAGGGAACTGGGGTTGTTTAGCCTGGAGAAGAGGAGGCTGAGGGGAGACCTTATTGCTCTCTACAACTACCTGAAAGGAGGCTGTAGTGAGGTGGGGGTCAGTCTCTTCTCCCAAGTAACAAGCAATAGGACAAGAGGAAATGGCCTCAAGTTGTGCTGGGGAGGTTTAGGTTGGATATTAGGAAAAACTTCTTTACTGAAAGAGTAGTCAGGCACTGGAACAGGCTGCCCAGGGAAGTGGTTGAGTCCCCATCCCTGGAGGTATTGAAAAGACGTGTAGCTGTGGTGCTTAGGGCCATGGTTTAGTGGTGGACTTGGCAGTGGTAGGTTAACAGTTGGACTTGATGATCTTAAGGGTCTTTTCCAACCTTAACAATTCTATGAATCTATGATTCTATAAGCAAGAGAAACCTTCAACAATCAGTCAGTAAGAGCAACAAATCTGATAATATCATCCACAAAATTTTTGAGCTCTCTAAAAATCAACTAGTTCAAGACAGATATATACTACAGAAACCTCAGGTGCAGTGAGAGTAGGCTCTTCAAAAATCTCATCGACCTTCTTGCAACTCCTGTGTCATGGTATGGAGCATATATTGTAAATGCCTATCCATTAGATATGTCACGGTATAAACATCTCCTCAGACGCTCCAGAATTTCTAAACTAAAAAAGGATTTACTTTTTACACATGAGTGATCAAGACATTTGCTCAGAATAAGAAATGAACATTTTATTATTTTGATGTTTTGAATTCTCCTGACAGTATTTTGCATCCATCTGAAATTGTGGCTCACAATTTATATTATACAAGAGGCAGTTTGTTGACCTGAATTTGCAGTTTCTTACTTGACCACTGAAGACAGGAATAGCTCAGCAACAGTAAAAACAACTTTTTGAAGTAGGTAGTGAAGAAAACTTAAAAGAAAATGGATAGTGTAATATTTTGCCTGTGATTCGATAGCATTTTTTGCAAGGATGAGGATGAGCTCTTCATTGTTAGCTTCATGAAAATTGCTTCACTCATTTGGGGTGGTAAATCTTCTGGCCTGATTATTGCAGGTGATGGCCATGCACAAGTAAACTTGGAGCACTCCTGGGGAGATGGAGGTCCAGTCCTCCATTTTATAAATGAAGTTTATAGAAACAACAGCAGGCACCCAGTTCTTCCACTGCAAGTGGAAGGTGCCTTAGGTTAGCTCCATGTCAATGAATCTCAGGAATTTTATCAGTCACCTAATTCTCTTTGTGCTTGAAACCCCCCCAAGATGCGGTGCAATGGGAAGGGGGTAGCCAGACCTCAGTCCTTGCTGCTGCAAGTAAACGGCAGGATGTGTTTTAAAACTGGGGGTTGTGCCCTACTGCTGCCTTACAGTCTGTACGAAAATTTTGAAATGGAGTTCTATGAAGGGTGGATTTTACTGAAGAAGCATTAGAACATCAACCCCCATTCCCTAGCAAATATTAAGAGTGTTGCTATGGTTATATATAGAATGTATACATTAACACAACAAGCTAGGGACTTAAATCCAAAGACTTCTCATTTATATTGATCTCTAACCTGATATCAGGCAGACTTTGAAGGCTAATGAAGAATTCTTGTCATTCCCAATTGTCAATTTTTTGATTCTTTGCCCTCTGTCTCATTTCAGTTGCCATGTACACTCTGATGGTAAGAACACAAGTTTTGTTATCAATAAAAGAAATTCTCCCCACCAGCCTGCAAAATCTGGACTCATTATTTAACAGTTTGATACACTTAAAATAAATGAGGAATGGCATAAGTTCCTGTATGGGTCACCCTTTTAGGGTCTCCGTACAACGTGATGTGAGGATTAGGACTGAGGTCACTTCTGCTTGCACACACTCTATGATGGTCTGCCTTCACAGCAGCAGTGATGGACGACCAAAAAATCAAATGGAGTACAGCAAAGAATGACAAGATAGTAATACGCTTCAAAAATATCCATTTAAAAGGTATAAACACTGGCATAAAGTATTGAGAGATAATTAAAACTGTTTCACAATGTCATTAGAATATGTCGTGGTTTAACCCCAGCCAGTAGCTAAGCACCACGCAGCCGCTCGCTCACTCCCCCCACCCCAGTGGGATGGGGAAGAGAATTGGGAGGGTTACAGTCAGAAAACTCGTGGATTGAGATAAGAACAGTTTAATAATTGAAGTAAAATGAAATAGAATAGTAGTAATAATAATAATAATATAATAATAATAATACGATAATAATATACAGAGCAAGGGATACACTATACAATTGGCTCACCACCCGCCGACCGATGCCTAGCACGTCCCCCAGCAGCGATCGCTGCCCCCAGTTTATATACTGAGCATGATGTCATACGGTGTGGAATAGCCCTTTGGCTGGTCTGGGTCAGCTGTCCTGGCTGTGCCCCCTCCCAGCTTCTTGTGCACCTGGCAGAGCATGGGAAGCTGAAAAAGTCCTTGACTAGTGTAAGCACTACTTAGCAAGAACCAAAACATCAGTGTGTTATCAACATTATTCTCATCCTAAATCCAAAACACAGCACTCTACTAGCTACTAAGAAGAAAATTAACTCTATCCCAGCTGAAACCAGGACAGAATATTAAGGGGGGGGAGGCAAACCAATCCATCTTTACTTCTGTGACTTTAAAAGTAATTAAATACTGGCTTTGTTGTGTCAAAATAAACAATCAGATTAGTGCATTCGTTTTTTTCTGATTGTAAGCAGCAGAAGTTTCACTTCTCTTGTCTTTCTTTGGGTTATGGCCTACCCATATTGTGAAATTAACCGCCACAGATACTCGCAGGCTATTAAATAACTGCTATTAAATAAGTGGTGGTCTAGAACAAAGTCATGCCAAGACAGTGACCCATTTGGGAAAACACTGTTGTTTTACAAAACAGTTCTTATTAAACATCATGGCTCCCAGAAGGAGATCCTGAAGAACACTTTATTTGGCTCTCCCAGCCAGATCCCCACATAGCAGAAAAATAAAGTATTTGTGTGTGTCTCTGCGCTTGTACCTTCTCAGAACATCAGTTGAAAAATTTGGCCTGAAAAATCAGTTTGTTTTCATTTGTGACCTTCATATGGAACAGACTTCATGTCAGTGAAATTGCCAAAGGGAAGGATCATATAAATTCATGGTCCCATTACATAACCTGGACTTTTGGAATTGGATGTATAAATTAGGCACCTAAATAAATGACACATATCTGATGTTGAACAAGTATGTACCATTGATGTCAGCTAAAAGTCTTGCTGCCTGAAGGGATGTAAGATCATAAATGTAAGTTACCTCATTACAAGTAGTAAGGATGCTCAAAATTAATAAGGTATTTTATTAATCTACTACACTGAAAGGAAATAACAAAATGTAAAAATACCATGCCTAGCTATTTTAGCCTCAGTATTTGCTTTTAACAAGCTTAAAGAAAATCTCTGAAAAATACTGCATCATAATTAATGAAATACAAATTCTCAGGCCTTCAAACAGCTTCTGCATTGTTTGTTTTTAGGTAATGGATTTGATTGTCATCTTGCATTGTCCAGAGATGAATTTATGCCTGATTTCTTTCCTGACACCATCTACTAGAAATTGGATCTTAATTATCATTTCATGTAGTAAGACATTATAAAGTCCTACAGCTAATCTTGGTGGATTTGGGCCAGTAGTATCAGATGGTTTGGAACTGGAAATTATGTGTCAGACACCTGGTTAGGATGTAATGCAACCAGCTAGAGGAATGACAGGATATTCTGGGATGTCTTGAATATTGATTAAATGACCCTTTTTATGTTTTAGAAGGAAGGCCTCTTATGTAATACCACAAATGACAGCAAAATTCTTTTTTTAAACTGATTTCTGGTTATTAAGCATAATGGTAAAAATAAGCATTAAAAATACATTAGTTAACATTATTATTGGGAAATGTAAGTGAAAAAGTTAATGATAAGAAAGGTAAATATCAACAGAGTGATGCTAAAATGCTATCTGTGTTTTAAATAGATCTTGTGCTGTTAATTCTTGTTCATTTGTTTTCAATACTAATTTAAGCCATCCCAGATTTTTTCCAAACTTTCTGTTCTAGTAGAATCAACTAATCTACATTTGTCTGTTCTTATTGTCCTTTTTTTTTTCTTTCTTTTGGCTACACTGCCCTGTACCTCCACAGTTGTATATTTCTGAGTAAGTTTTTTAAAATAAAAGCTTAATTTCTTGAGTACATAAGAGTAATTTTGCTGACAGAGTTCAATTTCTTTAGAGGCTATATACTCTATTGTTGTTAACTGTACACTAATTGTCCATCGTATGCCTTGATTAAGGTCTGTTGGGCTTCCAGCCAGGAGACAGCAGCTCTGGGCACTCTGGACAGGCATCTGTCTGTCCACCAAAGCCAAGCTGTGCCTGTGACCCCCCAACATGGTCTCTCTCTCACCCCCAGACCTCCAGCTGGAGTTTCATCCGTACCCCTGTGGCGCTCGCACCAGAGGAGTGCAGGGATGGTGTCATGCTGAACTCATTCCCAGGAAACCACGACTGCTCCCAGCAGGACTTGGGAGATGCTCAGAGATCAGAATGCACCTGGGTCACCACTTAGTGCTGCAGCTCCCATTAAGCGACCTGAGTCTCCATGAACATCCACCTCCCAACTTCTTGTCTTTTCTGCAGCATTTTAATTTTCTTGTTACATTCCAGATTAAGAGGAAAGGAGGATGTAGAGTCTCAAATCCATTACCAAGGCAACAGCACAGGGTTGGGATAGCAACTATGACCATGATAGCATCAAGAAGATTCTTGTCTCAAAACTTTGCAGTACGCTGTCACTTAGAGCTTGAGTGAATGAGTTCATTATAGATGCAAAAAATTTCTAGTTACTCTTAAAGAATTTCTTCCTTGCTAGAATTCTTAAATAAATTTAGGCAAGTCAATTGAAACAAATTTTAATGGGCAATGACTAACCGTGCATTTCTCATTTTCTTGACACTTTATGCTATGATTCATTTAAGTACAGAGTGCTTACCTGAAACCACCACTGAAGAAAGCTGTTGTTTCACACAGAAGAGCTGTATCTTATTATGTACTCAGAAAAAAAACCAAACAACCAACAGGTTTTCAGTATCTCAGTTCAGAGCTATGGGACTGGACCCAAAGTTAACAAGCATCTTTTATGTTAATTTTTGCCTCATTTGCCAGGAATAATGGGGATCATTATCCCTTGATCTTGCTATAAAATTGTGATAAGTTTTTCAGTGAAAAGTTGGGTATTACAGTGGTACAGTTTGAGACATACACAGAGCAATTAAGGTAAAACAAAGCTCAACAGTCAGAGAATATTTAACACATAAGTAAAGAAGCAAACTACTGGACATTAGGTCTTTAATTCTGCAAAACAGTATATGTGCCTGTGTCTTTATTCACCTAATGCATTTTGCTAAACTTGCCTTTGCATCAGTGAGCGCTAATTAGGGAGCAGTATAAGATTCCCATATCTTGGTATGTGAACTTTCTGTAAAAATCTCCTAGTCTTTTTATCACTCCAGAAGTTTTGCCCCTAACTTCAACGCTGTCATGGTTTTGCATTTGAAAAAAGGTGGTGTGAGACACGACTCCTCTACTGCATCACGCCAGGAGAGGATGAGCTGTGCATATTAATATGGTGGGATTCTAACACAGCTCAGGCTGTGCTTCACAGCCAGATGAAGGCAGTGTTTCAAGAAGTATTGCTAAGTTGTGCCCTCATAAAAACCCACTGATTTTCAGCTGCTACAATACCCCTAAATTGTAAAGTTTATGTTTGTCTATTGGAACCTGGATTAGCAAACTCTGAAAAGGATGAACATCTGAATGAAGACATGATCTCACAGCTACCTCATTTGCCATTCACCATGTGCTATAGCCTAGCAGCTAGAGCTTGATTTACAGAGAAAGTTTGTATAATATGCATATATATGCGTAGCCATGTACCTTAGCCTCTCTTAATCCAAATTAAAAGAAACCTGTGAGTAGGTACCATTCCCTGGTACCATGCAGCATTGTGCCAAGATCCCGTTTCAGCAGAATAAACATCACGCATGCCCCACGTTCAGCAGAACAGGACACAGCTATAGTCAGTTGTCAGACGTGTACGCTGTCAAGTGCTGCTGGGTTAAAAAAGATCCTGCAAAGTGTGAGGGCTGCTTGTTTTGGAAACTCAGTTCCTCCCCTTTGAAACAACCACCTGAAGTTTGCTGGCTGTTGGGCACGTTGCCCTCCATTGTTCCATTTCCCTGGCTGCAAGGAAATCTTGGAGATGGGTGATATATGAAAGACCTTGACAATGATTTCGTTAGCAGTATTCATTCTTTACTACTCTTTATGGTGCTCCTGAGGTATAGAGATGATGTTGCAGAAGCCTTTTTTATGTTAAACACCAGGAGTTTGTCAGGGATCCCAAGGTGAAGTTGCACTTTTTATTTCACCTGGAACAACTCTGACCAAATAAACTGATATTCCACTGTCACTCTTCCCACTCACAGCTCCTTTATAAGGGGACTTGGAGGGGCCTGTGGGAACCCACCCAATCCTCTGAAATCGACCTGGTGACCAGCTCCCAGTTATCCCGCAGCAGGTCCGCAAGCAGCACCACCACAGGATCCCAGCCTTGTCACGCAGCCATCAACAGCTGTTTGCAAAATACCCAGAGCAAAGTCACCCAAGGAACGGGCCCAGACCAACCATGTGCATTTCTAGCTTTTGCTGGCAACCACCTGAACCTCTGCAGCTATAGCAGGAACCACCATTTCTCAGGGATGTATGGATTTTGTTGGTAGGCAGTGATAGTCTGCACAGGAATACACTGTCCCCTCGGGTCCTGACCACAGCTCCAGGGCGAGCTCTGCAGAGCCAGGTGCAGGGAGGGTTTGGGAGCTTTCTGGCAAGCAGCCTTGTATGTGTAAAAGAAGTGGCTAAATACGTCATTGCTTAAGTAATGGAAAAGCTAGTCATCACTGTTAAAGAGCATAACTGCTGCCCTTTGCAAGGGGCAGAAACTACACGCCGTGTTGCTTATCTGAAATCTCAGGAAGGGGATTTAGAACAGCTCTGGGTTTGTCTCTTTTGAACTCAAAAAGACAAGAAGTCAGATTTATTTTGTTTAGCCCAAAGGAACTTTTGGATTCCTTCTTGTTTCCATTTTGCAATGGGGAGATATGGCGAGAGTGTTTGGGTAAATGCCAAAAACATGTTTTATGTTATTTTTGTTCCATTTTCAGTACTTCTTTTCTAGAGGAATACTCATCTATACCAAAACTAGAGAACATTTCAAATGTTAATTTCTGCTTCAGTTTCACAGCAATGAAGTACGGATAATATTATTCACCAAGGAACTGACTGATAAAATTTGAAAATGCAGGCTGTATGAGGCAATAATATTGACTTACTGTATTTTACTGCTATGAATGTTCTCAGAAAGTATTCTTCCATTCTGCACAGCAAAGAAAAATTTTGTAAAAGATGTCCATAGAAATGAATAGATAATTACTGTTAAATCTTGCATTGTCTAAGTTATGGAAGCAAATCCCATTAGGATAAGAGATCAACACAGAAGTAGCACACATTTTCAAATGCCAGTATGTTTTGTCTATATAGTTAAAGTTAATCAGTTATCAGTTATTAAAAAAGCAACAGAAAAAATAACCAGGAGTACAACATTACATAATATCACAGAATCACAGAATGGCTTGGGTTGGAAGGGACATTTACAGACCATCTAGTCCAACCCTCTGCCATGGGAAGGGACATCTTTCACTGGATCAGGTTGCTCAAAGCCCCATCCAGCCTGACCTTAAACACGTCCAGGGACAGGGCATCTACCACCTCTCTGGGCAATCTGTTCAAGTGTTTCACCACCCTCATTGTAAAACATTTCTTCCTTATATCTAGTCTAAATCTACCCTCTTTTAGTTTAAAATCGTTACCCCTCATCCTGTCACTACAGGCCTTAGTAAAAAGTCTGTTCCCCATCTTTCTTATAAGCGCCCTTCAAGTACTGAAAGGCTGCAATATAGAGAGCCTTCTCTTCTCCAGGCTGAACAACCCCAACTTCTCAGCCTTTCCTCATAGCAGAGATGCTCCATCCCTCTGAGCATCTTTGTGGCCGTCCTCTGGACCTGCTCCAACAGGTCCATGTCTTTCCTGTGCTGAGGGCCCCAGAGCTGGACGCAGGGCTCCAGGTGGGGTCTCACCAGAGCAGAGTAGAGGGGCAGAATCGCCTCCCTCGACCTGCTGGCCACGCTTCTTTGGATGCAGCCCAGGATACGGTTGGCTTTCTGGGCTGTGAGCACACATTGCTGGCTCATGTCCAGCTTTTCATCCCCCAGTGCCCCCAAGTCCTTCTCCTCAGGGCTGCTCTCAATGCCTTCATCCCCCAGCCTGTATTGATACTGGGGGTGGCCCCCACACAGGTGCAGGACCTTGCACTTGGCCTTGCACATGAATTTAGTTAACATCAAGCCTCCTTTCTGCTTAGTATATGCTAGAGTAGCCAAACTGATAATGAAAATTCATGTGAACACCTGCATCTCCAAACTGATGTTGAGCTTCAGGTTTTCTTTCGGTGCTGAGTCTCATGAAAAATACCATGAGCACTGCAAGGTGACACAGCCTCCTGGGAGGTGATATTCATCCTGAACAGCTATTGCTTTTCAAATTCAGGTGATGGTGCTCGTTTCTTGGGTGCTGAGCTAGTACGGTGCCAGGAACACTGCAAGTTCATATAACCCATACAGGGGAAGGCCAGCACTGCACTGCTCTTCTGTGTTTTCCTTGGCCAAATGGCAGCTACAGAAGTATGCAGTTTTCCCTGGAGCTATCTGTGCCAAATAAGCATGGAATTTTTTCAGGATAAAAAAGGTGATACTTCTTACTTGAATGAGGATATAGCTATGTGTCTTGGATGTTAATGGAAATCAAGGCAGGACATCTGCAAGCAGAGGTAATATTTCCTATTAAGCAACTCATATATAAACATGAATAAATCAGAAAAGCCTTCAGGCACTATAGCCCTACTTCAGTCTGCCTGAAAGCTTTAGTACTTTTTCCAACTACAGTGGCTGGCTTAATAAAAAGATACTACCTTTACCTGCAATCTCTGTGTTGTCTGGGTCCTAAGTTAACCACAGCCTCAGCAAAATATCAAGAGCACATGAAAAGCCACAAACAAAATAAATTCATTTGTTCATTGTAATCTGAAGAGTTAAACTAATTATAACTTTTTTTTTAAAATAAGATAACATACATTTTACCATAACTTTCATATAAGATAATTATTTCCAGAGTAGCCTTTCCTTCATAAGCCTTGGATTTCTAACAAGTACAATTTGCAACAACAAACCATGCTTCTCAAACATCCCACTGTTCAAGCATCACAGCCAGTGTTTGTCAGGGCACTCTCTTCATCTCACAGACGAAGAGTCATTAATGGGCTAATCAGGATATCTGCATTAACTTCTCAGTTTGTGCACCTACAAGCAAAACTGGCATTTTCACTTTTAGCCTAGTTCAGTGATTTATAGATGTCAGATGTTGAGAACTGTGCTTACTCTTCATTCAAGCAAAAAATTCCACTTAACAAAATCAGTAGGTTTGCATGAATAAATTCCACAAAAAAAAACATTTGCTGGATAGAGTTCAAAGAACTGACCCAACCCATCACACCCTCTTAAGCCTCACCTACTCCTCCTGCATTCCCATGCTCTCAGCATGGTGCTGGTTTGCCACTGGTGGAGGTGGCTGAACTTGCTGGCCTGGCAGAAAACCACTTACCCTGGATGCCTCAGATGCAGCTGGGGGGGGCAAAGCCCCCACCAGTTGGATCCGCTGTGGGATTGGCTCTCCCAGAGCAGTGTCAGTGAAGGGCAGTCTCCCCACACACAACCAGAGGCTTCAGTACCTCTTCAGCAGTATTATTTCCATTCCCTATCCCTTGCTTCCTCCAGTAACCTTCGAAAGCAGCTGCCAAGCGAAGTGGGCAGAGTGATGGGACACTTGGGAATCGGTGAGCGCTGACTCTTGCAGCCCACGTTTGTATGATCAGCAGGGGAACAATGTGAACTACTTTTCCTAATCATATTGGAAAGAGCAGGTGCAAACTTCAGACCTGATTTCATTCCAAAATTAAACATGAAATTAGGAACTATACACTGCTATTGAAAAGGGCTTCAACAGTAAAAGGTTGGTTTTAAAATTGTTTTCCTACAGACTAGACATTTTTCCCTGCCTGGTGTGATCTCCTATCCTGCAAAGACTGCTCTCACCACTGTATATGCCCCATATGGGGCACGTTCATAAACTTCTCAATCCTGACTTTGTAACACTTTTTACATTGAAGCTGTCCTTTATTTCATATGCAGCACAAAATAAAGTCAAGGGGACATTGCAGAACAAGGCACTACATGCAGAAGCAAAACATACCACATCCAGCCTTACAGTTAACATTGTCTAATTAAGGTTTACGGTGCAGTTACATCAGGTGAAGCCTCAAGCTTCTGTTTAAACTACCACAGTGATAGTTTCCACCTGTCTTACTTGAAAAGATGGCTCCATGATAGCAGAAATATAACTTGTTTATTCTGTTCAAGCCGCTTGTGAAAGCAGCTTACAGAGCCTGAATGTCTCACAGTCATCATGAAAATTTTCAAGCCAAAGCACAAAATATATTTCTCTATTCTTTGCCTGGATGATTAATGATGGGAAAACAGATGGTGTTTGCTCATTTGTCAAATTAAACTAACCCCCCAAAACTATCACTAACAAAACACTCCTCCTGAATGATTTGGAGGGTTGATCTTAACGTCACTCTCCTTAACAGATCTTGTCAGGAAGCTCTAATTATCCAGCCAGTGACTTTTTGGTCTCTTGCCCACAACTACTCATTCCTTCTGTCTCTTCATTGTCCCTTAAATGCCACCTCAGTCTCACTGCCTTAACTTAACCACTCCTCGTCTCCCTCCTTGTCCTGCTATTAGTCTCTAATTGCAAACAGCCACATCCCAGCTGTCCTCCACCCCCACCAGCGGTTCCCTGGATGGCTCTTGGTCCCCCACCCTGCTTCAGTCTCCTTGGTCCCAAAAGTGCCTTTTGCTGCCTTTTCCATTTTTTCCTACTGAAGTCTCCTTCCCCCATGAGTACCAACACCTCCTCTTCTCTCCTGTCCTGATGCTCCTCACTTCTCACCCAGCTCCGGCACCTGCCATCCCTGCTCTCCCATCACATCCAAGATCCCCCCCGTGCTCCCCCTCCATCCTGCCCTACCAATCTCCTGACTGGCTCCCTTTCAGTATAACCCCTGTGTTTTCCATGTCTTCGCACGATATGCCAATATAGCTACAGACCTAGAAAGAGCTGTCAGGACAACAGACTCCGAAATGTCCAACTCTGGGACATTAAATGGTGACAGTATTTTCAAATCAGGTGCATATTCTAGCACTTCAAAGCTCAGACAAATACAACAGAACAGTGCAAGTATTTTTTTAAAGGTAGCAACTTTAACATGCTGTAGGTTTTGTTCTTTGCTGTCGAAAAATAAAAATAATAATAAAAAAGAAAGTCTAACAGACAGCTAACTCTCCCTCCTTTGTTCACAGCCACCAGAGTTAATAATTCTCTGTTCCTTCTGTGATCATCAACAAGAAAATTGAGGGGAAAACAAACTGACAAACTTTAGATATTAAATTAATGTGATCTCCCTGAGAATAAGAACATGTTTAAAGTAAAAGCAAAAACACTTTAAAAGCTTGCAGATAGTTATTATGCTTGAGAAGTAGTGAAGAAAGGGGACTTATCTAAGCCTGGACATGCAGTTCCACTGATTTCATATGATTAACAGTAAACATATGATTAAACACTTTGCTGGCTTTTAGCCAGAAAATTCAATTCTGCAAAAGCCTGAGCACTCTTCTACTAATATGAACGTGTTCATGAAACTTTCAAGTACAACTTCCTATTAGTAACATTCTACTAAATGTCATACAGGCAATAGCATATTACTCATAACTGGTACTTTCTTAAATTGAACTGTGTCTTTATTAATTTAAATTGTCAATTTCTATTAATGCAGTACTTTAAAAAAAAAGCAATAAAAATACTATCTAAGCAATCACATGAGTCAATGCAGGCATATCTGAAGACCTTAACAATACTTTTATTTTATATGATCCATGTCCTTCAATAGAACAAGACATCAATAAGACAAGACATCACCTGCTGCAGGTGCAGGCAGTTGGGTGAGAAGGGAGGGAAGGGAAGCAGTTCTACATCCCCCTCTGCACCACTCAAAGGTATGTGTGCTCCAGGCCCCTTGGAATACCAGCTGTATCACCTCCCCATCTGCCTCACCTTCCTGCCATCTACCCTGTGGCTGCAAGAGGAGAGGGAAAAAGAAGGTTATGTATTCCTTTAAAAAACAAACAAGCAAACAAAAAAACCCCACAGAACTGGTCAGTACATAACAGCATTTTCTAGCAGATGATCAAGATGGAATTCGTCTGACAGAAGGCAGGCATTTGCATCTGATCTCGTTGGCACTGGCTGGCTGAGCGGTCAACGAGAGGTGGAGGAGGAGGAGGAGGAAAGCATTTCTGTGCTTTAGTTCTTCTAAAATACAAAACTGAAACAGGTCAGCTCAACAGCATCTTGAAGGTGCCACTGCCCCCTATCAACCACAAAAATAATGTAAGAAGGCATGATGAGAGGTGGACATCTAAATTTAAATGTGGTGAAATAAATTCATTATGTGCTTTGCTTTTTTCATTGTGATCAATCGGGCACAGAAGTTTTCCTCTGATACTTCCCTATGCCTCACAACTTATAAATACATTTATACGAACAATGGTGTTGACACAGACCTACTTACCCTTCACATACATTAAAAGCAAGACAACCCACTGCATGCACAAGAGAAACTTACAGACCAGGCAATTTCAAACTGAACCTGATTAGACCAAACTCTGCAAACAGCCAACAAATCACCCAAAAATGCACCCCAAAGTTCTGCAACCATGCAACTGCAGCCATGCAAGAGGATGCTAAGCATTCACACAGTATTTCTGTACTCTGGACCCCGTGGGCTGGGCAGGGAACCCACCGTGTCCCAGAGCCCAGCTTGCCCCTCACACAGCACAGCTCAGAGGGAAACTTTCTCAGAGGGATTATAGAGGCAAATCTGATATTATACAGTGAACACACATAGAGAAACCTAACTTTTGGCTCTAAACTGAAAGCACATTTTTTCAAAGGAATGTATAAAAATGAATTCACAATAAATAAAAAAAGAAACGAGAGCCACTACATTATGTATCAGGTTTTTATAGACAACAGCTTCTTTCTTATCCAACAGAATCAGGAAGAACAAGCTATACATGACAAATGCTTGTCACATTATTTGATGAACTACCAAAAGGAGTTCAATGAGAAGGAAAAGAAATACTTCTATGGAATCACAGTAGTAATACACAAATAGGCATAAAGAAAGTTACTAAAATATGCTCAAGTTTTGCACTTCTCTTTGTGGCACTTAGTAAACATCCAGAGATTTCTCACATATCTAAAAAGTTAAAAATTTTCATGTCATTTATACCAAAGGCATTATAAGTATAAACTGTTAAGTATATAAACATAACCTTTACACCTGACTATTTACCTTAAACTCTATAATGTGTTTTATAAGCAGTAATATACTACATTCCCTCCTAAAAATTAAAATTATTCTAGCAAACTAGGATTTCTAGGATATCAAATATTATGAGGCACTCTGCTGTAAATAAGTCTTTTTGAAATGCAAAAAAAAAATCATTGCACAAGATCAGTCACATTTCTGACAGTGCAGAGCTTCTTATCTTGCTCAATTCTATGTGTTTCAATGCTTTAACATAACATTAACACTAGAGTTTAAGCTGGAGACAATCTTTATGGCCACAGTACATTTTTATTTCATGACAATAGGTCGTTGGTTCATTCACCAGGATTCTGCTTTCTGGCCACAACTTACTCTGCTGCTTGTGAGTTGCTTTGTTTTTCCATAGCTAAATCACCATTATTTTTGTACTTGTCAGCAAAATAATCGGAGTCAAAGCTTACTGACAAATCTGGAGGACTCACATAAACATTTCCATTGTCTATTGTGACTTTATGAATCCTTTGTTTGACTCCCTTTGATTGCCACTGTGGTGTCGGTGATGGCTCCAAAGGGTTTATTCCTTCATATAATCCTTCTCCTGTTTCCAAAGTAATTTTATACTTATGCCAAGGACAAACAATACATGCTTGACCATTGATATCCTGCAAGAAGAAGAAAATAAAAATAGCAAGTCATCGGCTTCTGATTCTTCTCCTGGAACAACCTCTAGGACAAAAGACATGTTCAGTGATTTGGCTGTATGGCTGTCTGCTATTATACATATATATACATTTCTTTTGATGTTATGTTCAGATAAAAGTATTCAAAAAAAGCATTAGTGTTTTCACATGACTCTATGCTGCTACATTATTTTTATTTTGCTGATGTACCTCTATTTCTCCAAGACGTAAAGGGCCTCCTTCATCTGAAACATGGTAGAACACAGCATTAATTTATGCAGCAGATTTTATGCTTAATTGTTGCAACATTGAGCTCATATGTGCAAATATCTTACGGTAGCAGCGAGAGTCCATAGCATGAAATTTCCCTTCATGGTAGAAGACGATGACTTCTCTGCCATTGACTTTGGCTGTTGCTCTTCCTGACCTCTTTATGTCATCTTCTTTGCCAATTAATATAAGACCATCTGGCTCCATTTCAACTGTTCTTGTGCTTGAGCTGGGCAAATCCACATCCTTAAAACACAAAAAATTCAAAAAGCCACCTTATGAAACAGTTTTTGCCTGAATTTCTACATGCAGAATGGGTGACTCGGTCCCAGAGAAAACCGTGACCCATTTAACACATGAAGTGAAAGAAGCAGAAGTTTTAGTAAAAGACTATCAACATGCGCAGGAAGCAAAGCACATGGGTTTGGTGATAATGTTTGGCCAACGTGTTCACTAACAGAACTGGGACTAGGAAAACCAGCTGTTGCAAACCTGATACCTGAGGCTGAGGCAAGATAAATTCTAAATCACTATTAATTTACTCTGCACTTTATTGACCATATCCCCGGGAAAGCTACCTGCAAAAAAATACAAGGATGCTACACGTAAAATACTATACTATTTAGCTATTCAATGGGTAAACAGTAACATTTACATGTAAAGCCAATACTTTTAAAATAATATTATGGTTAGAAATACAACCTGATGTAAGTTGATAAAAAACTGAAAATACCATCTGCAAAAAGGAAAAAAAAAAATGTTTATTGAGAAGCTGTATCCAACCTGGGCTTTTTAGCAAATGTGTTGGCCTTTCCCTTCTTTCTCTTACATATTTCAAATGCCTAATAGCCCCTCCCTCTCCCAGCACAGGACATAAGTAGTTTTATAACAAAACCTGCCTTCCTATTAAATTTGCGTACAATTAGCTACTGTGTTCCAGTTCCCCTGACTTCCCAGTACAACCATGCTACCCTCACTTCCTCTGAAAAATCAGGCTAAAAAAGGTCTTTGTACATGCTGAGACGAAAGGGGAACTGCAGGCAAGGGGGGATCCCGCTGCAGAGGGGTGCAGAGCCATGAAGAGCCGCGTGGCAGCAAGCCACACCATACCTTAGGTCCACGCCAGATCGCAACAGAGATGAGAAAGCAGATGAAGAAATGGAGGCTCAGAATAATGAGGTCCAGCATTGCGTCTCTTCACTGTGCCTGTCGCAACTCTCCTGCCTCGTTCACATATGTAACGGCACGAGTAGCAGCCCCTCTTTATGTGCAAACGGGAGGCAGCGGCACCAGCCCCTATAGCAGCCGAGGCGGGATGTATAGAGGTTCAGTGCGGCAGGAGCCAGCTCTGCCAGGACTGATAAGGAGCGGGGACACGCTGGGGCTGGCCTGATAACAGAAGAAGAGAGCTCCGGCTTCCTCCTGCCACCTTGCTCCGCACGAGCCTGTGCCACCACCACCTTCTCCAAGTGGGATGTGCTGAGCTGAAACCCTGCTCAGAGCCACGCGTTACATGTTTATTCGCGATCAGCAACTGCGTGTTTCCTAATAAGCTGTTACAGCAGGAAGGCTGGCGTAAATAATAGCGTGGCATTTTCAAGGCCAGCTGTTATCTGATTTACACATGATCAACCACAAGGACCAACTCTCTGCTTTCCAGTTACAGGAACTTCCACCCAGTCTTACCTAGAAAGTGAAACGTCATTGCTGGACTCACAGGACTATCCAATAAGGCATTCATGCTTATTTTCTTTAGCAAAAAAAATGCTAATTTTTCTTTTAGCAAGAAAAATGCTTCTTTTAGCGAGAAAAATGCTTCTTTTAGCAAGAAAAATGCTCATAAGCACGCTTATTTTCTTTGCTTGTAGCAAACTAACCACAAGAACTGGAGTAGGAAATCCCCTATTTTTTACTATCACCTTTTGACTGACTCTGCATATAAACTTCCCAAATTGGCCAAAATCTTAAAATGCACAAGCCTGTAGTTAGAAACGCTCTTATGAAGACACCTCTAAAAAATTGTGTATCTATATATATACACATATAGGCACACACATATATATCTACATACATCAACACACACACACGTACTGTCCAGATCAGTATTAAAGTAACACTTTGCACCAAACCTCCAGTTCAATTGATGATTCAATTTGATGATTTCTACAGCCAGCCTGGATTTTCTATACATAAATTATCCAGGCACCCTGGTCTGAAACCTGGCTCCAACTGTCAGCGCGTTGTGGACCCTACATGGCCCAACTGGTGTAAGCAATCAGTATGGTTTCATTTTACAGTCAAGACTTCCACGTTTATCTACAACCAACTGCAGATGCAGAATTGCCTTGGCACATGGGAGGTCCTCCAGAAGAAAGCCCTCAAAGCAACGTATGCTTGGTAATACACTAAAGAGTTTGTTAAACGCATGGTGGCAAAAGACTTTGTTCCCTTAGAAAAAGAGCGCAGCTAAGGACTCCTCATCACAAAAGACCTGTCTTTTGTGACATCACTAGACCCTCTTACTGGAGGCCTACTGTTGGCCACTTTCTCATCCACAAAGTGGACATGTACCTGCAAAGTATGAACAGAAAATGAGAGACTTCAACCTAGAGCAGCCCAGGAGGCACTGAAAGCCCCAAAGGAGGCAGCAGTTTCTTGCCTAGAAGAGTTCCCTGAGTTTGGGACAGAACCCAGCATACGGGAAGGGCAACAGACCTCCGAGGTGGTTTTCACCCAACGTGACCTTCTCCTCTTCCACCTCAGCCCCCAGCTTGGTATACCACCTGGACAATGCTGCCTCCACAGCTGGAACCAGATGAACAAAGACCTGCTTTCTCCTCCCTTTCTTTAAACAGCACAGCCACAGGCATTAAGCCCAGATCAAGGGATAGCTGAGCTGATGAGTGTCACCTGCCTATCAAAAGCACATTAAAATGACAATTTGTCTGCCTGCCCTCTCACAGCTCTTTGGGAAATGCACTCTCCATCACACTCTACCTAAGGTGAAATAATAACCAGTTTTGCTTGCTCCTGTTTTTTTCCGGGCTGATGACCATATTAGAACCACCCATTCAAACAAGACATGGAGTACCATGGCCCACATAACCCCCCCAGGTCCCACGACAGAATCCTGAGCTACCAACCCGCTACCAGAGCGGCACCTACCAACCGAAGTAAAAACGTTTCAATCAAAAAGAAAAAAGGTTATACCCACACACACACTTTAAGTTGATTTTCTACTAGATTTTTCCTAATGTTTTCTTAGGAGTTTGGCTGCTTTCACATTTTCTGAGTCACTGCGCACCGCACTGGATGGAGGTGTCCCTGCAGCCAAGTGCCGTCTGGTGGAAACAGCAGTCAAAGGGGTTTGGGAGCAGCGAAAGGATTCATTTTCCGGCTAGAAGTACAGCTGGGTTTGTAAGTCATAGTAATTCATTGCTGTACCCTGATCTGACTCCATTTCCTCCTTTGGGGAAAGGGAAAAAAAATCACTGCTGTGCGGGCCGCGGGCCCGGCATGCCCCGGAGACACGGTGTCGGGGTGGGCAGCCGTCGGGGGCTGCCCGGGGTCCCAAAAGCTCCGGTGTGGGGACCAGAACAAGCGGCGGCGCGACCCCCCGGCTCCCCCCTCCCCCGCCGCTCGCCCCGGCTGTCCATCCACCATCCTCCGGGGGATGCTCCGCCGGGGGTGCCGGGGAGGACCGCTCCGCCGGGGCGGTGCTGCCGGCAGCGGGCGGGAGCAGGCTACCGAGCCGTCGGGGGAAGATGCCCGCCGGCCCCGGGCGGTGCAGGAGGAGAGGACCGCCGGGGGAAGATGCCCGCCGGTGCTGGGCTCTATAGGGGTTGAAGAACGTCGAGGGAAGATGCCCGCCAGTGCCGGGCGGTGTAGGGGGAGAGGACCACGGGATAAAGATACCCGGCGGCGCCGGGGGAGCGGACCGGCGGCTGAAGATGCTCGCGGTGCCGGGGGCGGGGGGCGTGCGATCCGCCGTTCGCGCAGCCCACCCCCGGTGCGGGATGAGGGCCAGCCCCTATATATGCCTGCGGGGAGCGCCGCGCCGCCGCCGGGGAAGCTCGGGGGCCCGAGCGGCGGCCGCCCCTCGTCAGCAGGGGCGGGCAGGCGATGGAGGAGGACCCCTTCCCCCCCGGCCTCAACCTCTCCGCCCCCGGCGCCCCCCCCGCCCCTGCCCGGCCCGCGGGCGGCCTGGGCGGGCGCCGTCCTGCTGCTGGCGCTGGTGGGCAACGGGCTGATGCTGGGGCGGCTGTGCGGCGGGCGGCCGCGCCGGCGGAGGGACCTGCTGCTGGGGCACCTGGCGCTGGCCGACCTGGCGGGCTGCGGGCTGGCGCTGCTGCCGCGGCTGGCGGCCGAGCTCCACGGAGCCGGCGGGGCCCCCGGCGCCGCCGCCTGCCGCCTGCTGCCGCTGCTGCAGCGCTGCGGGCCGCTGGCCTCGGCCCACGGGCTGGTGCTGCTGGCGCTGGAGCGGCACCGCCCGGCGCTGCCCGCCCGCGGCCTGGCCGCCCTGGGCTGGCTGCTGGCCCCGCTCCTCGCCCTGCCCCAGGCCTTCGCCTTCCGCCCGGCCCCGCGCCCCGGCGGGCCCCGCTGCCGCAGCGTCTTCGAGGAGCTGCCGCGCTGGCACGGCCTGGCCTTCGCTGCCTACGGGGCGGCCACCGGCTTCCTGGCGCCCGCCGGGCTCCTCTGCTGGGCCTGCGCCCGCAGCCTGCCCGCGCTCGGGGCCGCCCGACGGCGGCGGGCGGAGGGCGGCGGGCGGCGCGGCGGGGGCCCGAGCCGCGGGCGGGCGCGGGCGCTGCGGCTGCCGCTGGTGCTGGCGGGTCTCTTCGCTCTCTGCCGCCTGCCCCGCTGCGCGCTGGAGCTCGGCCTGGCCTCGGCGCCCGATAGCGGCGGCGGCGGGCGGCGGGAGGCGCTGGCGGCGCTGGGCATCGTGGCGGCGGCCAACAGCGCCCTCAACCCCTACGCCTGCCTCCTGCTCCACAGCCGCCGGCCCGCGGCGCGACGCCTCCGACGGGGCTTCTCCGGGACCGGCGCCGGGGCGGCGACCGTCGCCGCCTGCTGCTGCCCAGGCCTCGACGGCCAGCGGCGACGCGGGGCCACGCTCCGCCGCCCGCTCCGCCGCCGCCCCGGCTCCCCCGGCAGCCCCGTCCCCGGCGCCCCGCCGCCCGCAGCAGCAGGGGGGTCGGCCGGCCCGGCCCCGCCGGAGGCAGCGCGGTGTTAGCGCGGCGTTAGCGCGGCGGCGGGGGCCGGGACACGCGTGGGTGGGCGCCGCGGCGGAGGCTCGTCACGGAGGAGCCTCTGGTCCCGGGATGGGGCTGTGCCTGGGGAAGCGCCTGGGCTGCCGCACAGCCCTGCCCGCGGTCTTTTACCTTAGCGTTGGCTGAGCTTCGGGGATATATTTTCTTCTCGGTTTTTTTTACTTTTTTTTGGTGTGTTTTCGTCTCAAACGCGCTTACGGAAGAGGGCAAAATCAGCAGGATAGCTGTTGCTATGCAAACTGCCCAAACGTTGTTCCCATTCAGTGCCTGACTTGTCATCCTTACAAAGCCCTATAAGTATTTTGGTCGTACTTTGTGGATTTTGCGATACCTCGTTCAGAAATAAAATCGGTCAGTCCAAGAAATCACTCTTTTTTTGTTGTTGCTGTTGTTGTTTAAATCCACTAGAAAAGTAGGGATGTGACCATGTCATTTCAGGTGGGCTGGTGTATTATTGCATTAGTTAACTAATTAGCTGTACAGGCTGAGCAGGGGGCTGCAACAGCCACCCTGCAATGGGATGTAGGTGTGTAAAATGTGGCAAGTGTCTTCTAAAACATTGTTATATTTATTTCTGCCTAGCACGTTTAAGGCAGGGCAATGAAGGAATACTGTGCTGAGACCATATCTTTCTCATTTACCTCCGGTTTTATTGCTAAGATTTCCATTACACCCACTTCACCAGCTGAATATTTTTTGTCATGTTGACACTACAAATTAAGCCAAACCTCAATTTTTCTGAGATACGAGAGCTCTGTTTCTGTAGGACTGCGCATGAATGATGTGCAGTGTTTATAGCTGGTAGCATATGCATATCAATACCCTCAATGTGTTGTTGATTGCTCATGCGTATGAAAATGATTGACAAACCAGAGCAGGCAACAGCGAGAGCTCTGTACCTGCGGACGGGAGCCGCGTTAGATGCTCTCATCAGAGCCAGGAGGGACCTCGCTGATACCTGATGGAGCGGGAGGTACGCCCGCATCCCCACGTCTGGCTGCCACGGTATTCCCAGTCTGACTGACACCTTTCAGGAGTCCCAGACGCTGAACACAAACTGAAATGTTTATGCTGTGATGGCGTGAAGCTGTTTCTCCCTCAAAGACCCTGGCTGTCATTTCTGCGCGGGTACCACCAGTGTGGGGAACAGCACGGCCATTTGTGCAGGTTTCAGTGGCTGCGTGGCATTTTCCGTGACAATGTCTCGTTTCTGTAGGAAGCCGCCAAGTGGGACTTTTCAGTTCCTAGAGCCTGCAGCGGTGTGCCTGTGGTTGGGCTCTCCCTGACACTGCTCGGGTGGGGAATGAGGAAGGTCAGCCTCGGGGCAAGGCTCCTGCTTGTGTGGGATCTTGCTGGCTCTTCAGCGGGGCTTTGCCTTGCTTATCCTGGGTGACAGATCAGCACTGGTTCAATGACACGGGACCTGAGGCTCATTACATCCCTGCTCTCTATCTGGCTCTCACCAACCTACCTAATAATCTTTCCTCCACGCCTCATTCTTTTCTATGGATATCACGTCTTGTATCAAAACCGTCTCTTGGGGAGTGCTCATGTTGTGCCGGGGTTGCTTGCAAAGGTACCAGATGCTGTCTGACAGGCAGCTGTAGCATCTTGATCTCAACAAGCGTCCTCTGAGGAAGTTAAGCTTAAGGTGACTTTTCTTAGAAGACAACATCACTCCGAAAACAGTGACCTCATCTGATGTTTCAACAGAACCTCATCACAATAATTCGTGTCTACTCATAATTACTGCTGCTGATTGATAAAGGGTGATCATAAAGGTGGGTAGAGCTGAAACCGTGCTGTGTAAATTGGACTGAACTTTGTTCCGTGAGAAACAAATAGTGGTGAAGCCTCAATCCGCCGCCAGCAGGCAGAAAGGGGCCGTACAGAGCACCCTGGGGGCATTTGGTCTGGCTCCCTGAGCTACTGCAGGATCACACACACCTTGGCCATTCTTGACAAATATTTTCAACTTATTTTTAATAAATTCCAGTGACAGAGTTTAGATAGCTTCCCTAGTCAGGCTGGTTTAATGTTTAACCATTTCTAGCTCTTTTTTCCCCAAGTAACTCATCAGAACAGCCTTCCCTGAAAACCAAAGACATTTCTTTTTCTGCTCGCAGTGGCAGCATTTGCTGTGCTCTTATGTCAGCCTTATTCATAGTTGAGGACTTGTCAAGGTTTCTCTGAAACAAACCTGATATGATTCACAACTCACTCATTTATATTATTGTCCTCTGAATCCCCTTGTCTGTTGACGTCCCTCTTAATTAAAACACAAAAGCCACAAAGCAGCGACAATACCCTGAGGATTCACTAATGTTCAGAAAATAATTGCCTCTTGTGTCTTGCATACAACACCCCTTTAAATCACCCTAGCACGCCACTTGTTTCCTTCATCGCCGCATCATGCTGCTGATTCATACTCTGCTTCTGGTTCTCTAAAAATCTCCAGGCATGTGGGGCTTTTTTTCCTGCAAAATTGCAGCGTGGACAGTTTGTTGTTCACCATTTTAATATTTTTCCCGTGCCCTTTTATTTTGCCCTTTAACTAAACCATGATGAATTTCACCTGATTGATTTCAGATCATTTCTCCAGCTAATCAAGACTACTTCAAATTTTAGCCTATCCTCAGAAGTGCTGATGGCTCTCCCAAGGTGCATTTTCTCATGTTTAATAAGAAAAAAAGTGTTTAAAAAGAAAAAAGCCTACTCCTGCATTCAAATTACTTATTTAAAAAGTACCAAACAGTACTACATTAGATTCTTGCAGACCTTATTTGATCAGCTTTCCCACTTTTTAATTTTTGGAATCTACTACTGAGTTTGATGTTAGCCAGCTGTGAACCTAACTTACAGTAATTTTATCCAGAGTCTATTTCCATAGCTTGCTTAAGATCAACAGGCCATTGCCCAAGTGCATTCAAAGTCTGTATGTCCCCACTGATTTTTTCCTTACCGACTAGCCTAGTTATTCTGACAAAGGCAGCAGATTACTATTTTCATGTAATTTGTTGGCAAATTCACAGTGGCAGTCTCTTACCTCTCCAGGACCTTGTATTTACAAAAATAATTCCCATTTTTGCTCCTCAGGACAGTGGTACCTCTCCTACCTTTGTAAACCCCTGGAGATAAAAGGAAGGTTCAGGAGCTGACCAGGCCCACGCCCTTGGTAGTCTCAGGTAAATCTCATGAGGCTGCGTTGACCTGACTACATCTAATAAATGCGCTTGAACCTGTTGGCATTCCAGCCTTCCTTCTCCCTTTCACTCCCCGATTCCTCTTCAATGTTAACACCACCTAACTCATTCAGTGTGATCAAAACCCATATTTTTTCCCATTGTTAGCTGGCCAACCTTGCATGTTGCAAACCTCATTTGATTCGTGTTACCATAACACAGGTGCATGAGCATAACTAAGGCACAGTAACTGGCTATGACCACATTTTTAAATGTACCTGTTTTGGACTTAAATTAGCTCAGTTCTGTACCAACACAGGTAGATTGTTTATTGTAAATCGAGGCAGGAAGGCGTTAGGGGGCTTTTGTCTTCTCTCTTTCTAACTCCTCAAAACAAAGGTTCACTCACACACAAATAATAAAAAACTGGCAAAAGTCAAAGTTTTGCTTTTAACAAACAAGTCAGTGTTTTCTTTTGAAATAAGCATTTTAAGAAGACCAGATAGAAAAAGGAGTACTAGGCTAGACATACTGACTTAGGACCTGATGACAGTCTGCTACTGGCTGGCTCACGCACCACCGAATCACCTTGCGAGGGAGCATCCCTACCTCCTGGCATTCGAGCCCCGCTTTGCGAGCCGGCACACTCCTGGGGTTTCCTGCATTATCTGGAAACCTGCCCCTCCTCCACTGGGCTTCTTTGGACAGTCCGTGATAGAAGTTGTTGCAAGGAATTACAGTAAGGAGTTTGTTTTCCCAATTTGTTTTTCCATTTCAGAGAGTATCACAAACTGCACTTGCAAAAGCCTAACACACACAGAGAAGTACATCTTAAAAGCTCATATCTTTAAAGAAAGCAATATCCAGAGAACTGACAAAATAGTTTTCCCTAGCAATTTCTTTAAGCATTTTCTAGTAATTTCCTTAAACATTCAGTCACTAAAAAAGGCACACACACAAAACACATCCAGTTCACTGTAATTTTATTTTGCTATATTCTGTACAATGTACTGCATTCTGTTTAGACCTCTGGAAAGTGATCAATTTATTTATTCTCTTCCCTGCTAAATGAGCCTTCATATGGATATATTTCTCTTCTCTTCTTATGCAGCTGTTTTACATTACATTGCTGAGATGTGATTTTGTTGAAATTATTTCATCACTATCTGAACTCATTTTAGCAAGAATTATGACATGTGTTGCAGTGTTTGAAGGTTTAACTATTAATTTGTTCCCTGCCTATAAAAAAAAAACAAAAAAAAGGAAAAAATGCTACCGTAGTGGTAAGTAGTAGAAGGTTAGTCTTAACGTTCTATGAACACAAAAATATAAACCAGCCAAAATATTCATAAATATGTACCTAATTCTAGTGTGGTAAGTAGTTTACAAAATGCATGTAGAGTGCTTAGCCATCAGAAAAGACATGTATTTTTCATGTTCATTTTTACTAGCTTATTGCTATGCTGAGTATTTCATTACAGATTCCAGAAAACATTTAGGTACGAGGTATAATGCCATCCTGAATTGTTACTATAGCAGCAACAACTGTGATCAATAAGCCATCGTAAGTGCTGCTACAATTACATTTTTCCTTATGCAGAAGAGTTACTAGCTAAACCTTACCTTCTTTCAAAACCACTTTGGTTTTTTATCACATTCCTGGAAAAATGTAAAATAGTATTTTTATGTTAACTTTTTCTGCAAGCTTCAATTGCGTCTCCTCTGTGTACGCTGCAGGTTCCAGTTCTCCACTCGTTGATGCACATCAGCACATTTACCCACAGAATCTAACTGCATAATGGAGATTTATTCAAGCAGTCTTCATCTTAAGCTATGTAAAATCACACCATCACTTTTCAGAGAACTGCTCTACTCACAGGTTTGGTCAGAGGTGTTTGTTTTGTTTTTTTTAATTTTTGACAGTGACCAGACACCAGATTCCTCTTCACTTGCACACATGTTCAATTAGTAGCCTATGCATCTTAAGAAGTTTTAAACAGCAAGGAATGATAAGTACCAGATTCAAAAGCAAGAGATTAGAAGGCAGATCTCAAAAAAATGGAGAATCAATCGCATATAAAACCGGAATGCTGACAAAGTACTTTAATAAACTGCATCTACGTTCAGACCAATACTAGCTGTTAACTTTTTGATTATATTTTAACCACTACAGCTTCTCTAAGGTGGATGAATGTGTATTTACTGTGGACTTAAAATCCGTCTTGATGGAAAGTTGGCTCCAGCACATTCCACTGTAATTGGTATCCCACTACACTCAATTTTATAATCCTTGCTTTAGTCTGTCCTTAGAAATGGAAATTCCTATTGAGTTCTAATGCTTAATATTCTGCATTTTTGCAACCAGCTAAATACTCCATACACGCAACTAGTACTTATGTACTATCCTTCCTACATATACTTAGGTGTTACAGCACTGTAACATGTAAAAATCTAGACTTGTTGTGCTGGCTACTTACATATAAAACGCTTTGGCTTTCTAATGTAAAGCAGTAATTGTTCGGGCATCTTTGCTTTCAATAGCTTATATAAGACAGTAATTCTAACACTTGAAATACAGCATCATGTTACAAATGCAGAATGTTTTCATATCCTCAGTCATATTAAATCTGGGTTGTTTTTATTTACTTACTTTGACTAAGCCACTTGTCAATTGCGTTCTCGTATTTTTTTGGTTCCTTTAACCAGTCTTGATGCCACCTAAGGTTGGCGATAACATTTGAGTAATTCTGACCCAAACTTTGTTTCCAACTGATAAACTGTCTTTTGTTATACTCCTGAACAGAAGAAGAAACCTTTGGATAGTTTACTATAGAGCGGAGTGTTTTGTCCAGGGAATGTACAATTACTGGGAATTTTATGGCAACGTTTGTTAGCTCATCTGGATCGGCAGTAAGGTCTGGAACAAACAAAAAGTTAGTTAAGAGCCAGTTTGCATTTAAATGAATTAATGAGTCAGTTAGGACATAAAAGTTGTAACATACCAAACAGTTGTGGAAGTACTGAATGGCCATCTGAGTACGCGATATATTTCCATTTGCCTGTTCGAAGCATGTACATGGAAGAATTCACATTGCATCCATGGAATTCACTTAACACCCACGAGGGCCGGGGCCCTCTGGGTGACACTTCGTTTTCAGCCTTTCCGTGTAGCAGTGGTATAAGAGAATACCCACTGAGGTTCTGCGGGACAGGAATTCTTGCTATATCTAAGCAAAAATAGACAAAGACAAAATGCTACTGCAGTTACTGTGATTGAAAAAGCCTGACATAATGCTACAGGTGTCTGAACATAAACTCTATTTCAGTAATAAAACATGCATTCCTAATTATTCTCGTTGTAGAACACAGGAACCCCAAACTACACACATAATAAAAAAAAACCTTAAGGAACTTTCCAAGGTCAGCTGCCCATCATCTTGATCAGAAGCAGTATCAGCTATGTCTAAGTCAATCTTTAACAGATGCTTGTTAAAACCAATTGCGATAGCCTCCAGTGATGGGTGGTGCTTTTTTATTTTTTTCAGTCATGGTTTTATACACTTCCCTTCTGCTCTGACCATGTCAGGCAGGAGAAAGAGATTGTCATAGCATGAAAGGACTCTAAAAGCTCCATATCCAACATGGTCTAACCATTCATTTCTTTGATAATAACAGTGCTAAGCTCCTATTTAGCATTCTTCATCAGTGAATTACAAAACACATTATAAAAGGTGGCCATGATGGTGTCCTGGTTTCAGCTGGGATAGCGTTGATTTTTCTTCCTAGCAGCTGGTTTAGCGCTGTGTTTTGGATTTAGTATGGGAATAATGTTGATAACACGCTGATGTTTTAGTTGTTGCTAAGCAGTGCTTACACCAGTCAAGGACTTTTCAGCTTCCCATGCTCTGCCAGGTGCACAAGAAGCTGGGAGGGGGCACAGCCAGGACAGCTGACCCAGACTGCCCAAAGGGCTATGCCATACCGTATGACATCATGCCCAGTACATAAACTGGGGGGAGTTGGCCAGGGGGCAGGGATCACTGCTCAGGGATGTGCTGGGCATCAGTTGGCAGGTGGCGAGCCAATTGTATAGTGTATCACTTGCTTTGTATATTATTATTGTATTACTATATTATTATTATTACTATTACTACTATTCTATTTCACTTTACTTCAATTATTAAACTGTTCTTATCTCAACCCACGAGTTTTCTGACTTTCACCCTTCCAGTTCTCTCCCCCATCCCACTGGGGTGGGGGGAGTGAGCGAGCAGCTGCGTGGTGCTTAGCTGCTGGCTGGGGTTAAACCACGACAGATGGTTATCACCTAAAACTGGTGGGGAAACTGAAGAATAGGGCCACTTGCTTCTCTGGTAGGGATGGAGACAGATGATAACAGAGGTGGCATCAGTACAGTGCACACATGGAAAACACTGCATGATTCTATAGCCTACTAGATGGCCTCTAGAAGATGCTGTAACTTGAATAAGCTCCTCAGTATCAACGTACATCGCAAGTGTCTCTAGCTCCCAAAGATCAGTTCAATATTAAGAGGCTGCAAAGATCTCTCAAAGACATTCTGAAAAACGTAGTTGAGAATCCCAAGGATGTCACCTAAACTTCGGCATGTCCCAAAAACACGGTATGACAGTACTGCTCTTTTTAATCACCCTACTGAACATAGCATACAGTCATTCAAAATTCAACACTTTCCATTTCAGAGCATGGTGGTAGTATTTTATCTTCTGTTCTATGCCGAGTGGTGATATTCAGCGCATACAGATTGCCCATAGGTGACTTCTTCCTTCATCAGTGTGTATCTTCCTTTTGCTCCTCTGTTTCTACAGCATATATGCCTGTCATTAATCTGTAGTTCTTCCTCTAGTAAATAAAAAGGCCAGCATTTGACGAAGCACTAGGAAGACCCGTAACATGTAAACCCAGTAACTTCCAGTGTGTGGGCTAAAAACTTGAACAAATACATACTACATTTGAACAAATGAAAAAGGGATATAGGCCTTCCTCTTCTGTCATCCTAAACCAGTAATGCTATTGATTGCAGTAACTGCATTCTCCACATGTAAAGAATGCTCCAGGCTGGCACCTTCAGCAGCTCCTGCTTTTCCAACAGAGATCTGAAGGTACCTCCACCCAGACCAACAAAGCCAGTACTGTCTGGAGGAAAGCTTACGCTACACCCTGTTAAAAAATGGAAGAGCTGTTGCATTTCTGGCTGAGTTATCCATATCACACAGATTCTGCTGGAATCAAAACATCTGTACCACACTCGCTATAGGATGCATCTAATCTCAAAGTCAGTAAAGGAGGACGTATTGAGAAAGCATTTGGATGGCGTCTTAAGAGAGATTATTGCTCTGAGACAATGAAAAGCAAAGGGATTACATTTATCACAACAAAGGCTTGAAATCTGTTTCCTCACTAGTCAGCAGTGGCAGGCAGCCTGAAGAGATAATAGATGACAGAGATGATTCTTCATGTTTTCACATTCATCTTGACGTATGTGCCTTTTTTGACATTCAGATTACAGGAAAGGGGAACTGCCAGAACAGAAGGAAAGGACTTATAAACACGAGGTTCTGGGAAGAAAAAAAAGGAGGAAAAGAACGAGAAGGAGGGATGTTAAACCACCTGACCAATTATGTTATTTGGGGAAAAGGCACAAAGAAGAAAACCAGAGACTTTTAGCTCCTTACATATCATACCACAACTTATATAAGAACCATATCTAATACAGATTACTTTATATACATATAAAAGATTTGATATCAGAATTTGGAAGAGAAAGCTACTCAGTTATATTCTGGATATAACTTGTTCGAAAGTTTTGAGAAGAGACAGGCAGATACATATCTTTTGTTCTGTTTTTAGAAAATCAACTTAAAACAATATAGAAAAGGATTTTTCACAGGCTTTTACTGATAGAAGTACAGTTTTATCTACTGCCTCAGGTTCTCTCAGGCAATTGCAGTGTACATGTGACACTTCTTAAAGACTGAGCTTTGAAGACTGCCTTGAAAAGAACATTTTTCTGATCAGTAGCCTAAAAGATCCCAGATAAAGCCTAGAACAGCGACTTCACCTAATGTTTAGTTCCAATGAGATTCATCTCTTGCATGCTTTATCACAGGCAACTGTTCAAAAATTCACTCTTAAAAGTAATTTCCATCTGCATGTCAGTAATTTGATGTCAGTCCTTTTTATCTGATTCTCTGCCCCATAATGAGTATTTCCATATGCAAGAAGGTAAGGATGGATATCCATTATCATTTCTTATTATGCTTGCCCAGATCAATTGTACATTTCCTATACAAAGTCTTTATCAGGTTTCTTCCATGTGACCCTTCATAAAGGACATTCCTTTGATAAGCTAATGAAGCTGCCATCCTTTCAGGTTTAATCTGATCTCTGGATGCATTTACACTGTAATTTCTACAGTAAACTGTTAGGTATGAAGGCTAGCAAGGATTATTCATATCTAAAATGCATCTGATTATCTTTTATCACCTTTTTTAAATAACAAATAATCCTATATATAGTCATTCACTGTAACTGTGTTGATGACAGTAACAGTAATAAGAAACATCATCAGTTTCTTTATTTAATTTTTAGATCCATTTTTTTGTGTGTTGTATTAAGTCCGTATGTATGCTCCACAGATAAATTGTTATCTTCTGTTGTGTTACTACATTGCCTCACAAAGTGCAGATGTAATTCTGACTATACTACAAATACATAATAATAATAGTAACTGGGAAAAAAAAAAATTCATTTGAAATGACTTAACTCACCAAGCATAGTAGGATATATATCCACAAGAGATACCACATTTGGTACTTGCTGCTGTTCTTTTACACCTGGCCCCATAACTAAAAGAGGAACATGGGAACTTCCTTCATACATGCTCATTTTATAGAACTGCCGGTGTTCCATAGCAAGTTCTCCATGATCTGCAGTGAATATAACAATTGTTTTTTTAAGAAGCCCAGTATCTCTCAGAGCTGAAATAATCTCACCTGCAACAAGAAAAAAATACTGAAAAGGATACCTTCAAAATATCCCTTCCAACTTCCGTACGTGCAAGGCAGCCTGCAAACCCCGAGGAATCCTAGGTGGAGGGTTGGAAACTCCTCTCTCTGCCACAGAAGGCAGAGCCCAAAGCGTTCAGCCCAGAACAACGTACAGTCATCAATATGTTGCAGGGGTCTGGCTCCCAGTGAAGTGTGGAGGGTACTGAACAGCAACCATAAAAGACTTTAAAAGGCAAGGATGCACCACAGGACAAGCTGCATTTTTGCTATCATCACTTTAATTTAATTTCTAGCATAACTAGAAATAGTTATTTCAACAGCAGTAAAATAGGCCAGTAGAAGCCCTGACACTACATTTAGGGTGAAGGACTCTTGACAGTATCCACCTCACACATAATCAGTGGCAGTCTCTCCTTCCTGTGCCTATATCCCCACAGGAGCCCCTTGCACATACATTTGTGCAATGAAGACAGGGCCAAGATCTATGAAGTCGGTAATGAAGCAAAGTGCTTATACATCTTCAACATTAAAACAATAAGATGATTCTTGTTTAAACAGACTAATTAAAAACTTAAAACACATTACCAAATTAAACCCTAGTGCAGATACTTTGCAATACCTTCATTCCCTAAAATTGTCAGGCTCCTGTTGATCTCTTTTCTTTCATAAAATGTTGAAGAGTAATTCTGTGTCTTTTAAATTACTTTATCATTCTAATATTGCTAAAAAGACCAGCTTATTTATCCATGAATTTCGTATTAGAATGCAGGGAAATTCTTGTTCTTTCATGGTCACTTTTCAAATTAAGAAATAAAATACTGTAAATGAAGACCAATTTGCATGATTATTTTTATGTATGTAGACCTTACTGCAAACTAGGAAGAATTCTGAACGCCTAATTAGTTAGTTGTTTTTTTTTTTTTTCCTTCTTCTTAACTTTCAGTAATATGCTGCTAAGGGAGACTTCAAAGGTAACCTTACTGTTAGGTCTATGTGTAACAGCTGTCATCCAGTCTATGCGTTTGAAATCAATCTCCAAGGAAACTGCTTATGCCCTAAAATTTATCTTTCCTTCCAGCTTTGCTTTGCTGGTCTGTCCCTTTCACAATTGTTTCCATTATTTCAGTTAGCACTTAATCAAAGAGTGTTTAGTTCCTCTTGTACAAGGCTCAAGCAAAGTTTTGCTGCAGTGACTGGGCTTTTACAGGGTCTCTGACTGGTGATTGTGACTACTTTTCAGAGTGCTCTGAATTCACCTTGCAACAGCCTTAAAAGCTATCCAGTTATTTATCATATAGACTGATTAAGCAACATCCATGTGACTTACACCCAGATCTGAATTGTGGTTTTTTGTTTCCCAGAAGACCAGCCCCATCAGCATTTTCTTAAAAAAATCAGAAGAAAACCCACTGTATAATGAAACATTACCTACCCAACATGGCATCTGTCTCTGCACACATAGCGTAATAAAATGCTCTAATATTTCTCACTTCTTGCTTTGTAAACTCTCCTGTGCAATTCTTGGTGTAAGATGAGTAATAGTCTACTGGATGCATCTCTGAAAGAGAAGACCACTTGGGTATTTTAATAGCTTCATAAGTTACCTAAAAATAAGAGGAAATTAACATTACTTTAGCAACTGAATTAAACAAATTTTTCAAAAACAGATTTAATTTAAAACTTTTTAGCATAAATTCACAGTTCTCAATTTGTGGTCCAGGAAACACCAGCTGCTTATCGGTTACATGATGCTGCTACCTCCTCCATACTTCCCCTCTGCTTCCACAGGTATCAAGTCATTTTAAAAGAGCGCTATAAAAATCAGCTAGAAACTAAGGCTAGGAGCCAGAAATATGTGCTTTACAAGCTGATATCTTTTTTTAAGAGAGATACCGCAGAACAATCTTCTAGAACTGTACTCTAGCGTAAGTACAGAAGTATTGGCATAGTGTCTGTGGCGGTGCGCTCCCCCTGCTCCCCACCCCATGCCGACCTTTTCCTGTAACTCCGATCAAGTGATAACCACCAGTGGTGCCCATGGTGGGTGCACCTGGTCTTGATGGCTGCATCCGGCTCAAGGTGGATTTGGGGGAGACAGATAACAACAGAACAGCCAAGGGCTAATATATGGTAACGTGCCCACCTGACCACGGTGCCCGTCCATGCTGATTCAAGCCAGATTTGGAAGAAACTGGCATCTGTGGTTGGTATGCAAACATGACTATAAGTCAATCATCTTACCCCCATAAACAGTGAGCAGCCCAAGAGCCCTTTGAGCTCTCCTGCACGACAGCGGGCTGCACACTGGAATCTTCCCTTGAGTAGGGACGCCTCGAAGTTGAGAGAATCCTAATCGCATCAGATACTCGGGAAGTGAACTGGGAACAAGTGCACTGAAACTCTGTAGTCTTAGCTAAGTAATATAAAGGATTGATTGCACACATATAATCCCTTAGACATAAACCGTTGACCAAGTCTGGGACTAGGATTGGATCCAGCCACACTTAGACTCCTCTCTGAGAAGGAGTTCAGAAAGCAAGGGGATCCTTTCTGAACCTCATGACTCAATGGGAGGGTCTCCCTGACAGTCTTGTCTGACCCTGTCCCATATGAAGTAAATAATCAAGGGTACCTTGCTATTGAATCTTGTTAAACCACTGTCACATTTACTATCAAACTTCATTATCAATAAACATATTGCTGCTTCTCTCTTATGAGTGAAGTGCACTCTCACTCTATCCACAACAGTGTCTCATTAACTATAGGATAACCAAAAAACATATGTATCAAGAAGATTGCGTGTTATGTGAGCCTACAGAACAACACAGAAATTTACTTGGTCTGGTAGGGTCTCCAGGACAGTGGATGTCAAGTCTTGACATCTTGATAAAAAGAATTCACTACATTAGTCCAATTTTCCAATACTTTTCTATTTGTTTCTACAGATGTCAATTCATTTAGTTATATAAGAAGCGTAGATCAGTTTGAAACTAAAAAGTAGAAGCCAACCAATTACAAATAACGCTAGATTTGTATATTCAAACTGGCATGCTCACAGATATTGTGAGAGTTTTAGAGCCTCAAAGTTTGACATACACATTTAGCCTAGGCAGTCACACTTGTAAGCATTCCCTTAAGTGCATGCTGCATTTAACAGTTAATTACTTCCATACTGTAGACTTAAAGCACAAATTACCACAAGGCAGAGAAGATGTAATCTCAGTATGGAAAACTTAAGTTTGAAACCACACCTGTTGCTCTCATTTACCTCTGAAAATCTTCTCTAACAAACAGAGCTGAGGCCTAGACTATGCCACAGCAACTCCAGTGCCTATGCAGCATGTTCCCAGGGCTGCAGCCACAGCTGCACTACCGGGCTGGCCCCAAACATGGGCAGCACTGGTTCCCAATAAAATAACTGAGACACTTACTGTCCAAGGGGCTCCATGCAGCACAAAAGCAATCAGACCAAAGTTGTCCCTAGAAGCATTACATCCCTGTTTATTTGTGTAGCAATTTAAGTATCAGTCCCTGCTGAACCCAATTTACTTTTGCCTCGAGGTGTGGCATGGATAACTAAGAGCTGTCTGGGGAACTACCAGCATGATGTCTGTCTCTCGGGCACATGGTACGTCTTTGACCACCAGTGCTGTTAGGGCCATGTGTTCCAATACCCACAGAGTGCCACCTCCCACAACAGTCAATATTCTCTATTGAGTTATCTAGCAGATGCATTAAGTCATCTAAACAGTTGGTAAGACAGCAAGAGTTAAAGTGCCCATAGGGAAAACACCTGTCTTTGTAATAGTCAAACGTAACAAAAACTAAGTTTCCTTAGGCACTATAGAATATAGACTGCAAGAAAAAATCGTGGAAGATAAAATAATGGCAGACAACTGCTTCAGTCAGCTTCCTATTGCTGAAGGTCCCTGGCTACGTAAAGTCACATTTTGACTCCTCAAATGGTATTTTTTAGTTGCTTAAGACATAATGGGAGCAAAAAGTGTCCCTCTCCATCCACGATTCATCAGAAGACTGAACACTTTTCTACAGGACTACAACCTACTTTTACGGATTCACAAAGTCATAATCCCTTTGTCTGTCTGTCATAATTCATAGCTAGGAAAGCAGCCACATGCCCTGAAAAAGTGCCAGCTTGTGCAAAATACAGAGGACCATCTGCTTAGCAACACAGGGTTTAACGAACATACCATGTTGATACTCTGTTCTGTATTAGCTCCCCAGTAAACATATAATTTAATTCAAGTTCTTCATCTATGCACTCAAACTTCTTCATGAGATTGATCTCTTGTCATTATCAAAGACTGCTTCTTCCATGGCCAAAACACAGATACATTCCAGAAGAATCAGCCAATGGTCAATAAACAGTAATGTGTCGTTCACAAAACTGCGTATGTATACGTAGTGGTGGGAAGGGCCTTGACAAACTATGGAGTTTAAGTACTGTAACTGGATTAAGGATGACAAAAATTTGTCAGAGATGTTATAACTCTGTCTGTGACTTGAAAAAAGGTACCCCTCACTTCTCAAGACATCTCTAACCTAGCAATTAGCACCTAGAAAGTTCTCCTTAATATCCAAGCTAGATCTTGCTTTTTGCACATGAAGGTTTTTCCCCCATGCTCTTCCTCTCCCCACAAACTTCCCACCATTCCTAGAAGAACCCACAACCCTCACTATTACAAAGAAATTCACATCTCTCAACCTTCATTTGTATATCCTTTTTTCTAAGTCTTAGTATTTTTGTCGTGCCTAGATAAAGAGATTTTGCAGTTCCCCAGTAGAAAAGGCCAAATGAGTTCTATAAATTGCATGTGTTTTTTCTTCTTTAAGTAAGCATAAAGACTTTTCAAACCTAATTCTCAGTTCTTCAGCTGCAGAGAATCTTAATGCCTTTATGCAGAGAAAGCTGTTGTAACCCATTTAAATTTTTATGACAGGTAATGGCACCTGGAGACCACACAAGACAGAGAAAAAATATTTACTACTTCTTTGCAATGGAGTGCAATCTGTTAGCTTTCCACATACGGACATAATGGGACTTTTCTGCACTCTAAAAACATTGAAAAGCTACAGTAGCACAGAAAGAAGTTAACAGAAAAGACATTTCTGCTGTGTCTTACTACTTCATGTTCTAGGTTCATATTGTAGGAAAAGTCAATCTCTCACTATAAAACTCAGACAGAATGATTACATATAGCATTATTTATAACAAGCACAATACAGAATGTCATAAACAATAAACTTCAGACCATTACTGAAAAAAAATTACAGCTAAGTATAGCAACAATTTCATTCTCCATTTAATGTGTTTCTAGCCACTGAATTCCAAATTTCTTTATTGATTCAGAGACTACAGCTAACAAACCCTTTCCTACAACAGAAAGAAATTCTTCACTTCTATTTGCTTAGCCTTAAATTAGAAGTCTAACATCTCATCCAAGTACTTTCTTACTGTGTACTGAAATATCAAAACTGGGTCTGAATGGGAAAATCACATGATGAATAAAATACTCTTCAAAATAAGTACAGTTATAAATAAATTTATATTTAAATTTCATCTTCACATACCTTTTCAAGCCAATAGGGAGATGTTAAAAATGTAGAAGACCCAAAATTTTCTCCCGCATAGGGTGATGGATATGGGTGTGGTAAATTTAGTCCCAAGTAAAGAACAAACGGTTGAGTAAGATTAATGGCTTCTTCCTTTATCCAATTTACTGCTTTATCAGTATTCCGCCAATCTGCTTCCATCACTCTCACATGCTTCTTATCACCAGTAAGATTTACCATGGGTCTCCCTTCTTGCCGGAGCAGGAAGTCAACATCCCTAGTCCAGGCTTCCACCCGGTTACTGAAAATATATACACAAGATACATAGTCGGTGGAAAATGTTTTCTTCACTTTTCCTCCAAGTCAGAAGAGTTAAGAATTCCTGAAGAACTTCCCCTACACTTGTAGCTGCAATCTATTTGTAATTTCTACATAAAGGATAATTGTTATTCAATTGATCAATAGCTATGGTGCACCTATTTTATACTAAAACTTTAGCCATTTTTTTCTGCTTCTTAATCTTCTTTTTTCTTTATTATAACTTCATGTCAGAATGGTTCTTCTCATATCTACAAAATAATATTTAGAAATAGCATCTCCATCTTGTTGACCCTGCTCCCCATTCTGGCATGGATTCACATACTATTTATCTGGTAAAGAGGGCCTTAGGTTTTTGCTATTTGAAAAAGTCCTGTGGGAAATAACTTGCCTGGAGACGCTGCCTTTAGAAGCAACATTCTGGTTTTGGATTGTACTATTACAACATTTTTAAAGACTATCACGACAAAAATCTGGAAGAGTGATTAACCTTGTACAATTGTTTTTGATAAGTTGATAAATGCTATCAAGAAAAGGCAATAACAGAGGAGAAGGGTGTAAAGAAAGCAAGAAGGGGGGAAAAAAACACAACACTTTAATGATAAAATATTTTTGGATCAGATTTTCTAATATCATCACAGTTGCTTCCTCTCTAAAACACTGAGAAATCGGAGTTGCAGATGTCCTTGTTTCTTTGCCAGAGTGAATGACACCACAACTGCCATAAACAAGGGTTGGAAGGAAACAGCCCATTTAAGACCTTGACTAATCTTCATGTTGTTCATGGCAATTTCAATATAACCAAAGAAATTATAAAAGAAAATATGAAACTGCTCAAGGTTTGATCACATACTGTTATCAAAACACAGCATTATTATTGTTTAAAGAGCATCAAACCAGTTTTGTCCCCATAGGAATTTTACCAGTGCACTTTTAACCTCCAGAAAAACTGTTCAGAATTATCTGTAACAACAATTTTTTAAATTGTTTTAACTCCTTGTTTAGGCTTACACTTTCAAGGTAAACAGGCTTACACAAATTACTTAGAACAAATTTAGGTAGCTTGATGGCTTATAGAGAAAGCACGTTGCATAAACATTAAAATGAAATGATGGTAAAGGGGTGGGTGGATGTGTGGGTGGATGTGTGGGTGTGTCAAATTGCATCTAGTGTCATAATACTGACTTATACCAAAAAAATTATTATGTAGGCCTTAGGCCACTCTGACTACCCAATCAGATTGAAGTTAGGATCAAGTGAAAAAAAAAACAAAACCAAAACCCCCAAAACTAAAAAAGAAAAAAAAATCTCACTTCAGACCCTTTCCACATTCTGGAGCAACAAAGGAGATGTTTTGACACATCCAAGAGGAAAACTAATCCTCAGGCAGAAGAGAAAAAGATATGCCAAAATAAGAATCTTCAAAAAGCCAGGTGGAGAGCTCAAAAGAGGGCAATACTAGACTCAAATCTTGAATTTAAAAGGAAAGAGCAAGGACTTGACAGATAATTATTTAAAACCTTCAGAAATAAATTCCAATTTTCAACACTTTCAATGAGAATGAAGGGGGATCATATCTCCTTTGCTAGCAGACAGTACTCCAGTGATAGTAACAAACATACAATGGGAAAAAAGCCAATAAAGGAATGGAATACAACAACACGACATTGAAGATAAAGCTTAATGAACTACCATCATTATTAACCCCAGTGAAAGTAGTTACATGACAGTCAGTAACTACCTCTATTTTAAATTTTAAGTGAACATGGCCACCAACATTCAAAAGGACACAGGGAATCTTTTTGACAGGAAGCAGAGGCTTCACATATTCAACAGTCCAGAAGCTGAAGATTCAGCTCTTTCTCTCTGTTAGTATATATTTCTTTGTATGCACTTCCTAGAAGCCCTCTTCCTCAAATCTCATTAATTCACAGCTATGAATAATTATCTTATGACTAAGTCACATTCAAATGGATACTTAGTATATTTCACTATGTATATGTATTTTTAAGATACTTAGAATTCCATAGTTACAGAGATGATTTGTGTTAGCAACATACTATTTGCAATAGGTTAGGACAAAGCAGAATCAATTTATGTCACACAAATGTTGCAGCAGAAAAGTTAGCAATTCTTTTTTTATTAGGTAAATATGGGATCGGGGAGCAGCGGTGGTTTTGTTGTTTAAAGAAACAAAATATGTGCCTAAGAACAGTTTCTAAAGAGATAATACTGCCCGCTAAATCTTGCGCTAGTTGAACTATTCTATATCCCTTCGTTAGTCTCCTTTTTAAGAAGAAATTAAAACAGCAGGACATTTTAATTATCTCCACAATGAACAGGAACCTTTGTTATAACTCTCCTACACTATTTATAGATCATTTAATTGGCTACTTAGGGTTTTTAAATGTCTATACAGATGCCATGCTAGGAACAAGATGTACATTTTTCTCTGAGTGAGGAATTGTATCTGTAGCTTCCATTTTTTTAATTAAAAACTGTGTAAACTGCCATTTTCAAACTCCTCTTGTGTAAGGCATAGAAAGGCTGACTAACTATGTGTTTATTTTCATTTATTCTCAACCCCTACCCACGCTTACTCAAATAATAGTAAGGGCTTGATCCTGTTAAGTACAGATCTCAAACGCTCACTGAAGGGAAAGTTAGAAAAAAATGTATCAAAAATTTGCACCAGGTGAAAAGGTAGGATAAAGGCCTAGGACAAAAGATAATTAAAAACTGCAACACCATAGGCTTCATAGTATTTTTCTATCTTTGAAGGGACCAAGAGCTATGCAAACATGATGCGATTGTATGGTTACATTGTAATTTCTGTTCGTGAGACTGGAACTCTGTCACTAGAGGAACCTATAGCTGGCAGAATGAGAAAAATCAGAGTACATGATTGTAGCTCCACTCATACTGGTGCTGCTACAATTTTGCAAAATCCTGAATTGTCTTGGTTTATTTCTCATCTGTGGAGACGTGTAACAAAAATATTTAGAATGGTATCAATAGGACCATTCAAATGTGAGCATACCAGACAAACTAAGTATGAGAGCAAGGTTAAAGCAATGGCATGCACCAACAGCCAAGAACATGAACGACATCAGCAAAACAGGTCAGTACTGAAGAAGGGGCTGTTGGTGTTAAGATCACTGTACAGATGACTTGTCAGCAGCATCCCGATAGCAGGATGGCAACCAGGTCATCGTGCACGCTGTGTGCCATTCCTTTTCCTGTTATTCCAACAGAAAAACAGAATACAGTAAGATAGCCACAATAAGGAAACAAAAAGGCTATTTGCCTAATGTTCCTGAGGACTGAAGTAAGCAAGATTTCAAGGCAAAGTATCACACCATAGTAACTTTTAACTTCTAAAGAGTGTAAAATACCTGTGCAAAATGCCATTTCATCACTGCCAATCAACAGAAAAATAGGAAAGGCCTCATCAGATGACATCCCTTGCCCTATCATATGCTAGCAATCCTGTTCAGGCTACTTGAACACAAATCTTAGTATTTGTGAGTATGTTTGTGGGTATGAGATTGTGAGTTGGCAGAGCTCACCAACTTAGAAAGTTAAGCCACATAAAAATTATGTTCCTCTCCTATACAGTCTCACATTAAGGTTTTCTTTGCATTAATTCCTACACAATAAAATTTGAGAAGTAATGACTATCTGTTTGTTCCGCTTTGCACTCCCCATGTGAAGGCCTTTGTACTGAAGCCAGAATTCATCTGTGGTCTTCAGCTCAGGCAAATGAAAGCAAGACTTCTGGAATCCAGAAATTCATAGGCAATCAACCTTTTTTTCAGTGCCACCTTTGTGTTCCAGTTATCATATGAACAGCCAGGAACTTCTGGAATTACTTAGAGCTGCTCTTCTTTAAACCTGGAGTGACTTCAGATTAGAAATAAACAGATTTCAATGTTATAAAACATTTCTGCTATCTCAGTGAAGGGCAGGGTGAGTGCATACTATATACTGTTTAGACAACACAGAATTTTCTCTGCACAAAAGTGATTCAGAAGAAAAGTGTAAGGTTCTGTATAATACTGAAGATAATTTTCATTTTTCAGAGTAATTTTAATTTACTGAAAATCTATTCTAGATATGCTCAAGAATGATGCACCCACAGAATCATTTCTGTCTTGCTTCATTACATAGAACAAAATCTGACCCTTTGCGTTCACAAAGATGGTCTGTTACTGGCATTTTACAGTATGCTGTTAAGACTACGCTCTTTTGAAAAGCATGAATGCCTGAGGCAGTCACAACAAACCACCTCTACACTACAACAATATAAACATATGTAAGCATTTATCTTAACGGTCAGTTGTTTCTTGCCAGAGAGCAAATTTTCCCAACATTCATATAAGCAAGCACAAAGAATCAGAATAATACTAGAGCAGATGACTTTTTAGTACCTTGTACAAGTAATTGTTTCTTACTGGAAAAAAAACAAAAAAGTTTTAAGAATAATGCAGAATAATGCAGTCTTCAGAAAAAAAATCAAAGCAAAAGACTAGAGGTTGAACACCCATCTGTTCAGTTAGATGCTAAGTTACTAAGAAGAGCTGCAGACAGAGACAAGAGAGAAGCATCAGCAGTACACAAATATGTACACTGTCTGGTAAAGTAAGTAAACATGAAGTTTTTGCTATAAGCCTGTATTTGAATAATCTTTTATTTCCAGTGTAGAACTGGCATATGGAAAAAGGGAAAAAAGCTTTATTTTCTTTTTTGACAGTCTCAAACTGGAGAGGAAATTATTACTTTGGCCAGATTCTGAAGTGGATGCTATTTATAAAGTATTTTGCAGATAAAAAGCAGTGTGTACATGCAACATACTATTAACTACTAATGTGACCTTTCAACGTCCAATTGCTCGCTTTAGTGATGGAAGTGAGGAAATTGTAAGTAATTGTAACCTGTTTAATATCCAAGAAAAAGCTATTTTTTTATTATTATTTCAACAATGGACATCATTATTAATCGGGTAGATAGTGCATCTTCACAAAAACTACACAGAAGGAAAACACCATATTTTGTCCCAACTGTCCAGACGCATTATGCTTATTATTTTTTGAACATAATGAGTTAGTCTCTAAATGTTTAAGTATTTTTCATTAATTGCTGTAATTCTAGTCAGATTTTTTTTAAAAGAAAGCTTTACAGCATAGGAAGTACAGCACAAGTCTGTGAAAACATATGGCCTTAAAAAAAAAAACAAAACACCTCATGTTTTGTGATGGTAGATATAATATTCAAGTATTATCAAATACATTTCTTTGTTCTGCTTTTCCTACACTGCTAGTATAATCAAGCCAGCAAGTCTCAAGGCAAGGCAAAAACGGCTTATGAATTTCACTTAGGGAGCAATACCAATGATCAAAAATAACCTTCATTCATGCTGGGCAAAACCAGAGTCTTGATATTCACCTTCCAGCTACAAATAAAAGCCAAAGTGCATCTGCATGGGATATGCTTGCTTCTCCATAAAGTTGCAGGACAGACCCCTGCTAGATTCCTAACACAATTTCTTTTAAATTAAAGCTACTACCCTTTCAATTAGAGACAGAAAACACTTTCTAGACCATTACATGATTTATTCACTGCTGTCCATTTCAAAGCAGGAAAATCTGATTACCTTACTGAATGATGTCCGGAAGTATAGTCCAATTTCCCATACTTCTGTGTGTGGTAGCCATGCTTCTCCATGAGATCCATCCACGTTACATAATCTGGATCTAGACCTTTGAAGTTATTCCAAGATTCTGTTAAATGAGTGAAAAGACCACTCCACATAGCTGCGGGGGGGGGGGGAGAGAGAAAGATGGTTTTTGACAAGTAAGTGGTCCTTCCTATCTAAATGTAAGTTGAATATACTTGAGAAGGGATCAATCTTCTCATTGTTTTAGAGGTAAAAAGTCCACATTGTGATTCAAGAGAGAAGGGAATACAAAGTATTACTCCTCCAAATCCTATTTTCATCATCAATATGAATAACAACTTTTACTAAAAGAATCCTCAGAAGAAGGTCCCATTTTCCCAGGTGCTATGCAATCATTAAATCAAGGTTTTCTGTAGATCAGGAAATATTCTTATCGATTGCAGAAAGAAAATGCCGTGGTAGTACATATCTTGATGAAAGTGTCATGTATTTACATGTGTTCCAGAGTATTATCTCCCCTTACGTCAGTTAGACTTTAATGTGAATTTGAAGTTAAGTATGTTTGTGGAGGGAATTAGAGTGTATTATTTTTATAAATACTATATGCCCTCAGTTTTATCCTTTTTACGTAATCTACTTCACTACCAGCTGTACAAACAAAGTGAGACTATTAAAGAAGAGGCGAAGAAGAAATGAAACCAAGGGAAGAGTTGCAAAGGAACTATAAGGACAGTTTTTATTAGCAAAACCCTGTGTTTCTTTGCAGCTTGTCAAGAATCGTTCACTCTTCCCAATGCTAATTTCGAGTCAAAGGGAGTCCTAAAACGAAACTAAGCTATTCTATAAGCAATGGAAATATCCTGTAAGCACAGTGTGTCAACCCCAACCCCATACCATGGCAATACTCCTACTTTCCCCACCCCAAAGTCCTCCTTCCCACCATCTCTTCTAGTATCATCCCTGACATCTCCACAATAGATGTACCCACAGTTCCTTTCAGGTCTCCAAGCTACTGGCTAAACAAGGGGTGTCCTGCTGGTTCAGAGCTACACTTGTGATGACTGACCAGTGGTCACAATGTTGTTGATGGACCAGTAAAACGCTAAACAGAATTCAACAGAATTGTTGAATTCATCATGCAGACTCTTCCTTACTGGGAGCGCTAGCTGCTATTTTCACAAAACTTCTTAAAATTAAATAACCTAACACAAGGTTATTGTTCTCAGCAACAAAGACTGGCTGAAAGACTCAAAAATCAGGAAAAAGAAAACAAGACTGATGGCATGTTCATGTAATCTCACTCACTTAAAATGTGACCTTGAGAAACAGAAAAGGGGACTAGGTTATCAATAAACGGAATACTAAACACTAACACTAAATTTGACAGCCTGTGCCTGCTGCAGTCAGGACGGGTTGCTTCTTCCAATGTATGCTTGAGAGAAAGGGGGATCTCCCTTTCAGCTATAGATGAAATTTCATTTACATCACCTCTGGAAGGTCTTTGCAACAATTGAAAGGGCTAGAAATGTTTTAGGATGTAACTTTATTCAAGACTACTTATTCAGCTGTCATTATTTAATACTTTTTCCTGAGAACAGGAAAGAAATTTATTAACTTTGTATTGGGAATGGAGAGCAGTTCTGAATGCAGCTTCGGCACTGCAGCAGACAAACTGACAATTTCTCTGCAAATCCTGAAGATTTTTAAAAAATACTGAAGCTTCAGTGGAGTTTGCAAAAAGATTTGGGAGCTCACACATAGCTGGAAAAAGGAGAACAAAAAAAAATAAAGGAAGAAGCATGAGAAACAGAAAAGAGAAACAGATCAAACTTGAGAATACTGTATAAATCCAGACACAAACTAAAAAAAGTGGGTCTTAATGAAAAACAAACAAATCCCCCACAATTCAATCCTTTGAAATTTCCCATCAATACTACATATTTAAATTGACACGTACGAGTATTTATCTGATGTTTTGCTTGGTCCTACCTGCACGGGAAGGACAACAAATTGGAGAATTGGTATAGGCATTGAGAAAGACAGTGCCATATCTTTTCATATAATTTATGAAAGGCAAATCCACAGTCTGATTTCCTGGGTAAAATGTCAAGCGTCCATCCTGCAATCAAACAGAAAAAAAACCAGTATGTAAATGGCATTAACCCAAATGATTGGCTGCATTAATTCATAGATTTGGTACCTTGAACTTGTGTTACTCAAATGTTGCCAATTCAACTCGGGTATGGAAAATAAAGCGTTGAGAAGCTTTAATTAGATCAATATAAAATGGATTACTTATGAAAAAGTGTAAAGATAACTGGACTTCTTCACAGTAAAATTACTTCCTTTCTATTGCTATACGTATTCTAAGCTCCAGTTCTTGCAGGAGTAGGGACCTACCACAACACATTCAACAGGGATAGGTATGGTGAAAGATGAAAAGGAGTCAGTCTGAATCCTGATGCAGATGTGTGCACTGGTACATATTTCTGTGAAACCAAAACGGATCCCTCACCCTTTTCCTCTTTTTAAAAGTTTATCCACACCACATCTCTGTGAACTTATTTTAAACTACGGACTGGAAAAGCAATCAGCAAGCTGAAGGAAGGCTATTCTCCCACTGAAATGCCATCTGCAATGGTTCCCTTTTGATACTTTATTGATCCTTCATATTACCTATTTCTTTAGCTACAGTTTTTAACCAGTAATTTTAAAAAGACCCAAGATTTTGAATTGGTACTTTTACTGTACAAAACTATGACAACGTGAAACTGGTTTTCATGTAGACTGCCCTGTTTCAAGTCACTGTCTTTTCCTGTCACTTGTATGTCTTTCCTTGATTTATTAAGATGTCTCAACTCAGCCCCAGCCTTACTGGTTGGCTCTTTGGTGAAGAGACTGTTGACAGTGAATCTGCACAGTTTTAATAGAACCCTGGATCAGAGACATTACTCAGATGTAGGCATCCGAGTAACCCTCCTTTAGATTTGTGACAGAAGCACAAACACCTTAAAGCATGGGTAGCTTAGAAGTTGTGTTTTGCACAGCATTTAGTTTGCAAGAGCATATAAGTAGGCAGACAAGAGGCCAGGAGAGTTCGTCAAACTCCAGTTACAAATTCACCAGCTACTGGCTCATTATTTCCAAAGACAATGTACAAATTACCACATCAGCCTCTGCATAATAAATACCAGCACGCTAATTCTTACCTCTAATCCATATATGGGCAATGGACTACCCTAGCAAGTTACTTTAAATTATTTTTATTAAGTGAGAGTAGTTCCTATATGAGAAACCACAGCAAAACAGCTGGTGCGTGATTGCTTGTAACCATGCAGTAACCTCTATGTATCCACACGCCACCTACCAGCATCAGCAGCCTACAAAAAATGCTTTCCAGATCATACATTGAGCAAGCCTCATTTGGCACAATGGGTTCTTGGTGTCTGCTGAAGCTAACAGTCACCATTACATGACATTAAGTACAAAATTGCACTGTGACTTTTACTGTAATTTTTTTGTTAAGTGAGAAATCTTGAAAGCAATTATTTAGTGAGATATTACCTCTTCAACAGAAAATATTCAACTCAATGACCGCTTTACTTCTACTGAATCATAACCAAAAATCAGCAGATATGATCAACAGTGAATCACAGGAGTTACTTTCTCTTAATACTGACTAGGTAGTTTTATTCAACTACTAAAAACTCCATGACTGCTTCGGATGGAGACCTCTGATCATCTATTTCAAAATGTAAAGAACACATACAGTTCCAGGGATGCAGGACCAAGGCCCTACCTTCTGTGAAATTTCACCTTTAAATAATGGTACACTTGGAACAGCTACAAACACTTCTTAGGCATCTGAGTCACAGTGAAAACTCCAAACGGTAACAGAAAAATGATATTAGCTTAGAACAAAACAGGTAGATGGATGCATGGGTTCTGAGAACTGCTAGCCTCTACAGTTTTTAATTAAGAAAATGCATTTTTTTTTAAGACTGTATTTGTTTTGAAAATAACTGTTTGAAACAAACACTGTATTTAACATAATATTCTCCTATATGAAACACCAGGCAAGCTTACATTGAAAGAACAATAGTTTCTTTCTGTCTTCAGCATTTAAGAATACATATCAGACAATGTAAGACTTCTTATCAATTTCATACTATGCTGTTTCTGCACATTATCCAATGTGTTTCTGAATTTTCACTTTAGTTTTACTAGTTTAATTTTCTGGAATAATTTGTAGAGAGGACGAAAAAAACACCACCAAAGATAAGCGAGAGAAAACCTGAAGAATTTACAGGCTGTTACTACTGCTTCCATTACCCACGATTTCCAGTGGCAGGCATTAATTGTCCAAGTGAAAATTTACACAGAATACTGCACATAATCAGATTTTGCAACGTTTCAGAAAGAACCCAGAAAACAGAGTTAAGCACAGCATAATTGTGCTCCACAGTAGGAAATAATTCTTACAAATTACTGAAATATTTTCAGATTAGAATTAGTCTGTCATTGTTTAAAATATCTTAACCTTACAGCATGAGCACTTCATTATCTCACTAGCCACCCAGCCATTGCTTATATATTAAGTCCACAGTCAGAGACTAATGTCATTTTCTTCACTCTTTAGAGTTCAACACAGGGACTGCATGCAGAAGAAAACAATTCCCTCCATTTGTTTTCTGGCAGAAAATGCTATTGGATAACATGGTGTTGTAGAAAGAATCACTTCATTTGGCACCAGGAGAGCGAACTGTGGCATCCCAGCACCACGTTGCAGTGGACGACTACACAGTAAACCGGGACAGTGGAGATCAGAATATGATAAAAGATTGATCACCTGATTTTGTACACTACTACAAATGGCAACTGGAACAAGCATTCGGCAGGACAAACTGGAAATAAAGCTGTAATCTGCAATATAAACTTGAAAGGAACTTTGGGCTGAAAGTGCTCTTTAGAAACTACAAGACTGATGTGTCATCCTGTCAACAACATATTCACAAGTTTCTCTAACAAAGATTGTTTGTTTGAACAGCGGGAGACAAGAGTTCATTCTTTCAACACTGGACAGACAGGCAACCTGTCTATTCAGTGAAAGAAGTAAGCTTCTTTAACAGGCTGAGAAGGTGAAAGCTCTACAGCTATTTCTGGAAATGTGCTCTCCAAGAACTGTGTAGGACTTGCGGGTTTTGAAGTACCTGAGGCAATACAATTATTCTGAGTAACACAAGCAAGCACATTTCGTCCAGGAACTTGAGCTGCATTGCAGCAAAGCCTGTCATCACTCAGTTAACCTCAAGTAGTAGTTTAGGATCTGAATTACCTACAAGCACATACCATCAGCAAGTCCTGCGAGAAGCACAGCGCTTGATGTGACACAACAGCACAAAGTCACTGCTCTGGAGACCAAACACAGTCCAGCATCACTGAGAAGAAAATTTTTGTCACGCTTGACAAAATAGGTGTGAGTCTTTCGTAGACAGCATCACCCACAACAAAGGCAGGCCCACTTTCAAATGAAAGCCCATACCTTTTGGCAGCCTGCAGGACTTAAGCTTTTTTCCCCAGGAAAACTGTTAATTTCAACAGTACCCAACTCTCCCTGTTCTCTAATAGCGATGTAATCAGAATGGTTAATCTATTTCTGCCTTCAAATCCATCTCATAAAAAACTTCCACCACACAATGATTCTTTTAACATATTCTTCTTCATATGAACTATGCAAATATGATACTTTTCAGAAACAGCACCTTGTTCTTAATTGTTTTTGTAAAGAACATTACGAACATCTGGGGGTTTGTCTTTCATTTTTGTAAGGGTTACCTCACTAATCCCCATAAGATAGTCATGAGAATCTTCCTGTTTACAGGACAACATACAGAAGCCTTTCTAAAATTTGTCTGCAGCTTCTGCTAGCATCTGGAGACAAACTGGCCATTGACGAACTCCCAGAACCTAAACTATTACAAATTTGGTATTTTATTGGTAAATAATAGTTTTAGTAAAAGCTGAAAATTTGGAGAAAAATTCGTATCTACAAAACCCATGCATTACTTTGGAGTGTTAAGAGAGATGATATTCTCAAAATAAAATAAAACTAAATAAAGAATAGAGTCAGGGGAAGGAAAGTAAATAAGGAGCTATTGCTTTATCTTTGAACTCATAGCAAACACGTGTTTTAAGAAAGGATTTGAAGAAGGATAATACATGTTTACCAAATACTTAAGAAGAATTCATCCCAAGAATGACAGGCAGCAGGCAAAAAGTCAAGTACTCTTACCTGTGCAGTCAGGGATGGCATTCTGAGATGGCTGGAAGCCAGGTGTTGATTTCTCAACAGTGAATGAGAAGTGACGAGATGTGAAAGTCCTTGGAAGTAATACCATGGAGCTTATGTTTGATTTAACAGAAAGGAGAGCTCAGATGAAGCAGAGAAATTAAGGTTTTCCCTTTCTTCAAAGTAAAACCTCAATAGAAGCATTTCCAGTTATGTTGAGTGGGCACATAGAAGCACGGTGAGAAAAGGGCACCAAATGCGCTATGTTTAGCTGTAAGCAAGGAAATATGCTTACTATTTGTGAATGGAAAAAAAAAATCTTTTCTACCTGTCTGGGGGTTAAAACAAATGTATCAATAAATCACTGTAATAAAGCCACTAGAAATTTATAAAAACATACCTACTGGTTCCTTTATCCTTTTAGCTGTAGATACTCATCTGACAAGTCTATTGTAATATTTGTGATACCTAATAAAAGTCTGAGCAAGTCAATATATGATGTTCAACAGCTTAACTCAGTCATTTCATCTGTAATTACAGAAATTCTCCATTTCATCTGTTCTGGAGACCTAATGTTCTTAGGATTTACAATGGCAAGAATAACAGGGTCTACTGACCTTCCTTTCCTTTTTGCTTTTCAAGCCAAAAGCACAGCATTCATTTTATGCACCAGGTCTGTTCTATTAATTGCTACCCAGCACCCCAGTCCTGCTGACATGCCCCCATCCACGGTTAAGTTGCGGTGACAAGCCGTATGTGCCACAGCTGACCGTGGCAACCACCTATGCACAAGTTTCTGATTATTGTCATGCACCTGATGAAAAACCTGTAGCACGCTCCTGGGAAGAATGACGAGTTTGGTTTGGGTAGCAAGAGCTACCCAGCGTCGGGAGGCCTGCCCTCATCGTCCCGAGCAAGCCCTCCACCCCGTGGAGGTGGTGGAGAATAAAACCAGCCCTGTTTTCGCAGGCCTGCGGTTGTAGCACGGGCAAAGCCACGGAAAACCCTCGCTGCCACATCCTGGGAGGCGAAATGCCGCCGCCGAGGCAGCCCCCGCCGCTCTCCTGCCCTCCCTCCCCTCAGCCCTGCGGCGGCCCGGCCCCGCTGCCCGCCCGCCCCGCGCACTCACCCAGGAGTCGCAGGCCACCAGCACCACGCTGGGCCGGGGCTGGCTCCGGGGGGCGGCGAGCCGCGGCCTCGCCCCGGCCCAGGGCGCGGCGGCCATGAGGAGCAGCGCCAGCCCGGCCCGCACCAGCGGCCCGCCGCCCCGCATCGCCCCCCCCTCCCGGAGAGGGGGGAAGCGGCAGCCCCCAAGCCGATCCTGCCGCCGGGAAAGCCGCCCGCCCGCGGCAGAGGACCCGCCGCCGCAGCTGGGGAGCCGCCCGCTGCCCTCGCCACGGCGGACTACAACTCCCAGCGAGCCTCGGGGCGGCGGGAGGCAGGAACTACAGCTGCCACACGACGCAAAATGGCGGCTGACCGGGGAGCGTCGCTGCGCTGACGTCAACGGGGAGTGCGCATGCGCCGGGCGGCGGCCGGTGATGGTGAGGCGGGGGGCTACCGGAGGGTGGTGGCCCGGTCCCTCGCGTCGTGGCTTCCCGCGCCGGGGCGGCTGGCGGCCCGGCCTGCGGCGGGGCGAGCGGCCGCGCTCGGAGGGTCTGCCGGCGAGGAGCCGCTTCCCCACGCGGGCCCCCGGCCCCGTCGGCGGCCCGGCCTGGTCGCCCCTCGCCCCGGTCGCCCCTCGCCCCGGGGCAGGGCTGCGGAGCCGGCCTCCTCGCAATGCCCGGTTATGCGCTGACGTGGTGCCCGTTTTCTCTGTAGGTGAACATGGAGCTGAGCCTCGGGGGGGGTGTGCGTGTGGTGATCGAGGAGTCCGTGCCCTCTAGGAAGCAAATTTACTTCCAGGAGCTGTTGAGCAATGTAAGTTTGACAGGTTTCTTTATTTTCTTTTTAGGCTCCGAGGTAATATTTGAAATCTGCCCTTTTCCTTTGCCCTTTCATTACTAATTTCTCTCTAGGCCCTTCATCCACTCTTTATCTTCTGCTCTTCAGCTGCAAAGAGGTTTTTTCTGTTCTTTCACTTTTCACTTTTTCAGTCTCTTTCAGTGCCTGCACCAGCAGTGATGTTTCTCAGCCTAATCCTATTCAGGCAGTTTTGACTATGGTGTTTCTAAAGCTGATTTGAGGCAAAATATTTACCATGTGCATCAAAATAGTGCATGATTATGTCAGGCTTCAGACTGTACATCTGCAACACTTGGACTTGGCAGTGCTAGGTTAACAGTTGGACACAATGATCTTAAAGGTCTTTTCCAACCTAAATGATTCCATGTGTCCTTAAATGCTTATTCTTCTTTGCTATACAGCTGTGGTCAGAAGCAGGGTCTGCTATAAGTGTGTATGAAGGGAGAGGAGCATTGCGGACCCCACCTGAACATAAGTGCCAGGCTGGCCATGGTACTGCTGTAGGTAGCACACAAGGAAAACTCTGATCTTTAGGAACCCCTTGAGCACATGTCCAGTGCAATATGCCTCTTAAGCACAGGTCACTGCTTAGTGATTCCTCTTTTAAAAGAAACTGTATGCAGGGTGTCTTTCTAGGAGTATAATTATGGTGACTGTCATATAACACCTCCCCTCCTATTTAAATTTATCTTAAACATTAACCAAAATTTTGGTCTGGGATAGCCACTTTGTATCATTTAACTGTTTGTAATATTGACTTAATCCTGCATTGGAGCTAAGCATAAGTAACTAATTTTAACCATATTACTTGTTTCAGCAGTTCTTAGTGCTGTATGCATTTTGGCTTATTGCACTATATTTCTGTGTTTAAAATGCTCTCTATGCAATTACAGTAGGATATAAACAATGTTTTGAGTTCAGTATGTCTTTTTATAAGAACTGATTATGTGTCCTTTTTACTTAGTAGCCACAATGTCAAATAAGGAGGTGAAGGCAGCATTAAAGAGCGCTAGAGATGCAATACGAAATAAAGAATATAAGGAAGCCTTAAAACATTGCAAGGTAATTAATTTTTAACTTGGAAGTTAATGTTTCTTGCACATTTTCTTTGCTGTTTCCATACCCCTACAGCTGTATAGTAATGCAGAGCGTAGAGTACCTTATTGATGTAATAGTTGAGATTGATTTTCAGATTTAACATCATTGATCATTCATGTTAGTTGCCCACAGGTAAACCTTTATTCCCCTTCCCTTTTGCATTTGCTTATATGTGGCAATAAGAATATTAAGTCTAGAATGATAGTGATAAAATCCATTTCTAATTCAGACCTCAACAGGAGTGCTTTAATTGCTGAGCTACAGATAGAGTTACTGGCAGAACAGTTCGGATATGAAGCATTCTCTGCTTCAAGTTATTAAAGCTGAACAATCTTAGCCTTCTCCTAAAAATGAGTTAACTTCTAATATTACCATACTGAATAATTCACCAAACTGTAATGAAAAAATTCAACACACAAATCTATAAGATGCATTTCATTCATCAGTTTCACTTGAAATTGTGTATTTCTAGGCAGTCCTGAAGCAAGAAAAAAATAACTACAATGCTTGGGTTTTTATTGGCCTGGCAGCTGCTGAGTTAGAGCAGCCTGATCAGGCCAAAGGAGCATACAAGAAGGCTATTGAACTTGAACCAAACCAGTTACTGGCATGGCAGGTATGTGAATGTCCAGATTCACTTTTTCTTTCTCTGAAAAGTGTCACTATGGAGTTAAATATGGGAACAAAGCAGAGTTGAGACTTGCATCGTGTTTTCTTGAGGCCCTTAGTTCTCCTGAAGGTTTGGAGTAGCTGAGGTTTGTATTATTTGTGTGTCCAAAGTAAAGCCGTGGGTGGGTGCATGTGTATAGCAGGGTGAACTTCAGTTCCAGTGTATTTAAGTTTGTATTTCTTGTGTAGACTAGATAGCAGTGAAACACGCAAAGGAGAACATGAATTGAAACAGATACAGTAAATTTGTCCGTGCTTAGGAGTTTTCATGCTTGTAGCTCAAGAAACCTTTGACAATGCTTCTTTCATAGGAGAGAAAATGTTTTATCTATTAACTTATTTTTCCAGCTTCCCGCAGCAAGTAGATTGTTACTGAATTTTGTTGTTGTTACTTAAAAACAACAGTATACATTTAAAATAGCAGTGTGCTGGGTGGTATGTGCAGGACAACCTGTAACAATATATAGTTAAAACATACAGTTGTGTTATTTGGAGACTTGTGAGGCATAAGGTTGCATATTAGGTCTGTCTCTCAGATAGCAGCAATCGGTATTTTTCTAAGCTAGTAAGGTTCTGAGTATTTGCAATACAAATAGCTCTTTAAAGTATCACTGTTGATGCCTGATTTCAAAGTATATTGAAACTTCCTCAGTTCTGCAATCAGATTCTGGCTTTCTGTTACTATACAAGATGGTATGATACTTGGATATCATATGACTTAATGTGCTTTGTACATTGTCTGTTATGCAGACAAGATTATGTTATATATACAGGTTTCAAATAGTTGTTGGTATTAGTTAAAAAAGTGAGGAAAGCTTTTCATTTAAAATATGTAGATTCACAAGGCTGTACAGAAGTACCAACATAGATTCTGCTGAGAGATTACTATATTAACACTTGACCTCACTGAAGGCAATGAAATAATTTTTGTAGGCAGTACTTGCAGTGTTCTCATAATACGTAAGTTTTGACATCAAATCTTACTTATTTTTTATCCTATTTTAAAGGGTTTAGCAAATTTATATGAGAAATCCAACCAAACAGATGTCAAAGGAGACTTGGCAGATGTTTACCAAAAGCTTTTGGAACTCTATGAAAGGTAAAGAATACTGTAATTCAGTCTAAGATTTCTGGTTCAGTGAATGCCATTGCTGATACATAGGATAGTCTGCAAGTTTTTGTTTGTTTGTTTGTTTGTTTGTTTGTTTTAAAAGCCTTGTCATATCAGTGGGTAAGCTCTTGTTACTAATGTTTTCTGTACCTGTATAAGGTTTCTCGATCCTGTCCCTTTTGAAAGGGCAAAAACTCTTGGAATAATTGTATTTGAGGTTAGTAGTTCAGAGAATCCTAATGTTACCTTCTGTCCTCTGTCTAAACTCACTGCCTTGAAGCATTTAATGGTGATAGTTCATTGTCTGCATTAATAAGTAGGCTTATTTTTCTCTGCTTTTGAGATCACAGAATATATGTCATCTGACTCATACAGGTACCGTTCTAAACAAATCTCTCAGCTGTCACTATAGCTGACTGGAGTGTTCGATTTGTTTCCTTAATTTGAAAATTGTTCAAAAAGAAAAATACAGTCCCTTAAAGTAATTTTTTAAACTCATTTACAGCAGCAATGAGTAAAACTTTTAGGGCAATCTGTAGTATTTATTCCAAATATTTGTGAACCTACTAAAAAAATTGTTTGTCAGAATTAGAAAAACGTTATACTATTTTATGGAAAACTTAGCTTGTTTGTGTGGGATTTTCTTCCTCCTTTCTAGTGGTGACAAGCAGAAATGGTGTGATGTATGTAACAAGCTTGTGGAACTATATCATCAAGAAAAGAAATATTTAGAGGTGGGTTGACTGCTTTACTTTCTGTCTTCTGACCAAATGGGAATTTCTTGTTAGAACTAGCTACTTTTCGTTGAGGAATCCCCAGTTTTTTGGGCTACAGACCACTTAGGGTCTCCTTGTGGACCATTACCAGAAAGAACTGGTTTTAACTCTATTCCTTTCTTTTCCACTGCGTAAGACTTGGATGCAATGCATTAAACTGACAAAACTTGACAAAGAATATTAGTATACAAGCTGAAAGGGTGCAGCTTCCTTCTTCTGCTTTATTTCTAGAAGTCAAGCACGATCCCAAATGCACATTTACATGCAGTATGTGTGAGTCAGGTGTCCTTTGCCTAGCTTGGCCAGTTCTGGGTGTCTGATTAGCCCTTCACTGGTGTGGTGATCGTAGACTGTCCCTGATACTTCATGCCAGAGGGTAAGGTGGAATTTGTACACAACCTGAACGCGACTGCCTGTGTTTTACGTACTGCATTCCACGCACAACAATAAGGACACGCAAAGCTGCTCCAGGGCAACCCGAGCTTCAGCCCACGTAGCCCTCCGACAGTCCATGTCAGCATGACCATTGCAGAAATAGTCATGGCTCTTGTCAGCGTACCACAAGGTGGAGCTGTTAAATGCCTGAATGGTTCAACAGTAACATTGCCTATAGCCTCTGTAGTAATGTTACAGGATACGTATTTTTGCAATTATGCTGTTCACTCTTCCTTTACTCTTTAGAAAGGTTGCTTTCTTACAAGGCGGTGCATGGTCTTACTTTGTCATCTTCTTCCTTTTCCTCCAACAACAGAAAATGAACAGTTTTACAAATCACTTAGCCTCAGGCTCAAGACTTAATTAGCTCCAAAGCCTCCTTGTATACCAGTTTCTGAAACTAAATCCCATGTTAATAGTTTAGCATATGAAGACAGACTTGCTCTGTGTGCAATAGGGGATTGCAAGTTAGGCTTCAGGGTCCTATTTTCTCTTTTCCAGTTCTGTTGATTTTTCCGCACTGGAATTTCAACATGTACTGCTGCTGTTCTTCTGTTTCTGTTCATAGTGCTGTAGATCCAACAAAGCTTCCATTTTTTTCTTCAGAGTTTATCGGAGGACCATTCAGGTCTATTTATACTGTTGATTTCCTCCAGGAGCCAGAGTCAGAATTCATACTCTTGATGTTGCCTCCCTTATTTACTGTACCTCGGAAGGTGGACAGGTCCCACACAATGGTTTGGGACTTGTTATTGCTTTAATCAGAAAGCAGGTAAATCTGGGTCATTACTTTAAGCGTTACTCTGTTGTCCACCCTAGTGTGGTAGAGTTGACAGTAGTTGGAAGGCTTGTGTCAGACCTTCAGTTCTTTAAAGAGTGACAGCATGGTTCATTTGTTTCCTTGTGACAGGTGGCTGAAACATGGCAGAAACTAATACAAATGAAACAGGAGGAAGGTGCAGAAAAGGCAGAGCTGCATCAGCTTTGGAAGAAGATGATCCAGTTACTGAAAGACAGTACACAAAACCAGGATAACAAGACTGAGCAGCTGGTAATTTTTCTCACTCCTACTCATGTAGATACACGTATGTGCACAGTGCAGCTGGACTGCAAATGAAGCCTTAAAAACCACACAAATCTTGTGACTGCTTGTCTCATTAATGTTTAGTAGTACTAAACTTCTCAGGAAAAGGTGGGTGATTTTACCTTCTGACAAAACAGTGAGGATGCAGCAGCCTGAGATGAGCCTTAGGTGGAATAAGGCACCTAAATCCAAGCAGTCATCCTGGAACTCCTTCATTAACTGCGTCCTGAGTTCTGTAGGAGTCCATGTTTGCACGGTAGCACAGTGATGCATTGTTCTACCTCTGCATGTTACAAGAAGCATCATTCATAAGCTTTGACAAGAGTCTAGAATGTAGGTGTTCTTCAAAATAAGAAACTCCCCTCTGCTTTCACCCCAGGGTGAAAGAGGTAGCTTTGCGGTGTTTTTACTTTTCTTTGTACATAGTGCTTATCCTGGATAGCAGTGTTTGAGTTCAAATTTTCCTTTCTCCTGTAGGTTTTAATCTCTCACTTCTTAGGAGAATGTCACAGCTAATTGGAGCAAAGAGAATGATCATGAATTACACAGATCCTGTGTTCTCTATGGCCAAAGTTAATTTTGTTTTATCTGTTCTTGCAAGATGAACCTCATTCAACAGGAATGGTAGAAATTTCTCATCACCAGTCTGGTTGATAGCAGTGCTCCAGAAAGGTGGAAAATACAAATTGAAATAATTTGAGACAGAAGAAAATTGAATCTGGATCTCTACTTTTTGAGAAGGCAAATGCTGTAACTTATGAGCTATTATAGAAAAGAGGTGCTGTAGGCAGCACTGCTTTCATTTTGGGGACTAAAAAAGAAAAAAGTTGCATAAATATCAGGAATGGGTTTCACATGCAAACCTACAGTTTTACTTTACTGAGTTTCTGAGTAGAGCATCTGAACCTGGAAGGGTTTAGCATGCTTGTTTGGTAGCCTGCACTCTGTGGTGCCTGTGTTTTCCCATATGTAAGGAGTCAAGAAATAAAAGGCTAGATTTCTGGACTAGAGCAGGAGGAGGGCTGACAGCTAACTGTAGAGCATAGTAACCTAGGTTTTGTGGTACCAAGTCCTTCTTTGAGTTGGGATTAGGTATGAAGGAGGATCTGTGTTCTTACAAATTTTGCCTTCCCTGTACGCATCTTGCATTATGAAACCGTACATAGCTGCTTCCTCTTGTACTAGAAAACTAACATGGTTTGGATCCTATTTGAATACTACTTCACAGTAAGGAACTTGCTTTTTGCCTTTCTCTGTTCACAGTACTAGTGTAAACTTAATGAGTAGGATCCAGATAATATATAACTATCCACTTAACTATGGAAGGGCTGGAAGGCATGTCCTTTGAGGAGCAGCTGAGGACTCTGGGTTTGTCTAGTTTGGAGAAAAGCAGGCTGAGGGGTGACCTCATCGCTCTCTGCAGCTTCCTGAGGAGGGGAAGGGGAGAGGGAGGTGCTGAGCTCTTCTCCCTGGGATCCAGTGACAGGACATGTGGGAATCATTCACAGCTGTGTCAGGGGAGGTTCAGACTTGACATGAGGAAGCATTTCTTTATCAAGACGGTGGTCAGACACTGGAACAGGCTTCCTAGAGAGGTGGTCCATGACCCAAGCCTGTCAGTATTGCAGAGGCATTTGGACAATGCCCTTAATAACATGCTTTAGCTTTTGGTCAGCCCTGAAGTGGTCAGGCAGTTGGACTAGATGGTCGTTGTAGGTCCCTTCCAACTGAACTATTCTATTCAATGAAGATAATGTTTTCCTAGAGTCATTGTTTGTTGCACTCCTAATTATTTCTTATTTCAGCTTTTAACTGCGTTTGAACATGCGGTCAACTCTGCTGACACTGTTCCTGGTGAAGACCACCAAAATCTTTACAAGGACTTTATTCAGTGCTTGTCAAAAGTAAGGTTATGTTAATCTATCTTCATCAGTGAATAGATGTAATATTCCACATCTGATAATTCACACAAATAACTATGTAATTTTTTTCTTTCAAGTTTCCTCATGAAACAGCTAGGTTGGAAAAGGCCTGTAATGATATGATGGCTTTGTATCCTACTGTGAGTTATCCTTTAGAAGTACTTTGCTTGCACTTTATTCAATCAGGTGAGTGGGATGGGTTTAGACATTTTTGGGGCTTAAAATATTTCTTTTATAGTTAGCTTTGTGACAGTTTTTTTGCAAGTTTTTAGCCTTCACTACCCAATACAAGTGCACTATTTACTTTTATATTTCTGCTTGTCTGAAATGAAAACCATTTGGTCCTGTGCTTTGCTATTTCCTAGCTCCATAATTGAGCGTTGACTGTAAATTGGCAAACAACTTCTGCGAGTTAAGTCCCACTCTGGCAATGTACAAAGTCGCAAAGAAAGAATGCCTTACAAAACTCAAAAGCAGCCTCTCCAGATAAATGAAAGAAGCTTAGAAGAGGGAATGGAGAATGTTAACCAGTGCTCTGAGGCTGAGGATGGGCTACGCTTAGGTTATTCTTGACACAGAAAATCTCTCTTGGCGAAAAAACCAAAACATTTGTGAAACTTTCTTCAAAAGAATGCCTGGTGAATAGGGCATAAACAGATCTGTTTAGATATTTGTTCTAAGTAGAAAAGGAGAATCTCTGAGAGGGAAAAAACCAAACATGGTGTGTCAATAATGCAGAGATCTAAAAGTATGCAACTGCTATTTTCAGTAGTTCACTAAACAACATTGCAGTAGTGTTGGACACTTGCTCAGCATTTTCAAGACAACTACTAAATTTTGATCTTTCATTTTATTGTTTAAGGCATCAGAAGTTGATTTTATTTCTTTTTAAAACAAGGAAAGAAAATCAGGAAGAAAACCCCTGTGGTTTATATAAAGAAAAATAAGTTTCAGCTTAGGTAGAAGAATGCCTTTTCCAGTTTTGAAGGTAGGCTTCATGGAATACTGTAGCAACATAAAACATGAAAGAATTTTTCACTTTGATTTGAAAGGATGAAGACAAATGAGGCCCAGACTCATTTCCACATGAGAATGCTTTACAGTTCAGAGAAACATGCAGAAATTGATTTCCAAAGCAAAAGGAGCATCTGTTTGGCACAGTTGTTATATGCCAGTGCTCTGACAACATCTCACCATCCCACAGACATCTTGGGGTGGGGAGGATGATGCTTAGGTTTTAGTAAGGCTGTTTGTTTATATCTGAATCATTCCAGCCATGTTGTAGTCCTTCATGCCCCAAACTTGTGGGCTTGTAACCTGGATGCATTATTAGTCACCTTCACCAAATGCAAATCAAAGGCAATCTTTATGTCAAATGAGTCCATATTTTTTTAAAGAAAACAGTAGTTCAAAGACTGTTGCTGCAAGTCAGAACAGTTGCTTTAAGCAAGGATTGCCAAGTCTATAATCACAGTTAAACATAAGCGTAAAAAGTTAGTGGCATCAGTTAAAATTAAGCCAAGACATTAAATTATGTGGTTTCACAGCAAGACTGTTTCAGCAAGCTAATCACAGCAAATCTGTAGGTACACAAGGCCTACTCTGGAAGGAAATCATTTTAATTTGCTTGAGGCAGATTTTGATATGTGGGCATTCAGCTGGCCTTACATGAAAAGTATATGAAGGAATTAGTTTTTATTAACAAAGGAAGTATACCTGTAGTAATTTAACATGAGTGGTTAAAAAATCAGGTTTCAAACTGACAGTTTATTTTGTTTGGTGGTACTGGGTTATTTAGATTACTGCTTGTTGTTTGGGTTTGGTTTTCGGGGTGGAGGTTGATAAGCATGTAGTGCCTTTGGAAAAAAGTTTAGTTAAAACATTACTTTGAGCTCAAAGGATAAGGGTCATATTTATGTAGATAAGGTATGCTGTTGCATTTTTTTTTTAAATCTAAAACTCTGTAAAATATTTCTTTTTCTGAAACTAGGTACTTTGTCAGAAGAGGCCCTGCACTGTTTTTCTAGACTTCTGGAAATGGACGCAAGCAGTGGTCCAGGCATCATTGGTTTTGGTATAAAATGCCTCCAAGAAAACAAATACAAGGAGGCTGTTAAGAGTCTTACTGAAGGTAAATGTGTAATATGAGGTATAAGTACTCTATAACTTGAACACCAGCTAGTTTGTGCTGGATATTTTGGGAATCTTATACTTGCATAGTACTTTGCCAGTTCTAAGACCAGCTAGATTTATAAGAATATTCAACACTTTCTCTGACTGGGGTTTTAATTTTTTTAAAATATAGCTTTAAATATAACATCTCTGAAGTCTGTCATTGCTGTTACAGTCAGCTCTGTAGTATTTTAGTGTGATCAACTTTAAACTTTTTTTTATTCTGACTGTTACTGGGGAAATACCTAGAGGAAGCAGTAAATACAGAAGTAGCAATTAGTGAAGGAATGTGGAATTTATAAAGTAAAATACAACACAGCTCCTCTAATCTAGTCACTGTATTTCTATACCTGAACAAAAATGACTTCCCTTTAAAGTTACGGCATTTTAAGACCTCTTTAACACTTACCTTGGGTAAACACTTATATTGGGTATCTAAAGAGAAATATCAGAGGATTTTTTTTTTTTACAGTAGCCAGAATTGCTGAGGAGCTGGCTTACTAAACTGTAATTATCTTCTTTGTGTTGAAATGGCAAAACTCTTTGAAAATTATTCATAAGTATACTAAGTGGAAATTAGGACTCTCCACTTTCACTGTGCTGGCCATGGATAATTCAAAACTGCTTATTGAGAAAGCTGGGTAAATAAGCACTTGGGATCTAAGCAATCAGAATTCAGTCAGGCTATGCTGTGATATCCTGCATCCTTTCACCCAGGTTTAGAAAAAGATTATTTCTGAAATTAGATTTCGAACTATTCTACAATATTCTACAGTAGCTTACCCACAGTGAAATAACATGTCTTGCCTAAAATCTGAAATAAAAATTTCAGGTGCTTAAGAGGAAAAAGTCTTCCATGGAAAGCAAATTCTTTTGGCTTAAATGGCCATTGGATATTTTGGCAAAACATCCACCCTGGTTTTGGCAAAAGATACATCTCCCAAATAATTTTATTTATTTGTTTTTACTTTTACATGTAATACTATGCTCATGAGGGGGAGAATGCAAAAGGCAAGGCTCTTGGTATCAGCAGAAATGTTTAAAGCTTGGAAATAATGTCTTTCCCAGTGAGCCAAGTGTTTGCATTTTAGGCATTGAAGTTTCAAGGCATTATTCAGTAGTATCTCAGAAGACACAAATTCAGTTTTATTACTGAATCTTTAATTAAGGCAAGTTTATCAGGAAGTTTCAATGAAACATTCTTGCCATCATTTTTTTGCTGTCTTGAAGTTCTATAGGCCTGTTCAGTTTCTAAGAAAAACTCTATAAAGCGGTCTACAGGCTGCTGATGTTAATGTCTGATCAAAGTGAAGGACTTTTTTCTTTCTGAAACAACAGTGCACCTTAAGCCAGTGTTGTATATTTTGTCACTTTTTCCCCATTTTCTTTTCTGTATATGTAATGTTATATGCAAAATTAGCCTAGCAGAAGCTTATGTGCTTCTTAGTCTTTGCCTTACTGCATGGAGGCCTGTATGTCTAAAACAGTTTAAGACTCCAAGAAAAAATTAACTGCAAGTCTCATTATCTGATTGATAATATGTTTTTGATGGCGCTACACAGCAATACAGTATCTGCCAGCTACAGTGTTTTTGCAACCCAAAGCAACTTTTTTTAGTGCGTTTTTTAAACTTTTCTTTTATTAGGTTTGCAGAAGACTAGCCATTGTCCGGCAGCATGGCATTATTTGGCAGAGGCACAGATGAAAATTCACAAACACAGGGATGCTGTCCTGTCCTGCAATCAAGGTAACTGCACGCTAATTGAAAGAGCAACTGGAGGGGTACACCACTTTATGTAGTCCAGCCAATGTGGGCTTTGCATGGTAGGTCTGAGTGAGCAGCATAGTCCTTTGATTTTTGGAGTCTCACAGCTTGTGCTGGTGTCCCCTGCTTCTCTCGGTTTGTGACAGCTGAAAAGCACCTTGTGCTGCTTAGTCTCAGGAAAAGAGAAAATATTTTGCTAATCAGAACCAGAAAGCTGTCTGATGATTAATATTTGGAAGGTTTGCATGCTCTGATGTGCTTCTTTGGCTGGTGGTTGACCAACTCTGCCAAACAGCAGATAGTTGCCTGAAACCACAAGGGTAGCTGTCACGAATTTTTAGACTGGTAGACTTCATATTTAGACGAAAAGATAAGATTTTAATCAAGTTCATGTAAAATGCAGGTATGTCCCATAGTACAACTGCATCTTAATAAACCTCACTGAGTGTAAATCTTCATCTGTGCTAGCTGGGAATGAGGGCAGTTATTATGATCTAGTGATGCATATCTCATCTGAATAGAGCTATTATCTGATGGTTATAAATGAAGGGGCAGCCAAAGTGGACTTTTTTCTGAGAGGGACAAATGCAATGAAAAACTTCTCAAGAAAGACTTGAAGAAGTAAAAGTATGCAGACCTGGCTAAACAGTCATGGGAAATTATTAACAGCAAGGGGAAGTACTTGCCAGTGAGGAAGATTCAAAAGGCCTATAAATTTGGGTGGAGGAAATGTGAAAACAGAACAAAGTAGGTAAAAAGAAATTCATTGCAGAAAGAATGAAAATGAGGTGATTCTTTTCCCATCTGTGTTCAGTGTGGAAGAGCTCAGGGTGACTTCTACACCATGACCCTTTTCAGGGGATTCATCAGACAACTTGTCTGTGATTATAGCCTTAATAGAAGTTACTATAAAACAAGACAAGAAAAATTGTCATTAAGGAACTATGAGGTATTGACTTAGGAATTGACCAAGGAAGATAAGGATGAAATTGCTGAAGTACTAAGGGGTTTACGTAATTGCTTGCTTAAACTGTCTTGGCACCCAAATGCTTGGAGGTAGATAGCATGACCCTAACTTTTAAAAAGGGTTCTAGGAAACATCAGGGAAACCACCAACAAGTCTGATATGTTTAGTGGTTGAATTAATTAAAACTGAAAGAACAAAGTTAGGGCATTTATGCAGAAAAATTATTCTGGGGGATAGACAGCATGGCTTTTGTAAAGTTGATTTTTACAACTCCTTGAAGCAGTTTACGAGCACGTAGATAAGGGAGAGGTGATATAGCCTTCTCTGATTTCCAGGTGGTAATTGATAAGATCTCTTACAAGGCTGTTAAGGAAACTAAGCAGCCTTGGCATAAGAAGTAGAGTTGTAGCATTGAGTGGTTTTTGTCTGTTTTAAATAAGTTAAAAGCTAGAGCACAGTATAGTAATTACATCTGTTTTCAGGCTGGAAGGAGATGTCTCTGACACTTTCACCAATACCCGTTTTGTTCATTCTCTTTTCTAGTCCTTTATGAATGTTGAGTAATGAGGTGATAAAGTTTGCTGCTATTCAAAGCAGACTGCGGAACTCTGAAAGGAGATTACCAGAGTGGGTAACTAGGTGTTAAAATAATGCATAAAATTCCATAGTCTTAAATGCAAAATCATGAGTTGTGGGAAGAAATGTTCCCACAAAGCTATCCTACAGACTTGTTGAAGTAGAGAGCAGAAAGGTCCTCATTTTGTATGAAAAAATAGGACTGTGTCTTTCCCCTTCTGTGCTTTACAGGCAAGTCAAATATTAGGAATTACAGGAAAGGGAATGGTTAGCGAAACAGAGCACCAACATGCGGTTGCTTTAAGAACTTCAGCAGCATGGTGAAATCTGTGTGCAGTTTTGGTACTCATCCACCGTTTCTCAAAAAGAAAATAATAGTAGAAGTTAACAGTAATAAGGTTGATCAAATGTATGGAAAATGCAGCATATGAGAACAAGTAAATAGCCTGTAAAGTCCTTTTCCAGACTGGAGACGAGATGATTTTGAAATCTGTGAAATTGCAAGATAAGTAAAGATCAAGTGTTTTGTTTTCCTGTGCGAGGTCTAGTTAGTACCAAATGAAACTAAAAGCTGGCAGGCTCAGAACAAACAAAATAAGTATAGTTAATTGTGTTGTTCAGAAAGTTCTTGCCTTCGGAGAATGCTGAAGCTCAACAGAGATGCCCTCATTCTCTGAGGTGGGATTATACCATGTACTGGAGAAGTAATCAATACTGCATAGAAAGGTACAAAGTTACCCTTGCACAGACACAGAGTTAAATCCCTGGTTTCAGTAATATTTTTTTCTTCAAACACTGGAGTGTAAAACAACTTGTTTATTGAAAGGTCATTGATTGGAAAAATGGGGTGTTCCCATTTATAAGGCCGGCAGCTGTAAAGCAATCAATCTCTCCACATGTCTGAGAGGACCTTTCTAAAATTGATTTAACTTTTAAACTTGAATGGATAGAAATTTTACAGAACAATTTCTTCAACATGGGGGATAACAGTCAAAAAATTGTTTAAGTGGTGCTCTAATAGACTGAAAAATTGTAGTTAACAAGATTTAAAGCATACTGGGACCAGTGGTGCTCTTTATAGTTCCTTTTTCTATTTTTACTTGATGAAACTTTTTTCTTGTCAACAGCTCTCGAGGTTCTTGGAACTCCTGTGGGTCCTACTCTTCGGTGGAAGAACCTTATCCTTCAATTGAAAGCAGAGTCTTTGATTAAAATAGCTGATACTGATGCTGCAGAAGAAGCCATTAAAGCACTTGAGCAGGTATTTTCATTGACTAAAATGTGTATTTTTTTGAATTTTAAAAAGTGCTCTCATCTTTTTGTACTGAAAACTCAAGCTGTGTATTTCTTCCCTTGCCTCCTTTTTACATTTTGTGTGGTTTAGACAAATCCTACCAGCTATGGTGTAATCCAAACACTCCTTCCTTCTCTGTTTTTTTTAGGCTTTACTACAACTCTTTTTCACTCGTAATTCTAATTTTAGAAGCTGTCGCTTTTAACCTTGTCTGGTCTTGCTCAGTGCTGCTGGGTTCTTGCTAGTTCTATGGCTGCTGTTCATCTTGATTTAAATTATTGTTATAATCCTAGTCCCCATGTCCTTCATTCGCTTGTCATTAGTCATGAACAAGACCATATTACTTTAAGATTGAATGGTTAAGCTTTAAGCAGAAGTTGCTTCCCCTCTTTTTTGCTTCACAGCTTCATGTACACTACTTCTTCGATGTTCAGACTGCTGTACCTTTGTCCTTGCTCTGTACAATCTTCTATCGGCTCTCCATAAAAATTACTCTGTCTAAGGCTTCTCAAGAGTATTCTATTTAAATGTTTTCTTGTCTTTATCTTCATGCAGTCTGCCTGCTTTTGACAACTTTGATTTCTTAATCTGGGGAGAGAATAACTTGGTCATGTCTATTTCTTGGTTTTCTAGATTGTGGATGCAAGCAGTGATCCTGTGGTTTTAGCTCTCAGAGGTCAGGCTTATCTAAACAAAGGTTTAATGGATCAAGCTTCCAAGGTTAGTGCTGTATTGTCATTACTGTAAGCTAAGTAGAATTCTTGGTTTCATAGAGGAAATAACTAGGGAATAATGACATCCTTTTGCAGATTTCACAAGAGCTTCTGTTGTCCTACCCTGATCTGGCTGAGTCCCATGCTCTAGAGGGTTTCATCCATTATTCCCAAAAGAACTACGAACAGGCAGAAAGAAGGTAGATTTTTTTTTTTCTTTCCTTTAACAGGGAAATGTGGGGGGAGAATAGAACATAGTGTTTTGCAGCTTTCGAGAGTTTGTCTGATCTGACCTCTGTTCCTTTTGTTTAGTTTTCTAAATGCTATTGAAAGAAAGGCCGATACTGCAGAGTATCATCAGTACCTGGGACTCACATACTGGTTCATGAGTGATGAGACAAAAAAAGACAAAGGAAAAGCACTCACTGAGTTCTTGAAGGTAAAGGCTGCTTTAACTATTCATGTAGAATTAGTGTTTTCCTGTATCCGAAACCAAGTCTGGAAAATGCACTGACTGGAATGACAGACTTGAATATTCTGCTTGTTACCATTTACAAGCTTACAGAGCCTGTAAACCAAGTTCAACTGTGCAAAAAAGCGTTGCAGTGAGCTGTGCAGTTACCTGGAATCTCCCTGCTTTTCTTATCCTCTTTTCACCTAATTCTTGAGGCCTCTGATTTAGCCAAACATAGTGGTGATTCTCTCAATCTTCTCTCCCTGACGGCTGTACAGTCAAGGCCTCTAGATGACCAGCATAGATCTTTGAAGATATTTTGAAACAGGAAGGGCAAAATTTAAATTGGGAAAAAAGTGAAGAAGGAAAAAAGATGAGAATGGTGTTAGAGTTTCAGTGTCTGTCCAAGGAATTAAGTCTGCAAAACCCCACAATTTATATACTTTTCCTGATCTCTGGGGTTTTGGTGGTTGTGGCTTTTTCTCTGAACATAGGTAAGAATGTGAATCTAAAAGGTCTGGCTTGACATCTTTATTGGGAACATGGAAGTATGCAAAGTAAGACTCTAGACCTTGTAAACTCACCATATAACTTCATGACAGGTGTTAGCAACTCAAATCATTGCCTACTGTTTGCACTTCAATAACAGCAGTGTACTGGAGAATGTAGTTGAATTGAACAATACTTTTGGTTCTAAACTGTTTTATGTGAGCTTTTTTTTTTTTTTTTGTTATTGTCAAAGCTGTTTTCTGCTGCTTGGGGGCTGTGGGTTTCTTAAATATAAACAAATCTGCCAAGGGTATCTAAAAAGGAACTTAAACTTTAGAAAAGGCTGGAGTTAATTGTGATGTAATATGGTAAGAGTATGAGCATAATGGTTGAAACAGAGTAGAATATAAAAATTATGGGATGTAGTAAGAAATTGTTTTCTCCTAGCACAACTAGCTTGTTAGTACTTCATGTACAAAATGCTTTGTGTCATGAGGTTTGTGGCAGATTCTGCAAATATTTATAGCTCAAGTAATGTCTGAAATCTTAAAGTTTGACTACTCAGATGTGTCACAGAAGCAGCTTAAATAAGTTGATAAGCAGACATCAAACAAGTAGTTATTACTGGACCAGTTGTATCATCAGTATAATCCTTCAAAATGCTGTCTTATATTGTGTTCATATTTCCTTATAGGCTGCAAAATTGGACAGCTACTTGGGAAGTGTCTTTTGTTATTTAGGTAACTACTACAGAGACATTGCTGGAGACAAAAGCAGAGCTCGTGGTTGCTATAAAAAGGCTTTTGAACTGGATGGAACTGATGAAGAATCTGGAACAGCAGCTGTAGACTTAAGCGTGGAACTTGGAGACATGGTATTGTATATTCAGGGTTTTGGATTGCTGCTGTTTTGTTTTTCTGTTAATCCCGCTCTTTGAGGAATCACTTCAGGTTTCCTCTGTATTTGATAATAAGATCTGGAAACAGATGTTCTGTCATTGCTTAGCAGTTTTCATAGTTGGACCTCCTTCGATTTCATGCTCCAGTGCCAAACTAAATCTGTCTGGGGAGAAAGGTAGGGGAACCAGGCATGACATTGTAGTCATCACACGTGTGATGTAGATGAATGATTTTTTTCATAGGGAACATGAAGAGAAAGCTATTTTTCTTTCCATATTTAACTTGTGCCACTTCTTTTCTCCATCCCCCACCTTGCTTCTTTCAGGAAAGCATACAAAGTCATTGGAACATTTTAAAAAATATTTCTTATATAACATAGTATAAAAAGTTCTTAGCCTATGATATTACAGAGCAAGTGTAACCCATACTTTGACAGACTCCACTGGAACATATGGAAAGTCAGTCTAAGTATCTGACTTGCTGCAAATACTGGTATCCTTCTCTAGTTTAAAAAAAAAAAAAAATAGTCTCTAGGAAACTGCAGGAGGCTACTCGCTATCTGCAAAGACAGGTACATAAAAAATAATCACGTCTTTAAATGTGATAATTTTCTCCTCTAATCTGCCACTCAGCCTGCTAGCTTTAAAAAGTCCCTGTAACATTTCTTCATTACAGTAATTAACAGATTAGACAGTTTAATGGTTTGCTGGATTAGGAGTGTTCTTCTTCAACAAGAATTTTGTTCTTTACACATATATGTTTACTAACCTGGCATTTTTGGTGCTTTGTTAGGACACTGCTCTGTCAATCCTGAATGAGGTAACTGAAAAAGCAAGTACTGGTACAGCAAAATGGGCCTGGCTTCATCGTGGGCTTTACTACCTGAGAACTGGTCAGCCGTCACAAGCAGTGGCTGAGTAAGAGAACTAGTGGTTGGTTTAAGCAATTTTCTATAAATCCCAACAAAACAGTCTTTGATCTTAGCAAGTTTTGAAAATAAGTTAGCTGATTATAGGATGGCTTGTACTAAACAATGGGAAATGGGTCTGAGCAGTCTGTGTCTCTCTTCAGTTCCAGAGTTAGCACAATGTAGTCTTTTCAGCATAGCAGTGTTCTGTACTAACAAGCCTGGTGACAGGCTTGTCATAGACAAGCACGGTATAGCACTGAATAATGAGCCAAGATTAGGTGCAATGTCTGAACTTGTATAATGTGCTCTGAAGATGAAAACACTACTATGCTGTGTTTAAAAGTTCTGTATAATTGTGTGTTTGTGTCCTGAGAATATGTAATGCAAGGAAATAATTTGTTAACTTGAATCACCTTTTATTTAAATAAATTTATATCTTGATGTCTTCAGTTTGCAGGCAGCTCTCAGGGCTGATCCAAAGGATTCCAACTGCTGGGAGTCTCTAGGGGAGGCTTACTTGAGCAGAGGTAGCTATTCAACAGCTCTAAAATCCTTCAGGAAAGCAAGTGAGCTGAACCCAGAGCTCGTGTACAGCATTTACAGAGCTGCAGCAGTTGAGCAGATTCTAGGCAAATACGAAAATGCTATAGCTACCTATCAACAAATCTTAAAAAAGACAGAAGACTATGTGCCTGCACTGAAAGGTAATGTGTCTGAATTTGGAAGTGTTAACTCTTTCTCCCTCTACACACTGTAGTGTTTCAGTCTTGTGGAGAGGTTCTTGGTGTATTGAGGTTTTCCTGCATGGAAGGATAGATTTGGATTTTGGGTATGTAGAGCACTGTGATCCCCTGCGTATAAGCTAGTGTGTAGTAGCCTGCCAATATCTGAAGAGCTCTTAAATCATGATGCATGGGAGTGATTACTTCTCTTTAAAGTAAGTATGAAAGGTAGTTACATCTGTGTAGCTACCAGGCCAAATGGGTAGAAGAATTGAAGATAGATAGAGGAAGCCAGCTAACAGTGCTGCAGTTTCACCTAAGCAGTCAAACACTGGCTCCACAGGCAATGGAGTCAGGCTGCCATTTCAAAGACATGGGCTATACTAACTTTCTGCTGCTCCTGACCATACGTTCCTCGTACTTTGAGTCCCAAAACAGTCTTCACCTTCTTAGAGACTTTAATGTTTAGTCTGGTTTGCTATCTTTTGCGGGCCTTCTTAAAACTCTCTGAAACATACATCAGTATACTTTTTTTAGTATTCTGATCTGTTTAGACAGTTTCTGAATTGAGTTGTTGGAAACATAGTCTCCTAGTAGGTGAGAGAAAACTAAACTGATGTTACTTGAATGCATCTTTTCAATGTATTTTATTTTTGTGTTATTAAATGGTATGGTTATTCTGCCTCTGCTCCAGCATATCTTTTAATATGTAACTTTGAGGAATAAATTCAATTTTGTTTTTAGATTGCAGAGCTTCTTGACATCTGAGAAGCTCATGATCTTGGGACTTCTGTGTGTTCAAGACAAACACCTAGTGGGGGCAAGATAAAGATGCTTGCAAAACATGGCTACCGTGATTAGTAGTTTGGTATAGGTACAGGGTATGATATCATGAAGAGGATGGCTTCAGAAGTCTGAACATAATGCTGAGAATGAATGGTACTCATAGCTAGTGACATACTGCCAGACAGAATCACTGCTGGTGCCAGCAAGAGTATAACCCAAGCAGTTTTCTTGTTGGTTCTAAAATGCTAGAAATTATGGCATTAGATGCAGTTCCTTTTTAACAGTTGGATTTATTTCCATGTGAAGTAAATTCTTACATAAATAGGACTAAATAATGTTGATTTCAAGTATTCTTCAAAGAAGATTTCCCTTTCTGCCTCCCTTGACATTCTTTCTTCTTTTTGTGTTTTGGCAATGATTTTTGACTCACGTGAACTGAAAGTTGGTGTACTTGTTAAAGTCTTACCAATGCAGTGCAGATTTCTCACAGGGCTTTAGTTAATATTTGAGGACTAACCCAAAGCTTAAATGCTGTGGTTTTTATAATTAATTATGTTTATTTTAATATTCAAATTATTCTACAGTTCACACTTGACAGGATAGGTAAAAAGCAAAGTCTCTGTTGTGACCACTGTGGATCTTTTGATTTTGGCATAGCATGTGCAGGGTCTAAATCTTTATTTCAAGCAGAACACTGAGCAGGCTTCCACCCTCCCACTCCACCTCCTTTATCAAGCATGTCATAAAAGCATCTCTTTTCATAGAGGATATTTTCTCTTATTTTCAGGACTCGGTGAGTGCTATCTCATGCTGGCAAGATCAGCCCTTGATAACTATTTTGATAGGAAGGCTGTGGATTACATAGAGCAGGCTCTTGAATTTTTTACAAGGTTAGTACTAAATATTCAGTTATTTAATTTCCACTGGGATTGTGGGTTGGCAGGCAGAAAAATAAGAGTTAAGCATTCGAGGATTTTTGGTTAAAATAAACGGACCAATTGAATAATGCATTCTCAACTTAGGCCACTTAAATCAATAGTAATTATAGAGTTTTCTTTTTTCTGTGTAAAGATACAGAGTCATTTGAGTGTAACACAAGTGTGAAATGACACACAGTTCTCTCCAGCTGTCTTCCTGTATATATGGGGCTGGGAGGAGGGGATTTCTACCAAAAATGGTGGATGAGAGGAAATTGTTCCTTCCTTCCCTCAATCTTTTTGTTTTGCATTTCATACAGAATGCTTTAGTGTCCTAAATTAAACCTTGGGATAGCTGCTGTTACAGGAGACAGTCCATCAGGTTTCTGCAGATGAGTCATGTCTTGTAACGTAACATGGTAGTGCTCTCAAATGGAAGAGTGGGTGTAGTCAGTTGACATGTTGATAGCTAATGGCTAATTTTCAGAACTGACTCTTAGTCCCAACAAAGTTGGGATACATTAGCATTTTGTAGCTTCTCTTTTTGGTTATTTTTGACCTTTTAGACCTATAGCTTGAATAGGAAGAAAACTGAATTAAAAAAAACAAATAGTTCATTGATTAATTACATTTGAGTTTGTGTCACTCTTCAAAGTGGTGAACTTTCTTTCAGAAAAGGATATTGAAGTGTCTGAAAGGGTGTTGTGCAGGTTTTCTATATCGTTAATTACAGGGCAACAAAGCACCGTCCTGATGTATCTTGCCTCTGGAAACTGCTTGGAGATACCTGTACTAGCGTGCATGTTATTTCACCAACCAAAGTGAATGTTCAAGTTCTAGGATCCCTTCTGGGTAAAAATGCAGGCAAACAGATACTGAAGAAAAGTGAGCTGCTCAGACTGGGAGGAAGGTAATAATCTTTATTATCAAGAGCTTCTGTGCAGCTCGAGACTCTATATGAAGTATTCTAGACTATTTAATTTCTAGAAAATGAAAGACATGCTGATCTGTTGACACCTGCATATTGAGCAAAGATTAATGAGGTGGTAAATAGCATCTCGTGCTTCTTCCAAATTACGCTGCTCATTTTGGAATATGTTTGCTGAATTGCCATAGTGGCTGTCAACACTTCATCTAGCACCTGCTCTTCTCCTTGTTCCTGTCTCCAGAGCATGGCTACATCCTGCCTGTCATTTAACAAATTGTGCTTCTTTAAATGGAGTGGTTGCAGTAATTTCGAACTAATTCTCCCAGGAATTTTTAAGCTTTCTGTCTGTACTTGTTTCTTACAAAAATGTCATCAATCCTTGCCCTAGGTATGGGTTATAGAGTACACTGGAAGAGGGAATTCCTTGTTTCTGACCCTGGAAGCTCATGATTGTAGCAGATATTTGTAGTATTTCTGTAGCCTCTTCTGTGACTCCCTCTGAGCTTTGTGCAGTCGGATGTGTAAGGCAGCTGCTTAGTAAATCTCAACCACGATATGTGAAGTCATATACTCCTAGGAGAAGTCTTATTAACTGTAAAAATGACTGATGTTTGTTTTAAGTAAAAGCATGCATATTGCAACTGACACAGCTTTGATTTAATGCATACCTGTGGCTTCACAAGTGGCGGGTAGATTCTGTGAAGATAACTGTCTGAGTGAAAATCGTTTAGTTGTTGTTTGCTTTCCATTCTTGTCTGGTTTTGTTTTTATTTATGCATGTTTGCTTGGTTTAGGTTTTTAAGCACTCTTTTGAATGTTTTTTCAGCTTTCTGCTCTTCATGTAGAGAGGCTTGGAATAATGCTTCTGTGATTCATGTTTCTGTAGGTGTTACGGCAGAGCTTTAAAACTGATGCCTTTGCCTAGCATATGGTGTGATCTTGGAATAAATTATTATCGACAAGCAGAGCACCTCACAGCAGTGGGCACTGACATGAATGAGATCAGTGAACTGCTAGAGAAGTCTTTACAGGTATTGCCTGTTTTTTCTGTTACATTCTTTAAAATTTAAATTGGTGTTGGTGCTTGTCTGCATACTCTCTGTCCTCAATAAAACCTATGTCTCTGAATAAGTAAGTGCGTAAAGTCTTAATTTTTGCTCTTCTAGTGATACAATCCATATTTGATTTTCTTCCAGTGTCTCAAAAAAGCTGTGAGGCTTGACAGCAAAAATCATCTTTATTGGAATGCACTTGGTGTAGTTGCTTCCTGTAGTGGTAAGTCTTCAGCGAAACCCCTAGCTCCATAATATCCTAAATTAGAAGGCAACTTAGCTAATGGTGTTCATGAAATTCAGTTAGATCTAGCTCTTCTTTTTTTTTCTTTTTTTTTTTCCCCCCTAGCTATTGGGAATTATGCTCTTGCTCAACATTCGTTCATCAAATCTGTTCAAGCTGAGCAAATCGTAAGTGCTGTAGGCAGCTGCCATCTGTTTCAAGTGGGCATTTTAAAACTTTTTTCCCCTGATGCAGTGTTATTTTTGAATATAGTAATAATATATTAGTTTTTAACTTTATTTGTTCTGTCTAGAATGTTGTTGCCTGGACCAACTTGGGGGTTTTGTATCTGGCAACTGGAAACATTGAGGTAACTCTCTTTCACATCCTCAAATATAGTTTCCCTTCCCTTTTTTTTTTCTTTTTAAGGGAGCGTATGGGGGTAGGAGTGTGGGCAAACAGTGAAGAATGTCCCTCTCCAGATTCAAGAAATGTACTTCCTGTGAATGAAATGCAATTGGCACCTGTAACACGCAAATGAATTAAATATTTGTTCTGGAGGGGATAAGTGAACTGTTACCATGCCAGACAATAGCACTGTTATCTTTGCTTCTACAGCAAGCTCATGAAGCCTTCAAGATAGCCCAGTCTCTGGAGCCTTCTTACTTATTGTGTTGGATTGGGCAGGTAAGATGATGAAAAATCGTAATACTGTGCACCAAAACCAGTTGTTAGTCAAAGAGAGGACTTGGACTCCATCCTAATAATTGGCACTTAACTGTGTTCCTGAAAATTAAATGTTTTAAGTAAAGGGAGCTTCTACTTCCCCTGAGGGTGGATGGGACCTTTTGTTTTCATACTGTTAATACAGTGGAAGCTACATTCATCAGATACCTATATGTTTTTCTGGCTGATGTTGTGAGTTCTATAAGAAACGAGTTATTAAAAAAACAATCACTGTTGGTGCTCTGAGGCTTTTTATTGAGCATTGGTAACAAAGCACTGTCTTCATAAAGTGCTAGTTAATTCAGCTTCAGCTATACCCCTAGCTCATTATATGGCACTGCTTAGAAGTCTCCTCAGCCTCGTTCCCCCCGCCTTTCTAACACCACTGTTAGAAAGAGTAAGTCTCTAATGTATGTGGGACAAAAGTAGTACTTACTTCTTGGGAGGTCCCTTCCTCCCCCTACCACTGACGGTTGGATGTGCTCCCACTGATATCTAGGCCATCTGTGAATAGTAGAAATACTTATGACTCATACTTTTATGGGCACTATAGGTACACTTCATAATCCCATGCTGCTGACCTGCTAATAATATCTAATTGAAACTGGATCCTAGGGAAGAACTAGCACCATCGCATGTCAAAATTCAGCTCCTGTCAGGTGTTGTTATAAGTTGGGCTAACACGCACAAAGTCTTTGTCCTGCAGAATGTAAAGTATCAGCAGAAGACTTTAAGCTTCAAGTGCTGATACAGTAGAAGCTGCTTGTGCTCGCTTTAATTGTGTTCATCTTATTCCTAAAACCAGTGTTTCTTGGAGAGTACGAGGAAGAGAAAGTGTCTTCATGTTAAATGCTTAAGATGTGTCTGACGTAATGTGTGCTGAGTTTCTTGTCAATGTTGTAATTTTTAAAGTACCTGACCACAGCAATTCTTGCTTCTCTGTAGGCTCTTATTGCAGAGATGGTAGGCAGCTATGATACTATGGATCTCTTCAGGCACACCACTGAACTCAGTATGCATGTAAGTATAACAGTTTTATTGTCCTGAGGTTTCTGCGTATCTAATCACTCTATGTAGGTGATGTATTTTTTTAAAAAATAGGCATGTCTTGAATGATGAAACAGTTATGGTCATGTTACAGATAAGATTGTCTGACTTCCATGTTGTTGTTCCTGGCCTGTGCTGGCATTGAATAGCAGGCAGTTATTTTATTAAATGCCTTAGTCCCAGTGGTCCAAGAAATCAGCTCCATAAGTCGTGAAAAAACATTCTTGATGTTCCACAGAATTGGACAGAGATCAAAGGCATAAATTATAACTATTTCAGCAGAGAGCAAGAATATTGCCAGTACCCTGAGTTCTAAGAAAGTGGAGGACTTTACATTCCCTTACAGCTTTTTTCATCTGTCATCCCTCCAGTGGTGCAGCAAGTCATATGTTAATGTAAGAATTCTCTTTGCCCAAAGGACAAGTTAAAACTGTGTGTGGAGTAATGCAGTTTGGTGTTTTCTTCTCCTGCTTAAGACTGATGCAGATTTTTAGCCAAGACTCTGCCTTAAACCACAGAATTGTTATTACAATCTTTAATTATTTCACTGTTGCTTGAGCGGGTTTAATGACTCCTATTTTGGGGTTTTTTGTTTGTTTCTTGAGACTGAGGGAGCAAAAGGCTACGCCCACTGGGTATGTTCAACGCTGCAGGATAAAAGCAACAGAAACACTGAACTATATCTGTACAACATTGTTCAAATGAATGCTATTCCAGCAGCTCAGGTGGTCCTGAGCAAATATACAGGTGGGTAATTTACATGCCTCACTAACCTGTCAAGCCTAAGAGATGCATTCAGAATGAACGGATAGACCTGTACTAGTTCTGGCAAAGAGTGATCTGGCTGGGTTGGGGAGAGGCTTTTGAACTGTAAAGTAAGTGATTGAAACAGGGTAGGTGGGCCACTGATTTTTATTCTCACACAAAGATGAAATAGATGTGATTTCTGTCTTCCTACTCGTTCCAGCAGATTTTGTTTCAAAGACGAATCAAAATAAGGACCAGACCCTTGTCACGCTTGTCATCAGGTGTTTGCTATCAGACTTCTTTTGGGTGTGTCTGTATGTATAGGTGCAGATAGATGCTAGCTCCTCTGCCCCTGTGCCATGGTGTTTGGCAGAAGCCTGTTCCTGGATGCTGTGTAACTCATAACCTCAAGCATATGATTGTGTTACCCTTCAGTAGGAGATGGACCGTGTTCTCAGGCATGGTTCCAAGCCAGTGTGGCCTCCCTGTTGGGGTAGACTTGTCTATGTCTAGGCTGGAAGGTAGATAGAGCAAACGTGGATTTTCTTTAACCTGCATCTATTGCTGTAAGTAAATCCTTTGATGAGTAATCTGTTGCTGATTTTTGAGAGCTACAAAATAAGGTGCAAGCACTTAAAATGAGAGAAATGTGAGACTGTATTTCTTTGTCTGTGAAATCCCCATTCTTAAACAGACTGCAGGAGGGGCCTACAGGATCCTTCCTAGTCTGGGAAAAAAGGTTAGAAGTCTGAGGTGAGACGACAGCTGACGAATCTGTGCTGTAGCTACTAATAAGCATTTCAAAGTTGTAGCATTAAAAATAAACCGTAAGATTTTACTAGTATTTTACTAGGGTCAATACAAGCTGAATATTTTCCTATTTCATTGCAAAAAAACCCAAATCATTGCGGGCTGAAAAAATTAAAATATATTGAGTGCATTAATGCTGTATCATAAGGTTTTAAACATTTTTGAGCCAACCTGATGTCATGTCGTGGGTCTTAGTATCTCTCCTTTATTTGCCTGCAGCCTGTCAAAATGATTCCAGTGAGCAGATGACAGAAGCACTTGGCAAAATGTTTTGTGTATATGCATACACTGTAGCATCAATGTATCAATGTTTTTGTAGTGGTTTGTCACAGCTCTTTGATCGTGTTCTCCTATATTGTCAATTCTGATTTTCTAGAAAGAAATCCAGACGATCCGTCTGCCTTCACAATGCTTGGTTATTTGAATGAGTATCTGCATCTAAAAAGGCAGGCAACAGATGCCTATGAGAGGTAAACTGTACACCCTGAAACATTTACCGATAGAAGCTCCTTGACCTCTTTTTCTATGCACCAGCTGAAAAACTTAAGGGCTTTTCTTTTCCTTTAGTAAACCTTACTTTCTCAATTCAACAGTACATTTCAACTAAGTGTACTGTAAGGGGAGGTGTGGGGATATCCTTATATCAAATTTGGAAATGCAAAACACAGAACTGGAGAAGTAAAGGCATTCCAAAGCTTGAGTGTCTTAGCAGGACATTTAGGTAATTCACTGTATGGGATTTAAGTGAAATTTTGGTTAGCTTGGTTTTAGTTTTGGTCTCTACCCCATTCTAATTAATGGAGGTCACTGGGCTTTGTTTTGTTTTTTTCTTCTCTCTTCTTTTCAAATGGTAGGGGGAGGTGGCGAAGGAAACCATGTTTGGTGAACATGTTTGCTTATGCATTAAAACTGTAAAATAAGCTCTGTTTGTGCTTAATTAGCATAGAAAAGCTTCTGCATGAAACATTTGTCCATTCTGCTCTGAGAAATATTGTCAAAATACGTGTGTTATAGTCAGATGGTAATTATTCTTAATTGCGGTTATTTTCAGGGCAGCTTCATTACTGAAAAACTCTGAGGATACTGAGAAATATAATACAGCAATGCAAAACTATGGCAGGTTACTGTGGTAAGTGTTTGTTCATGTATTTTCTCAGCCTCTAACTTCAGCTCTGGATATAGTAAATGCAGTGGCGCAAAACATGGGTGAGGGTGAAAGGTGAAAGATGATTGCTAAAAGTAATCTACTAAACATCATTCTCAACTGTAGACAAGTTTGTCTGGACTTTGTATGTGCTCCAGAAGTGGGTAGTGTATTTTAAAAAAAAAAAAAAAATCAAATTGCAAGGAATTGCTATATGTCTTCACAGTTTATAACATATCAGTGATTCCCTTATCCTTAGCTTGATACTTAAATGCCTTAACATAGTTTACATGATGTAGCTGTTATATGGTCTCCAGAATAAATTGGTTTTTTTACGATCTTTACACTTGAGATATGTAGTAGGCTTAGTCTGAATGAAATAGCTTCTTCAGGGTTTATTCAAAATCCCTTCTACCTGCCCTTAGAATTTGTATTGACTTGTACAACCTGAAGCATGTGGGGTTGGGGTGTTGTGTACATGTATGTGATCTTTCTGCTGATGACCCTCTCTACTGCAATGCTACTCACAATTCTGAATTTCCTTCAGAATTCCATTCTGGTTCTGAGGGAATGCAGGACACAAGTCTTAACAGATGACTTTCAAACTGCTCTTTGATATGAGACAGGTCGAGCTCTGCTAATTAAATTTTTGTCAGCTCTTTAGGGAAACTTCATATATTCTTAAGTTTCTGTACACGACACTGGAACTTCTAGGCTGTGATAATGGGATAATTCATTCTTTAACTTCAGGGAAGATTTTAGAAGCAACCCTTCAGTGTCCCGTCGTCTCAGATCCAAGCTGTATGCCTGGTGATTTCCTGTGTGCAACTTACACAAGAGCAAAGCTCCAGTACATAATAACTAGTTCTAATAAACACAATCCTGTATAATTTCTTCCATAGTGGTCTTAAAACAAGAATGCTCTATCTCTGTCTGTACATGCACTTGCCTGTCTGTGTGCATACATACTTTGATTTGCTTTTTTCATGTTTCTCCTTTGCTATTATCTCCCATTGTTGACCATTAAGAGACATCCTTACATATAGCTGTCATGCAGATGGGGAGAACTTTTTCCTGTCGATTATTCTTCATGCAACAGATAGTTGGAGAGAGTAACTGCTATAACAGAAGGAGGGCGGGGAATATTGCACATTCTTGTCCTAATCTTGCTCTTTCCCAGATGTCTGCTTACAACTCATGTGGAACAGAGGATACTGGTCTGCAAGGACAGCTTGTCTGAATCATAGCAACTGTTGCTACATCCTTCATGCCAGTGACTGTTTTTGTTTTTACAGTGCCCTTGGTCAGTGTGATAAGGCCATTAAGGTTTACACATCAACACCCCTAACTGAGTTTGATGGCATTGTGGGGATAGCGTTAGCCTACTTCAAGAAAGGACTCTTACAAGAAAGTATCAAAGGTAACCATCTGCCTAATTCAGAGCATTATGGGACACTTCTCTTGAGATGAATCTTAAAAAACTTGTTTGTCTGACCAACCTAGCTGTAGTTCAGTTTATTTCACTCTTTCAGTCCTAATGCATAAGTACAAATTCCACAACTATTTTAATCATGAGGCTGTTGAGCAGGGTGCTAGAACTATTAAAATGTACAAAGGGAAGCTACATTTCTTCAAGTGTTTAATTCTTGTCCATTAAGCTCTTGTGCTCTTAGCTTGCCTTGTTCTCAAATGAAATGGCTTTCCTGGAAAAATCAGTTCTGGGTAGGAGATTAGTGTGTTGTTCAAAGCACTTCAGCCTTAGTACTAAATGTAAGTGCTGTATTGTCGTGTTCTGCACTGCTAGAATGTGAAACTTAATTAAAAGGTATATGGAATTGTCAGTGTAGAAGTGTTAGCACTTGCAAAGGAGCAGCCAGCTCAGCATTTTAAATAACTCTTAGTTTTTAATTGGAGTGATGTGTGCCCATCTGAAGTACTATTTCATAAATAAACTATCACAGGGGAGTATTTAAACTGTGTTCTTTTAGGCATTTTCTGGATATCCCTATATTTCTTTTCAGTTCTGTTTCCACTTGCTACATATTAAACAACTCCAAGGCTCTAAACAGCCCTGTAAATCTGGCGTTTCCCAACATATGGTTACTTCCAAAGTCTTAGTCAACTTTTTTTGTCTTCTGCGTATGATTTGAGGTGTGAAAATATAGTGAACCTGAAACCAAAGTCCCCCTGTGTGTGTGTGTTCTAATATCATGCCTTTCTAGAGACTTTATAAACGTTGTATTTTTCTCTCCTACTTCAATTCTGTGTCTTGAATTTTTACCAGCCTATGAAAAAGCCTTGTCTGTTGCTGAGTCTGAACAAGATAAAGCACACATCTTGACTGCCTTAGCAATAATAGACTATAAACAGAACAAAGTGGATGCTGCAAAGACACTGCTGTTTAAATGGTGAGTGGAGGGGATAATGGTCGGTATATGGTGTTTTATTGTACTGCTGAATCCTCAAATTTACTTTTTGGAGGATCTCACGTGGGTATTTTCTTTTTGTGTTGCAGAGTAGAAGTGGGAGTGAATGCAGTGTTCTTTTAAGCTTATTCATGTGATATATCCGTTTTGGTTTATGGCCTGTGTCTTCTTCCATATTTTTAGAGCAGTATGGAGTGGAAGGGTTAGTGGACTGGGCAGTTTGGATGTTTAGTATCCTTGAATAGTAGTTTTAATAGGTTTATCTTTTTAAGATAATATTAATCTGTAGTTGTCCTAAGCACTAGGCAGTATTTTTGCTCCTTAGCTGTAAGAAACCTAGATGACTAATGAAAACAATTTCAGTTTAAATAGTCAGAAATCTCCAGAGCAATTGTATTCCAAGCATCATAGACAAGGACAATCTTGTAGCTTCCCCATGAAAAGAAACAGATCTGTATCAGTTGTTCACTTAAGTCATGGATGTCTTTTTTTTCAGAGCTGTGGAGGCTAAAAGCCCGTGCATCATTGTTAGTCTCCTGGTAGCTATGGATTAGGAGCTGATATCTCAGCCTTTCCGGATCAGCTCTCAGTAGAGAACTCCAGTAGTGGCTGTACAGTCTCCGTCTTGCCAGCAGACTCGTGAAGTTACTGAAATAGTGAAGGTCCATGACCTAGTACCCTCTCAATCCTGAGTAACTGATGATTAACTAGCTAGGGACCTGATATTTCCTACATCCTATTAGTCACTGCAGGCTCTATTTTTGTCGTAAACATCAACAATGAGAATTTTCTACATGATGTTAGTTGTTTGTATGTAAAGAAAAAAAAAAAATAGTAAATGGTTTAGGAGAGTAACACTACAGTGAATATGTCTAGACCTGAATTGGAAGCACAGTGCTGCAAAGGTATATGGTGGATTTTAGTAATAAGAAAAAAAAAGGTGCTTTCTAGTCCAATAAACAAATGTCTTTATTGACTGGAATTCATGCTAGATGACTTAAAGGGCCTGAGTAGGACCTTGAACAAGAAGCTGCCTTTCTTCTTTTCTCATGGCCAGCTTGGCACAGAGATTTTTAGCAGTGAGTATATCTTTATAGCTAATGTGATAGAGTCCCACTTCTTATTTGTCGAAGGGCAGTGCCTTTGCACCAGATAACATAGTGCTGGCTATTCATAGAATCATAGAATGGTTTGGGTTGGAAGGGACCTTAAAGATCATCTGGTTCCAGTCCTCCTGCCATGGGCAGAGACACCTTTCACTAGACCAGGTTGCTCAAAGCCCCATCCAACCTGGCCTTGAACACTTCCAGGGATGCAGCACCCACAGCTTCTCTGGGCGACCTGTTCCAGTGCCTCACCACCCTCACGGTATTCCAGTGCCTCACCACCCTCATTCAAGTTTATGTTTAACAGCTCATAGAAATTTTTCTTGCTAAGGACTGGAAACAAAACATAGAATAGGAAGTTTACATTCTTGTCTTTTTTTGAAGGCAAAAATAATGATTAGAAGCTTGATTAGGAGCCTGTAGTCACCTGATAAGTGAAAGTAAGCAGCACTTCACTCTGTAGTTATGTTTAGGACATTACAGTGAAGTAGCTCCAAATTACTATTGCTGTGCAGTGTTTTGTTATTTGCCTCCATTCGGTTTGTATTGCAATTTATTGAATTGCCTTTATTGTAAGAATGCGTTCAAGTAGTACATGAGTTAAGGTTTTTGATTTTGGTTGTTTGTGCTGAGCTCACTGTTTGGTTCCACCAGCATTGAAGATCAGGGGATTAACTTAAGAGCTGTCCTCCTATAATAGAAAATTTGCTGAAAAAAATCAGGAACTGTATCTAGTAGGTCTACAGTAAAGCTTGGAATACTGTTGATATGAGGTTAAACTGCCTTTTGTAATGAAATGAATGGAACAGTGCAACTGATAGTGGTACTAAAACTAATAGGTGGTGGAAAGCATGCTCAAACTAGCTTACATCGGAAGGAATCTTGATGTGAACAAGGCATAAGTTCAGAACATCCCCGTTCTCAGAAAGAGCAGTTCTATGCAGCAGGTTTATTTCTGGCTCTTTCCTTCCTGGATTTCTGTTGCAAAGCTGTAAATAGTAACACTACAACTCAGGTTTGATACTAGTTAGGAGTACAAACACCTTCAAGACAAGAAAATAGTTGTTAGTGTTACACATTGTCTCTTAACATTCATTTTATGGCTGCTGCTGAGGGACAATTAATGTGTCAGAGTCTTGCCAAGTAGTTATACATTATAAGCTTGAGTGCTGAAATGGCACATAACCACTGCTGTTTTCCATATCCTGAGATCTCAAGGATACTGATCTAGCTTGATCCACAATCCCACAGTGAAAGGCTGTTATTTCTGTATACTATACATGATACATAGGAACAAGAGGACTCAGAAGTAACAAGTACTGTAATGTTAACTGTAAGTTTAATTTATGCTCCAAAATAGTGTCTCTTTCCCTCCCTCTGATTCAACAGTTCATTAAAGGAACCTAGTACGGAGAGTCTGAAGGCTTTGTGCACACTAGGACTGGTAAAGCAGGATGCTACACTTGCAACAGCAGCTCTAAAAGAATTACTGAAGCATGAAAAAGGGGATGATAAGATTTATGAGAGGTGCCTTATTGCATCTGCTGTTTATGCGTTGCAAGGTAGAAATGTGGGGGTCCAGAGAGAAGTCTCCAAAGCAATACATAGGTATGTATTTTGTCTTTCTTTAGATTGCTTTGTAAATGTGTTGCTTTGTTTACATTGAATAGTAAGCAAACTTCTGTTCACTTGCAGCATTCTTCTAAAAAAAAACCAAATTGTTTTTCAAACATGAAGTCCTCACTTAAGGTTGTAGCATCAGTTGACAGAAGCTTGCATTCTGATTTATGGGATCAAATGGCAGAAGTTTCATGGCTTGTTTGGGGTTTTCTTGTTTTGTTTTGGTGTCTTCTTTGGTAGATAGATCAGTTCACTGTGCTATAAAAGCATTTTTCATCATATGTAACAGAACCTTCAACCTAGAAAAGTCTCCAGGGCTTTTATTTAATATTTAACAGCCTCTGAAGCTGTTCATTCCATTAGCTAAATGTCTGTGTTTAAATGTGTTTTGATTAGCCTTAGCAATATAGAAAGGGGGAATTTTAATCAATGCCTTTAAGCAAGCCACACCTCAGTCTCTCCAAGTGTTTTCAGAAACTATTCTGTATGCAAATTGTTTTTCTCCAACTGCAGTTAAAATTCCTTGGTTCTTCAGACTATGAGGACAAGGCCTGTAGTCCTAGAGTTTATTTTCTTCCCATGAATATTGATATGCAAGTTGTACATTTTATTTCTTTAGCCAGCAATATAACTTCAATATTGTGGTGTTTGTTTCAAATTACTGCCCATGTCTATTTTCAACCACACTGGGTTGTTTTCCATTTGAGATTTATAGCAACAGTCTACCAAGTCATGGAACACCAGGTTCATATCTAAATCAGAAAGTCTAATATCCTTGTTCTTTTCCCAGTAACCCTGATAATCCTGCCCTCTGGTCTCTTCTGTCTCGACTAGTTCCATTGTATGCATCACAAAAGGCAAAAGTAAGTGCATTGCTGTAATGCAGGTGTGCTGTTTACATCGTGAGTAGTCTGTGTTGTTTCTTAACTAAAAAAAACCCCACCCTTCAGTATGTAGACATTTGCTAGTTAATATGAAAATTTAAGGCTCAACGTGCACAAGCACATACAGAGCAATGCACAGGTACATACTGAAGTTACATATCCAATTATTTGCATCTTTCATGGGGCAGCAATTCTTTATCTTCTTGAAATAAACTTACAGGAAAAATCTACTAGAATTATTCCAACAAGAAAAGGCTGTACTATGTATAATTTTTTTTGTTTAGTTTTATACATACCTCTGTGTGTATATAAATATATATTAGGATATACATATGTAGAATTTGGTTAATCTAGTCAATTTCACTTTTTGCATTAGCCAGTATTTCCTTGCCACTTTTATGCTTATTATTAGCTCTTCTCCAAATATGTCTTAATTTATGTCAATTATGTAAACAGAAATACATCTGAAAACAAACCCCGTTCTATATGGGGCTAAAATTAGAAACACAATGTATGGATAAGCTCTAATCCTGAATGTCTCTTCCTAATTCTTTATAAAAAGATTATGCTGTAGGCCAGGAAAAGATCTCATTGTGCAAACATATATTTCTGATTAAAAAAGATAAAAAGATCTTGGCATTAGATTTTGTATAAAATGTCTTAATTAATCAGTCATATAACCAAATCACTTTTTTTTTTTTTTTTTTTTTTTAATCTTGCAGGGGGGAGCTGTGGCAGGAAACGTCGCACATGTACTTGATGTAAACCATGGAAAGGTTTGGCTTTATTAAAATGCAGACTTTATAATTCCATAAACAATCCTAAAATTAATTCCGTCTGATCACTTACATTATGGTGTTAAGCCACTTTTATGTTCTGTTTTATAGGAAGTCCTGCTGAATATTGCAGTTAATCAGTTGGCAGCAGGATGTCACATGTTAGAAGATGAGAAAAACAATCCTCTGAAAAATATTCAGAAGGCAATCCACCTCTGTCCAGGTTACTCTTGTTCTCAAACACAGTAGTGATTTTTTTTTATCCATCAGAAACAAAATTATTGTGCTAACAAAAAAAATCTACTTTTCTTGGGTTGTTTTGTTGGTTTGGGTTGTCTGTAAATGTTTTGGGGAGAATAGAGTTGAAATTTTGACTGCCATTCCATGTTTAGACATGGGGAATTAAACTAGATAAGAAGAAAAAAATCGCTGAGTTTTAAAGCTTGTTCTGAAAACGTGGGCAATTTGTTAATCGCTCAGCAGGAGAAGAGATAAGTATTATTTTGTATATTAGACAAAAAAAGAAAACTACATGTTCCTCAGAGTCAGTAATGCTACACCAAGCAGAAGAGATTTATTCATCTAGTTTGAGAATTTGGATTGGAAATGTTCTGCTAACAGTATGGTGGTTATGAACTATAGGCTACTGTTCACCTGTTACTAAATGGTGATCTTCACTACATGTATGAAGTGCAAATCTAGTAGGGTTTTCAAGTACTAATTTGCACTTGATAGTGAAATATCAAAACTTGTTTCTTCTGCAGTAATTTTGCTCTGATGCATTAGTGTGGCTGCAAGTTAAAAATTTCAATTACTTTCCTACAGGTACACACAAGACTATGCTATTCAAAAGCAGTATACTTTACATTTTACTTTGGTAGATCTTCAAGTTTTGTTTCATTTTGCTGGCAAAATTCATTATCTTTGGGATGAAAATTGACATGGGTGAAATCTTTAGCTGAGCTCTGTCCAGTTCAGGAAGAGACCACTCTTCTAGTCACAGTTGCTTTTCATGGGGCTAGTTCAGGGTAAAGCTGACACTGGAATTAGCTGATGCTAGAAGTAGGCAGCATCACCATAACTTTCATGCTAGTGGTCAGGCAAGACTGAATCTGTATGACTGAAAGCTGTGGATGGCATCTTGGGATTTTTGCTGCCGCTGTTATGCAGCACTAAGTGACAGTCAAGTTTAATCTGTGTAGTCAGAAGAAAACTGGCAGCTTCAGGTTAGCACACCAGTGGCTATGTGAAAAATATATTAGTTGGCTTTAGAAACAGCATCTTTGTCTTATAATTTGAAAAATTTTACTAGTTAGAGGCAAATAGTTATCAGCTGTCTTGGGCTGAGCTGATGTAAGGGTCTGATTGAATTACTTGCCTTGGTCTTGCTGTCTCTTATTTACAGTGTAGTGTGTGGTTCTGTTGATGGCTATGTTTTTATGCTTAGTCTGGTAAAGACCATTCCAAATGAACTACCAGCGTATTTAAAATGGGCATGGGTTGCCTTTAACCATTCTTTTCTAGATAATCCTGCTACCTGGGCAGTGCTAATGGCAGCCTGTCATGCTGAAAACACCGTTATCTGTCTAAACAACACTCAGCCAAAGCTAACAGATCTAGAAATGACACTTGTATCTACAGTTTCAGCCAAAAGTAAGCTATACAAGTTTTCTAGTTTTAAAAAAAATAAAATAAAATAACACAGAAATGCTCTAAGCTTGCAATACTCTTCTGAATTTCAGAAACTTGCAAATAAACTGAGAATTACTCAGTAGAGGTTTCAGCTGTAACTGTATTTTATCACATAAAAATGCTAAATCATAATGCACAGCTAGGGTTAATTACTTAATTGCAGCTTGCTTCCCCTCCAAAGCCTCAAATGCTTTTTTAAAATAGTACTTCTGAACTCTGATGCCTAAATGGATGGATGAATGTATTACAGTACAGGAACACTGTTTACAAGGGAAGGCTAAAGTACTCTTTGAGTTCTGTAACTTTTCCAGTAGAGGGATAACTTCAGCCTCAGTCTTGCTCAACGTCCATAGTGTTCTGAAAACTGGAATTAAAATTCCATCTTTGATTGATCGTTCTCAAACTATTAACTCAAATGGTGTATTCTTTTTTCCCCCTCTTCTTGCTTTTAATTTTACTATCTCTTAATGTTCCTACTAATGAAGGAATCCACGTCAGGTTAATACTCCTAAAAGTTCTCCCTTACCAGATATAGATCATGTGACATGGTATGGCACTACAGCGTATGCAGTAATCTGGTTAAGTGTTTTATCTGTCTTTGCAGCTGGAGAAAATAACCTTCCACATAATTATGTCCGGACTCTTGAAGACTGGTGTCTATGTCAAGCTATTACCAGTCTAGAGGAGACTGGTAAACTCTCAGAAGCTGAAGCTCTTTGTACCAAGGTATGATGGCATCATACTGGCAGATTGTGGTAGAATTGTATAGAAATCATCACTTGTGTGCATTTACAAAAATGTAATCTTTGAATTAGCAACTGTCTTTTCCATCAGAGCTACAAGATGCTATAGTTGTTGGCATTATCCCCCTTCCCCAAGATACTTACTCTGTCTGCAACACCAAAACTGTGTTAATAGTTGAAACAAGCAGTGTATGACATGACAAAGCTAAGTCTGCCTTTCCTGCCTTTATTCATTAACCTAGTATTAAGCAAAACATTACAGAAATTCAAGGCAAGAAGCCCAGGTGGGAGACTTGCAGGGGACTCGGGACAGGAGACTTGTCTTCTGTTCTGTTGTGTTGGTACTCGATTTCAGAGCCACAAGTGGATGCTACAAGTTTAATTATTAAAAAGATAAGTCTTGAGGCAACACGGTTGGGAAAGGGGACTGGGGTGTTAATAAGTCTCAAGTGTGTGCATCTGTGTGTTTTTCATATGTTCATGAACAGAAGACTTGGCAAAAGATAAGCAAAAACCCAGTTGGGCTCAGCAGCACACATCCCTGACCTTCATTAAGGAAAATGACAAATCCCATGCAAATGTGCTCCTTGCTTATGGCATTTCTGTATTAATGGGGAAGGGAGTTTAAAAAAAAAAAACAAAACCAAAAAACCTGAAAAATACAGATTCCATAAACATGCTGGTTTTCTAGGGGGAAGTAGTTTCTTGTCTCTGTTTGCTTGGTGAGGAGGTGTTTCCCTTTTCTGGCCAGCGTGTCTACTAAGCTGTCTTACATTAACAGGGATCAGAGATTTCTAGACATACAAGGTGATATGTGGGCATGGGGGAAGATTATGGTGGGTTTTGTTTGTTTTTTGTTAAGTTAAATAGTCTGGGAAGAGGACAGTACCTGCAATTTGTGAAGAAACAAGAGTAACGCTCTCTGGTACCACAAACTGTCATTGACACATTTGAACCCCAGGATTCTTGGAAAGCAATATAACTGGGAACGATGAGTCAGGCACTGCCGTTGTTCAATTTGAGACAGGCAACATGATTCCACACTTGTTAATGGGGGAAAATTGCAGCAAATACTAGCAGCTTCTATTGTGTTTCAGAAAGTATCTGGATGTGCTTGCATTCTTTGCAAAGCAGCAGCTTGTTAAGGACTTACAGACAACACAGGTTTGTTTTGGTTTTTTTTTCAAAAAATGGATGAGAAGTACAAGTGTTGTTTCTTAGAACAGATGTGGTTTGAGTTATAATTCTTGGAACTATTGTGATTTGAACAGGTAAAATAACATGTAATGTGACTTGCAGAAGATTCACATGCTTCACCTGAGAAGGGTGAAGCAACAGATGGCTGGTTTTCTGTCTTTCCTTTTTCACATGAGTTTGTTCCGAAAAATACTCTGTAGGTATCTGCTGTTATTGAACAGGAAATGTTTAGTAATGTGCTTCTGTTCCACTGAGAATACGGCACCTTAGCTGGGAGAACTGAAATTGCTTGGAACATACTCAAGGTCACAGGACAGGTTTTTGCCTCCCTTAGCCCAAAACTTGTAATGATTGTGAAGCCAAAGGAGAACTAGAGGTCTGCCATTTTACCTATCTATCTTTCAGAAACCTTTAAGAGTAAGTAGGACAACTACAAAATTTAGGATAGACTTCAAATGTATTTTGAGGACAGAAAACATGTTATCTCTTCTCATGTGTCAATTCCTGGAACACTCCTTTGTGCAGAGTAGGAGGAAAATGCCATGTTGCAAGCATCCTGAGAATGCTTTCAATGCTATTTTCTGTCAAGACCGAAATGGAAAAATCAAAGTATCTTCTGTTATTTGGAAATAATAATTCTGATACCATGTTGAGCCTTGTTTTGGTTTTAGGGTTTAAAAAGCTGCCCTGAGCACCCAGCTCTGTTTTTGCTTTTGAGACAAGTTCAGTGTAAGCAGCTGTTGCAGTCTCACAAAGAACTTCCAGACAACATCCTCGAGGAACTTCGCAAGACAGTCATGACCAGTTCAACATCAGTTGCAGCCTGGCAAGTAAGTGTGGATTCTCTCCCTGACTTCGGTGTGCCCCTCTCAGCAGTGTATGCATGACAAGTGGGTGAGAGTTTGTTTCACTGTTTGCTTTTATTTGTCCGCTGACAGCCAGTGACAGAAAAAACAGCTTATATTCAGTTCTTTATAAAGTTGTAACATTATGTTAACTTTCTTTAATAGTTGAAATAATAAGGACTGTTCGCAAGAGCAAGCAGACATGGAGGCAGAATTACAAACTTGAGATAGACCCCTGACATTTGTGTCTTTAGGGACCTGTGACTTGGCATGCGAGCAGAAATCAGTGAAATATTTCATAACCCATTGGAATAGGTGGAAGTAAATGATTTCCTAATGTGGTACTATACGATTCCTTATTCAGGGTCTGAAAACCTGAATAAGTCTCTTTCTCTGTAATCTCCTGGAATCAGGTGTCACCATTCTTTTGAATAAGTTGAGTTGTAGGGAAGAGAAATCACTCCCAGTAAGAGTGTTCACTCACTCCCTTCCATGGCATCATGAGAGACCATTTTTAGTTAATATGAAGGTGCTGTAACTTGCTTCATATGCTGCTTCTGTGAGACAATCTGAGGAGTCTGTCTCACACATGCCAAGAGATGTTTCTGGTGATGCAGCATATTTATTTATTTATTTCCTAACCGTTGGTGTTAGTTACAGTTACTCTCTTCCTTTACCAATGTTAGGAGCATGTTGTTCAGAAAAAATCCGTGAACTTTTAGTCCTTTATGTAGTTGCAGGATTTACGGTGCTCTCTCTGTCTGTTGAACAAATAAAACCCTGTTTGTGGTAAGATTCACTGAAGCTGATTTCAGTCTTAGAAGATGAGTGCAAGGCTGCTGTAGAGATCATAATCTCACTTGTTATAAGGCTGAAGATCCTTTTCCCTTCTGGAACTTATGAGTATCATTGTGGAAAGGTGCTTTTTTTGACGCATTTTTCTTTGGCTTGTCAGACTTCATCTTTCTGAACTGCAGAACTCATTCAGATTGGATTTGCAAAATATGGGGGCATGCAAGTTATGATTGTATCCTCTATTTTAGTAATATATTTTGAAAATGGAATTAGGGCTTGTATACATTCTTCAAGCATCCCTTGCATAGCCACGTGTCATCTTGTGAAGGACAATAAAAAGTGTCCTGTGAAGGACAATAAAAAGTTTTTTTTTTAAATATGTAAATAGCAAAAGGCAGGCCAGAAATAACATTGGCCCGTTACTTGATGAGCATAGTCACCTCACAAACAGGGACATAGACAGAGCAGAGATGTTTAATGCTTTCTTCTCCTCAGTCTTCAACGCTGATGATGGGCTCTGGGACCCCCAGAGCCCTGGGCTAGAGAACCATGACTGTGAGATTGATAAACTCCCAACCAACCCCAAACTTGTGCAGGATTTGGGGCTCCAGCTGGATCCCTGTAAGTCAATGGGGCCTGATGGGGTTCATCTGAGGGTACTTAAAGAGCTGGCTGATGTCTTAGCGAGACCTCTGTCAATGGTTTTTCAATGCTCTTGGGAATCTGGAGAGGTCCCAGTTGACTGGAAGCTGGCAAACATTGTCCCAGTGTTCAAGAAGGGCAACAGGGATGACCCTGGTAACTACAGGCCTGTCAGTCTCACCTCTGTGCCTGGCAAATTATGGAGAAGATTATTCTGGGAGTTACTGAAAAACACCTGAAAGACAACGCAGTCATTGGTCCCAGCCAGCACGGGTTCACGAGGGGAAAGTCCTGCTTAACAAACTTGATTTCTTTCTATAACAAGGTTATCTACCTAGTTGAGCAAGGGAAGCCAGTCGATGTAATCTTTTTGGGTTTCAGTAAAGCTTTTGATACTGTCTCTCACAGTATCCTCCTGGACAAAACGTCCAGCATACAGCTGGATAAACACGTAACGCAATGGGTGAGCAATTGGCTGATGGGTTGGGCTCAAAGGGTTGTAGTAAATGGGATTACATCGGGCTGGTGACCAGTCACTAGTGGGGTTCTGCAGGGATTCGTCTTGGGGCCAGTGCTCTTTAATGTCTTCATAAATGACTTGGATGCAGGAGTTGAAGGATTACTATCTAAGTTTGCCGATGACACAAAATTGGGAGGAGCTGTTGGCGCTCTCAAGGGCAAAGAAGCCCTGCAGAGAGATCTGGACAAATTAAAGAGTTGGGCAATCACCAACTGTATGAAGTTTAATAAGGGCAGGTGCCAGATTTTGCACCTGGGACATGGCAACCCTGGATGTACATACAGACTGGGGAAGGAGAGGCTGGAGAGCAGCCCCGCGGAGAGGGATCTGGGGGTTCTGGTCGATGGCAAGTTGAACATGAGCCAACAGTGTGCCCTGGCAGCCAGGAGGGCCAACCGTGTCCTGGGGTGCATCAAGCACTGTATTGCTAGCCGGCCAAGGAAGGTGATTGTCCCGCTCTACTCTGTACTGGTGCGGCCTCATCTTGAGTCCTGTGTGCAGTTTTGGGCGCCACAGTACAAAAAGGATACGAAGCTACTAGAGAGTGTCCAGAGGAGAGCCATGAAGATGGTAAAGTGTTTAGAGGGGAAGCTGTATGAGGAGCAGCTGAAGTCACTTGGTCTGTTCAGCCTGGAGCAGAGGAGACTGAGGGGAGACCTCATCATGGTCTACAGCTTCCTCACAAGGGGAAGAGGAGGGGCAGGCGCTGATCTCTTCTCCCTGGTGACCAATGATAGAACCCGAGGGAACAGCAGGATGATATGCCAGGGGAGGTTTAGGTTGGACATTAGGAAAAGGTTCTTCACCCAGAGGGTGGTGGAGCACTGGAACAAGCTCCCCCAGGAGGTAGTCATGGTGCCAAGCCTGACAATATTCAAGAAGCATTTGGACAATGCCTTCAGACATATGGTGTGAATTTTGGGGTTGTCCTATGCAGGGACAGGAGTTGGACTCGATGATCCTTGTGGGTCCCTTCCAACTCAGGACATTCTATGATTCTATGATCTTGCTTACAAGCAGGGAGAAGAAGTGAACTGAAAGTGTATGTGGTTTGGAGGGGGGGAAGGGTTATTTGTTGGGGGTTTTTTTAATCTAGGCCACAGATAAGATACCTCTGAGGAAGATCTTTTCAGTCTTCAATTAAAGAAGATATTTCTCAGCGCTTGGATAGCATTCTGAAAAAGCCTGGCTGCTACATCTGTTCCTAATGGATGGATCTATGCTTTTATGTTTTCTGGCTTTAGACTTCCTAAGAGTCTGATAAATGTTTTGTCTTGCTCAGAAGTGTCCATCATGATGCCTTACAGTTTTACTAAGTTAGAGGGGCTGTTAACTTTGTTCTTTGCTTAAGTTTTTGGCTTTTGTCTAAATGGTTGTTTTGTAGGATTTAGGAGTGCTGCTGAACTACTGTTCTGATGGCTGTTTTACTTTTTGTGCTATGGCGTAACAGGAAAATAGAGAAAAGCTGGTCTGGCAGAGCTGCCATTGTGCCTTTACATGAGAATTCTCTTCTCCTTCACATCTTGAGTGCTAGATATCTTCAGCTGCAAAGAACTGCGGCCAAGGAAAGCTTTTTTTCCTGCACATGAATGGATGTTTTACTTTACAAAGCAGTCCTGCAGCTTGATGTCTAGGATGCACAACTGATACTTTCTAGTGTGTCTCTTCTTAATGCTAAATAACTTCTATGCATCAGAAAGGGTTAAGAATTTTGCCCCTTCTAACACCAGGCAGTCTTTAGCTAGCAAAAGTCTAAGGACCTTTGCTTAAAAGCAAGGGAATTGTTTTTTAAGAAGTTGCTTTGCTTGTTTGGTGGTCCAGCAAAAAATATTTCTAAATGTGGCTTATGCATCTTGATGCATATCATGTACATGTCAGGGATTTGCAAACTTGTAGCCGTGTCTGCTTCAAAAAATGTGACATGACTACAGAATTAAAGAGGGAGGAGTTAGAATCTTTTTCCTTCTTTTCATGAGCAAATCCAGGACATCTTTTGCTGTCAGAGCAGGCAGCAAGAGCATGAAACACTCTGCACAGCTCCCAGTGTCTGCTTCCTTAGTCCCATCTAGCTCCTCCAGCCTGACCCTGCTGGGTCAGAAACTGTGTAGCCCAACCTATCATCTGGCTCACATTGTAATGTCTTTCATATTCCTGGCATTACTCAGATGGGCTGGAAAATCCTTTGTTCCAGAGGAAAAATTATCTTTTCATTTCTACAGAACTTCTAGAAACAAATGAGGCACCACACAATGCTTTTCTGGTCTGAAGGATGACTTTCACAAAGGCAGTCATGTTATTTGTTCACCTGTGAGCAATCTCCAGATTAAGACAGCTGTCAAACAGTCCATGGGTGGTCAAGAGAACTCTGAAATAAGTTATTGTAGTGAGGTGTACTGCCAGCTCTGCCGCAGACTACATTTTCCTGCAGGGTGGTGTGCAGTATGTTGTTGGAATGAGGGCTGGGTGGGTGGTGGTGTTTTAGCTAATAGTATGCTGTGGTACTCTCATAAATTGATCTAAATTATATTACCTAATGGATGTGTGTTTTGGTGGCTCCATAACTGATTTTGTTGGATGTTTATTTTCAGTGGCTGGCAAAAGTATATCAGTCTCAAAGAATGATGGTTGGAGCAGAGATGTGTTACAGAAAGAGTCTGCAGTTGGCATCACAGCAGGGCAGCTGGAACGGGAAGTTATCCAGTCTGCTCAGGCTAGCTATGCTCGCACTGGAAATCTGCATGGTAGGATAATAAAAATTAGATAACTGCATGATTTAACAGGAATTCATGGGATGTAGGGCTTCTGCAGTCTTTAAATGAAGCCCTTGTTTAAATTACTTTGCATTTTTATGAATGACAACTAGAGAATAAAATGAGACTGCAAGGGGCAGCGGACTGTTTTTAGAATGTCTCTTACAAAGAGAGGTTGCTGTGAAATAATCGCGTAGAACCACTGTGTACATAAAGAGGCTAACTTGTTCAAGAAGGCTTATTTCTCCAATAACAGATTCAGTTTGATCATCCAAATTGACATACCCTTTAAGCCTCTGTCCTCTTGTTCAGACAAGCCTTAATAAACATTTTTCCTGTACTGGTGCCTGGAGACTTCAGTCAAGTTTCAAGTAACTTGATGCTGTATGGCCATTTCTGGGTATGGTGCCTCGCCTTGAAGTGTAAAAACAGTCTAAGGGAAGTGTATCTTGTGGTATAAAGAAAATTATTTTACTCCTTGCACCGAGGTGCCAGGTGAACATAATTCAAGTTCTTGGCAAATGTCTGTTCTCTTTAAGCATTGTCACTCTAGAAACTTGAAGTGCACTACCAGACTTCTTTAAAGCCTGATGTAAAAGGTAAATACTGCTGTGCTCTTGGCTAATACTTTTTCATGTATTTCAACGGATGACTGAGCTAACAGCCATAATCAAAATCAGGCAAAGGAACCCCATATATCCTGAGTGCTTCTATAAGAAAAGACAGTCAGTTTTACCGAGGATAAAGCTGCAAAGCTGTTGCTTCTGGTGAGAAAAGAGAATCCCCCTCAGTGTAGATAAGTTTCTTTCTCACAAGCCATATGCTTCAAATGGCAGAATTTGTCAAGTGACAGGATTTTTCCTCCAATGATTCTTCTGTTAATTTCCTAGTGGTCTGCTCCCTGTTTCCTATAGCTCCTGAATGTCTCATTGCAAGGTTGCAAGGTACCCTCTAACTTAATTAATACTACTTCTTCAAATACTGGCCTGAATTGCCTGAGAATATACAAGACTTTGTTTAAAAATGTAATTAGTACGAATTTGATTATCTCATCTCTACTTTTTGCATGAGCAGACCAGCTGATCAGTGGATTTCTGTTCGGCCTCTCTAATCTGCACTGGCTTAATGAAATGTGCAAAAGCCTGGTGAAAACCTTGCTCAGATCCAAGAAAGCTCTGTGTTTGAAAATTGCTTGTCTCCCAATTATCTATCCAAATGAAAATTTCAGCACCCCTTCAAGTACAGTAATTTGAATGCTATCCAGACACAATGGGGATAATAAGATTTTTCTTAAGCCAAAAGATACAGAGATTTGCTCAATAGTTGCTCTGTTAGGTAATTACCATCTTGGAGTTGGTTTTTACTTCTGGTAAAATACGATGTCACTTCTGGGGATAAATCCTACATTCTAGAATATTCTTGTACATGGGATGAAGATTTACAAGCTGAAAAGCAAACAAGGGTTTGTGATTAAAACAAGCATTACTAAAACATGTATGGCAAAAATAAAAAGAGTCTTTGCATAAACGAGCAAGTGGAATGCTGGTCCTAGAATATGTAACATGACTTTTCCAGGTTCTTCTACTTACTGTTTGGGTTTGTTTTTTTTTTTTTTTTTTAAGAAATCTCTTTCTAACCTGCCAAATACTGTATATAACTCAGAACAGCTTGAATTAAACCTGCTCTCTAGAGAGCTGCAAACAAAAGCTGATGTACGCTACACACTACAATAAAGCCTTTTTTTTTTTCTTTTTTTTTCTTTTTTTTTCTTTTATCATAGGCTAATGTCTCAAATGAGCACTGGCCATCCTTGGTTCAGGAGGCAACAACTGAAGCTTTGAAACTTTCTTCTTGCCCCCTGGCAGCTCTCCTACAAGCACTGCTACAGTATAATCGCAAAATGGGAGCAAGGTATGCATGATCTGTTAAGTTTAAAGGGAACACACTGTCTAAAAGTACAAGCGGTCATTATCCCCAGATCTAACTCCACGAACTAAAAGAAAATTGAAAACGGGAATTAATTCTTGAAGTAGTATGACAGTTAAAAGGGAGAGGGGGGAAGGGGTTAGTAGTGCGGGGAGCAGGAAGCAGTAGAACCTTCCTTCTTTTCTCAAAAGAACTGTTGATGACCTTCATACCAAAAGAAAAACAGCTGTAAGACAACTTTTACTTTAATAGCATGTTACTTAAATAAATTAATCAGGAAGACTATACATTTCTCAAAGATCTTGTTAAATAGCACAGTAGAAATGGGTATCGCTACCCTGTCTACTGCTGGGATTCATTTTGATCCTAAATTGGGCTCATAGTCAAAGTTTGTCTTCATTCCCGAGGAACCAGGTGCTCATCGTGGCTTTTTGAGGAAGGGGAGGAAGATCTGGGGGAGGGGGCTTGGAAGCCTCCTACTTTGTGAGTTTGGTTATTAAGTCTAGTTTGTCTTTTACAGTATTTTTGCTTAAGCTCTGAAAATTTGAAATATTATTGATGGTTTTGTTCAATAATTTCACCTGGTTTTATATATATTTCTAACAAACTGGCTTGCTTTCTCTGTGGGCTTCTAAGAAGGTGAGAGGCAGCCTAATGTGATTGTGATGGTTGTCAATTATAACAAAATTGGGCTGAAAACTTATTTGATCAATTCAAATCAGTCTTATTACAATTTCAGATATTAACTTAGGTGAACAGTAAGGTATATCACAAGATATAATTGATCTGCCTAGGTTTTTCAAAATCCTGAAACAAGAAATTACCCTAACTACAAATAGCAAACAAAAACCAGATGTAACCCCTCAACAGCCTGTTAAATCACAATGTACTGGTAAATCACATTGCTTATAAAGGACAGAACTCTTGAAAGAAGAGCCAAAGCTGATGGAGCACCAGTGAATGAATATGACATCCCTAAACTTAATTGCCAGTTTTTACCAGATTTCTAATGACATGGTGAATTTGAAAATGTCTTGGTTAGGTATAAGGGGCGGTGTTGGAAGGTAGTGTCAGCCAAATAGAATTTTAGACTTTGTGTACTACTCTGTTCCAATTTCCTTCTCTTCTGCAATTTCACATCTTGCCTCTGTGTTTGCAGGAACTGCAATACCTTTTTTGAGTGCCTGGATTAAATATATTTGTGTATAATATTAAGTTTTATTGGGATTATTAAGATTTATTGTAGTACCTGCTTCTCTCAGGTGCTGTCTTCCAAAAGATTTATTTCATAGCTCTTAAACAGGAGAATACCCTCTGTACTTGCTCAGCAGATCACATACTGAAATCGGAGGTTGTGCTGAGTTCACAGACAGCATGGTGTTTATCATGTTATTGTAGCAGTCATAAAATCTGCTCTGTCAATCTAATTTGGGTTACTTGCTAGTTAAAGCACTAACTTGAGTGTAATATATTAAGCATAACAACGGTGGCAGTATTCCTTAGCGTTCTGGGTGCAAATACAGAGGAAACAAAGGAACGTACAACTCTACTCCCTCACTTTCTTGGGTGGTATGGAAATAAGTACCTTCCCTAATTACTCCTGATCATTGTTGCTTGCTCTGGGATACTGGTATGTTAGGTGCAACCTAGTCAGTTGCATTTGATTTGGATTATGTCTTGGTTATGCTTCTAGGGAGACTCGTCGAATGTTGGAAAGAGTGGTGTATCAGCCGGGGAATCCAGAAACCATAGTGTCAGTGGCACGCTGGTACCTCCTGCAACATCTGTATGCCAAAGATGATTATGAATTAATAGATGTAAGACAGTCCATTTTATACAGAAATTTAGTCTATTTATGTTGAATATTGTGCTTTCAACTTGGAAGTGGGGTAGAGGGAGGCTAGGGAGGTGCTGGCTCACCTGCTCTAGAGGTTGCAATGTTTAAGGATTCTATACTGACAAAACGTACCTCAGTTCTCAAAATTGCATTCAGTTTGAAAGTCTTCCATTCCTCCATGCAATACTAATGAAAAACAAAAGGTAAAATCTCTCTCTAATCCAAACTGGCAAGAATTCTACTAGTGACTCTTCAGTAGACATAAGGACCATTTAATCAGAATTTTACCAAAACATATTAATACACTAAAAATGTTAATTCCTTCTAGCCTGGCTGGAACTGTGTGGTGGTATCCTTGACCCAAAAGATCCGAACAGTGGAGTGCTGTACTTCCTGTACTTTAAGATTTTTATTATATCTGTAATGGTACATTATTTTCAGTACATAGTAAATGGTACATTAGTTTCTGTTGATAGTACTTCACAAATGGATTTGGTCAACACACAGCTCTTCCATGTGATGCAAAGGGGGGTGGTTCCTTTGGGCTTGTAATTGGAATCACTTTGCTACTCAAACTCTGAATACACTCTCCTAATAATCTCCTCACTGCTGCCGCTGGCACTATGAGCTGTTTTGCCCAGCTCTTCCCTGGTGAAACATTGAATCCATAACAAAATACTTTTGGAGGTATAACACATCAAGCAGGCTCAGCATTGACAAAAATCCATACACAGGTTCATAAAAAAGCTAGAATTAATGAGTTCAGATGACCCTGATACGATCTCATTGCACTTGCTTCTGCAAAATCATCTGTACTCTCTACCAATGAGTACAATAAAAATAATGGCTAGGGTAAAGAGTTGCTTGATTCTACTTAATGGTTTTCCTTTTTAATATGTATAATGTGATTGGATTACAAGAGAAGTGCCAGAAGCTTATGGACATCTGTGAACATTAGGCTATCATGGGAGCTTTTTTAACTAGTAGAAAAGCTGGAAATAGGAGGTGTGGAAAGTAAATCAAGGAAGGGTAAATTTAAATGGGGGAGGCAAAAGGATACTTTGGCAGTTTTGTTTAAGTTGCTGCAGAGAATGCTCCTGTTTGGCAAATTTAGATTTATACAAATGTACTAGCAGGAGACAAGTGTGCGTCGGCAGGGAGATGGGTCTCAACTAGCTCTGCTTGTTTCATTGCCAGCAGGTAACTTACTTGTCAGGCTTCGTCGCAGCCTCAAGTGACAAATGATGTTGTTGATAGTGCATTGCAAGTGACTACAGGTTTGGCAAGTCACTAGAGGGTGGGCTTTTTAAGTGCCTGCTGTTTTAAGGAAGCTGATGTGTAATGTTGAATATTTCTATCTGGGCTTATGCGTTACTTAATCTTCTAGGGAAACCGCATAGCAGAAATGAAAATGCATTTGAGATTGCCAGTAAAATATTAACAATAAAATTATTAAATTCTCAGTTTTTCATTGTTTGTTTTTCTTTGCAGGTGCTTATAGAAAATGCCAAAGCTAATGGAGATGTTAGAGCTCTGGAACTAAATGAGAAGTTGTCAGCAAGTGCCTAGTATGGACTATCTCAAGTGAAAAATCTTCCGTTCGTGCAACTTAATCAGTCCGTTTTCCAGGAGCATATGTGGTTTGGGCTTTTTTATTTCTTTGTGTCTGGTTTTGATTTTTTTGTTGCATCAATTACAACTTGGTCTTTAGTTTTACTTTTTCTTGAACAAAAGTAACCATTTTCTTCCAAAAAATAACCATTTCTTTCCAAAAAATAACCATTTTCTTGTTGACATGGGTTCCACCAGAGAAATACACTTTATTTGAAAGGAAAACCCTGATTTTTTGCTTTTGTTTTCTTCCTCGCTGAAACTTCAGCGCTATTTGCAATGGAGAGTACTTGTCTGTATTTCCCCCTTGGCCACACACAGAGCTACAATATTAACTGCACTGGCAGTGATGCAAGGTTTTCTTGGCACGGAATCTTACTAGCTAAGTAGCAGCAAACTTTTCTTATCTCCCAGATATTGTAAAACATTGAGATTTAAAATGCCTATATTCCTCTGATATACTTTGTTTTGCAGTTGAGACCCAAATCCACTTGGAACTTCATGTGGGGTGTCAGTGTATACTTTTTAAAAATATTTCTTTTTTTTTTTTTTAGCTAATCTTAATTACAGCAGTGTATCCTCTTGACTGCAGGCTTCAGTAAACATTCCCATCAAGAAAAGCTTGTGATCATCAGGGACAGGGTCATATTTATAAATGTGTGTAACAGGCTCTGTTTATGCCTTGGTAATTCTGCTGCTGACTGCTTAATTGGATGAATCATGACAGTGGTTCTTAAGACGTGATGTTATTTTGCCTTTATGTACATGAAAATAAAAAAAATAAAGCAATGATTCTAATCTGTTAGTGTCACTATTTGGGATTTTCAAGCTGTTGACAAGAGTCATGATAAATGTCCATTTCCTCATTTAAAGTTTCTTAAAATTACTCTCTGTGCACCAAAGTCTTACAATGGCTCACACAATCCCATATTACAGAGAAGAAAGGGCACTTCCAAGGTGTGCAGTGGGACTGCATTGAGCATACGCTTGGTTTCAGAACCAGTTGTACTGGGCTTAAAGAAAGCAGGGTGCTGAGCTGGGGTGCGTGGGATGTGCATCTCTGCGACCGGCCATGTGCAGTGATCTCTGGAAAGCAGGCAGGAGCCACGAGCGTGCCACTGTCATTTTAAAGAGGAAAACTAAGCTCAGTAGGCTGGGGTTCCTACTCTGTGGAGGTGAGTAGAAACCTCTGAATGGCAAGAATCCCTCCTTGTCTCCCACACTTTTGTTCTCCCACCCATCTTAATGCAAAATACCTTCCTTAAAAAGAATTTTTCGGTAAATTTAGATCGATTGTGGTTCCCTTCACAGCCTGCTGTCACATAGTCTTGAACTATCAGTAACTGCAGATATTAAAAGGGAATGTTGCAAAAGCCAGACTCGTGACTCTCAAGACTAGCTGTAACTTTTTTTAGCTTGCTGCTATTAAAAGCTTGGAAAAGTTCTTACAGCCTATAGTTCGTATCCTTGCGTATGGTCTTGATATTTGTGCCTCCTACTCTGGTGGTGGGAGAGCCATCATCGCCAGCCTGGCGACAGCACAGTCAACGGCTGCCTGCCCTTGTTAAGGCATAAGGCAGAAACGCTTCTACGTGAGCATTAGCCTATACTTTGTTCAGCACCAACCCTTTAATACTTTCTAACACCTAGGAGAACAGACAAATGACAACAGGCCAGAGAAACCAGCTACATAACCGTCACCTGTGAATATTCTGTATTAGGAAAAAAAATACAGTTCAGTGTTCTTTGTCTTCAGAAGACCCTGAAGTTACTTTTACTGTGATCAGTGATGAACTCCTTCAACAAGATAATTATACAGCCCAAAGTTGTATTACATGCCCTGTAGGAAAAGAAAAAAACACGTATCTCTACCACCTACTCAGTGAAAAGTGCTGAGGGAACATGAGTTTAAATTTAAGCTTCTGCAAAATTCAACAGTATGAGGTAAAAATCTTGCTCTCCTCATTTTTTAACAACGTATAGCCTCTACACAATCAGCACTTGTAGAAGGTCTGCTGTAACACTGAAAAAACATGTAAATTCATGCAGGTTGAGACAGCCCCATATTTTATGCTATTGTTGAGCTCAGCTTTAGAATACAAAGTACTGTACAAAGGCACGTAAGCATCACTGAGTTGGGGAACAGAGAGTTGTTTATGGATTTCACTGCCTGTTCGGCTGATATTACTCTAAAGGGGGGGAAAAATAAACATTCCCCAACTGTAAATTGCTTTATTATGTTGCCTTCTGCTGAAGGCAGAATGGAATGAGATCTAATGAATTTCAAGGTAGAACTTCCCGCTACTTCAGATACGAAGGATTTTATATGCTTCTTACATATCCTTTTATACAAACATGAGACAATGGCTTGCTTCTGAGAAATTTATTTATTTGGGTCATGCGTGTTCATCTCATTCTCTGTATTTTCCAAGAATTGCTGGATTGAATTTCTACACTTTTTGAGCTTCTCTCAAAATGGTATCATGAAGTACAGTGGGTAATTACATTAATTTAATCTTGCCTAACTTTAGACTTTAACAAAAACACAGATGTATACATCTCTCTCCCCAATACTTTTGTTTGATACCTTTTATATTTTTTTTTTTTAATTCATAGGTAGAAAACCCTTGAGAACTGTTTTAATGCTGCACAAATGCAGCTTTGCAAGGAAAGGTACATCCCTAATCCTGCAGCCCAGTTGAATATGGTCCTGGATGTCTAGAATTTAGCTTTCCTTCTTTCCCAGTTCATTTGCTTTCTACTGATTTAACTGAACATCTGACAGGTAAATAACTTTTAAATTTAGTGTTCTCAGGGGAGAGGGGCCATTTTGAGTTTGGTCACAGTGTGGAATGATAAATACTGAGATAACTCCTTTATGCAGTGAAGTCACTCAAACAATAGCAATACTCCAAATATATATAGTCACGCGTGATCTGAATGTATAATTAGGCCCTCAAACCCTTCTACTATAATCATACAAATCAGTGCTTAGGTGAAGCAACATTCAATTGTGCCATACTGCCATGTGAAAGGTTGGACAGACAGACAAATAGATAGATAGGAAATGTGCAGCAATACTTCTGTCCTTTTCTCTGTTCCAGGGTTAGACTCTGAAGATTGTCTTGGCTTTTTTCTTTTTTTTTTTGGACACCAGGCGCTTTTAGAAACCTATTCATCAATAACCTTGTATTTCACCTTTTTGCTATTGCTCAGTTTACTGAGAACCACAGCATCCAGGGTACTCGGTGGGGAGGCAGATACACCAAGCCATACTAACTGCTGTTTCACCGGCAGCCAAGTACATAGACAAAAAATGGCAAGACTGCCTAGAAGGAGCTAGAGAAAGAGAGTTTGGGAGGCTGCCCTCAACCCCCAAATGTCGTGCTGTGACTGCATTAATGGACTTCAAGTCTACAGTGAAGGCAGAGCCCCCTGTAATGGACAGAACATACAGGGAGACCAAGATAGGGATTCAGAGTCGCTCAGACACTGCTGCGTGTTATTGGGATTTCGGTGTTGCTCGTTTCCTGCTGCTTGTAGGAAATGTGACAAACACAGACCTGACCCGAAAGCAGGCGTGAGGCCAGGAGTCTTTCCCATGGAGTTTGGCTTTAAAGAGCCTGGCTGCAAACAATATGCAGAAAGGTCACCTGCGACTTTGGTGGCTGTTCTTTTGTCTTTTACAAGATGTGAGTGATTTCTAGGACTTTTTACTCACTGGAGGAAGTTTAAACGTACCAAAGTTTCTGCCTGCAGGAGCAACGTGATTGTTTGCTGAGGTGGCATTACCTGCTGACTGCATCGATTTGGTTTCAGCCATCATGCTGTGCAGACCTGGCTTCTCAGAGGAGTCACCTCAAATCCATGGCTGTCAGAAACCTGCTTTTCTGTAGAGCAAAAAGCACAACAGACTTCAGACGTGGGTTATTGGAGGAGGATTGTCTGAGTCCTTTTGAATTTTCTTCTCTGGGCAATGGACAATATTGGGCTTTCTGGAAAAAAATGTACTGTAGAAATTCAGGTTTCTATTGCAATTGCATTGTGACCTCCTTTTTTGGCCTCCCTGCTAAAGAACTCATATTAGCTTCTGTTAGGACATTATTCTCCTTATTTCCAGATTGTTTTTCTTGTTTTTTGAAACAAAACAAAACCCACAATGTCAGTTATATATTTGAGTGTTCTACTGCAAACCACCACTAACTTTTATTCAGTCAAACAGAGAAGATGAGAAATAAACCTTCTTAATAATGCATCTGCTAATAATTAACTTGCATTTTGTCACTGTACCCAATTTATTAGCTACTTTTAATGATCTAGTAACTTATTATAATAGATCCAAATCATGCATCAGTAGATGCCCCGATACCAGTTTTCATAATGCGATTACTGCATACACTTTGTGTGCAGCTGGAGGAATTTACTAGACCTGATTTCAATAGTTACACCAATCTAAAACCGATGTAGCTTATGGCAGGACTGGGCTAACCACACTTAATAACTGAGAGCTTGTTTTCTTAAAGTCCTTTAAATACTATGAATACTTTTGTATGAAATCTGCTTGTAAAATTTTAAGTCAATCCTTAAAGTTTAACTTTTCTTCTACAGTGAAGTACTCTGTTGTAAAACTGGTGTGAAAAATGACTGTTGGTGTTACAGAGTTGTTATTTTTGTGGCTGCACAGTATCATAGCTAGCAATAACATCCTACAGGGACAGGGGAAAACAAAATCAGGTGTGTCTAAAGGCTGCTTCTTTTTTTAACTCAATGCTGCTTCTCACTGGAGAGGGCAGCTGCAAGCGTGGACAAGGCTTGCTCTTGGTGTTCAGTCTTCTGGGAGGTCACTTTCATTGTATCTTTTTCATGTCTTTCCGAATTTTCTTTTTTTCAAGCTTCAGCTTTGTGTTCTGTATTTGTTTGAGCAGCTCCAGAGACTCGTGAATGGATTGAAATCCTGGTAGAAGAACAGGAACAATTAATTAAATAGTGGTTACTTTCAATACATTGAAAGATTCTTCTTTTTCTTTTCAAAGGTTTCTGACCCACGTTTAATACAGAGCACATTAAATCCAATCTATTTCATCATTTTATTGAATACCATGGACATGCATTAGCAGCTTGTGTTGCAAGCTCCTTGCTATAGGAATCATATCTTCCAATATATTGGACAATACCAAACATGATTATGCATAGCCATAAACTGCAATTGACATCAGATTTGTGGTGTGGAGTAAAGAAAATACTATATCTGTCTTTAAAACCAAGGCTATTGTTAGCCTTAAAGCATATTGTTCTTTCATTGAGCATTGAGATTTTTTGTTTGATTTGGTTTTTTTTAAGTCCACAATCCTCATTTTGAATCAAAGACTCTCTGTTCCCATCGGATACTGACACTGTTGCTCCGCAGTCTGCCTACCAGATAGGAAGGCTGGTGCCACGGATCTCCCAGAGTTGTACCAACTGTAAATGAGAGTTACACTTCATCTGAGATGGACCCTGTTTTGTTGTGTGCTTCTGGGAGAATGAGAGCTCATCTTCACTGGCTAAGTGTTTGTGCATGTGTATATAGGTATATAAAAAGAGAGAGATGGGAGTGTGCAGCCACACTTTTTTCCCAAAAACAGAGCTGCAAAGCACCTGATGCACCTGTTTTGAACCACTGTACAGTCAAATATTGTCAATGAAGACTGGAAAAGTAAGGTTGTGAGTTACTGTTACCTAGCACTTTCCAGATTGCAGTAACTTTCAAATTACAACATAATAGTTCTTCACATTTGTCCAGCGTGTCACATCATAGGTGTTAACTTATTAGCAAGCAAGCAGCCTAACAGTGGATTAAAATTAATTATCTTCCTCCTTTTTTTTTTTCCTTAAGTGCTTATTGTAATGTGGCAGCTGATGACATGTTTTTCTTTTTGGAATGGTTGTTTAATATGGATTAATTTTGTCACTGCTACAGTCTAGATAGTGTTCAACCAAATCACTGCATAGTGCTTAGCATTTTATAAATTCCAGACATGTCTCTGATTTCCAAGATACCAGTCTGCGCTGAAGCACAAACGGCTGCTGAAACAGTCTATAGGCTGCCTCTGTGCCCTTCATGCTGCTCTGCACCTCTTTGCTGGCCTCTTTTCCTCCTTTTTGGGGGTCAGCCCCTACCAGAGGACTGCCATGGGAAAGAGCAATCCTTGGACTCGAGTTTGAAAACAAGGATGGCCAAAGTTTGGTATAAACAGATCTCTTCTGTCATTAATTTCTGCAGGCAGGAATTTGAAGTTAAGAACTCTCTCCTTTCAGCACCAGAATCTTTTATTCTGAAATGTCTTAGCCACAGCTTTCTTTGAGATGTTGTCTTGTGCTTACTCAGATGGTCTTGGAGACAGCCAAGCCTTCCCATGTCAAGCTGCACAGAGACTTTAGCTAATTTAGATCTTGGTTTGCTACAGCCTTGGAGCAGGGCTTGTAGCTGGGCTGCAGATAATGAAGGAATTGGAGCTGAAATAAAGAGCTGGGGTCCTCAATCACAGGCAGCTTTGAAGATGAGAACCAGATGCTTGAGTTTTGAGTGAGAACATGTAAGATGTGAAGCCCTTGTGTAACGATTTTCAGCCATCTGTTCCCTTGGAGAGAGAGCTGAGTGATTTTGTTTGATAACCTAATGTGTCCACTGTGTTACCATTATCGGCTGCAAGTGGAGGGTATTACAATAGATTAGGTTTGAGTGACACAGGATAGATTACAGTGGGCAAAATCTTCCTTGTGAAGGCCATGTGCTTAGTGCCAGGTGAAAGCCTTTCTAATTGCTGCTGGAAGTTGAACAGCTAGAATCATCTCAGACTGGTAAAGTAGTTCATGCTCTATGAGTTACGTTAATGTGACTGTCCCCATAAGAAGCAGCCATGCATTCAGCAATGTTATTTAACTGCTTCCCTATTCACTTGCATAATGTATGGTCTGTGTTGGGTAGCTGTTATTCATCCAGATGCCTCTTTCTCCAGCTACTGTTGATTGAGAATGGGGAGTAAAGGGTGAAAATTATGTAAAACCATCAAACACAATCTCAGCAGCAGGATCTGTGCAAAAGGGAATAACTCCCAATGAAGGTTAGTGACCTTGGTAACAGAAGCAATAGGTACTCTAAAAAATCTGGAAAACAGGTTGTGAAATTGCCTTTTAAATTATCTTACCTTGAGACTCTTAGGAAGAGAAAGCAACCTGTGTGCAAATGTCATGCTGGCTGTTTGCAAAGACAAAGCGGGCTAACCCATACGCCTCTGTATATGGGGTTTGGGAGAGACAAATAGTCATTTTAATGTCTTTCTGTCTTTACCGGAAAGTATTTTCTGGACCAGCAAGTTACTGTAGAAATTTATTTTAAAAATAAATTGCATGATAGCCCATTCTCACCTGATCTGTATTCATTTTGGATTTCCTCAAGCTCCTTCCAGATCTGTCTTTCAAATCTGGTGATTCTTGCATGCAGGTTTTTTTCATCTCTTTTCATCTGGTTCAATTGCTTTTCATATTTCTGTGGTTTATCCATTTGTTCTAGCTTTAGTGACAGAAGTAGGAGCTTTTCTTCTACTCTTTTTTCTGCTCTTTCCTTTAAATACATAACACAGGTAAGACATTTTAAATATGCCCACATTAACCTGCCTCCTGCCAACCATGTGTTCAGTCAGTCTGGCTTCCTAATCCCATGCGTGACAGCAATGAATAAATGCAGGTGAGGTCTGCTACCACAAAGGATGTGTCAATCCTCTCTTCCCCAGCCAACCAAATAAACTGGGAAAGAGGGGATGGGCCAGGACAAAGGTGCTTTTTAAACTGTTATTTTATTTATTAATTAATTTTAAATCCAGTGATTTGCTGTCACACTTTGCAACAACAGACTGGGAACTCAAACTACCCATTTCAGGTTGCTTTTGCCCATCTCAAGCCCCAGCTTCCTGACCTAAGTGGTGCAATGCTGTGGTGTCAACCCAGCTCAGCTGCTGGCGTGAATAAGGAGGCTGAGTCCCATAAGAGCTGCCTAACTGAGGGATGGCAAGCAGTCCTCTCCCTCTTTTGGGGTCAGCACAGCTCTTGGAGGCAATTCCCTCTCCTCAGAGGGGTGCTAAGTCCTGAGCTGTGAGCTGCCCACCCCTTCCTTGGTCTTCAAGTTGCACCAAGTCCTCTGGTCAACTCCAAATCTGGTCAATGTGATCAAAATTCTCTGACCTTCTTTAGCTCTTGCAGCCCAAGGGAGTCCTGTGGGCCCAAGTCAATGCTCTGCCTCCCAAGGAAGATGTTTGTAAACGTGGCAGAGCTGTCTGAACCTAAACAGAGTTTAGTGCGGTGGTGGAAACACACTCTGAATTTACAAACATTGCTGTGCAGTGCAGGTGGCTGGCAGAGTAAGCTTCAGGCATAACCAAGCTGCTGCTCTGCACTCCCAAAATGGCTCCATCACCAGCACGTAGCCTGCCAGATCCATCAGGCCTCTGGTCCGTGCAGCCCCGGCCACATGCAGGATCGTCTGTCCTCTCAAACTGACAAAAGGGCATAAACAGGACTGCTGCAGAAGGCAGCTGCCTGCACAGCCAAGGCCCACTGCTGAGCAGGAACAAGAGCCCTCCTGGCACAGGTTGAAGCTCATCTCCAACTGCTTTGTCTCCAGTCTTCATGCTGAGGTTTCCTTCAGCTCCCAGGGACTAAGCTGTGCTTCCACTGAGGTGACATCCAGAGGACCACCAGCTGCTCCAACCACTGTGCATGCCTGTCTGTACATGCACGCATATGTAAAAAAACCAGATGCGCTCCTTATTCAACCTACTTAAGAGTGGCTTTGAAAGCTTTAACTCCTGTTAATGCTGTATTTTTTGGCACAGCAGTCTCCCTTAGGGGAGAGTAGCCACATATATTGGTGTGTTTTCCGCAAAATAACCACAAAAACTATTAGCATAGGAAGGGAATTCAAGCAATAGCTTTGAGATAGCATCTGATGCATCAGAAATGTTTTTACTATCTTCCTGGCTGCGCTAAGTGTTGGTTGATTGAGTACAAGAGATCATCATCAGGCAGGATAAATGGAGATTGAAGTTCAAGAGTGTTTTAGTTCCAAGCAACTTCTGAATCTGGTCTTTGATCTGCAGCCTTCATCCTGGAGCTAAGACATGGTGATCCTGTGTCGATTGCTTTTGAACTCTGAAGCGGAATGAACTGCACACAGCAAAGGAGGAAAAGCTTTAAAAGCTGTGAAGGAATTAATTAAAAGGCATTGGTCCTGTGCCAAGTGCTAACTGCTGCTGTGGAACCGAAGCGCGCTGCGTTTTAATGTACCCACCGCAGGATGGTGAGGGTTTGTCTATATTTAAAACCAGGAAGAACTGGCACAAGACGATCTCTTTTCTGAGCTTGTCAATGAAAGAAACTGGGTGGTGTTCAGTGGTGGCACCAATGCCTGTCTTGGGACAGGAAAAGACCGTTGTCGGGTACATCAGGGTTACACGGATGTGAACTGGTGCTATAACCAGGGAAGACTTTACTTCCCGGGATGCCCAGAGCATTGGGAGCACTCCATCCTAGGAAACAAAAATCACTTGGATGAGGCTCGAGCTCTGAATTTGCTGTTGGCCCTGTTTGAACGAGGGGTTGAACCTTATGACTTCCAGATAACCCTTCCAAAATAAATTAATCTATGATTACATGATTTCCATAACTCATCATTTTTCTGGCTGTGTCATGAGGCACTTGGGTTTGTGTTAGATCTCTTTTTTTGTGTGAGTGATTTGGTACCTGCTGGGATCGAGGTGACGGGAGCGGTGCTTCTTGCTCCCAGTCCTGGGAGGTCTGGAGGCCACCCCAGTGCCCTGGGCTGCTGTCCTGGAAAGTCTTACCAGTTTCTCCTTCACCGAGTTAAGCAGCTGATGCCTATGCTGGGCTTGATCTTCTTCAGAACGTGTCAACTGTGCTTCTGTCCACTTCCGATGAGTCTGTATCTGATCCCTGAAGTCACTCAGAATACCTGTCAACCTAAAATTATGATTATTTTTTTGGTAACAAGACTAAGGTTTAGTCAGTGTTATGGGGGAGTCTTGAGTCACTTGACTAAATTGTTTAAATTACTCTAAATCTCTTCAATAGCTTCCTAAGAAGCCCTAAGCTCAATTATTTTATTAAGCCTTACCTTAAAGATTGTACCTACATGCCAAAATGTGATTTCTGTAGTGTGGTCTACTTTAGGAAAATAACTGAGGGTTGAAAAATGTTAATTTCCCATTTGAATTAACTCAATTCGAAGTAGATGAAGAAACTACACTATCCCATTGAACATCAACTGCATTGCTGGGCATCAGGGAGAGCAGCAAAATCACTTGTGGTCTGAAAATGAAGTTCATAAGGGTAAAAAAAGTTTATAACTAAAAGATTACAAAGAAAAAGAGAATGCAGAGTTGCCTTTGAGGCAGCAGTTGGATAGGAATGTGAAATCCCACCCAAAGGGAACAGAGCAGGCAGCACACAGAGGAAACCGGGAACTGCAGGCAAGAGTGGCAAACCAACGCTGCTCGGATCAAATCTGCGAAATGTCAAGTTAAAGGAAATTGTATAGTTTGGATTTTGCTTTTCTTATGCTGCAACATGTAATCCACAACATGAACCATGACCAGATGTGAACTTAAGTCCAAATAGTAGTCATACATATAAATTTTCATGCTTATGCATCTGACCTGACTGTAGGAGTGTCATGAAAAATGTTAATGTAATTGTATCAATTTCTAACACATGCTTGCACACAAACGATGATCACTTGAAATTTCTTTGGGCCTCAGTTAGGATACAAACCAACAGGTAAGGAGCAGGATTTTAAAACTCGACAATGCTCACGGCACTTCTAATATTTAATATTATTTTTCAAAAGGGTGTTTGAGTTAAAGTGGTTTTTATACCAAGTGATTGATAACAGCTCTGTATCAGCTTAATGAAGTGATAATTACCATCAGCAGTCACTGTAAATGTGGGGAAAAAAATAATGATAGCAAAATCTCTCTCAGTGATATGTTATTGCAGTTTGCTGTAGACAGTGTCTTTTCAAAATCTTCTACATAAACATCCTGTTAGGTCAATTTATCAGTATTACTCATTTTAGTAGTACCATGAGTTGATTTTTCAAGAATAAAAACTTGTAGTATCAAGTCTGTCAGTTTTAGTCCTACCATACGCATGTGAACAGGCACACAGAGTTTGCTTCCTGGAGCACTAATCTTTGTTCATGAGAAAATAAAATGATATTGTGATATTATGCTGATGATACAGACCAGTATCCAACCTGAGCACAGGAAGGGGAGGTATAACCAGCTTTTCTCAGACCTAGCAGTGAGCCATCTGACTGGAATAACAGGAATTGCCATCAAAGCCCTATTCTGGAAAGGTCAGGTAGGGAGAGAGACAACACTCTCTTGAAGCCACCACTGCCTGCCCTAAGGTCATTGTTCATTGCACAGGATCTTCATACCTGAGGATCAGTGAATGCACTGGTCATTACAAGAGTTATAGCTCTCTTTGACTGCCACAGCAGGTAATTACAGGACTGGTACCTCTTCAGACAGAACTTTAATATGGTTATTTTCATTGATATACATATACACACATATATATATATGTATGTATGTGTATATAATCAGGAGATTTTCATCCATGAGGCACAGAACAAAGGTATCATGCCATTGTTTTTGTTAAGATTACTGAACAAATTTGGGGAATATAATTTTAATGGGTGAAGATGAATTAACCATGAATGACAGAACTGATGGTCAGCTTTGTTCAAAGGTTCAAAACGAAACTTCATGTATTTGGCAGCTGGCATTTGACTTTGCTCTGATTTCTCTGAAGTCGGAAAATGGGGAAGAAAGAAGTTAAACCTAAAAATGAATCAAGTTTTCAGTAACAATATCAGTTTGTACTTTTACAATACAACTGCCAGACCGCCACAATCAAAGACAACTGAGTCCCAGACAGATGCATGTCAACTGAAGAGGTAACTCTGAGCTTTAAAGCTGATTTAAACATTCCAAGTTTTATGGGGAAGCTCCAGTCTGTTCCAGAAGTTAAATTTTATTTCAGCTGTATAAAAAGAATACATAAATCTGGTAGCCTTTTAAAGAAGCAATATAAAAGGAGACAGACATTCCCCAAAGGGCACGCTATTTTAATTAAATTTTATATTAACTGGAATAAAATTGCAACATTTAGTAAACAAGTATTTTGGATTTTATGTTACATACACATTGCCAGCACATCTCAGTGTCTTGAAAGCCACCTCTTATCAAGCTTCATATTTCTGATGACAATTTCAGTAAGGTCTCATTAACTTTTGAGAAACTCAGCATTTACTTCAATTCAGTTTTCCAATTACTTTCTTTTCTGGCATTGTTCCATTTTTCCTTCCCTCTTATTTTGGTTTCATTTCTTGTCCCTTTCACATGGTCTTGATCTCCATCATTCACTGCTCTGTTGTCTCCCTGTTCCTCCTTCCTTTTTATCAGTTTTAATTCATTGTCGGCTTTAGCTGTTATTTCCCCATTCACCCCTGTTCCTTTTCCTGTTCTCTTGGTGAGAACTTTCTTCTGTTTAAAGTTCTAGCCTATTTTTACCTCTGAATGCAATTCAGATAAAATCTTAATTAAAATAAATCTTTATTCAAATACTTCACCATTTTAAGGAAGGGAACTATTGCCTTTGAAATATCATGATTGTAGGATTATATTTTAAATTATTTGTGCTGGCTCTGCTATTCAATGCTGGGCTGTTTTGCATTGTTCTGAATATGGATGCCAGATACTTTTGTTCATTGCATCCTTCCCTGGAGCTCTCTCCTCCCTAAAACTCATCAAGATTAAAATGGCACCCTGAAAGTACTTCTGCAGCCAGAATAGGAAAAATATACTGCATAAGTAAGAAACAAATAAATCACAAATCTGTGGGCACATGAGGCTGTGCAGCTACCTTAGCCTTGCGCTCACCTTTCTTTATGAGCAGCACCCCTGTCCCAGGCGGGCGGCAGACGTGCAAGTGCATAAAGAAAATGCCTTGTTCTGCACATTAGGCAAGTCACAAATTAGCCCCAATTATAATGGTAAATAGCGTCTTTGTATTTGGTGCTTTTCTTTTAAGTATGGGAAGTTAATTGGTTTCACACCTTTCTTCTTACAAGGTGGCATTTAGCGCCTCGTTTTAACAATTAGCTTGCAAGACAATATACTTTCATTATGTATTTTCATTATTTTATGGCATAGTTCTTCATTAACCTTCTCTTAGTGTTTTGAATGGATGCTAATTAACAGGTTCGTTTTGCTGTTTCATGGCAACCTGTTCATCACACTAAAGCATTCAGGGTGAATTATCATAATGAAAAACCCTCCATCACCTACTTGAAATCCAGAAGTTGCAATTCGTGTTGTTGGTATCCCTGGACTGTCTTTAAATTCGAGCTTTGATCAGAGTTGGAAGTCTCTATCTTGCCTAATAGCTGCATTACCTAATGAGAATTCAACAGAGAATGCCTTTATGAGCCAGACTATGAGCACCTACATTTAAATATGCATTATGATTGCAAGTATGGAAAAAATCAGCTGACATCTAGGTACAGCTACACAAAAACAAACTTTTCTCACAAATAATTTCATTCTGTAAAGGCTGAAGTCTTGAGCTCAGAGTCTCCAAGGCTGTAAGACCTGCTAAAGTCAGTGTCTTTGTGGATGCAGCTTTTGATAATACATGCATGGGTGAATAACACTTTTTTTACTTGAACAAGGCATTGGGCACTGCTCAAATCTCCCCAACAGTGGCAGGAACTGAGGGGTAAAACCTTGAAAGTGCACGTGTGTTGCAAAGTGTTGTCTGTCCAACACCTAATAGGATCCCAAAAAGAGTGAAGAGAGGAGTGGCTCACCTGCAATAACAGGTGCTTCAGTGGCTGCAGCACTAAGATGGTGCCTGGGGGACCCTGTTCAAAGCATCTGCTCCTGCTGCTGCATCCAGGCTGGGGTGTGCATCCCCGGCCCTGGGGCAGCCCCATGCTCTCTAGGCTGTGGGATGTCCCAGGTACCTGATGCTCTCCCACACTTCTTTGGTTGGAGATGTCCCCTTTCACAGGATCATTCATTGTTGGGGAGAGGGGAAGAAAGACTGCTTCAGCAACCTGACCCGCAGGCTGAGGGCCCTCAGCTGGGATGCAGAGAACAAGATGACTCACGAAGTGAAGCCAAGTACTCCATGTCCTGAGGGGGTGGACACGTGTGTGTTCCCCTTTGGCAGCTGTGGCCTGACCATGCTGGGCACTATGGGCAGGAAAAGCTGGATACATCTCATCTGAGAGTTGTTACTTCAGTCCTCAGAGAGTCTGAGGCTGAGCTACTGGTCCATCATCTACAAATGTCTGTCTTTGCACATCACAATTAGTGTGAAAGTGCAATGTCAAGGGCTCCCAATGCATCAGAGATGCAGCACAGTGGAGTGGCTTGGAAACACTGTGGATGCTCCAACAACTGCATCTGCTATTTCAAGAGAAGTTGGATTTCCATGTGCCTGTGGAAGACAGCGTGCGATTGACTCAGGAGACTGGAAGCCACCTGAAACTCATTTCTCATTCCAGGAGTTTTCCCTGTGTGACCTGGGCTACATTACCTGCTGTTGCAAGTAGACACTTGATCTTGAAGGGCAGTTCTGATGCGAGGACGAGAGACTCAGCCTGCCTACCCTGGTTAATAAATTAAAGCGGATGTGAAATCCCAGCAGTTTTCTTCAGAGACTTTACACCAAATGAACACAAAAAATCCCTGGTGAGGAGATGCCACTACCTGTTTGGTAGCTATGGCACATCAATGTCAAAAAGATGCCACTGAAGACTTATTACGTTGACTTTGTACCTCCTTTCTTTACAGCAACAGATGACTCCTTTTCAGAAATCCTTTCCTCTCTTCTTTCCTACAGTCATGTGAGAATAATTTTTTCCCTTTTCATCTGAGGAAGTTTCTTCTGCATCCTGCTGAATGTCTACCCTGACTTATTTTTACATGATTTTGTGTACTGTTTCTTGTGACTCTGACACGTACACCTGCTCCATTCCCCATTTCCAGGTGAAGAAGAACATTTTTCATAGGTATTCAAGGAGACAGATGTCCAAACACTGTCTTTTAACAGAATTCCAGGTAAGATATATTTGCTTAAGTTCTGTCATGAGTAATTTTTCCTTGGAGACAAGGACCTTGGGTAGGCAAGGTACACGATGACTGGCACTGCGCCTTGTGCAGCAGAAGATGCAGTCAAAATACAGTAATGAGATTATATTAGATACTAGAGTGCATGAGAAATTGAGTGTCCCACATCTGCTCAATCCTGGCGGGCATGGGCGGCGTCTAGTTTGGAGCAGGAGTAGAGAGCCATCGTGCCGCAGGTTTAAAAGCTGAGTTTTCCAGTACAGCTGTATTCTTGTAAAATATTACTGCTAACGCTCCTGATCCTGCTAGAGACTCCAGAACTGCTACTGAGCACAGTGAGCCTCTAGCAAGGAAAGGCCAGCTATCAGGAATGATAGGCAGTAACAGTTGTTATCTGCTGTTGGCTTACCCACTCCATGGAGAAAAAACCCACTCTCACACAAAAAAACATTTTCCAAAACATTTTCAGTGTTACAGTTTCAAAAGCCTTTGAAATACTGCCAGAATTAATATGGAATTAGATATATGCTATTGGATGCCTCCCTGCCACCACCTTAAAACTAAAGAAAAACCAGCAGATTTAGACAGCCTTTTTCAGCTCCAGAATGCCTGCAACTGAAATTTCCAGATGCACTTGAATATAAATCATACTGAGAAAGAGTAATGGGTCATTTATGATCTGGGGATCCTCAAATCCTAGAATATTTTTATTATCTGTTACTACCTTACATCTATTATAAACAGCACTACCAGATGGTGCTCAGTGACAAGTGGTGCCCCTCAGGGGTCCATATTGGGACCAGTACTGTTTAATATCTTCATCAATGGCAGACAGTGGGATCGAGTGCACCCTCAGCAAGTTTGAAGACGACACCAAGCTGAGTGGTGCGCCTGACACACCTGAGGGACAGGATGCCATCCAGAGGGACCTGGACAAGCTCAAGAAGTGGGCCTGTGTGAACCTCATAAGGTTCAACAAGGCCAAGTGCAGGGTCCTGCCCCTGGGTCGGTTCCACCCTTGCTATCAATCAATACAGGCTGGGGGATGAAGGCATTGAGAGCAGCCCTGAGGAGAAGGACTTGGGGGTACTGGGGGATGAAAAGCTGGACATGAGCCAGCAATGTGTTTCTGCAGCCCAGAAAGCCAGCCGTATCCTGGGCTGCATCCAAAGAAGCATGGCCAGCAGGTCAAGGGAGAGGATTCTGCCCCTCTGCTCTGCTCTGGTGAGACCCCAGCTGGAGCCCTGCGTCCAGCTCTGGGGTCCTCAGTACAAGAAGGACATGGACCTGTTGGAGCAGGTCCAGAGGAGGGCCACAAAAATGATCAGAGGGATGGAGCACCTCTGCTATGAGGAAAGGCTGAGAGAGTTGGGGTTGTTCAGCCTGGAGAAGAGAAGGATGCGGGGAGACCTTGCTACAGCCTTTCAATACTTAAAGGGGGGTTATAAGGAAGATGGGGACAGCCCTTTTAGTAGGGCCTGTTGCGATAGGGCAAGGGGTAATGGTTTTAAACTAAAAGAGGGTAGATTTAGACTAGATATAAAGAAGAAATGTTTTACAATGAGGGTGGTGAAACACTGGCACAGGTTGCCCAGAGAGGTGGTAGATGCCCCATCCCTGGACACATTCAAGGTCAGGGTGGATGAGGCTCTGAGCAACCTGCTCTAGTTGAAGATGTCAACCTTTAAAGGTCCCTTCCAATCCAAACTATTCTATGATTCAATTATTCTATGATTCCACAGTATCATGGAAAACTTATTTTTTTATTAAAAATCCTGACATTTTATAAATACCATATCAGTCTTTAATATTAGTCAGCAATTAGGAAAAGAAGCTATATCTATATATGCATAGTCACCACTCACCAGGTATTTCACTGTAGGCTTCTCTACTCACCTTCTTCTCAAAATCGCCAACACAATTTTTGAGGGCAGAGTGAAGGCCATAAATCTCTTTATCAGTCTTCTGGGCCTCATGCCTGATAATACTGATGTCTCCCGACAGCTTTGCAATGCTTGCCTCGCATCTGCAGTAAAACCAGAAACAAGAGAGCCTCTGCAGGGGCATGCTGGAGGGTGGCTGAAGGCAGATGCTGGTCTCTGTGCGCTGCCGCCAGATCAAATCCAGACCCCAGGACCACCCCAGCGAGTAGTTAATAGGCAGAGACATTCTGTTGCAGCAACCCTGATCCCCATTCTGCTTTCAGACATTACTACCCATTAAAAGAGCTGCTGGAGGTGGTGGTGAGGAAGAGGGAGGCAGCCAGAGGCAATGCCCTCGGCTGCAGCAGTGATGCCCATGGGCTCCTCATAACACAAACCTCCTCCTGGTGCCCACAGGCACCAGGGGAGCTGCAGGAGCTCACCCAGCTGGACTGAATTCCCCCTGATTTCCCACTACCCAATCTCCATAAATTAAATTAAATCTGAAGTATAAATCAAGAGGCTAATCTGCACTCTGAGCACCCCCAGGTTTTGGATGCCTACCAGGAGAGATGGTACACTGCTGCCACGATCACCCCAACCCACAGCCTCTGCCAGCTGGATGCAGATGTTGGGGAAGATCACTTTTAGAGCAAAAAATCTTGGTGTTTTGTAAGGAGCATTTGTCGTTTGCTATTTAAACTCTTTCAGTTGCATTCACCAAAATATCTTGTCACATTTTAAATGGACAAATGAATGATGTGAGAGTGGCGGCATTAATTGAGTAGCCCAGGGACTGAATAGCATTCAACCAGCTACCCTTTCCAGGGTACTATTCCAGGTAGAATGAATGGCTGTTTCAGACCATCTTTAACTTGTGTGTGTATATATATATATATATATATACACACACACACATACATTGTGTATGTGTAGTATATATGAATATATGTACATATATATAAAAAGAATATATTTTTTAACATAACCAAGAGGACTTCCTTTAGTGTATATGGAATTATACATATAACATTATACATATACTTAACATGAGCAAGGAGACATAGACTTCCCCTTCTGCAGCCCTCCTGCACTTTGGCTCCCCAGGAATAACCGCCTGCCCCAGTGCGGGTAGTACTTAAAACAAGAGTGTGCGAAAAAATACTTTAAGGCCATAAAATAGCGCACAATTTAATATAAATAATGGAATAGAAGTTGAGAGAGGAAAACAGCTAAGTTTTAAAATGCCAGAGAAATTATCCTCCAAAGCACCACCACCAAATAAAGCTTGTGCTGTTGACAGATAAAGGATCTAAAGAGAAATTTTGACAGTTTAAATAGGCCAGTTTTTTGTCATCTCCTGATAATGCTTAGATATTGTGATACACCTACAGACCATGTAGAACAAGGAAATAAAAAAAAAGTTACTGCAGATAATAGAGGCTTTGTACAAAGGCCAGAACTTCGCTCAAAAGAAACCATTGATTTGGAAAACAACTACAAAATAGCTGAGAAGGCGAACACGGATCTGGAGAGGGAGGGGGCTGTTCCAGAGCTGGCTGCCGTCACAGCTTCTCCTGCTGCAAACCTAGAAAACAAGCTGGGAAGCTGGTGATGGGAGGGTGTGGGGGGACCACAGTCCTGGGGATGGAAGGTCCCAGGGGACAGCCGGCACCGCGACGTGTCAGGGGCTGCTCGCCCGCAGGGCTGGACGGCAATGTTGAGGTACACGTGCACAAACAAAATGACTGCAGCTGAGATGCAAGGTTGATGACTGACTGGACCCAGACATAAAACAGCTTTTGAACAGAGATCAGAAGACCGGGGTTCACCGCTCCCTTAGGAAAATCCCACCGCAAGGCAACAATTACAAAGCTTTGCAAGAAGCGCACAGTGTGAGAAAGAAGAGGATTAATGGATCTGCAGCAGTAAGAAGACATACCTTCAGTTACAAAAGAAAGAAACCTGAATATTCTATACAGAGAATACTTAAAAAGTATATCGAGGATTTGTCGATAGGATCCAAAAAGCCCAAGAACTAGCCTTGCAGTGTGGGATTAATGCAACTACATCTGTATTACTGTGTAGTCTGACAGGTCAGAGCTGTGCCTGGGGACCTGCAGACATGGTGAGCTTTGCAAGGACCCTCAGCACTGCTGATTTGCCTTAAATCTCTGGGCCTGCTCAGATCTCACTTTCCCCACACATAATATCATTATTATGTGCAAAGTAGTTAAATGCATTATTTCTGTTTCACAGATTGAGTCCTGAAGAGAATGGGGATACTTGGGACTTGCTTAAATCTTGCTCTAATTTGATATTTCATGTAGAAGACATTCAGCAGCTTACGGTGAGATCATGGTTTTCCAGTCATACAAAACAGAGGCTGGAGAGCATGCAAGCAGCAAGGCAGGCTGACTGGGAATGGTACAGAAAGCATACTCCTCTAAAATTTGCATATATAAAGTAAAAAATATAAAGAAATAAAAGCCTCTGATGGTTGTATCCAAGCATTTAATTAAAGACAGGAATATAGCTACCTGCTATATGTTCAAGGAGCTTTATCCTCCAAAGTCAGGGAAGGAACAGTATATATTGGACTGTGGTACTTGGTGAAGTATTGCATTCTCGGAAGGGTTGAGTAACTTGACAGGTACACACCAGGGCTTTTGATTGTCTAGTGCTACACAGGACTTCTTCTCTGAGCAACAAAAAAGTTCACAAGAAAAATAAGTAAAATGTAACCATCTGTGTAAAGTGCGTTGTTTACTCATTTGTGCATTCAGTTATTCTTTTGTTGGTGCGGCTGCAGAGAAGGAATTAATATTTATCTGAAGTATGGCTTTTTTTACAGTCGATTACTTAATTCTTATTACTGTAATACATATTTCCATTCCCAAAGGAATTCTTATTAAGAGTTAGAATACAAATAAAATATATAGTTCATTTAACTGGAATGCCACTATAGCTGAGATACTGAAGGCTGGTTTTTTTTTTAAAGATCACTGCTATTTGTCACATACATGTTTACACAGTGTAGAAATGTAGTCAGAAGGACCAAGAATTAATGGAGAATCACCTCAGTAGTTGGCAAGAGGTCTCCATCTATTTTTCAGTGAAAGATAAGAGTAAAAGAATAGACACAATTTGAATTACAAGAGCTAATCCACATTAATCCTTTACACATGGCAGAATACAGGAGGATGAATCATCTACTGTGAGAAAGAGCAGTGGCTCCATTTAAGGTTCACTTCATCCCAGATAGTCTTGGATTAAGGTTAGGCTACAAATGAATAAGAAAACTGTCATTGTAAGTTTGCATTTGGAAGATTTCTATTAATTCAATAAATGTAAATTATATGAACACATGCATTTGTCTCCAGCCACTCTGGGCTCTCTTTAATATACATAGAAATTTTAAATCCTGAAACTCAAGGTCAAAGACATGTGAAAAATCAAAATATTAATCATCACTATAATGGCAGTCCTCTGTCTGTCAGCTCTAGCTCACTCCTCAACCACGACGCTGGGGGCAGGTACACAGTTAAGGCTTGGCATTTCCAGAGGGGAACTTCAGCAGCAAGGAAAACAAGAAAGTGTTGATGATTCATGGATCACATAAAACTATACTATGCTTTAGCTTAACAGCAATCATTCGCATAAAACTGCATTATAATATTGGTGTTGAACTGCCACTAAAATGCCAGCTCTGGCTCTGCAATACCAGTATGTTTGGATGAAGCTAGACAACCTGCCGTTTTCTTTTCTCTCTCATCTTATAAATAAATGGGTCTAAGGACTTAGTTTCCAGCATCATAAGATGCTGACTTTGGTGCCCTCATGATAGGTTCTTATGTGCAATTGCGTATGTGTGTTTTGGGATCCTCCCTTCTACCCATGGGAAGGGCCAACCAGCACACCTGAAAAATGGTCAAGGAAGGAAGAGGAAGAGGGACCTCATAAAAAGTGTTGTGGACCTCCATGAGGGCTTGACCTCTTGTTTCTTGTTGTTGTTTTTTTTCCTTTATGCAAGTAGAAGTGGACTGGTCATTTTTTTCCCCACAATTACCCTGTTTTCCTCAAGTGCTTTTTCTTTCCTTCGCTGCAGGCAAATGCTCCAGCACAGGAGTTGGGAGCAAGCCCTGGTGAGGCTGACGAAGGGAAGCATCATGCCTAAGAAAACACTGGGAAAAGAGGAGCGAGACACTTCACCCACTGAATGCTATGGCTTCACTAAAAGCATATCATCTAGAGAGTCTGCCAACCCCAACTGGAAAACATCAGGACACTCTTTCAGGATCACCTCCTACTTTGTTCCAATGCTAATCAGCCACAATGTTAAAAAAAACCCATCTTTTTCCTGCCAACTTTGAATGTGTTGGCTTCAGCTTCTCATTTTGGATTCTTGGGCCTCTCTGCAGTAGTCTAGAGTCCTTCAGTACCCTATAATTTTCTTCCTTTCTCTCCTGGTAGTTATACATGGAAATGAAGACATCTCTGGATTTATTTTATTCTATAACTATACATAGATGTATACTTCTTTCAAACAGAAATTTTCCTCATCCCACCATCACATTCCTGGCTCTTCTTTACGCCATATCAAGTTTTTAATTTCAGAAAGGGGACTCTGAGCTCGGTATAGTATTCTGGTATCAATCTCTGTGCCATAAATGGAGGTAAAAAAAACTCCCTGTTTACTGGTCTTCTGCTTCTCTTGTCTAAGACCATACTCCTGGGATTTCTGATGCTGCAGCATTGTAAGAGTTCATGGTAAGTTATTTACCTGCCATATTCCCCAAACTTTTCAGGAGGCACTCAGTAGTAGAACAGTCTCTTGTTGTGTTTATAAAATACATCTTTTCTCAATTAGCCCACTTTTTGCCAATATTTCTGGTTATTCTCAATTATCACCTTGTCCTCACTTCACCAATTTTTGTGTTATCCACAAAGGTTAATAGCACTGTTTTATAGTAATAATATAATATAATATAATATAATATAATATAATATAATATAATATATATAATATAATTTTTATACATATATATGTATATATTTATATAATATATAAAATATATAATATATAATTTCATAATATAATCATAATGTTTTGTGTTACTAAGTGCCCCACAGAAGTCCACCTAAGTTACATACATGCAATTACTTGTACCAATGAAAACTTATAATCTCACCAAAAGAAGAAATCAAGTTTGCTCAACAAGATGTACTTTCCAAGAGAGGAAGTAAAGATTTTATTGAAACAACAGGAGAGTTTAAGTAGGAGGAAATAACCACTTCAGCTGTACTCTAGCCAGACTGGAGAAGAAAAAATTCTCTAAAGTGTTAAGTGTGTGAAGAATGAGACAGGAAAATACAGTTATTTTTCCCTCGTTTGATAATTTTTCTAACATGGAGAGTGTGAAGCACAGATCTGGCACTAAAATGGAGATATAAAATGAGTGCAAAGTACGTTCATGCCCACTCTGAATCTGCTCTGCACAAATCGACTAGCAGAGATGAAAATGAGGGCTATTATGCATTCCTTACCTTGCCACTCTTCCACGAAGGTCTCCAAGACACTGGATGTATTTATGATCTAGACTTTGAACAGCAAAGTTAGTTTGTACTGTGGCACCATCCCTTATTCTTATTTGCCTCTCCAAAACCTGTAAATTCAAGACCATTAATGCACTTCTGGTTTTCTGCTTTGGGATTTTTTTTCATTTCAAAATAAGGTTCAAAGCACCATTTATGGCAGCAGGTCTAAAAGCTTGTTTTTCTTTCCTGGAGAAAGTAAAAGCATATTTTTCTTTCAAAAATCTATATCTGTATAAATAATATGTCCATTTTTCCCTTAAAAATGTGCTTTATGTTGAAAAGTCTAGCACACAAAAATTAGGAAATGCAAAAATTAGGAAATTAATTTTATTGTCCCTCTCAAACAGTCACAGTACAGTGCAGCCCATAATAAATAACACACCGTTTTTTTAAGTCAGGCTCCTTTCAACAGGGGATACTGGGCATTTCTAGGAGGGAGGCAATAGCTAACCTGAGTGTTTTGCAGCAGCCCGAGGGCATTGCAGCAAGGCTTTGCAGGGTGGACAAGGCAGAGCAGAGATCGGCGCATGATCTCTGCCCCGAGCCCAGTCTGCCCACACTGCAAATGCACGAATGTTTATGTCCAAGCTAATGCACCACACCTGGCATTTTTAAAACATGTCCTTAACATGCACAATCCTGCACAGGGAAGGTTTTGTCTCCAGCGAAGGCATGGACCTGCTGTTAAAACGCACCACAGATATACCCACCCAGCCCTGACCATGGATGCAGGTCAGTGTAAGCAGCTCTTTAATGTCTTGTTTTACTGTTATTGTTCAGTATGTGGCCTGGTTTCTGATTTATTGCACAGTATTAAAAGTCTGATCTAAAGACGGAAGGAGTAACCGCCCTGCAGGATCTTCTGAAGTGGCTCATCCTGATGGTATCTGAATGTGTCACAAGGATTAATTTTAGGAAGCCCTTGTGCAGCTGCTGTGACCTTTTACAGATACAGAGCGGAGGCTGGGAATGATTTCTAAAATCTCCCGATTTTACTTCTCAGGTTGAAAGAATAAGCCTGGGGCTGATATTTCAGTGTAATTCAGCACTATACAGCACTTCAACTGGTCAAAGCACAGCTTTTACCCTTTTTTATGCAAATATCCTATTTGTGCAAAAATAGAGTGGCTTTTATTGGATTTTTATTTGAAATGTTCCCCATTGAGTGAATTTAAAAAAAATATATAGGAAAGGACAAATATCAAGAAAAATTTCAACTGCAAATGCTTGAAGATTGGCAGTTGTTGCAGGGTTCGCCCATCCCGTGTGTCATGGAGACTCATCCCACTGCCAGGGCTGTGGGTGGGCACAGGGACAGTCCAGCTGGGCTCAGCAGGGTTGTGCCAGGTCCCTGAGCTCGTGTATCTGGACACAGCCTCAGACCCTCTTCCCCTGTGGCCATGCCCCTGCGAACACGGTCAGGGCAAACATTTCCCAGTCGGCTGCAAGCAGGGGTGGTGCACTGGCACATGCAAAAACCCCTAGCATTGAGTCCCCACATGGCACTGCTGTCCCACTTCTCCAGCAAAAGGAGAGAGTGTCTGTCAAAGCTGGGCCACAGGTGAGTGGAGAAAGATTCAATAACTCTGAAGTAAAATTTAATTCAAATCTTTTATGCAGTTATTCCTGAATAATCCTGTCTCCCCTGCATGCAGAGTATGGATAACTGAAATACTGAGCTGGGACGAGGTATTCCTATTTTTGTTCTGTGTCAGAAAATAATGTTCTCAAAGGGTTGAATGTGCTGCACAACTCAAGTGTATTTTTGGCAGTCTTTGGCAATGCGAGTCTGATGCCACAAGTCTGTGAAGACAGGGCCACAGAGTGGGACCGCTGCTCCCTCACTGGCAAACACAGTGCGAGACGCTTGTTCATTAAGATGGAAAGCAGCAGCCTCCTGTTTATCAAGAGAAAGTGATATTCTCCTTCTCCAGCTAGTTCTCCAGGCTCCTGGCAGCGTGCCCGTCCCAGAGCTCACCACCCCTGGGCAAGAGAGACCCATGTGCACAACATCGTGCTTGTGACTGATGGTCACCCCTTAGTCTGTGTGCAACCCCTCAACTGAGACATGGTTGGTTATCTTATGGTTGTTATCAGAGGAGATGTCAAGCACATCTCCCCTCTGCCCCCAGGTTTTTAATATCAATGCTTTTCTCTTGCAATTTGCAATCCTCTCCTGGCATCGTGAAGGATGTCTTTGTCAAGGGTCTGGTAATTTTCCACCTGGCACTAATTGCTTTGATGTCTCTGATGCAGGGGCAGCATTTTTCTGGCTCTGGCAGAGGGGTGTGTTTACTCGGGCTCAGCTTCATTCCTGGTGGCAATGGCAAGCCAGCATCTTCCTCAAAGCAGGCTTTTTTGAAGGATATTCTTCCTGCTTTGGGGAAGATTTGGAGTATGAGTGAGTCACATTTCCTGGTGGATCCTTTTTTTTTTTTTTTAAATGCCTGAGAAATCGACATTGCTCAATCACACTCATTTGCTGAGTGCCAGGAGCAATTCTCCAAACCTCCTCTAATTCTGTAGTGGCTTTGACTGACATGTCTCACTGTGCTGTTTTCTGTGCTGTCGGTTCTCTACCCTTCTCAAATCCTTGCAACCAAAATACACAAAGCAAATGTGCACCTGAGATTAGGCCCTAGAGAAGAGCAATTTATGACCAAGGAAAAATAGTAGATGTAGATGCTGATAGCATCTTAGGCATTTTACTAGCAAAACAGTCCTGTATGTACTTGATCTGGATAGGGTTAGAGGAATTGGATGATCTAAAATAAGTAAGTGGTTTTATAGCATTGCTTATCACCACAGAATCAAAATCTTGAAAATAAAATCAGTATGAAATGAACACAGACCCTAGTTTTAATTCAGGTTGATTTCAGGCAACCATGATTGCATACTTCTTAAGATAAATGTACAGAAGATCAAATATTTCTCCAACTACAGGAAAAACAAAATGTATTGTGAATTTAGTGGCATTTGTAAGACATTTAATGGTTCAAAGGACAAAACAAATCTCAGGAAAAGTCTATTTCATTATATTTTTGTATTTTATGCCTTTGTCCAAAAAGGAAAGACAAACGGTGTTGCTAAATTTCACATATAAATTTGATAAATAACAGCAAATAATTGAAAGTCTTTAGCCAGAATAAGGGCATCCCATGCATTTCCAGCACAGAACCATTTGTCACTTTAAATAAAACTTGAACCTGAACTTCCATTCTGGTCTGCAGTGAGCTTTGTGAAGAGTTCCAGCAATACTTGATTATGTTTGTGTGCAGAAGTTATGTAAAGTAGTAGAATATCTGGATCAGGAAAACTAAGCAGTAAACCCAAACTTGAGCCTGGATGTTATATGTTAGATGAAAGTGCAATTTTCTCCTTATTTATGTTGAACTCAATCATCTCCCTCACTCCAACAAAACTGAAAGCAAATAGAATCTGAACCTTTGAATTAAAACAACCCCAAAACTCATTAATCTATTTTTTAATTTAATTTTACTTCCCTTTTTTTTTTTTTTTACTTTACTTTCCCTAGTTCCCTCCTTTCTGTTTTCACAAGTAACTGCAAATGCCACTATACAAGAAAAATCAGAATTTAACTAAAATGCAGCGGTCATGTTGAGTACTTTTCTGCTGCTGAAGCCAATATTAATGCTAATATGAGTGGACCATGATCTAGAGCTGCACCACTAAAGCAGGGAAATGCTCCTTGGCATGTATTACCTCAATGTCCTGGCTGAGCTTTTTAACGATGCTTGTAATGGTCTGGATGTGGTTTTCCAGCAGCCGCCGGGCAGCAGTCGCCCCGTGCTGATAACCTTTGCTTCCCTCAAGGTAGGAGACGATGTCATCTTTGATTTGGAAGGCCTGGTGGAGGAGGAAAGCCGTGGTCCTCTCCTGGCTGGATAACCGCTCTTCCAGCAGGCGAGCCCTGTCTCCAGGGCAAGGAGGAGGGGAAGGGTCTGTCCTGTGAACACCAAAAACCTTGGTGTCATGCCAGTCATGCCAAGCAAGCCAAGGGATGCGAATGTCGGCAGTCTCCTGTCCACAGTGGGACCAGTCTCAGCCCTGGCTGTCCAGATTGTCTGTTGTACCAGGGCCTTTGATGCTCCCATACATTGTTAATGCATCCCTGCAATGCCACTAGTAATAACAACCTCTCAACGCAGGGCTAACATTTGGTATTGGCCCCATTAATGGCCTTGGTGACGTAAACGGCATTTTTGCAGCTATTAGGCAAAACCCGTACAGCTTAAGGACCTGGATTTATTTTTCAGAGGCTTCAAGGTACTTCTGTAATATACCATCATTGCAATCCTCATTTTAGCCTCTTCCTATTTCATTTTAAATAAAGGCAAACCCAAACACACCCAGTGACCACCTTTGGAGACATCCCGGTGGATATGGTGATGCTTGTGCAGAGCATCCCCAGGAACGTGGCCCAGCTGAGAGTGGCTGGAAGGAGACCTCATGCCAAGTACAGCAATGCTTGTGTTTGGTTTTCCTTTGTATTATTTACACTTACGCATTGGAAAGAAGTCTGAAATCCTAATGGTTTTCTTACAGCCACCCCCTCCCCATCCGCCTGCTGAAACCCAGGGGAATGAGCCAGGGGCTCAAATACGCTCAGTGAAACTGTGTATAAATATAGAAGAGAGGAAGGATGTTGCAAGGATCTGAAACTGGCAGGTACAGAATGAAGCTCAATTTAGATAGGCACAATCTGGAGTTTGAGAGAAACTAGAGTCACCATTTACTTTTTTGTAAAAAGCCAGAGGGAAATTTAATTACTGCAGAAATTTGAGCTTGCACGTTATCCAGAAAATATTTTGGTTTATGTCTTAGTTTAACCTGAATGGCATATTTTTAATGTTCTCAATGCTATATGAAGTACCCTTTCATCACACAGTTTAGCTAAACTCTGTACCTTAATGATGAAGAAAAACACCCAGTTAGTCATTTAGGGAAGAAGTCATACACATTTTCTCTTGATCTCTGCTTTTAGACTGCTATAAATAAAAGTTCTGATGCAAAAATAATTTTTAAAAAAGAAAGGAGAAGAGAAGAAAGTTCAGCTACCCTACTTGATCAATACACAAAATGCAAAGATGACAGTTTAATGACTGAAGTGCGCCTGAGGACACTCTTCAACAAATTTTACAGCCATATGGTTTGCAATGATGTTCTGCAGCTGGCTGATGTCTGTGTGTACCAGGAGCTGCTTTACATTTGTCTGTGCAATTAAGGTTTTAAAATAAACATAACCTTTGGCAGCCATGAAGTACCAACAAGATCTGAACACTTAATTTCAATCTCTTTTTGGTAAAAAACTCTAAATATCAAATGACCAGCTAACTCTGTTCTACTTGTGACAGCAGAAGTCACCGCTGGAAAATGAAGTGTGTCCATAATCTATTTTTCCTCTTCAGTTTACAAAAGCATCTTGTTTCTTACAAACCATCTTTTTAAAAAAATAAAAATAAAAAGATAAAGTTTTAGAGGAAAATGGTTGTATGAGAATATAAGTTCAGTGAAGTCCACTGTTGTACAGCTTACTTTTCATAGTCAATCTCAAGACTTAGGCTTGAGGTCTGGTTATGGCAGCTTGCCAAGTTACAAAATCTTACCTGACTTGTCCATGACCATGATTGTAGACCATAGTACATGTGGAATAGGACACCTTAACTCAATGCACTCTTAGGTAAGTCTGAAACAAGTCCTACCACACTGCATTTTTTGTGCATGCAGCAAGCCATGTGCACCACGGTTCTGCTGGTATACAGCATTCAAGAGCAACGGCTCAATTTGAGCTGGAGCCCTTAGCAGGAGTTGCAAAGGACTTAAATGTATGATCTCTGAAGCTTTATTCCCTGTACCCTATCTGCCTTTTCACCTGCCTTGCAGCCAATTTGCTCCTGAGGAGTCCCAGGGAATTCCCCTAGGACACTTCACGGGTAGCCAAGCTGGTCCAGTGACTCCCATGACCAGAAGGGACGGGTGTTGTTCTCCTGTCCCTCTCTCCTGCTCTTTTCTCTGCTCCTTTTCCCCACTCCCAGTCACTCGGTCCCATTTTTCATCCAGATCAGCATGGGGGGGAGAGCTGAGGAGGCAACGAAGGAAAAAAAACCAAACACAAAAATGGGAAAACAGGGGTGACTCATCAGGCTAACGAGAAGTTTTGCTGTCACAGTTACTGTCTCCAGCCCCTCGTGAAGGGCTGGAGCCTGCAGGATGCCTGTCACAGCCAGCACCCAAACTCGGGGGACTTCTGAGCCTTTTCATGTCACTGGTCTGGAAGCCCCCGCTGGCCAGCCAGACCCCGAGCAAGCTGTCACTGGCTTGGAGAGCAACTCTAAATGTGAACAGCTAGGAGCACAGGAGGTGGCTACCTCGCGTCATCTTCCATAAATATCTTCCTCCTCGTTATGAGGCTGAGACTATCATCACCCTCTACCCTCTGTCACCTTGTGTCACTTTGAAGGTTCGTATGCATAATCAGGGTGATAAAACACCCTCACTCCTCTGTTGGCACCGGGAGATTTACCAAAGATTTAGATCCATCATTTATGGAAATGAACTTCTGCTACAAACCTCATTGGCCTTCTAATTTAATGACAATTTTAGGTTTGATTTTGTTTGGCTTTAGTAGAACTAACATGGATTTAGGAGGTTCAAGCTACTTTGATTTATTAATGACCTCCTTCAAAAGAGCTGAGTGTGTGCAATAAGCTAACCCTGCAATCTACTGCTCTAATCACATCAATTATTTTATCAGTCATAATTAACCACTGAGTGGAGAAGCCAAGAAGGTTTTCAGATTCCAAGGACTTCATACGCTAAAAGTACTTTACACCAGTTATTCCTCCCATGTCAGGGTGCTTTCTGCAGGCAGAGCCATCTCCTGTGGCTCAGGGCCAACACAGATGAGATGCTCCATTCTCCAGCTGAAGTGCTAAAGCATACATGCTAATGGCCTTAAGTATCCAGATATTACCAGCAGAGATACTGCTAGAAAATTAAGGAAGCTGATTCAATAAGAGCTCCCTGGTCCAGGATAAGCTGCAGTAGCTGTTCCCGTGAGACTGAGGTTTAGAGAGCCAGGAGGAACTGGCTGTGTCAGAAAACATCCCAAACCCTGAGCTCCGGTGCTGATGGGGTGTTCATGAGAAAGCGTGTCAAGCAATTGAAAGAAGAAAACAAAGTGGGAAGAAGGATCAGTTGGATCAGATCTACAGTCTGGGTCTGAAGACTGAGGATAGCAGAGATCATGGGAGCTGGATGCAGGTGGAAGAGGAGAGCTAAGGGGTAGGTGAAGGCAATCTGAGTCATACTGCTCTCATTTTATCAAGTAGGAGAAAAATAAAAGTGCCTCTGTATGACAGCCCCAGCCTCCCTCCTACCCTTGACAAGTGTCACTGGAGAGGTACAGAGCCTTCTGCAGGTCCCAGTGCAGGTGACTGGCATATTCACACCCCTCTTTTGGAAATCTCTTCAGGAGAGGCAAAACCAGGGTTTCCCACAGGCCCTTGGAGACCATATTTCAACTTCTTCTATTAAACAGAGCCCCATTCAAAACATTCTGTGAACAGACTGTGGTTCCCAAAGTCTGCAGTTTTACAGCCCCCTCACCAAAATAATCCCTCTTCTTGTTCCCGCTTCCCGTGGCATTTCCCATCTCTCCAGCCAGGACGCCTTCAGTTCCCTCTGGTGCCTCTGGGACCTTCCCTCCTTCCCTCCCTCCTTCCCTCCCAGTAACACAGATCTGTTCTACTAGCCCAGACACAGCATGCCTGGGGTAGCTGTAAGCTGTGCTGCTCATCAGAAGACCAAATAAAATGAAATAAAATTAAATAAATGAGCCTCACTTCACACTGAAGATCAGCAGTGACACTTTTCTGCAGCTCTACAGGGCTACTGATTCTCTCTAGACTTGCAGGAAATTCAAAACTTTGAGCACTAATCTTCCATCAAATCTGTTTGAAATGCCCAAGGAATTAAAAAATTGTTAAAAGCAGAGCAACTTCATTTTGCTCAGAAAGCAGACTAAGCAATGCAAGGACACTTGCAGAGAACCATTGCACATAGGGAGAAAAAATATTCAAATGGGGAAAATACTTCTGGATGCTGTGTTTCCTGGATTTTATTTGTTTATTTTTGTTCTTACTGAGAGTGCTTCAGTTAAAAAAAAAAAGGAGGGGCATTTCGCTCCTAGCAAATAGCTTCATTGTTCTACCAGTGAGACTATGAGCGTTTGCTAGCAGACTTTTCTGGTGGCACAGCTGCAGTTTCAACTTTGGGAAACCAGGTTTAAGTCAGTGGCTTGCAAAGTTAAAGAGACTGCAAGAAAATATCAAGAAAATTCAGAGGAGGAACATTTATAAATGTGATATCAATGGTAGTTAGTCAATTTCCCATTACTTAAAGTTGTTCCCTCAATTCTGTGGAGAAAAAAAAAAAGAGTAATCTACCGTGATGGCACTTCACGGTTGTGAGTAATTGACATGCGCCTTCAACTCACATGAACCTTGAACGTTCTCAGTAGATGCAAATCCATCCTAATTTCTCTGCTTATTCAGCAGGGAGCAGGCAAGGATACAGCTTAAAGGGAATCTGGACTTCTTCTGGTTGAGCTGCTGATAGGGGCATAGGAAAAAATACATTTAAGACCTAAACACAAAATATGGTTTTTGTGCATTGTTCCAGGATACTGCTGCCATTCCTGACACAGGGACTTTCTCACCAGTGTGTCCCTCCCTGACCAGCCACCTCCACCATCCCTGCATGGTGCTAATGCCAAAAATGAGTCCTGCACTGCATTATGCTCATTGATTGAAGGACAGTGCTGAGAAAGCAGAGATGTTCCTCAGAGCTGAAAAATAGTTCCTGTACAACCTGAGTTGTTGCACGACTGAGTTAACTCATGTATTGCATAAATAATTTGTGTTTGTTTGGCTTTCAGAAATCCATAACCAAGGAAGAATTTTTATAACCACCGACAGGCAGTTTGCCAGCGACTGTGTGTCCTGAAAATTGTCACCTGCTGGGGGTAGAGCAGTTTGCACTCTTGATGTAGGTCACTCTACCCTTCCTGCAGTGTCACAGTCACCCCTTCTTCCCCATTATAACCCAGTTGCAGATTTTTTCAATCTCCCCTGAAAACCAGGGACCATACCTGCTGTGCAGAAGCTCTGTTAAAAAATACCAAGGCCTGTTTTAAGAACTGTCTGAAACACACAGTAAATCTGGCCACACAGAATGGTTTCACTGGAGCTATTTTAGCACAGATCTTGAAAAAGCCTTCCAAACCTTGTGGAAATTTACTGCATAACAGTATAAATTACATGCAGCTGCTGTTGCAATACAGTGATCACTATTTACTTCCTAGCTCAGTTACTATAAACATTTCCCATACTTCAGCATGGGAAAAAATGTCTATACAAAAAAGCTCAAAGTTGGCCCTGTAAGATCTCATATCTGTGTTTTCCCTACTCACAGCAATTATCCCCAACACCTTCCGTGCTTGCAGTGGCTCCAGATACGGTCCAGAGCGAGTGAGCCCGGTGAGCTGTGAGGTTCGACTGCTCTGAGACAGGTGACCTTTAAGAGTTATCGAAGCTAATAGCATAAAATGCGACACTTTGGCCAATAAAACAACAAACAAAAGTGTCAACATTTTAAGAAGAGTTCTTATTAGCTTGTTCTCCCAGCTAGTGAAATTAGCAGGTCAAATGTTTGAGATATAGGCTTGAGACAGTATTATTCCTCAAGCAGAAGCCACACAGTGCCAAGCAAAGCGTGGACTTGTGAGTCTGTGACTTCATACGCCGAGGGACCGTGCATCAGAAGCAGCTCTCAGTATCACCGTAGGGCAGGAGCTCCAGCAGTGCCCAGCAAGGGCACCTGCTGTCCCTCAGCAGGATGCAGGTTGGACTCATGCTTGTGCTAACGCCAGCATGAAATCAGTGCCGTAATTTCACCTTCTTCAGTCATTGCAATGATTCTAGCAGAAATGCAAGTGCAGCATCTCTGCTATGAACGTGTGAACAGGGACACGAGTGATCCATGAGAAGGAGGATGGAAGGCAAAGTGCTACATCAATGGCCATGCAGATGGCTCTAGCAAATCTAATGTGAATATGCATAGGGGTGTGCAGAGATTAAAGCCTATCTGGAAGCTCATTATTCAGGAAGTTCATGATATTCATTGACCATCTATGAAATGTTCCTGGTCTAGTGGTGGGTGGTTGGCGAGCAGCATGAAGAGAAGCCAGGAGCTTTGCGTGTTCTACAGCTCTCCAAACAGCATGGGAAGCCAATCCTTGCCCAGAGGCACAGGTCATGGCAATGATGGAGATCTTATTTCAGAAAAATACTGCTGGTTGGTTCCAGCAGAGAGCAAAGCAGAGCTTGGGTCATGCCAGGATGGGAGGTTCAGAAAGAGCAGCAGCGCTGCATGGAGCACCAGTTGACTATGGGGCTGAAAACACTTTTACAGGGTGAGGGAGCCACAACAGCTGCTACCGTGCAAACCACCACGTGGAGCTCCAGGCGAGCCTCAGAGGTCCTGAGAAAGTATATTACTGGACTGCAGAGGTTCATAATACTTCAGCATGAATCACTCAGCTCTTAATAACCATTTTCATCACTGTTGTAGAAAGGATGCCACAGAAATCAGCTCGCTGACACAAACGCTTTCCTACACGGAGCAGTGCATTTCATAACCATGGTGTGATAACTGAGGTTACCCTGGGAAGGATTGTAGCCTGGGAATCAATGAATACTGCGAGATGGTGAGTTGAATTCATTTACATTGTTCTCTAAGTAACCTGCTGAATAAAATGCTCAGTGGTGTGACTCATCTCTTGGTATCTAGATAAATACAGATGTAAGTAGCGATGTATGTCCAAGAATACTGAACTTAAGGTCTCTCTTCTAAAATTATTATCCCTTGTAGCTATGAGCAAGCCAAGGAAAAATTCACCAAGTAGTTTATTTTTAATTTAATATATTTAATATTAATATATATTTAGTATATTTTTAATTTCCTCTGTATATAAATGCCATGAATTGTTAGCTGATTTTTATTTTATATATTACCGACCACTTACTTCATTTCTACTGCTAATCAAATAAATCATTATGAAGGCTTCTGCATAAAGAGAAATGAGACTATAAAACAGGCACAAAATTGCATAGCTGTTGAATAGACACTCTCTTAAATAACCAACACACAACAAAGATGAATACAGTTCCTCATAAAATACAAAGTCCAGCAAAGTAACATGAAATGCAGTACTGTAAGAAGAGCAGCACAGTGCGGCTACAATTTCAGTAGTGCACCCAGCTGTACTGGTGGCTTTATATCTCATGGGGCTGTAATGCTGATAGATGGGTTGAGCTGGCAGCAGAGTGAAGGTCTCCTCTAGCCTATCCCCATACCACAATGCCCCCAGAGGCTTCTGGCCATCCTGGAATAACCAAGGATGGGCAATTTGGGATCGTTTAGCTGTTTTTCCACATTGTTTCTCAAGAAGAAGCACAGCACAGTCTGGGACACAGGAGAAAAGGCTGTGGGTGAAAAGCAGGCGACCTGGCACGGAGGTGAGCAGAAAGTATTTGATGACTTTAACTCCAGGCATGTTCCTTGCTAAAGCCAATAACAAATGTTTTGCAGCATATCCACAACAATGATTTGTCAGCACTGCTTAATTGCTTCTGCCATGAATTAAATTATCCTGGTGCTCTTGTTAGCAATTCCTTGATAACATCTGTTCAACAGGAGGTTTCTAAGCAATGATAACGATCTAAGGAGTTCAGCAAATGGCTTCCTCAGCTGGCTGCTGCACTCAGATCTGTCTCCTGAATTTTTATTTAAACCAGGCTGAAACATGAGCTGTCTCTTCCCATACGAAATAAAACCCAGACAAGCTAGGATGCCTTGCAGAGCTGGGTTTAGAGTTGTTGAGTATACTGAGCAAAGTGAGTACGCCGAGTATCGTTGAGTAGACCATTTAACAGCAGGAAAAACCGGCATCAGTGAGAACTTTATGGGAAAATGGCTCAGACAAGAGAGCTACCAGCAATCTCTGCCATTAAGCTGACAGCTGTGTTCCAGGGGCAGTGGGCAGCAGCTTGGTGGGTGGCTGAAGCCCTTCTCATGGCCGCCTCCATGAGGCTGCAAACAGGCAAACTGAGATGAGTCCACAGGGTCAGGGGATGCCCTTTGTAAGAGGATGTATGGCTTCAGTACCGCACCACGCAGGCAGCACAGACACTATGGCTGGAGTTTGAACATGGGCTTCAGGCTGGGAGGATTTGGTTTTTCTTTCTTGGTAGCACTCTTGATTCATCCTTTAGCTTGCTTACTTCAGCTTTCCTGAGGGCGGCTGTAATTTTCTGGCTGGACTTCCCATATAACATGTTTCATCAAGCAATCTTGCAGTGGCTAAACACGGGAGACAACCTTCAGCAATTGATCTTGACCTATGTTTTGACATGGGATCAAATCTCCAGAACTGGAGCCAAAATCTGACATTTTATTGCCTGTCCACTACATGTAAAACTTTAACATTAATGGGATAATTCCCCTCACATTTTTATCACCACAGCAAATTGGTGGCACATATGCCTATAATTGTCTAAAAGCAGAGATACCAAATGCATGCAGAACATTTTAAAATAGAAAGGCTTTTGAGAGAAATCAGTCTGCAACGTTGTGCAGAACATGGATTCAACTAGTACAAAATTGTGTAATTGCAGATATTTTCTCCTTTTTCCTTGACCAGTTTCAGTCCCTATTTACAAAGGCAAAGGTAGAAAAATAATTAATACTTGCAAGCACTTTAACTAGCTGGCTCTGCTAGTCTGAGGCTGTACATCTCTGTCTGAGCTTGAGGAGGATGTTGTCTGCAAATGTTTTAAGTCATCTGTTCTAAGAAATCCAACCTCAAGCCTTATTTGCTGTGTCACTTAATCACCTTTGCAAAACATCACCCCATCACCTGCCTGTGAAAGTTTTGGCGCTGAATGAAAAACACATGCAAAAAGGTCTGTCTTCAGCCCTCCACCCTGGCACCTTCCAGGGCTTTCCTCTTTTTTTGAAGAGCATCCCTAGAGAGGCTCTGCAGGCAGAGTCTTCCTTATTCTGGCTGTGGGTATGTTCAGAAGATACAGATGTGCTCAGAGGAGTCACCAGACCTTTGGAAAGCCTCTCAAAATGAGACTGGAAATAAGGATTACCTAAAACACCTGGCAAAGGAAAGGCTCAGAGGAGTTCTGTGGTTTTGTGCATTTAGTGTCTGGACATGGGCATTCATGTCGACAGAGCACCAGATGTTCATGTCATGGACCTGGGGTACTAGCTCCTCTGTACCTCTGCCCACCACTGCCTGGAGCACAAAGCTCATCCTTAACCCCGTACCGCAGAAGGCTGGGACTCAAGTGATGGGGTCAACAGTTTTAGGTGGGCTTTCAGCACACCTGCAAGATGTTTTAGACACTTCTGAGAGCAGGACACTGTCTCTGTCAATCTGGACTTTCTCTCCTTCACCTTCATGAACACCACCAGACCCAGCAGGTTGGGGAACCAGGGCTGATTTCCCAGGGAAAAAGTTTGATTTCAGATCCAGGAGGAATGACCTTTGCTTTTGTCAGCTGAATCCTCTCCACATGGAGGATGCCAACAGGGATGGCCATGTGTTTGGCCACACGGTGAGGAACAGGCTGTACAAACAAGCAGCAAGGCCCTCGGTTCCTGGGGCCGCCAACCTTGTAGAAGCATTCATTTTGAAAGAACAGCAGTTTTATTAGATAGCACAAACACGGCAAAATGTGTTGGCTGGCACCAGACAAGGCATATCAAAGAGGAGAATATCCAGATTGGTAAAGGTGGCAAATAATCATAGTTTAAAATCACGTACACCAGGAAGAAATTCTGTTTTCAGTGATGCAGAAACAACTTTCTCAAAACCAGTACGTTTGCATCAGTGTTGTCAAAAACAACACTTTTGGCCCATAAATGCCTACAGTGACTTCAATACTGTAAAAGTTTATATAGATTTTTAATAGGAGTTAGACTGGATAATAAACATTTTCCTAATATTGCTAATGAGAAATCTGAGTCAATAACCATAACATACTTCTGTCTGTCTCTTCAGCATTGCTTGCACTGCATCGTGAATTATGAATGCACAAATTAAGCTTGATAATACGCATAATTATGATTCTGTAAGAAAAGCAATGGTAAAGGGTTTCTGGAATTCAAATGTCTGAGCTGGTGCTACGTATGTAATACCTGCTTAGGCAACAGCAGTTTCATAGATAAGCTTCTTAATTAAAAAAAAAGTTTTTAAAAGTATAGAGAATAACAGAGGTGCAGACTGGGGCTTCTTGTATAAATACCACCCTAATGCCACAACAGCACGGAATTGTCCTCTTTGGCAGGAGCAACTGAAAGTCTCAAGAAAGCCATAGACTGTCTGGTTTACCCTGAAACTGATAGTTTCCTCTCCCTTTGTCTTTTGAAACTTCAGCTAGTCTTAATCCCAGACAGCCAGAGCGACAGAAGCAATTGCCAAGGAAACAAAGGACATGCCCAAACAGCACCGGACTCCAACTCCCCTGGCAGCCAGCAGCCACTTTGCAGGTTTGCTGTGCAGACCAGAAAAACAGCAAGCAAAACACAGACATGCCTGCTGCTAATCTCCCAAAAATCCTGTCCCCTGGGAGCAGGCAAAATGCTTTAAATTAAAGTAAGATCTGAAAAGTGCACAAAACTTGCCTCCTTAGCATGTTGCAGCAGAAGCAGCCAGGTAGAGGGGCCACCAGGTGTCCGGTCGATGGGGACTGCTGCTGCCGAGAGGTTTGTGTTTGCTCCTGTCTCCAGGAAACCCTGGTGCCTGCTCTGAGGAGAAATTGTGCTGAGGATTAGTAGCTGTGTTTCTCTTGCATATCCCATCTAAATTGCCGTTCTCGAGTCATGATCTCTCGTCCTCATCCAGGAAAGGGTGGTGGGGCTGAGGAGCTGCTGCTCTCCCAGCCTGGCAGGAGAGGAGCCATGTGGGGGTACTGGGGGTGATGAACCCTCCCCAGCAGCACTGCACTGGCTGCCCCATGGTGGGGTCTTGGCCCCATCTCTGGAGGTGTGTGGGTCCCTCCGCCTCTAGCTGAGAAGACCGCTTCAGCTCCATGTTCACCTACCCAGGAGAACTTTGGTGCAGTGGGTTGCCCTTCAAGTGAAATATATAATCACAGGTGAATAAATTACAAGTGATTCAGGGAGCATGTTGGCACATTTGCAGACAATTTCCCCAAGACAAGCTGCACAAGACCTGACAAGAACCTCTTCTGAATACTGTTGTCATTACTGTTCTCCTAGTAGTTGCGGTGTCAAAGCAGTGTCCAAGGGCTCGAAAGCTGATTTGGCAGAAACACCCAACATCATTCTTCATTTCCAGGTGGGCTGGAGAAATGTAAAATGAAATGTAAAATTTAAAATGTAAAATGAGATGGATGGCCAAGAAATGGTAAATGTTGCTGTTCCTATGCAAGGTCTTGCACGCAGGGCAGCTGGTGGCAAGATGTAAGGGCAGGGCTGCACGTATGTTGTACATATCATCAGCAGCATCTGGAGGTAAAGAGAGGGATCAGACATGAACAGATCACAGCATAAATGATCAGAGAATTGCATTTGACAGCCCTCTCCGTATCAGTGAAATCTTCTAGTGTTTTGCTTGTGTTATGCAGTGTGGATGTGCAGGGGACAACACAGAGCTAATCATGTCAAGATGCAAAACGCAAAAGGACAGTCCCTTCCTTTTTGTTGATGCTTCTGCAAATAGAAAATGACTGTGATTTTCTACAAACATATGTCAAAAGCAAGAGCTGAATATGTAAGAAAACTAAAAGGCCCTTAAGGAAATATCTCTGAACATAAGCAATATTTTAGCTTGAGAACATGGCCTACAAAGCAGTTTAAAACCTTCTGTGACACTGTAGAGATACAGCATCATATAGTGACAGCTGGATGGCTCCACTAGGGCAACCAAAACGCTCCACAACCGAACATCTGGGCACCCATTCTCAGCTCTGTTCTGGTGGAAACAACCTGTGAAACCATCCTAATGCAGCATTTGGAAGTTCAGCAGTGCTGGAAGCACTCTGCGAGAGGTGAGAGTCCTGTCTCATAGCACCCATTTTGGGAAAGATGGTGTGAAAATCAGCCTCCTAACTGAAATAAATCTGCCTCGTGACTCCTCTGGGGGTGACACAACCCCAGGCAATATCACAGCACTTTTCTCAGAGAACAGGCAGCATTTTGCCATTAATTTGGATAGAGGTGAACCAAGTCCAAAATCCACTGCAACTGACTGCTTACATTTATTTCTGTGCCCTATCTGATCCCTAAGGATCTCCTTTCCTCTCTCCAAAATATAACCTTCTCAGATGACCAGAAGAGGAACTCCATACACACTTTATCAGTTGCTGATGGAAAGGAACATCCTAGAAGTAAGGATATTGCCTAATTTATCAACCAAACTGAAGGTTAGCTATTATTAGAAACTCAGATCCATTGAGTACCAAGGCTTGCAAGGAAAGTTTGTCTATAGAAAATAAGATAAAAAACTGAATTAATCACCAATATATAACAGAAGTTATGTCATGTTTTAAATAAAGAGTTAAAATTATTTATGTACATTTTCCAAGACTTATTTCAAGACTTTCTGTGCACCTCTCCAGCTAACAGAAGGTTTAACCTACTTCTCAGACAGAAGGTAGATATATATATATATATATATGCTCCTTATATATATAAATATATAATCATAGAATCATCTAGGTTGGAAAGGACCTTCAAGATCATCAGGTCTAACCGTTAACCTAGTGCTGCCAAGTCCGCCACTAAACCATGTCCCTAAAATATTCCTTTATGCTCTTTCTATATATATATATGTTTCTTTCACACAACAATGCTGTGCAGAGGCATAACAAATAATGATCAATAGTGGGATGATAAGATTGAGACAAGGAAGACCCTGAGAGCAATCATCTTAAAAAGGAAGAGTCAGAGCAGAAGTTTCTCATGGGGAGTCAGACGCTCACACTTTCTCCTTTGCCTCTTGGAAAAGGAGGAAGTGGGTTTTTGGTTTTTGTTCCTGTTTTTCTACCCATGGAGTAAATCTGAGCTGTGTTCCCAGCCTCGAATAACTGTATTTTGGTGGCAAACAGAACTCAGTAAAAAGTGCTGAACAGAGAACCTGAAATCTAGCCAAAAGCCAATATTTCGCTTGTTGAGGGGAATCCATAGAGAAGACACACTAACTGAAAACTGTTAAAATGTGGCAATAGCTATTGTATTCTGAATTTTTATCAGGGAATGACCTTGAGAAGTACTAAGGCAACCACACGCATTTGGGCTTTCTGGAATATGTCCTCAACTTGTTGCTCCCTTAATGGATCCCATGGGTTTTGGACAACATTTGCAACAAAACACAGAAAAGTGATGATCAGGAAATCCTGACTGCCTGAGCATAAGAAAAGCTTGAGGTAAATAATTATAATAACAAATTATCTTATTTACAGCACTGGTCTCTCTTTCATGCCAAAAATTTTATTGCTTGAATTGAGTGGTGGAAATTCTTTTCCCAAACAGAAGAATTAAGAAAAAAATTAATCACAGTTAGATATTAAACTGAAAAGCCTTAAGTTACATTGGAAAATCTGTATTTTCCAATAAAGAATTATCTCTCTTAAGTTACTTCTAAGCAGCTGTAGTAAGAGTTTAAAGATATAATTTTTGTTACTTATTAAAATACATTCTTATTGATATACCGTCTTTTAAAAAAGAGGAAAAATCCAGACTTGTATAGCATTGGATAAGGGGATTTTTTTTTTTTTATAGCTCCTCCCAAGAGGAGAAGGAATGTACTCTTAACAAATATTGTTATGGACTTACTTTAAATTCATTTGCACTGGAAAATATTTCAATGCTGTAGTGTGATCTGTCGACATCTGAATATTAGAGTAAATATTATTGAAATAAGATAGAACAGCCTATCCTAAAGCAGGTAGGACAACGGGGTAGTGTCACTGTTTTCTTAAGTTAGTGACTGAAACAACCTGGTTTTTAGGCATCTATTTGGTGGAGTGGCACCCAAGCTGCTGGGCTGGGTGGGCAGGTCTCCATGGTCCCTGCAGACCAGCTGCTAGCGCTAACCTTTAAAAGACATAACGAGAGGTCCCTCTTTGCCCAGCAAGGGCCAAGCCCTCCAGGGCTGGTGCAGTAAAGCAGGTTGTGTTGCAGTCCTCCACTGGCACCTTCAAAGTCTTCTAAAGATCTTGCCCTAACCCTTCGGTGCATCTCGAGGCATTTCTTCTCATGCCTTTTCAGTCAGTGGGAAGAAGCAGTAGGGGATGTAGAAATACTCTGCTAGTAGTTTCCGCAGTGTTAGATGACACTGAAGCCAGAGGATGGATTTATAAGGGTCTGGTGTAGGTTTGGGTTTGCTGTTGCCCCAGGGAGAGCATGAGTGATGGGCTCCTGGCGTCCGACACTGCCCGATGAGACCCTCTGCTGCATTTTCCCCAAATGACAGTAAGATGAAGAGTGGTGATCATGGTGCCTGTGACAAGTTGCATTTTCAGACAGATGGGCTCCCATGTATCTTGTACCTCAGCAAACTCTCTGGGGACCTGGCAGAGCTGCCGGATAGCCATGTGTTTCTGAAGGCAACCCCTCATGGCAGGCTCCATCGTACTATGTTTAGTGTGAGGATGAACAGATGGGCTGTTCGCATAGCGCGCGTGCAGGCTGGATTCCCTCAGTGTGAAAATAATGCATATCTCGTCTAGATGGGGTTTAAATGGAGACAGGGAGGATTCTTGTGGAAGAGCTGCTTGGCTTTTCCCATGCTGGGTTTTCATTGATGGTGCACTTCTAACGGGAAGGTAGGCTGCTCCAAAATCAGGTTCCTTGGAAGCTGTCCATTTACTGCAACTTTTCTCAATCATATCCCTGTGTTCTGCGTAGACAGTATTGTCTGCTCCTGTGTGTGGAGTCCTGAACTTGTATCTTTGTTTCTACCCTCTCCAGTTATTGGAATTTATTTTAGTATTTTATTCTTTGATAATTATCAATGCAAATTAGTGCAATTCTTTCTCTGTAGATAGTTCAATAAGCCACAAAGTCAGTAGGAGCAAAAATAAAAATGCAAATTTTTAATATTCATTTCAGTAGTCACCCATATAAATTGATCAGCTAAATCCTTCCCATGTTATTTAAAGAAAGCTTTTATTTATGATGTTGGAAAATTTGAGTAGCAAAATAAGGAGTGGGCTCCCGTTTGTGTAAGAGAAATCCAAACTTCAGAAAAGCACACTGTGTTTAAACCACATACATACAGCATGGCTAGCTCAGAGGTGGACCTGAGTGTTGTGCAATTTGTGACATAAACCAGAGAACATCGGGCAAGGGAAAAACCCACAAAAGATAATGAAGGTTTGATCTTAAAGTTGATGGCTTGTTCAATCTCATGGTTTTTTTAGCACAGCCGTGCACAGAAGGAGGTGTCCAGCAGGCAGGAGCAGAGGGCAAGGTGAGGTGCTGTCGCAGGGCAGAGGGGCTGTTGGTGGAACCATGGTGTGGCTGGGTCCCTGCTGTGGGACCCAAGAACTCCTTTGGCCCCAAGCTCCCCAAAGCCAGCAGGAGTCCACCAGCACCACAGGGCTCAGGATAGGGACCCTGGAGAAACCCTCGGGAGGAAAGATCAGAGGCAATCACTTGCACAGGAATCACCAGTGTGCAGTCTGTAATCACTCAAGAGACTGGGGTGGGAGCTAAAAAGCTACAGATACTTACTTTTTTTTTTTTTTTTTCCTTTTTTTTTTGGAATCAGATGGATTACTTGCATCTGAATAGTACCAGGCTTTCGACTGCTCCAAAGGAAGACATTGTATTTGTCTTCAGTTGGGAGCAGCCCATTAGTGCAGACCTCCTCTGTGAAGTCAGATTTGATGGTTGGGGTTTTTTTCCACATTCCAAATGCAACTAAAATTATCACTGTTTTTAGTTGAATGTAAAATCTGGCAATTCTTGCTTCTGTAAGTAAGAATCATGACATTCTTTTATAATTGAACATGCCAAGCTAAAAAGATGTATGTAGCAAGACTACAAAAATGGAGAGTGTCAGTGGGAGCAAAGGTGATACCACAGCAGATTGTATGCATGTACCTACCTGCTCAAACAGTGTAAACCACAAAATTTTGGAGTGTTCAGCACTTGACAATCCAGGTCACTTTATGTTAAAACATCTAGAAGACAAAGGTAGCATGATAATACCGCTATTCCCGTGCATCAGACTACTAGGTCTAGTGCGATGTGCCATTTTACTCTTTTTTATTTGCAGAATAACTAAACAGTTATTTCAGTTAGATTTTATGGCTTCCTATCTGAAGGGTATTAGCTCCACATAAGTAGGAAATGTTGTTTCAATTATCTTAGCTGGACATATGGTCATAATATTTTTTAATGATGAGCACTACAGAAGTATTTATTAAATTCAGTGAATCAAAACAAATACACTAGCATACCTAACACAGCACAATAATTAAATAAATACCACTATAAAAGAATCTTGCAAGAATATAACTGTGTTGTCCCATGATTAAATTAAGTAGAGACTTATACTGCATATGAAGCATAGTAAAGCCCAAATTTAACTGTACACAGGATACTGTAATAAGCAATTCAAATGTTGCTAATGCCTTTTTTTTTATTTGGTAGGAATAAGATGCACTTTGTAAACAAATTAAGGAACTTGATTTGATAACTTTTTTATTGTCACCTGACTCTTCTGAAGAGGATACTTTGCCTGAGGTCGGTTACATGTTATCATTGGAGAAAGATCGTTATACATTTACATTAACACAAAGATATACCTGCATAGCACAGAATTTCCCTGTGACTGTGGTCTTTTGCAGACATCACTAATACAGCCTACTCTGTTTCTCTAAGTATGTTTATTCTCGTCTTAACTTTCTATCACTGTGGAGGTCTTGGAAATTCTCCTTGAAAGTAAGAAACATGAGAAAGACTTATTTCTTGATAGAATGAGAGGGGCTGCAAATGTTTAAATTTTTGTAGAAACATGAAATTGCTAAGTAATTAAGCCTCTACCTATTTTTAACATTTTTATCCTAAGGATAGGATATTTATGAAAAGACAATATTCAGTAATAAACATAATTTTAGGGATTAGTCTGGAAATAGATTAAACATATTTAGGGGCATGTGTCAAGCTGTTAGAGCTCCCACAGTCTTTTATTACCTCTGATCAATAGTGTTGAGTCTGCAGTAGATGGGCAGGAAAATAATTTCTGCACTATGTGCTCTCAGAAATAAAATCTCCTCTGAGTGTCATCCAAGACAAAGAGATTGAGAAAGTTTTTTATTTTGTAGAAAGAAAAATAAATGTGCTCCCAATTATTTTTTCTTGTTTCACTTCAACTTGAATTCTTTCTAAGTGTGCTCTTTCAGCAGCATAGACTGCTGTTTCTGCTTTTATTACAAAAATGAGTGAACTTTCTTAGCTTTATGTATCTCCCTCAAAAAAAAAAGATTATGAAAGCTGCTTAATATTAGCATCTCTAACACTGATGATATAGAAAAAAATGTGACTGCCAACCTCAGTTAATCCTAAAAGGAGAACAACTATTGCAGCTATTACTGGGATTACATGTGTGCAGCGGGGAGGGCATGTTTGGTACAATGCTGTAAAAGACCTCACGATAGACTAATCCCCATATTATCAGCAAAAGTGCTCTGTCATGAATATATGAGGCCTGCATCTAAGACATAATAAAGATGTAATTTCACATTAGTAACATAATGACGTTGTTAAACAGACTGTTTTAAATACAAAAAGTTTTTGAATACACTGTTTTGTAGTTGCTAGTCTTGTGTAATTGATCCTATGGTATATTTTTATCAATGATTTATCAGTCTCTGTTTGAATGATACTAGCACTGGACATATACACTCAGAACTTTGAAGTTTGGCCAAGTGACTAAGACATGTATCAGGACTGGACAAGCAACTCTAAAATAGGCCACCCTTCCCATAATCTCCTCTGTAATTCAAAATCATTTGTTGTTCCAGTTTATGCTTTAGGAATGGAAAACGCTTTATGTAACGAAGCTCAGCGCAGTGAGTTTAAGTCCCTTTCAAAAAAACAATTTATTTATCACCCTTCCAATCTTTGCTGGTCCTCGTGGCAGGCAGCTGTAGGAGAGAGCAGGATCAGACCAGACAGGTTGTCACTGGCCACTGCAGGTAACGAGCAGCTCTGGCTTCGAAACCTACTCATGTGTGCATGAGGACATCTTTCCATTAAGATGTTGCCTGTGTGCTTTAACTCAAATATTATGCTGCTTACTTAGGCAGCTGATACTGTACTCATCCCTCATATTTATTGTAGGAATGGTGTCACAATTACTTTAGAAACTGCAGTGCTTGCAGTGGTTGAGGCAGGGTCAGTTTTAGCATGTTCCCCTCTTTGGTCAACACTTACCTTGTATTTCAGTATTATTTCTTTGAGAGATTCGGTGAAAGCCTGAGACAGCCTGTATAAACTCTAATACAGAATGACTCTCTTGACAGCCATGGAGAAGAGCAATTAATGTAGTTTAAAGCTTGGAGTAATAAAAGTATGAAATCATCTCCACAGAGAGAGTGGACATGTAGTCATGTTCCTCTGAAGTATCTTGAGACTCACAAAAAATGACAAAATGAAAGAGCCTTTTTTGGTTAGTGAAGAAACAGTAGAAGTTGGCTCAGAGAAATTTATCTTGTAATGTAATTGAAGGAAGCAATTTGGCTTAGAGTTGATGATAGAAATTAAATATTTGGGTTGAATATTTTTCAATCAAAAAACATAGAATATTTTGTTGCCAAAGAGTAAACCAAATTTGATGAAAACTGGCATAGAGTCCAGGATGAAAAAAAGTGCAAAGAAAGATAAACATAGAGGAGCCTAGGAGCCTTGCCTAGACACCACCAACACGAAAGCAGTGAAAGCTGCCAAAGAAAAGAGGAGCTTACCCATTGCCATCATGCTGGATGGAAGTAGAAGAAAGAACTCTCAAACCCTGTCCCTGTTCCAGAAAAACAAAGTACCAGAATTAGACATGGTTATCAAAAATATCAACCCTCCTCACAACTCAAAAATGACTGACTGAGTCTCTTAGGAGACACCTCTGAGTGTATTGATTTCACATTGTTCTTCCATTTATAGTTCAGGGTTTTTTGGCTGAACATAGTGATGCCTAACAAGAATTATGCAATATTATCCAGAGGAAGAAAAAGCTGCTATGAAAATCATATAAAGTTTTGTTGCACTTATAAATAATGCTTCAGAAGATCCTGTCTTTTTAACTGATTTTTGTTGAAATTGATGAAACATAATGTAAATATAAATTAATATTTTAATTGTACAAAAAAGTATACTGAAGTATACACAGTATAATGAAGGCAATGATATTTAGCTCTTCTAATGACATGGCATTTCTGTTACATTGCTTTGAACATTTAAGTCCCTGTCAATGACAGATCATCTGCTTATGAAGATCAGAAGGAGGTAGGTATTATGCAGTCAATTCAGATGGAGGTGTTTATTACTAATCCTCTGTGATGTTTAGTTAAGCATTACTAAGTAAACATCTCACCAACACATTTTCCCTAAAATATAGGATATTTAATCTACTTACCACACGTCAAGTAACTTTTCAGTGGAACTATCATTCCAAAAGAAATCGATGGGCGAATCCTCCAGACTTTTGGAGGCCACTGATCTGATGTCCCTTTCCCTCTGTTTCTTTCAGGAAGTCACACAAGACACAACCAAAGGCAGCCAGTAGCCTCCTCTGCTGTTCAGGAAGAACTGACGTATCCCTATTCCCATCCCTAAGCAGTGGTAGGATAGCTGGGGTAACCTTAATTCCTGGTGCAAAGTATAACAGAGAGGGCTACATTATTTTTTCCTACCTGACAGTGACTTTTCAAGCATGGTAAACATGGAGAACTACTTTAAAAAAAGAAAAAAATTCAACATTGATGTATTCCAGGCACAAAATGACTCATAAACTCTTTTATTGTTGTAACACCTCTTTATCATTTGATCAATATTCTATATAGGAAATCTGTAAAGGACTAGATTTGTCCTTTCTATGGCTTCTTTATGCTGTTCCAAACCACCTGGTGTCAGGTGGTGGTCCACACATTTATACAGATACTGGATACAGTTATCTTCTTGTACATAACAAGACAGTGAACTCCGTTGTGCATGCTCACTAAGAAAAATAGGTCCTGCATGAAAATGTCATTTATCATATTATTAATTCAGATGAATGTTTGAAAATGTCTAAGAAGGTTTCATCAGCTGCAATAAGAAAAACTCACTAGAAATTCGTCCAGAATATTGCTACTTTTATTGTCCTCCAGCTGGGCTTAACCCTGAAGTGCAGGTTGACCTGAATTCAGCTAAGAGAAATGTCATTTTGACTTAGTCCAAACAGGCATCATCCAGCACGCTGCCCACACCCAGGCAGGCTGCACAGTCTGGAGATCTCGGTGGATGGCAGGTTATGTAGGTCTCTGCAAGGAAGCAGCACTTGTAAACAATCCCCTGTGAATTCTAATTAGAGGAGCTGTGAAGCAGTGGCAATGATGGATGTGGACAGCGGGCTTTCTCAGCATGTGACGGTCCATTTTTATTAAATAAGCAAAATGTGCAGCCTTGTCCACACATATTGCTGATCTCAGTCGAGTTTCACAGGGCTGTTTCAGGTGGCAAAGGTGTGTGTTCCTGTTGCAGAATTACTTTTGTAGCAGTGAATTTACTAATATACACAATAGTCTCCTCTAAGGTATCCTATACTCACATTGTATTTCTGACAAAATGTAGTCCTTTTCCCAATAGACACAGCCATCAAGTTTTGGACAAAATAATTATTGGCAGTATTTGGTGATTACTCATTGTTTTCCACCTGACTGTGAAAGACTGACTTAATTAAGCCTCTCAACCTCCCTATGAAGTAAGTGTTACATTAATTAAAACATGCATAGCCCCGGAAAGCCTACTGCACATCTAAGAACTCATATTGTAACAGAACAAAATACAGGTCAGCTTTCTGTACATTAATGAAACCAGATGAGAAATGGATCTGCACATCAGCTTATTAAAGCGCTCAAAGTGAAAGGCAGATAAATGCTTTTTATGGGCTATATTCCACACCATCATTTTCCATTGGAAATCCATACCAATAACACGAGACTATGAAGAGCAAGCTAGAAAGATCTACTGTAGAACTCAGAATAAAAGGGAAGAATATGGACTTTTAAATCCACCTGGGGTTCTTTTTTTGGAAACTAATTGGTCAGTCTTTCTTAATTTAAAAATAAAAATGATGCATATCACAGGGAGCATGAATTTTACAAGATGATATTTTATTCTTTCTGTTTAAAATCACAAGGGAATGACTGTCTCAGGAACAGGTGGATAAATTAGCTTTGGAGGCTAGCAGATGAGGGTCATGACAGACTAGGCACCTTCAGCATCCCACTCCTTGTGATCAGTGATAAAGAACATTATCTTTATTTATTCATATTGCATTTTTTCCTAAACAGTTTTCAGGCCAGCTGAACAACCTGCCAAGGGATTTTTTCAGAGAGGAAAGATCCTAGTCTATAGCACCTTCCATCTCAGATGTTTTGGGTCACTAGTGTTACCCCCGGGTAGTATTACCACTAACCCAAAACATTGGAGATGGAAGATGCTATATCCTTAAAGCCCTTTAAAGTACAGTGTTAGTAAGAATATGCATCCAACCCATATTGCAGCACAAGGGAAAAAAAAGCAAACAGAAAGGAGTGTTCCTGTGTCCTGTAGTTATTTTTGGGCTTACTGAAGACATTGCAACTGCTTAATAGACGAGATATTTTTTGGGCATATGTACAAGGTTTTCTTCACAAACACTCAATTTAGAAGTGTAATTGCTCTTCCATGAAAGCTGACATGGGAGGTGGTGTTCTGTACAGCAGCGTATCAGTGGGGTACCATAACACAAGCCTGCACGAGACCTTTGGAAACAGGAATACATTGGTTTGACAACGGTGTGTAGAAATGCAGGTGGGATTCAACTGGGGTGCCCTTGCTGGCACTCCATGGGCTGCAGGAGACCCCGGCTTCCCACAGTGCCTCAGCAGGGACCTGGGGACCCCAGCACCTCCCAGCCCAGCATGATCCACACTGCTGGGAAGCTGCCTCTGAACTGGGACTCTCACAGACATCCAGGGTTCCCAGGATTTTGGACATGCAGAAGGGGTTCATAAACCCTGGGCACTGCAGCCCACCGGACAGCTTTGCAGCTTGGGCACCCTGGTGTAAATTAACTTCCAGGTTTTTCTAAAATTATTCTGGATGAGTTTTCTGTATGTGCCAGCGTATAGTTAAATGCCTCAAGGTCAAGTGATCAGGCATTCATATCATGGTATAACTCTGCACATCATTATGTAAACAGTGCACACCAACAACACTTCAAGAGCACAAAGTCTACAAAAATGAACATTGCAGTAGTTGCCTGTGATCCTTGCTTGTAGTTATTTGTACATGTATTTTAAATACAATTCAATCTTTTTTCATCAACTTGTTTCATAGACTGTAGTCTCCATTTCAGGAATGCATTATGCATCAAGTGATTCCCAGCAATATTCAGTCATCCATTAGCCCTTTTGATTTATTTGAAAATGTTCACATTAATTTCATTAGACAAAAATTAATTTTTCTATGCATAATTAACTCTTTGATCAGCTGTTGTCACTGGTTCTTTGAGAAAAACACATAAAAAGGGCCCCTTATGGAAGAGAAATCATTAAACCTAATTCCTAATTTCCCACCAATGACTGTGTTTCTCATGGATACTTTCAAGGATGAAGAAAAAATAACCAAGAAGAAAAAAGAACCAAGAAAAAAAGCACATCTGTCACAAGTAAGAAACAAATGAAATATCTTTTGAAAAAATGTCTTTAAATATCTGTGTAGTGTAAGCAAGCAGGGAAATGTGCAAGTGTTGCTTAGATGGATTTTACTTTTTTACTTTTCATCATAATATTCCCTAAAGTGTTCTGACACTTTAAACTTCTTAAATCTGCCATTCAGAGTTAAAATGTGGTATGACAGACTGTAGGACTGAATCCGTCAGAATTTCTGATTTCACTTGAAATGAAAAGGCAAAGACAACTCTGAAAAAGCAAACAAGTCAAAAGAAGAGTGAATGAGAGAGATGAAATAACACCCAGAAAGGAATAAACAGAAAGAGGCAGAGAGTAATCACAGTGCTTGAGAGGATTAGTGGGAGTGAAATGATGGAAAAGGTATGTGGGCAGTGAGAGCACTTACAATGTGGATAAGAATGTATCATCACAAGAGGAATCTGGGTATCAGAGGATGAAGGCAGCTTGCTCAGCTCCCATATTTTGGGATGCTGTTGGAAGAGCATATCGTGCTGTAAGATAGAGCTGTAGCTCAACACAAATATGTACCCTTGAATGCTTGTTATACCCCACATCTGCCCACGATGGCCCGAAGGAAGGAAAACACATGCTTACCATGCTGCTCCACAGGGACCGGCAGAAGGAACAAATCCCTTTGGGGGAGTTTATCATCCTGCAACTACTCGACCTATAAAAGCAGAGAAGGCAGCATGGTATTAACCTTTAAAGACCAAATTCTTCCTGTGCAAACCATAAGGTGTGGAAAATCTTTCAAGTAAAACAGTAATTTCTTGTTTCCTTACAAAGTCCATAAAAGAACGGGTGCTAAGGAAGCCTCTCGTAGCACAACCAAATTTGGTTGGTCCTAGAAGAGAGGATCCATGCTTGTTTTCTGAACACCAGCTACTTTGGCTTTTTATATAATTCCAAAGTCCTGACATAAGTAGCCTGTACAATTAGGGGTGGCCCTTCCCAGGGAAAGGTGTGGGACTGATTTTGCATGCAGCACAGCCATCAGACAGCAATTCTGCTCCCCTGTTCTCTTAAAAACTTGTCCTTGTTCAGCAGAAAACATGGCAAAAATTGGGGGAAACACAGGTGAACCCTTCTGAGCTCTGGGTTTCCTCTGTGTACATATAAATATACACACCTATACGGGTATAATTCCACATATCTAGTGGGAAAAAAGTGCCTTTATATAAATAATACACAAATAATACGCTATTTATCATATTCAAGAGGTAGTTCCTTGCTTCAAAATAAAAGTTAATTTCTTTCACTTGAGAATATTCCCATCACAGATGATATCAATTCCCACTACTACACCAAGCAGATCATCTTGCATAGATATACTTTTTTCTTTCTAACTCCTTGTTTTCAGCTACTCTACTTTTTCTAAATTTCTGCTTTTCCAACTGAAGTTCTCTGATCATAACTTTCTAGGCAAAAGGGATTTCTTAAATTATTTGATCAAAATAAGAACGCTGTTCTGTAAAGTAGCAGGCAAGGGTTGGGATTACTTACTCTGCTGCTGAACAACGGGTAAATTTCCTTTTAATAGCTTTACAAGCAAAATTACTTTTATGTTCTGCAGAAAATTAGTTTACCTGAATTGAATTATGAAGCTGCTGCCAGATTAGAGGGACAATTCCTCTCCTCTTCTTTGACTAGACCCACTTCTTCCGTCTTTCCTCCCCAGGACCAGGTAAATAAGTGAAATGTTCTGGCATCTCCTTATGTCCTTCTAGTGAACACACTATAAACCTGAAAACCAAATAATTGCTCATTTGCAATACTGCTTGGATGCATTTCATGCAGCAGAAACCTCAGCAGTGTGAGAGTCCTTTTTTGCATCTTCTCTACTTTTGCTGAAAATAGATTATAACAAAATATAGGGAAAAATCAGATTTATTAATTGTTTTCATTTGCAATGCATCAGCTATACAGATACACAGAGATAAACAGAGATACCACATTGGCTCCCAAAGATGGCATAAATTCTGAAATGCTGAAGTTTTGAAATAGGAAATAGTTCTGTATTTTTGTGTGCTGTTGTTTAAATGCTTAAAATTGATAAGGAAAATGTCAGACAGAGCTACTTATATTAATTCCATCACCTTATAAAAGCATCAAATCACTTTCCACAAAGTAACCACGAGTTACTGCAACTGCGATATGCCCCAGTGATACACTAACAATGCATCAGCCCAGCTCCATGATGCTTCACAATTCAACAAATGTGAATGGGCCAGAAACTTTCAGCAATGCTTGAGTACTGCTTTCTGAGGCTTTCTAGTATTCCCCAGTGTATAAAATTGTTCAGCCAGAAGTTAAAAGGTTTTTCAGCTTCATCTTCAGACAGAGTCTGTTTCACATCTATTCACAGATGTAAAAAACCTGTTGTCTTAATTGCCTATGTGACAAACCTATAGTAATTACAACAGTTGCTTAAGCATAAAGACAATTACTTTGGTTTTGTCTTTTATTGGTGCCTTCTTGTACAAGATAAGAAGTTAGGCCTGTCTGACAATGAGCCATCTGTGATCAGTAATGAGTACAGAGAAGGGTAAGCTGTGGGTCTAGTAACACATCAGGGAAAACTGGTGCTGAATATTAGTAGGTACACCTATTCTTGACCGTGTAAGGCAAAATTCTGGGTTAACAACGGCATTTTAGAAAGTATTTGCTTGCAGTTATCTGCACATTATGAAACAAGGTCACACGAGAAGGTACATACCCAGGACTGAACATGCAAAATGGTGTGCATGTTTTGCACATTAGACCACTTGGACTTCATAAAGGTATGATCTCAGTCGCTTGTAGGTCACTTCCATGACACAGATCAGCTTCCTGAAAAATTTTGCTTGGTGGGAAAATCCCAAGAGTCATGCCTTATCTCAGTGATCAGGTAATGAGAGTTCGAGAATAATATATTCAGATGACAGTTTCTCATGGTGATCAGGGGAAAAGAATTTATTTGTGGTATGAGATTGCTGCAGTTTGAAAGGACTAGTCTTAGTTTCATACTGCTGGAAAAAGGATCTCCCCTGTCATAAGGACACATTCTTTCCAATGTATACACTGTAGAAAAGATACTAAATACAAAACATTTTAACATTCAGACATATTAAATACTTACAAAATGAATTTCAGGTGAACTGTATACATTATCAATCTCCAGCTGATAAACACGTGGCTAATGGGATTAATAATGGGCTACAAAGTCTCCCATTTCTCATAAGAAGTCCTCACTGGGAATGGATGGGGGCTCAGAAAAGGTTATATTCCCATTGTCCATATAGTAGCAGTTCTGTTGCTCAACAGCAGCTTCATTTTTCAGAGCTCTCAGACTTGTACTTTTTGGGTTCAGTTCTCAATGTGGCCTGCAGTTTGGGTATTTACACATGCAAATAATTGCACATGCAGTTAAAGTATGCACAAACATTAGTTGGTAGACATCCAGCCTGAGATTTTTCAATGCTCAACTCAAAATATAAAGCATAATAAAACATGTAAGTTTCATATAATTTTTCAGAAGATTGGATGTTCAAGCAGGTAATTAGATAATAAGTTACTACCACTTACATCTGTCATTTAAAAAGTCCAAATGCAAAAGAGTACCCAGAAAATATGACGTTGCACTCACAGCTCTGAAAATCTGTCTGTCAAGGAACATTAAATTCACCATCTGGCTTCTGCACTGTAGATGCTTTTGCAAACCCTCAAAAATCAGTTTTGTCTGGGCTTGTGCAGGATCCTGTGGCACTTTTATTGAACTTGGCTCTCAAGTAGCTGGCCACAAATTACTATGTGTTTTATCAATGTTGTAAAAATGTTTGAAATTAAAGGTTTCAAACTCTAGCTTACCTTTAAAGTTTTTTACTCCCTCTTAATATGCAGAAATTCCTCTCTGTCATGCAACTTAAGTAAATGAAAAAGTTGACATCAGAAAATAAATGGTAAAAGAAACTGAAAAAATAAAGCTCCTAAGCATTGTATTTGTCATGAGTTTCATATTGAAGTTATTAATGAAAAAAATCAAAAGAAGATCAAAATTGTATTAGACAATATTATATACAAGGGAAATACCTATTATTTTTAAAGTGTCTTTGTCCACTGAAAGTATACTGAAAGTACAGTGAGTTGTTTTAAACTATTGGGTCTAAATTAGAGATAGGGAATACAGACAATACCTGAAGGAAAAATCTAGCAATGTAGTTGGAAAATAGAGTTGGTCCAGCAGGACCATAGAGTCTTTGCTTTTCAGTACTCTAGATAATCACTGGGAACCATTTCCATGTTATTGTTGTCTATTGCAGTTTCCCTTTATCAGAAATGACACCTGCATTTCACATTGGCTGTTTTACATTTGCTACAGATGCAGGCACTAGTAGTTAGGTATTTAATTACCTATCCACACATGTGCATTCTGTCAGGGTAATACGGATCTTTAATCAATCAAAGCAGAAAGAACTTAGGATTTTATTTTTAAGACTGTCCCCACGGCATTTACATCTACATCAGAAGTCTTACTTTTGTCTGCTGCTGTATGTTTTATGTCCCCAATGAATACTGTGGATATAGTTTGGTCTAACAAAATCAGACTAATTTTATCAGATTAAGTATCTATTCTTCAGGAATGGGCAAGCCTGTGGAATATGAAACTAAATAGATGCAGAAACACATTTCACATATGTGACAGAAATTAGGGGTTTTGCATCCTCTTCCTTGTTGATACAAGCAACAGCTCTTTAAAGAGTAACTTATGTAAGGCATAAAGCAAGCCCATTGCATTTTACGGTAAAGAACCGCCAGTCTAGTCTGTAAAGCTATCGATCCAAAGTCTATATGTATATATTTCCCAGTGCGTCACATGGCCTGTGTGTGTAAGGTGTACTTGTGTTTCTTCCCCCACCCAGACGTAAGGGGGAATTAGCAGTCAGAAGTTGCTCCATCCGCCTCCGATGCACTGCCATTCCTGGAGACGTCATGGCACACCGGCCAAAAGCAATGCCAATGTTAGTTATCTCTGACTGCAGTTACTCTTCCTGGAGAAGCTCCAGTGTTTGAGACACATCTTAATTTTATACTACCTTTTCCTAGAAATTCACCCCACAGATTATCCAATATCTTCCTTCTTTCCCTGGCCTTTTTAACTTCTTATTAACATCTCACCACAGATTCTTCATGTTACTTTCTAGTCTTATTGCTCTCCGCTCCTTTTTCATTGGATTCCATCTCATGAACACTGAATTTTCTATTTCTTGTTTCATTTTGTCTTCCTCATCTGGAATCATGGAGGACTAATGACATCTGAATCTGAGCCACAGTTTTGAATTCTGTCTGACTGAACCTCAAATTTAGGCAATATACATTTGCCTAATTTGCCTGCTTGTTGTAGCAGGATTTTTTTGGAAGATCTTTTATTACAAAAACCCCAAACCACAAATCACTTCCTGAGATGATTATCTGTCATCCCCATGCTAATTCAGAAAGTGTTGTTTTGTTTTTTTTTTTTCTCATCTGTAAAATGCTCCCGAGGGAACAATGTCCAAAGGCACTTTGAAGGAACAGCCAATGCTGAATAAAACCACTTGTTTTGGTCTTTCTTGTGATGAAGACTGGGCTATCTCTGACTTTGTTTCAAATAGTGATAAATCAATCATTAGATTATAATGGTTCTTTTATTATTGATTTTGAAATGCTGAAAAACTTGAAGTTCTGTATCACACCCATAATCCCCCAATAATCAAGTTCATCAGGTTGTTTCTTTCAGAAAGCTCTAATACTCATCTAAGCACAAAATACAGATGTGGAGTTGACTGTGTACATTGTTGCCCTGAATGCTGTGTTCATCTTTGGAATCACTGGTAACTCCTAAATGTGGCTATACCAGATTTTTGTGAGAAGTCTGATAAAGAATTAATTTATAAATGAAATGTCTATGTTTATCTAGTATCTCATCTTAAGTAAAAAAAAAGAAAGTCTTTTTCTTCTACTCTGTTAAGAGCAGCATAATGTTGTAATATTTCAGATAAGTAAATAGGACTGTTTTTAAGCTTTACATATGTTATTAGTGTATTAGAACAAAATATAGTTGTGCATTACATAAAAATGCATTAAGGAAACATGATGAAAGCCTTCTTCATTTCCAACCTCAGTCATTTAATGAGTCAGTAAATGTTCTTCTTTCTCAGATCAAATGCCATCCACATGGAGATAAACATAAATTATAGGGAAACTTCAGAATAAGATCTAACATTAAAAAGCTTACTCAAATGCCAGAGGACAAAGAAAATATCCAAAATACCAACAGAATGACCAAGGTCCACAACAGGGAAATAGTTAAAAAATCATACCATAGTCACTTTAAAGCAACCCAAATCATAAAGTACTTGTGTACCAACTACCTCTCATGCAAAAATTAATTGATAGCACTTGAAATTACTAGTTATGATCTTAAAACCAGCACTGCAGTTTTACTAAATACATAAACTTCTGTCGGGTTACATTGGAATATGTATTCATGTTTAATTGCAGTTCCATTACTAAAAGAAACGCAAGCTTGTTGCAGATGCTTATTCACAATGTTATTTCCAATTTACCTTCTCCAAACTAGAACTGCAAGAAACACCTAACAGTAAGCCACAGTGAATAATTACTGGATTCCCAGAGGGCAGCCATGCCGAATGTGTCAGAGTGGGTACAGAAAACACACAAGAGGTGTAATCTGACCAGACAGGAGAAGGAGCACTGTCTTGTCTTAACCACAGTGCACCGCTGGAGGTTTGTCCGTCTTCCACTTGGTGCTGTCTGAACATCTGACAGGTGGCTCTCAGACATATTCTGCACTGGGGTTAGTTCACCTCTGAATGTCCTGTAGTAACTAAGGAAGTAGCTTCATTGACCTCCAAATCTGCTTCATATCTTGGCATGTTCCTAGCAAAGCCCTTGCTAGACCTGGGGGACGCAAGGATGAGGGATCATGGCAGGAGTGGGGAGTGGAAGTGCTCTGAAATCCTCCACCTTGACTTACAAGGCATGTTCACTGAGAAGTGAAGAAGAAGCTGAGCTCCCTCAGTACTGGAGTACACAAAGAGATGAGAGAGCTTCTCCTCTTCCACCAGCCTCCAGCCCCCTCCCCAGTGCAGGATGGATAACAAAGTGATAACCTGGCTGCGGAAGACAAGGTCTCCCTGTTGTGCAGAAAACAGAGCAGAGCAGTGACCAAGAGGCTCATTCTGCACTTGCACATATTAACAGTTAGGTGTGCAAGATGGAGCGTGTTTGGATGGAAAACCTCCTCGCACCCGTGCTGTTTGTGCTGCACAGCACGCACCTCTGGCACACGCTTAATGGAGTTTGTCCCGGTAAAACCTATGCACCAGAAGCAGCACCAGACAGCATTTCCCACTGGTATGGGACACTGCCTGACCTGAGGACTGGTCAAAGTGGCACATCTCAGGACTAAGGGCTCTGTCTTCTGCCACTGCTGACACATCCACCACAGTGTTAGCATAGCTGAGGGAGGCAGCGTTCTTGTTACTGTTTGAGTGCTAAGAAAGGGATAAAGAGATTTACTTTCTCTGGTCTCTGAGGGCAGGAGATAAGCTCAGAGCTATTTCTTCCTTCATTCTCCTGAATTCACTGGTTCTGTGGTACTAGGGGGGCCACTATGGTCAGAGGGCATCAGTGAATGTGATGGTTATAAAGATAGTTGGTGGAAATAGTTCTTTCCTTCCTGCCCCCTTTCCCAAATGTGCTTTAAGTTTGGATTAATGCAGTCACAAGGGAGATGGATAACAGATGCAGCCCAAATAGGAGCAGCAGATGGCCTTGTTGTTTATCCAGCATGCAGGTGACCAGCAGCTCTGAAAGACGCAAAGACCAGGAAAAGCAGAAAAGCAACAAGGTAAACTCAGGAAACTGTGCTCAAGCGTAGGCTCTGTAGCTCTGGGAATGGGCAATACGAGATGGCATCAGTAACTTCTGACAAGGTGGTAGTTGTTTTGGGAGCCAGAACAAAATAAAAATAAAAATAAATATTTTTTTTTAAAAAAGAATAAAAAAGAGAAGCTTACAGTAGGGAATATTCAGTTGAATAAACTAGTAATGACAGCTACAAAGATGGGTCCTAGTACTGAGGAGGACTTTGGAGATAAAAGATAAGATATAAAAATAATAATAGCTGTGGAGCATCAGAGACAAATATTGGAACTTCAGGGCTGTGATGAAAATATTATTACTCTAGGACTACTACAAGGGGCCAAGAGCAAATCGTCTGCACTGCGGCTTGAAACATGGGTTCACAAAGCCAGGAAGGTGGCAATTGAATAAAATTGCAGCTGAAAGGATACATCAGAACAAAAACTTTATTAGAGTACATTCAATTAGAGCACAGTTATACAGTTACAGAATCCTGTTTTGATTCTTAGTGCTGCCAAAAAATAAAAAAAAAAGTATGGAGACAGCCAAATTGAAAAAAAAATAAGCAGAGACAGACAAATATTCTTTCATTTAGGTAGCCTGATAGGCAGTTATTAAGAAAAAGGGTGAATTTACAGACAACCAAGGCACTAAAACTCTCAGTCAAAATTAATAACCAAGACTTTTTTTATTCGTACCAGATAGTTTTCTATGTCCTTAGACATGAAAACACTTTAAAAAATAATGACCCAGAGGAAAAATCAGGCTGCTATATACAACCAGATTTATAGTTTGCACAAGCCAGTGGAACATAGCTACTAAATTCAGGCCTGCTCCACGAAATTCAAAACATGACAACAGCAGTAGAAACATAGACAATTTTCCTAGAACAAAAGTTTTGCAAAAGAGGAGGAAAAAAGTTATGAAGAACACTAATCACTGTGTTAGGAAACCCTGGGTAGCCTGAAGGAAATAGTAAAGTGGTTTAGGAAAAAAGCAGCAATTAAGTATTTTGGGAAATGCAGAGCAGATGGATAGATAAACAAGGAAGGTCCAGGGCTAGTATACTGTTGGATCATAATATGTTCAGACTGAAATGCAGTAAAGAGAAGCATTTGAGGTCAAACAGGGACAGACATAGAACTGAACTCATTAAAATAACTTAAGAAGGCTAGACAAGATGTGTGTTTAGGATTGAAGCAATTGTATCTCAAAGTGATACTCCAGAAGTCCAGCAGTCAAGAAATATTGCTTATTACTTAAAATGCACTACTTGACTGGTCTTATATAAAGTGCAACATAAGACAAAGCAAAAAGATCCAAAGACTGAAAAATGAAATATTTACATTCTGTGCCTGAAATCACTGTGGTCTATGGAAGAATTTGTTTGGGAAAAGACAGTCTGTACAATACATAGATGTAAGTCATACGTTCAAAACCAGAAAGAATGATCATATGAATTTATATAGATTGTTTCCTTTATTATTAATACTTCCAGAATAGAAGGGAAGAAAAGAAGCTATTTGTACAAGAAATTATAATTAAAGGAGCTTGACATTTTGGTGATTGAAGTAACAGAAAAAGGCAGTATGATTCAGATTATATCTGAATATATATATCTGAATATATATATAATATATATATAACATATGTATATATATGTAAGTTCCAAATGATTCTCCAATCAGCTTTTTCCTTTCCCACTCCTCCTAATGCCGGTGCTAGGGTGGAGGAGGAAATGGAGGAGACGACACGAGTCCTCTGCAATCTCTCATTTCAACTGGAATTGAAATTGCTCATTGTGTTGCAGGACCCCACTGCCATTTGAGGAATCAGGAGGCAGTTCTAAATGTGAGCAATGTTAACGTGAAAAAAAATCATAAAGCTTATATCCTCTTGGAGTATTGAGAGCTCACAAAACAAGAAGACTGTTGGGAGGGGAGATGATTTTAAGCAGAGATGACCTGCGAATAAGTAAAAGTTTAAGAGAGAAAAAAAATCATTAGCCTCTCTAAATTTGCTCAATGGTAGTTGAAAGAGGTGAAGCGTATTGACTGTAAAGATCAATAAATGTTCTGGGCATTGCAGTATTTGGGACTCTAATTTATGGTACACATAGTCAGTTCCCCATATTACTATACAGGATCAACAGGAGACACCTGAAAGAACAAGCAGGAATGGAAAAAAAGGTTAATTACTGGTGATGTTTCAATGCAGATGTGAAAGCTGTCAAGGACTACTGCCAGAAAGATTCTCTCTGAACATCCAAGATGCTTAACATCCAGACGAACCTACAGAGATGCTTTTTTGACCAAAGAGTAAAAATATAGAACAACGACAAAGAGTAAAACAGTTATAAGAAGATTTAAGAAGCACTGTGTTAAGGTGGCTAAGGAACCGGGCAGGATCTGAAGGATGAGATGCCTAGCAACAGAAGATGCTATAATAAGATGAATATGGAGAGTATCTGCAGTTTTAAAATATTTTTTTAAATTTCTTTTTGTTTCTAATGCTAAAATAAATTACATTCTGGTTCTAAGAAGACTCTCAACTCAGTGGCTACCATGCGTACAAAGGAAGGAAATAAAGAAGCCTGAACTTCATACCTGGAGAGACACAGTAGTTATGGAGACACAGGTGCCAGTTTAAGAGAGAATCATGAAATTTCCCTGAAACTTAGGCAAAGGCCTAAGAATCCCTCTTAGAAAGAGCTTTCAGAGGAACTGAAAGGGGAAGGAGCTACAGCTGGCCCAGTAACCCTCACAGATACTGAAGGAAACACCAAAACCTGACCGACACTGAAGGAAACACCAAAACCTGTTCCTAAGGAAAACATTGAGGAGCTGTGGAAGCATTTCAAGGTTTTCCCATTGATCTAACAGATTATGAACTTGGAATTTTGTAATGATTTAAAAATACTTGGGCCAATCAGCAAAGATAACTTTAAAAGTCAACATGACTATTAGTAGTGAATCATAGGCACTGATGAGTTTTACAATACAGGAGTAAAAAAACAAGGCTGAAGTTGAGATGAATCACAGAACAGAAAAGAACAATTGATGGACATATTTTGTTGTGCAAAAATACTTGTCATGCTAGCAAATAAAGATTAGACTACTAGAGGTGGCCAAATAGTTAATACTACCAATTCCTGAAGACCCTACAAGCATTTAAGGATATAAATTATTTTTATAAATATTTGTTCATATTATAAAACCAGCACAGATAAAATATAAAATAGGCATAGGGTACTTTGAAATGTTGTATCAAATGTAGACTTGCTTGTTAATGTTTATACACATTAAATGCAGAAATACTGAAGATGTCTGATAAATTTAGAATAAAATCGAAGCTTTATAAAATTTATAAATTAATATTACAATTTAGCACCAGCATTATTGCAATTTAGTTAATTTTAGTTAACATTAACGATGAAAAAGTGAGCCAGAACCCACTTAAAGAAAAAGAGCTGTATATTCAGTGGAGGAGACCTGAAGGGGAAAAATACCTGCTAACATCAGAGGGAGTGCCATGTCTTGATGCTTGGTCCTTTAGTAGGGGTAGTGTGCTACCTCCCAGTTGTGAGACTATCTTGCTGGATTTCCCACCATTGCATGTAGACCAGTATATGGTTTGGAGTGCTGCACATGGCTTATAATATGCTGATGTTGTGACTTTGTACTGACCTGTGACTCTGCTTTTCCTTCCCGTTAGTCCCCGGAGCTGCATTAGACCTTCCCGTGCATGTTGTTAGAGGAACTGTGTCAGGCACCAACACCAACGATTAAACAAATAGCTAAGGAACATTAGCAGAAGGCTAGCAATATGGTTAAAATATTAGAGACAAAGATGTACACAAAATGAAGGGAAATCAATCTCCAGTAAGTTGACTCAAGTTCTCGTAACAGTGCATCCTATAATATTCATGGTACTTTGCTAATATAGAAAGGGGGTTATTTCACTTCAGGAAAACATTTTGAAGCCTGTGCTATCCTAGATTAATGGCTGAATCTGTATTGTCATTGCTACATCCAAAAAGCTCAACAGCTGGTTAAAAATATTCAAAACTGCAGTAAGAAAGACGACGAAGCATTTTGCACAGCTAAGTTGCGATTGGCTTTGTGAGATGGTATGTTTTGTCAAATTAGAAGAGCCATATGTGGTAGGAGCATAATTATCTGTATAAAATCCAAGAAGAAATGTACTCATTACTGTGTACTTGTGGGTGAAGACAGGACTTGTAGTACTGCCTCTATAGCTAACGTTGCCTGAAGCTTCAAATCATATGACACAGTTTCAATACTTTTTAAATTTCAAAGCCCTTAGCTATTTTGGCTACAGTGCTCTATGCCGGATTTCTGGTTTGTGCTGAATCCCAGTTAGAAAGTTTCAGGTAAAAATACTTTAGCAATGGACAAGAAGAGTTAAAGAACATGTGGTTGTCTGCATAATACAAAATTTCTTACAAGAAGTTGGGGAGAAGTTGCCTAAGATATCACTTATCATTGCCACGCTTATCAGTTGACACGCCTGAGGGATGGGATGCCATCCAGAGGGACCTGGACAAGCTCAAGAAGTGGGCCTGTGTGAACCTCATGAGGTTCAAGAAGGACAAGTGCAAGGTCCTGCACCTGGGTTGGGGCCACCAGCAGTATCAATACAGGCTGGGGGATGAAGACATTGAGAGCAGCCCTGAGGAGAAGGACTTGGGGGTACTGCTAGACGAAAAGCTGGACATGAGCCAGCAATGTGCTCTCGCAGCCCAGAAAGCCAACTGTATCCTGGGCTGCATCCAAAGAAGTGTGGCCAGCAGGTCGAGGGAGGGGATTCTTTCCCTCTACTCTGCTCTGGTGAGACCCCACCTGGAGCCCTGCGTCCAGCTCTGGGGCCCTCAGCACAGAAAGACATGGACCTGTTGGAGCGAGTCCAGAGGAGGGCCACAAAAATGATCAGAGGGATGGAGCACCTCTGCTGTGAGGAAAGGCTGAAAGAGCTGGGGTTGTTCAGCCTGGAGAAGAGAAGGCTCCAGGGAGACCTTATTGTGGCATTTCAATACTTAAAGGGGCTTATAAGAAAGATGGGGACAGCCCTTTTAGTAGGGCCTGTTGCGATAGGGCAAGGGGTAATGGTTTTAAACTAAAAGAGGGTAGATTCAGCCTGGATATAAGGAAGAAATTTTTTACAATGAGCGTGGTGAAACACTGGCACAGGTTGCTCAGAGAGGTGGTAGATGCCCCATCCCTGGACACATTCAAGGTCAGGGTGGATGAGGCTCTGAGCAACCTGATCTGGTTGTAGATGTCCCTGCCCATTGCAGGGGGGATGGACTAGATGTCTTTAAAGGTCCCTTCCATCCCAAAGCATTCTGTGATTCTATGATTTTACGATTCATGCCAAGACCTGAAATTCATCAGCGGGTTGCCTATGTCCCATTGTTACTGTGGGGGAAAAAACATGCAAAGAACAATATTCAAGTCTGTACTTAAAAACTGCTTCATAGACAAGAACTTTGCCATTTGAAACATAGCTCAGATGAAAAAAGGAGACACAAATTCATAATAATTCAGACTGAGGAGACATTGAGAAAGAATAAGACAAAATGACAGCAGTGAATATATGCAAATGGTGAAAAATATGGTTCCAGGCTGAGAAGACCAAAATCATGTTCAGCCTTTGAGCCTAAGGCCATTTCCAATCAAATATTGCCTCCACAGTTGTCTGGTATGTATTTCAAAATATTGCCATCTTTGCTGTATTTTAGATTCTGAATGATGGGAGAAGGGAGAGTGTTTCAAAACGAGGAGTTAGTTAAGAATTTAAGTATATTTCCAAATAGAAATACATACAGGTAATGACCTAAATATCAGAAGCTACAAGTAACTTGTTTTTTTTCAAGAAATAACCAAAACCAACCCAAGAGTTTTTTATTTGATCTAAATCACTGGAGAAGCTTGGGGCTTTGGGTCAGTCTGCAAGAGTGTTAGAAAATAAATTATGTTAAAAGCACAGTTCTTAGCATTGAGTAGTACATTTGTTTTATCAGTTTAAATTAAACTAATTAGCGTAATGACATATATAGATAGATCAAATACAGTTCTGAGGAGATTGATAGTTGCTTTCCTCAGAAAATGTTCTTCCTTTTTGACATGTATAATTGATATGTTGGAAATAAAAAAAAAAAATCTCTACTATGAATTGCCTTGGTTTCATATTTGAAATACCAGATCATTCTTCTTTTTTTTTTTTTTTGTTTTATGTTCTGTTTTGTTTTAGCTTATGAAACATCGAAGCAATGAGGTGTAAAGAAACATTTTCAGATATCGTTCTTTTATTTCCACGGCTAATAAAGGCTTATTTGTACAGTTTGAAAAGTGTCGTTCCCATCTGTACAGGTGTTACATCCATATTCTTGTTAAATGTTGAGATTTCCATTTGAATGTTGCTTGAAGTCTTGCTGTGATCTTTCTGCCAGGTTCAGCTTCAACTTTAATAAATGAATATAGCTCAGAGAATTCAATGTGCAGAATGACTCATTTTATTATAAAACTGTTTACGGTGAATTGATTTGAATTAATGCTAGAATAATCCCACTCTGCCTGCTACAGTGCGGCCATATACTGCCTTCTGGTCCCAGATCCACTTTGCCCCCAGGACAAGGAGTGTTTCTGCAACTAAACAGACTAAGCTACTTTGACCTTTTTCTTTTATAAGCAAATCTACTTTCTGGTTGGATAAAATGGAGGTGAATTAGATGGATTTGGAAATGATGATGTAATGACACAATTTTAATGTCAGGAAAGCTTATGCTGGCTTTTGTGGAAAAAGAATCAGGAGACCTGACAGCATGTTATTTGGGACCACTCAATGCAGGGGTCATAAAAATGCAGTACAAGCTGGACTGAAAACACCAGCCTGCAGTACTGTGGCTTGTGTCCACTCCTCCTAGACGATGGGCTTCCATGTAGTATTGCACTTATGTAGTGCATACATCTATAAAAATAATGAATTTCCAGTCTTTGTTTTTGATAGGAAAGTGTGACCACTGCTGAAAATGACTGTCATTTAAAGATACCAGAGCAGTTCAGTATTTTGTCAAATAAGCAGTTCTTCTGAACACAATATTGTATTCTTCCTATACCTATTGCCTTTGCAAACAGAGTATTCACTTTTCCGTAACTTTAACAGAAATTACTCTTTATCTGAAAAGCTGCTTATTTTAGAGCTGTTTCAACTGTAGTGTGAAAATAAATAGACTAAGACACAAGGCAGATACATATTCTTTATATATCTATAAATACTTCTTTAGATAGCCTTTGTCACTCTCCCTGGTGTAGAAGAACCAAATTCATCTTTTCTTTTACTCTTTTGATTCCTGCTCACTGAGTAAAGCCATTATTTACAAGAAAGCAAACCTTTTAAAGAGCTCCCATTTCAGCACATTTCTTCTTTGATTTAAAGATGCCATCTCAGAAATTGAGACACATAAGCTTCCTCCAGGCCTTGATCCATTTGAGCTTTGCTATCTGATGCTTTTGCTTTTAGGTGCTTAGAAGCTGATTATTTGTATTCACTTTCAGAGATCAAAGTAGGTTGACTTATCTGTGATTTTCTGTCTTCAATTTTTTTTTTTTTTTGATTATGACTATGTTTGGCTTTTTCTGGCCCTGAAATGTCACTTATGTGACAGGACTTCTCAAAAATAATCTCCAGTGGTTCAGAGGTTATTTTGGTTATTTTCTCAAAATATTGTAGATTGCATTTCCCAGGGCCCTGGTGATTTCAAAGCATCCATTTTATCTCAGTACTTTTAATTTGTATTCTTACTGTTCTGTTCAGCAAAAGTTGTATAGTCAAGTGCCTGGTTACAAACTTTTTTGGGAAAGCTGAATCAGAATACAGGTGGCCAAATCCTTGATGGTGTGAAGAAGCGACTTTTGAAATGAAACTCAGAAGTACACTGGATAAAGGTATGGCTTACTGCAGTCAAGAAAGATTTCTTTTGCTTCAGTTTGTTTCATGAATGTATATACCTGTTCTGAAATCATCCTGCTGCTATTATTTTAATTAAACAAGAAACTTGGGATAGTGTCAAGCATCCAAAAATGCAGCGACGGGACCACTAGTACAGCGTGCTATGATGAGAAAACAATGCGATTATTTACAATTCTCTTTTTTTTTAGAAAAAATATGAGCCTGACAGATGAGCCAAGTTTTTTTTTCCCGTATACTTCGAAGGACCTGCCTGTCCGGGCTAAGCATTTTGCGCCCACAGCTGCCGAAGGACAGATTTGCCCACAGACACCTTTGGTACCCAGGCCGGTGTTTCCTGCAGCGCCAGCTGCTCATGCATGAGCAATCTCAACCTGCCCTCCACAAGGTCACGGTGGGCCGGGGCCGATGCCCGCCCGGCCGGGCAGGAGCACGGCTGGAAGCGCAGTCACGTCCTTCCCCCGGAGGTCTGGGTGTCCCCCGGCTCCACCGTCCGCAGGGAAACTGCAGCATCACGGCGCTGACCGCCCGCAGCAGCAGCGACCGCCGGGACGCGGTAGCGGCCGCCGGCTGGGAGCCGGGGCTGCCGCGCCGTTTGCCCTCTCTGCACGATGCGACTGTCACAAACGCAGGGGAGAAAAAAAAAAAAAAAAAGGTGGGGAGGGGGCAGGATAAGCCCACTCCCGGTATCTCCTTGCACAGCCGCACGTATATATAGGCGAGCCGCCGGCAGCCCGCGCCCCGGCAGCCGCTCCGCGCCCCTCCGCTAACTTTTCCGCCGGGCTCCGCGCCCCTGCGCAGCCCGGCTCCGCACAGCCCGCCCCCGCCGCGGCCACCGAGGGACCGCACGGGGCGGGGGGGGCTCACGGCGGCAAACTTTCCGCCTGGCGGGGCCGCGGAGGGGGCTTCGTCCTTCCTCTACCGTCCACAGCGCGGCTCCAGCGCCGGCCCCGGCCCCCTCGGCCGTGCCGTGCCGCGCCGCGCTGAGCTGAGCGGGGGGCGGCGCGGCGGAGCCCCGCGCTCGTCCCCGGCGGCGGGCCCCGCTCCGGCCCGCCCCGCCCGGGAGTGAAGGCGCCGGGCTCCGGCGGGCTCTGCTGCTGTTGCTCCCGCAGCCGCCGCCGCAGCAGCAGCAGCCGGAGGAGGAGGATGGAGCCGGGCAAGGAGCCCCGGGCGGCCGCCGGGGAGAAGCCCGGCGAGCCCGAGCCGGCGGTGTCCTTCCAGGCCCGGCTGTGGAAGAACCTGCAGCTGGGGGGCAAGGGCCGGAGCGGCGGCGGGCGGGCAGTAGCCGAGCGCCGCACTGCGGAGCCCCCCGCCCCGCCGCCGGCCAGCGGCAAGGGGGACCTGCCGCCCGGCGCCAAGTGGAGCGGCTTCAAGCGGCGGAGGCAAGTGCTGGACCGCGTCTTCTCGTCCTCCCAGCCCAACCTCTGCTGCTCGGCCGCCGAGCCGCTGGAGCCGGGCGGCGAGTCCGGCTCCGCCCTGCGCCGCCTGCGGGAGCACCTGCTCCCCCAGGGCAAGGGGCCGCCGCCCGGCCGCCGGGAGGACCCCGCCGCCGGGGATGAGGGGCCCAAGGGCGGGAAGGAAGGGCGCCGGCCCGGGGCGCACCTGTCCCACCAGAAGAGCTCCTCGCTGCCCAGCACCGCCTGCCTGGAGCAGCTGCTGCAGGGCTCGCCCACCGCCGGCAGGAGGAAGGAGCAGCGGGCGGAGGACGGCGACGGCAGCGCGGTGAGTCGCGGCCCCCGCCGCCCCCCGCGGGGCTGGAGCGCCGGCGGCCCTCGGCGGGCGAGCAGGCGGTACCGGGGGGCGAGGCGAGGCAGGGCGAGGCGGGAAGGTGGTCCCCGGGGAGGCGAGGCGAGGCGAGGCGAGGCAGGAGGGCGGCCGCCGGGGAAGGGGGGTGAGGTGAGGGGACGGGCAGGAAGGCGGCCGGGGCCGGCGGCCCCCCCGCCCGCCGGTCGCCTGAGGGGGCGAGCCGCCTCGGGGCCGCCCCGCGGCGGTGCCCTGGCCCGCCGTACCCTCGGCTCGGCTCCTCGTGGGGCGGCGGCGGCGGCCGTCGTCGTGACAGGCGGGTCGTGACAGGCGGCGTCGCGGGGCCGTGTCGGCGCCGAGCTGTGGGCGCGCTGCGAGGGGTTGCTCGTACTCCAGAGCAGGAGCGGCCTCCCTGTGCAAACCGTGCAGAGAAAAGGTGTCCCCACGGGTGAAGCTGGGGTTTCGTACCCGTAGTGCTGGTTCCCTCGCCCTCACGCCTTTCCCCAGAGCCACCTCGCCTCTCTGCGACAGCCCCTCGCTGCTGGTCGCTGTCCTTGACGCTTCCAGCACGGCTTTTGCTCAGGTAACCTCCCCTTTTTCCTTGCCTGGTTATCCAAATTTGAATTATTATTTCATTTAATTTCTGAAAGACAGCCAAACGATGACCACTAGTGCAAATTTAATAGACGGTAGATAATTAATTGGCAGAACATACCAGGCACTGCCACACGTGGCCGTCGGTTTAGGCTGATGAAACAGTCGTTCCCTCGTTGTTGGGGGAAGGTGGTGTACACAGCCATAGCTCTTCCGACTGTCAGCTTTGAAATTAAGTGGTGAAGCTAGTGTTGATAGGGGCTGCCGAATCTTGGAATAAATTTCCTGCAAGAAAAGTGCAAAACATATGAGTCATTCTGGAGTTTGTGTAATTCTAAGCAGTCATCCACTTTTTGCGGGAATAGTTGACTAGTACGTATTATTGTATATTGTCATCTGTCATAATTAGGGAGAAATGAGTAACTGAAGTAAAAGGTAGGCTCTGTCTGTTTGGTGTCAAAAAGAAGCTGGATGAATATATTTGGGTTTTGGCAGGGCTACAGAATCTGTGGTTGTGATCTAATGAAGAGTGGCAGTGGTTCTGCGACGATGTGCAAGCATCCCTTGAAGTCAGCGGGACTTTCCTGTCCCTCTGCAGAGTTCAGCCCTCATCTTTACAAACATGGGACCTAGACCTAACTTCATGTCTCAGAGTCCCACGGGGTTGTTTTGGTGGTAAGCACCATGCTGACTGGAAGCTACTGTGGTTTTCCCTTGTGTAAATCATGCTTGTAAATGTTTTAGGTTGTTGCTTCTTGACATGGGATTATTTTGGTAGGTGTTTACAACATGGGCATTTCCCTTCAGTAGTCAGTCCCTTTCTCCCTCCACCCCTGGCTCACAAAAATGTATTGCACATTTTAGGTGTTATTGTTCGGGACTACAGGATGTTCTTCTGTTTTAAAGACAGCTACATCTAGCAATTAATAAATATGAAAATGTGGAGTTTTTTTCAGTGCTGTTCTGCTGTTGTGTTCAGCAAAGAAACAGCACATTTATTTACAAAACATGTCAACTGTTACTTAGTTGTGAGGGCATTACTCTTGTTTTGAACAAGGTACAGTCATAACATTTGGAAGGAATACTGCTAATCAAAACAAAGTGGTACCCAAGCGTTCTAACACTTGTCTTTAATTAGCAGGATTATCATGGCCAATTCCTCCAAGCAGTTTGTAGTATTAACTTGGACTGTGCCTGCATACCAGACCTGCTATTTTTGATATTAAATTAAGCTTGTTATGTCCCTTATATGTTGGCGGAGTTTGCAGAGCTGCTGCTGATGTTTGTTTCGGAGGGATGATTTGAAACAGCTGTTCTGCTATTCCATAATCAGCATGTTGTCTGCTCTTCCTGTGTCTAGAGGTATAATCTCACTCAGATTATTAAATTTGATTCAATTCACCAGCTTCACTGAGCTATGGAATAGTTGGGGAAATGAGGCTCAGACTATAAAGCGCTGTTGGACTGTTCTCAGTCGTCTCTGGTACTCTTCAGTAATCTGTTACAGAGCAAGTAACTTCCATGGTGACCGGCTGAAGTTGCCAATTCAATATATTTCAGGAGTCAAGCCTTGCACACTTACATGCTGTTCCCCCAGGTCACTAAGGTCCTTGCCTAACTTCAGTCATGGCATTTACACACCTCTGAGGATTTGGTATTAGAAGTCTGGTAACATGAGTTTGGAATAACTTGCATTTTTCAAATCCAAGTTTTACTTACAGCAGCATGGACTTCCAGAGGTGTCTGGATTTTTATTGCCCAGCAGCCTTACATGTCCAAAGATCAAAAAAAACCCTAGTAACTAACAGAATCACAAAAATGAGATTAAATTATCTAAAAGTAAAACAATACTAGATTGACAGCTTTAAGATGTATTTAAGATTTGATTGAAATACAGGGGCAAGCAAATGCTACTGCCTCTTTTGGATAAAGAACGTTGAAGTTTTTAGCAAATCTGTACACAAAAAGACCTACTAGATATTTTAAGGGAGATGATGGGGAAAAATAAAACCTATGAGAAGTCAAATTTCTTGTGCTTTTAAGCTGAAATAATACAGTTGTCATCAGTGAAAAGGAGCACAAGTTAGTGTGGTGGATGGGAAGACTTACATTGTAAGTTGCACTACTCTGTGTGGATTTAATCTTGGAATGTACTTTTTGGCATAGTCAAACCATTTAAAAATAATTTGAACTGATTAAAATGCGGTATAGTGATATTGCATTGGACATGGACAACCTAGCTGAGGCCTAACTTTCTCAGTATTGAATAAAGCTTCTGTTTCAGTGAATAGGGTTAGTATCTTGGTGCGAGTAAAGGTGCACACTTAAGAGTGGAGTCCTATGCAAAGAATAACCCTTACATTTGAGCACTAAATACGGATCTAGTTCTCCCCCAAAGACTGAATACTTCTCAAAGCTGTCCTTGAATAGTTTGGGGAGAGAAGGGCATCATAACTACTATATTTGTTGGCAGGAAACTTAGGTTGCTTCTAACGGGTAGCCAAAGAATGAATATGGTTTATTAGGACAAAGAAATAAACACATGCAGAACTAAACATCATCCTTCTTCCCGCTTTCACAGGCTATATGGCCAGTTTGCTTGGCCAAACTGTTCCTAACCCTAGACATGGCATCCAGTCACCTTCATATAGCTGAGAGCTGCAGGACGTGTGCCACACCCTCGAGGGGGTGAGCCGAGGGCGATGGAGGCCTCTTGGCGTGTTCCATGGGCAGGAGATGACAACAGCCCTCCGGGGGTCCTGCTGCTCCACGGGACTTCCAGTGGCTGAGCATGCTACCATGCCCCAAGGCAGTGCGGCAAGGGTTTTTCCACTTGCCCCTTACAATTTGCATCTTCTTGCCAGTGGGAGCTTGGATTTACCCAGCAGTGCCAGTGTGGCCTTTCTCCTGAATGTGAGATGTGGCTTTGCGTGGAAAGCTTTACGCCACTTGCAGTTTGTCATAATCATGTAGTGAAAACCAGGAGGGTGGAAATATCACTGTTTCTTAAAATTTGCAGTAATAAAGAACCTACAAGTGTTCCATCATCTTAATCAGAGAACATGGGTGTGGGCATATGTCATCTTGAATCAGCAGTGGATGTGAAGAGCGCTTAGGGAGAGGGTGCCTCACTGAAGGGGTGTCCAAGCTGCAGCCTGGCTGCTGAGGTGAGAACTCCTGTGGGCACGTTTCCCTGGTGGGTTTTCTTGCAAGATAATGATTTGGTAGCAACAAACTTTGTGACTTTTTTTGTCACGGTCGATCCATTAAGGTGAAAGGGTGGACAGGTTCTTAACTGCTTCCCTCCCCGTCTGTCTCCAGTTCTGTGGTTCATGGGATAAACTGGAGACATGGGAGGGCTCTAGGGTTATTGCAGGGGGAGGAGGGGAGGAAGGCTAGGGCTGCTGCTCAAGCTCTAGATGCACAGTCATAGGAAATGAAGCTTCATTAGTTTTGCTGCACACAGAACTATTTGCTTAATTATTGAGGCATCCTTCAGACCTACGTCTGTGGGTCTTCAGGGTCAGAGACTGGGTAACAGTGGTCCAGATTATGTAACACAGTATGATGCAAGAGAGGGATGAGACAACAAGAAAAACTGGAGATATGTATCCAGATACAGGGTCTCTCCCATTCTCTCAATAATATGTAAGTATTTCTCAATAAAGTTGGTGTAAGAGAGTGAGTTGTGTGGCACATGAGAGGGACCTGCAGAAAAAGGGGAGTTTAGTGAGGTGGGTTGTATGAAGAGAGGTTGCACTTTCAGGGCAAGGAGCATGGTGGTATATTGAGATGTCTGGAAAGGAGAAAGGGAAAAGTAGTGATGAAATGGGAGCAGAGATAGAGCTGTGAGGAAGCCTGAAGAGAGGAGACTTGATTTTGGTGTGGAGGGGGATGCAGAGCCAATGGAAACGTGACTGGCATACCGTGCACGTTTTTCTGCCTATACCAGAATAAATCTATATCTGGCTTAGAGCCACTGGAGTCAGTGAAGTTACACAAGGGAAAAATTTGGCTTGTTTGTTCTAATTGGCATATGTCACAGGTCACGTTTCAGTAATTGATCCAGCCAGTGAAGGCAAAAGAACAAAATAAAGACAAAAGAAAAGGCAGAAAATGTCAGTGAAAAACTACACAGATAATGTCACCCAAGAGAATCTTAATTGCTACTTCAGATTTCTAAGAAACTGCACTGGGAAAGGTGAAGGTGGTGAGGAAAATCAAACAATTATGACTGTCAAGGATTACCTTTTCCTCAGATAATGCCAATACAAAACAAAAAGAGTTGGAGAGAGCAAATTTGCACAGATATTTGTAGCATGATTTGCGGGCAGCAGTGTGCTGAGAATAAGAGGGAAAAATTTTAGGCAACGGGAGAAAGCATGCTTTGGGGGATCTGGCCACTGACGCATGGGGAATAAGTAGATGAGTAAATGTTTAGGCTGGGTCAGAAGAGTCTGGAGCTTGTTAACAGAAATTACATAGAAATAGCAAGCAGGAGAAAAAGCTGTTGGTAACATTAATTTCTTTTGAAGAAAGCTGTTGCAGTCTCTCAAGGCTGTTTGTTTCTCCAAGAGTTTAATTAGACATCTGATTTTATCAAGGAATGTTCTGCATTGCCCTGTTTTGTCATTGTATTAATTTCTGATAAAAGGTTTATCTTTCAGCAGCTTGCAATGCATTTACCTACTGCTTATGCTCTGTCAGCCTCTGACCAGTCTGTCAACGTACTGTATGTTAATACAGTGTGTGTATATTACTGACATGAAAATCAAGAGATGGCACAGCAGAATTGTATTTAATTATATTCTGAATAACCTCTGCTTAATTAACTAAAGAATCTCTCCAGAGTTTTCAGTGAGCTGCATCTTTTTTCAGAATTGGCCAGTTTGCATTTATCCTTGTGTGAAATACTTTGATATTTTAAAGTGAACCAGTAGCAGCTGTTGATTTACTGTTTATCCATGACCTCATTTAAGCTTTACTTCCTCTCTTTTTTCCCCCCCTGTCTTCACTGCTCATACATAAAGGTGTTCATAGTAAAATAATTGTATTGAGAATAATAGATGGTTGGTGGATAGGAATTGCAACAGTCCTTGCACTAAAGGAACAAAAAAATGCTTATTTTCTACCAAGTGACACTGTGGTAAAGTGATTAACTTTCAGTTTAGGGATTCTAGCTGTATTTCCTAGAATCATAGAATCGCTTAGGTTGGAAGAGACCCTTACGATCATCAAGTCCAACCATTAAGCTAGCACTGCCAAGCTCACCACTAAACCATGTCCCTAAGCACCACACCTACACATCTTTTAAATACCTTCAGGGATGGGGACTCAACCACTTCCCTGGGCAGCCTGTTCCAATGCTTGATGACCCTTTCAGTGAAGAAGTTTTTCCTAATATCCAACCTAAACCTGCCCTGGTGCAACTTGAGGCCATTTCCTCTCATCCTATTGCTTGTTACTTGGCAGAAGAGACCGACCCCCACCTCACTACAACCTCCTTTCAGGTAGTTGTAGAGAGCGATAAGGTCTCCCCTCAGCCTCCTCTTCTCCAGGCTGAACAACCCCAGTTCCCTCATCTGCTCCTCATAAGACTTGTGCTCTACATCCTTCACCAGCTTTAGTTGCCCTTCTTTGGCCACACTCCAGCACCTTGATGTCCTTCTTGTAGTGAGGGGCCCAACACTGAACACAGTATTCAAGATGCGGCTTTGCCAGTGCAGAGTACAGGGGGACGATTGCTTCCCTGGTCCTGCTGGCCACGCTATTTCTGATACAAGCCAGGAGGCTGTTGGACACACTGCTGGCTCATATTCAGCCAGCTGAATATTTCAAGCGACTGTGTCAAAACTGTGTTACTTCAGTGTACTTCATAACATACTGAACTGTGTTGAACTTTTTAAATGTAAAAAGGCAAACACCTAAACATGGTTATGGCATTAAACTTTTTTCCAAGAAATGCTGAAAAATGTTTTTTCCCTGTTGTTAAAATGTTGGACGCAGAAAATTGTTAGGCATACCAGTAAGACTTACCCTCAGTTACTATATTGTTGCAAAGAGAAGTAGTTTTTAGCATTTTAAAAAATATGACTAAAACAGTTTTAAAACTGCCAGTATGTCATTCAACATCCAGCCCTGTAGGTAGTTCTAATTTAACTGTTTTGTCTTGTGATGTGGTGCTAACATATTAATAGACCCAAGTGTCATCTTTTTTTTCCTCTTCGATGAATTGCTGGTCTTTGGCAAGACGACTGAGAACTCTGCATTGATCTGAAAACAGAATTCTGCTTTTCCTCTCTAATCTTAATATTGATCCTAGATCTCAGATAATATGTGTTATCTTCTAGGGAATTTTAAGAAGGTAACTATAATGCAAGCCCTGAAGCTATAAGTTTAAAAAAGAAATGTTTTCCTCTTCCCTTGTGAAAGAAGGCAGAATGCCCCCAAACTTTATCTGTGGTAGACTTAATTTCTCAAAACTACACATTAGATCACCTTTAGTTCAGTATGGTGTTTTGTTTTGTATTCTGCTCAGAGATATAGTAGTGTATGGTCCATGTATTTCTGTAATGGTGAACTGATGACAAACCATAGCAAACACACAGAAAAATGATCCCTCTGGACTTGCAAGTATTGAAGTCTTGTGTAGCTGATTTATATCTTGCCCCCAAGCCAGAGGTTTCCTATTTCAAATACTTAGAGCTATCATAGACCATCACTGTGGAAAAATCTAGTTTTGAAAGTTTCATACTCTGTGTGTGAGAACTGGAACCTGAGGATAAAGCTATTACAGTACTGGGGTATTTTGTAGGTAAAGCCACCTTGTTACTTACATTTCATGTGAATGATTTTTTGGTGATGAGAAACTATGTCTCAGCAAATCAGGTAATTAATAAGGGCAGTGAGCCATCTTCCACCTCTTCGTGCTCTGCTTGGATGTTGCTGATATGCTTTCCCATGTAGTCATTTGACCAAATAAAAGCTGTAGCTTCAGATATTGACCAAATAATATCCATATTTTCAAATTCTTAAAAGTTCCTAATATAGGTGCCTGGAAGTGATTAAGTATATATAAAAGCCCTAAAATAGATTCCTTTGCTTGTTCCAAACAGAACTTGTAGCAGTGATTAACATGGAACAGTGCAATACAGGATAAAGATTTTCTTGAAGGGTAGTATTTAACACCACGCTGAAAGATACATAGCAAAGAAATGTTGAAAGGACTTGCCTTTTTGTAATTCTTTTTGATATTTCCTTCAGCATTTCTTTTGTAGGCTGTATCTACCACTACAGGATGACAGTGCTGCAAGGTAAATATGTAATTTTTGTCTCTGGAGCAATACATCCACCTCTGCCATGTTTGTGCTTTTCTGTAGCCAGTGGAGTTGACATAATTTTGCATTTGTCTGAGAAGAGATTCAGCACCAAGTTATGGTGCATATGATATTCTTCCTCAAAAAAAATTAGCTGATTTTTCCAGGTGGGCAAGTCCAATAACTTGACTTGTTATTTAGCTATGGCCCATCGGTAGAGCATGTCAGGGGAAGGGCTATGAGGTACTTGCAGCCTTGTTGGTTCAAATGGTTAGGTTTAGTTTTGCATCTCAATGAGAAAATGGGAGATACAGTAGCACTGTATACACCATAGCATGTTTGGGCATTGCATCAATACTTTCAGAGTATTGTCCATTAAATCCTATTGCTTCTGGAGAAATGTGATTTTTCAACTTGTTTAAAAAAAAAAAAAAAGACTAAACATGCTTAATGTTTGTGTTAAAATTCCCCTAAGGGAGTAATGATTTGGCAATATATTGGTGTTTCTCTGTCAACAAATTTTTCTGTGGATGGTCATATGAATTTCCGGTCATTAGCACTGATAGCAGTCTGGTAATTACTTGGCATTTTATCCTTACAAATGAGGGTTTATGTTTAAAGCATACTTTTTCCTATTAAACGCAGTTCTTGCTGTGATGCATTGGAGACTTAGCATCACTGATGTTTAAAATAAAACTTTTGGCTGTTGTTGGATATGATGTGGTGTTTGTGTTGTACATGTTCCCACTTATGTCAGCAGGGAAAGCCTTTAACTGCTAAGCTGGGTAGCAGGTGCTATAACTAGGTACCAAGCAATGGCTGCTGAATTCTTCATCAATTAATGGATTTTCCCTTGTGGACTCTGTCTTACACCCCAGAAGATATGGGCTAACAGTACAGGGAATTGGAGATGATGTGTAAACCCTACCACGGAAAGATCCTGTCCCAATGTTTCATGTCCCTAGTGAAGTTTTTCTGACCTGAAGATGCACGTTAAAGAGCATCTTGACATGTTTTCTCTGGGAACTCTAAATGCAGTGCAGGCCTGTTAGGAACAGTGCATTTGATGGTCACAAGATGGGGGCTAAAAGATGGAATTCTTGTCGTTATTATTCTTTGGGATTATGTAATTGCAAGGCTGAACATTTTTTGTTTCTCACTATGCGGAGAAATTCTGGAATAAATGACTGATGTTTTAACCACCTCTTGTCAAAGAGATTTTGATTGACTTACCCTTCTTCTGCAACTTCTCCCCAACTTGTCCTTTACTGAGATAAATGTTATTTTCTTACTGACCTTATGTAGATAAATAGTTCATGTCTTCAGGACTGTTGCTCCCGGCCCCCTGCCCTGACATGTAGCATGGCAGAAAAGTGGGTTGAATTACAGACATGCTGTTCTGATGATGTGTTTTTTCACACGTGAAACGTACACCATGAATGTTGGACAATGTTGAGGCCAGGTGGTGACACAACAGAGACATATCTAGAGCTTTTGCTGTCAGTAGGAAGGGAACTTCAACTACAGGGACAGATTTTGTTGAGTTGTCAAAATGTTAAAGTATCTGCAACACTTTCTCTGAACTTTCTCTTTATTTTGATATTGGGAAGTGCAAACCTCTGTGAGCAGAATTTATTCCTTCCTTCAGCCTGTGTTCTCTGTCCTTCTTGGCTGTTCATTCTTTAAGATCTTTTTTTTTAAATTATTTTTTAGATCAAACCCTTCCCATTTTTCCCACTTCTGTATTATCTCCTCATAGTAAGATCACAAGTTGCTGTAAAAAATCCAGAGGCATCAACAGTGCATACTTCTGAATGAAATACTGTATTTCAAACTTTGCTCAAATATGTGTAAATCTAATTCTTTATAGCTTTGTAACTTTTCTCTAGCTCTTCTCTGCTCATTTGAAAGGAGAGGGAAGAAGTAAATTTCTTTCCAGAAAAACAAAGCTGATTTAGTCAATTGTTTAACTGCTTTTAACCACTGGCACTGTTAAGATGCTCTACAAAACTCAGTATCAAAACAGTTTTTGAAATGCTGCAGTGTTCAAACTTTTGCTCTCCTCCCTCCGTCCTATTCTGGGGAAGTTCTGCAACCGTTTCTCAAGAAAATCATATTCAAGAATGAGTCATGAAATGTGATATCAGGCAGATCAGATGTTTTTTTGGAGAAAGGCTGAGTGCTATTTACATAAGGAAATTGGCTTTCGTCTGAACGCCAGGCGTGCTATGGGTAGGATGCCATTTGGTTTTATGTATCTGATCCGGAGGCATTCAGTTTACAGTCTCTGCTGTGCTTGTGATCAGGTGATCACATTAGGCAAAGATGAACAATCCTTTGAAGGCTTGCAAACATTTGATGAACAAGATAAAATTAATGTGCCTTACAGATTCTTTGTGCAGTATATCCAATTAGGCCATTCAGTACCTTGCAGTTAATTAATATCCTTACTGGATTTTTACCTTGTATGAGCTGTTCTGTTTCATCTCTCTCATGTAAGAGATGCATGAGACACTTGTTTGCTGCTTCTGATGTGTGTTATTAAAGCAGTGGCTAGGCTGCCGTGTAGCTAATGATAAATATTTTATGGAGTTAAATTTTAGACAAATACCAAAATCTTCTGTGTAGTGCCAGTGGGGTGAGAATCCTGACACTTTTCTGTTGCCTGTGTTTGGTTAAGGTGGCTTATGCTGCCATTTATGTAGTTACAAGAGAAGGAGAACTGTAGCTAAAGCTTTTGTTGGAAACTGTGAGCCAAGTTCTCTTTCCAAGCCTTTTCTACCCAGTTCTGGAGCCTAGAACAAAGCACATGGCAGAGGTCACTGGCTGAAATGTAGTTTAAGTCTGTGCTGGCTCTCCATATGCTGGCAGATCCAATGTGTGGGAAAAAAGTTGAGACTTTTTCCAGAAACTAATTCATGTCCAGCTTGGACAGGACTTCATTTTCAGCTGTGGCAAAGCCCCTATGCTCTGTCCAGAAAATGTAACTACCTTCCTGGAGCTCCTAGATTGTTTTTTTTTTTTTTTTTTATCTCCAAAGGTAGAGAGTTCTACCTGTTCATTAAAGTGTTGGCACAAAAAAATCCAGCTGATTCTATATAGCAAATGGCTCTAAATTCTTGGGGGGGGGGGGGGGGCAAAACTCTTTCCAGCAGGGAAAAGCAAATGTTGACTTCCTACTGTTGTATTTGCTGGGTGAGGAATGATTCTTATTATTATGAAACTTCATGCACCGCAGACAGAGAGTCTGAAGTTCTGGGAGGCTTGATGAAAAGTAGGAGGAATTATTGAACTCTCTTAATTGAAGGCAAGAAATGGAGCTTCTACTTTTCGTTTTAAGGACATCCTTACTCTTACAGTTAAAGGCTTATTGCCCTCTTTGGCACAGATTTTTTATATTTTGTTACAACTTTAATAACTTCATTTTTAAATTTTGAACATGATTGACATTAGATGGGTGTTTTGATGTTCTGCATTACTGTAGTCAGTATAGTACTAACATGAAAATGGTTTTATGCCACAAGAACTGGCTTTTGCAATTTGGTTTTCTACTACATTTTAATGAAAATAACAGTAAAACCATGTGGGAATCAGCTGGAGTCCAGGAAATGTGAAGGAATATATGCATATTCATGATGTAACCCTTGTGTGATGCATAACAGTCCCTCTCTGAGTTATACGACTTGGGACTTTTAATCTTTATCATGTTTATAAGATTTATATTTAAGACCCAGCTAATAAATGTGGTTCACAATGCAGGGTAACAGTTAATCTCATGCAATTTACATGCTAAAATTTATGTTAGTGTTTTCTGTGAGTTAGTGCAGAATAACAATAGAAATAGTCTCATCATCTTGATGTGTTGGAGATCTGCATTTCTGAAATGATCTACAGAATGAAGGGATTTTCCTTTTAAACTTGTATCTACACAGTTTGGTGTGTGGGGGTTTGGGGGCTTGTTTTTGTTTTTTGTTTCCCCCCCCCCCCCCCCCCCCCCCCCCCCCCCCCCCCCCCCCCCCCCCCCCACCCCCCCCCCCCCCCCCCCACCCCCCCCCCCCCCTGTTACAGCAGTCAGATGCTTTGATTGCCTGGCCTTCAGACTAGAAACATATGGTAGATGGATACGTGGTTCTGTGTGGGGAAGACACACTGGGTATGAGGCTGAGCAGTAGTTGGGCATATAGCATGTTGCATGTAGTATTCCAGATCATATGTTAGGTGTAAGTGGCTTAGGTTTGTTTTGGTATGCTGAAAATGGGTTCCTCAGCTTTAGAAAGTTTAAGTGTATCAGTCATCTAATCTGGATTTTCTGTATTTCATGGATCTCTTATAGAGGTAGTGTTTCTTAGCCACCTAATGCAGAAGAATTGAGCAACTTCCCTGTTTACAGATAACTTGGTAACCAAGACTAGAAAAATGAAACAGTAATCATCCTAAAAATTCTGATGTTATAGAAAAATGTATGTGTGTAGTATTATGAATTATACCTTTTTGCTTTTCCCAGTAGACACTTTTTAGCACTATGTCAACATGCAAAGTGCTGCCTTATTTTGGTTCCAAATTCTTGCTTCTTTTGCTTTCTAATTTTCCTTAAAGCTTGTGAATTTTGAGAAAGTTCTGTTACTTTCCTGTGAATATAAAGTGCTAGAAAAAATTGTCTCTAAAATAACAAATACACACAAATGGAGCTTTTCAAGGACATTGAAGGTCCCCCGGTGCCCCCCAAAGGTGGTATATTGAAGGACAGCATGTATCTGAAGCCTTGTTAAATGATTTCAAATGTTTAGAAGCCAAATATTAACCGCAACTGTACAGTTTTCTGCTCTTTCTGCTGGTGTTCTGTCATGCTGTTCCTCCAGACAAATGTTAACTTCAGGCCTATTTGTAGCAACGTTTTGAATAATACAAGCTGTAGTTAGTCATGTATTGCCAGAAGCTTCAGTCAGTTGTAGAATTGCAGACTAATACCGAATTTACTTCATCTTTCTAGCTAGTGTTTTTAAATATGTGTATCTTGGCACTGAAGACCTGCCATACTCTAAGTATACCATTTACTAACAAAACGAAAGTAAAAGCATAAAAAAGCATGCTTGATGATTATTCCTGCTTATTTCTGCTTATACCCTTTTTTTTTTTTTTGCTGTAGTGGTGATCACAAATGACAAAAATCAGGTGGTGGTACATTTTATTATTTAGAAAAGAAACACCAGCACTACCACTTAAGGGTTTATTGGCAAGTTACTGTATGACATGATCTGTACTCAAACAACAACTTTTGTCAAAATCCTGGTGTGTCCTGGTTTCAGCTGGGATAGAGTTAATTTTCTTCTTAGTAGCTTGTGCAGCACTCAAGAGTGGCACTCACACACACGAGTAGCACTCGTGTGGGCAGTGAGCGAGCGGCTGCGTGGTGCTTAGTTGCCAGCTGGGGTTAAACCACGACATGGTGTCAGTTGCTTTGGTTATAGAAGGAGAAGCAGCTGCCTATACATAAGAATATTCCTGTTTTTACAAATGAATGAAAATATCTAGAAGAAAAAGGAGGACTTTTTTCGTCCTTACAACGAACAGTACGTGTCTGGTAGCAGGTACTGAAAGCAGTAGAGGCACAGTAGTCCAGGACTCACCAAGAGGACATACCAGGGCCTTTTAGCCACGTGTGTGTAGCATGTCTTCCCTACTGTGATGTCTCTTCTCGGAGCTAGCGCTGGGTGTTTGGTGGGGCTCTTCGATGTGTACAGAAACCTAAGGATTCGGTTGTGTGTGAGTGGAGGGGTGAGGAGGGCAAGGGGGAGAGATACCCGTGATGTGCAGGCAAGATCCTGCACGCAGTAGCGTGTTTTGTTCGCTTCTGGTGTAGTGAGTGATGCAAAAGAACAAAAGGTGTTGACATCACTTAACTGCAATCAAGTATGGGTTGTTGTCTTTCTAAGCACAGAGATCTTGACATATTTATTTCCTTGACAAATGCACTGGAGAATCCATACCAAAGTTTTGAGAGTTACTTTTTGGAAAGGTCATGACACCCAGGAAAAATGGGTCCTAGACAACACACAAAGCATCTTGAAACGGAGTAGTTATGCAAGACAATGCTACTCAAAATCTTTGCAAGTCCCTTTCTAAGGAAAAGGATGTCAGTCAGTTGCTTGCTCTGTCAGTCCTTTTTTTAGCAAAGAAGAATGACTTCATTTTGTTGATTTATTCTGATATGGTTAATGTAAAGTATGTTACTTTTATTGCTGTTGAGATAGCTGATGAGAGCCATGGAGGGAAAAAGAAATGGGGTAGTAAAAGTGGGATTATAAGTACCATTCTTGGGATGCAAGGGGAGATGGCCAGTCATGGACAGGTGCTTTGGTCTGCAAGACTGCTGTCAGCTGTTGCTGGGAAATTTGTTTTAGCAAAACAGGTCTGATATGGTTTCAGAGTTATGTGAAAACAGTGTGCATGTGAGTGTGCATGTGTGTGCATGCATGCATGGAAGAGGGAGGGAAGTAGGTGAAGTGGAGGGAAAGATGCAGGGAAGATGAGCAGAAACTTTTGTATTAGGCAGAAGTCTCTTCTGCTCCACTCTCTCATTGCCACGTGTCTTCATTGGTGCGATAATTTCTGTACTAATGGTTTATGTGCTAATAGCAGACACACAATAAAGTCCCAAGAGATTTACCTAGTGAATTCCAGCAGCTCTTCTGGTAACTTGTTTCCTGGTCTCTTAATTCAAAGTTCTGGATGGAGGGAGGGGTCCTTCACTGCCCCAGCTGTTATCATCATCAGTGTTTAATCTGTTTTATAATGGGCCTGTTCTGGACCATTTATTTCAAATTTTGTCATCATCTTAATAGTATTGCAATGATAATGCAGTACTTTAAAGCGTCAGTAGCTCTTCAGTCTTTCTGTCTTATTTATGTAACACTTATTAACGGTTAGTGTTACAGGTTATGGGTTTCCGTATGTGCCCTGCAATTTAGTTGCTTGGTAAGGCAGATCTGTAGGTCTCAATTACTAAAACAGTACAGACTTCTGCTGCACAAGGGTGTGATGACAGATGGCATAGTGATGCCAGATTGCAGAAGGGTTGCACTAGTGTGTCACTGCCACTTTATTTGGGTGCAGCCTCCAGAAGCTACTGGTCTGTTCCCTTTCACGGCCCAGAATCTGCAGGCATGTTGGCCTTTGGAAGGCACTTGGGAAAGGAGGCAGGAGAGGTTTTCTTTCATTGCGACTTTCTAGGGCATTCTGGCTGAGATAGTCATCATTTGGTTTTTCTGAATTCATTGGGGAATGGAGTGGTTTTCAGCTATATATAGTGCATGATGAAGTCAATATTTCAGCACTTTGAGGTTTGGCAGAAAAAAGGGTTGACATCTTTTATTGACTGAATTTGTTAGGAGCAGGGCAGGACTGCAACCCATGAGTTTATTTTTAAAATATGGAAAGGCTTATTACCATGTTGCTGAAATTTTTGTTGTTGGGCATAAGATTGATGTATTAGAGACTTAGAGTAAAACTATTTGATGTTATCCATGTTCTCAGTACTAAAAATGAAGATTGAGATTTGAGAAGGCGACAATGTGAATATGCTTTTTTTTTAACAAATTTGTTGAAAAGTGAGTTATTTATGACCAGTACATATAAAAACTTGACGTTTTATATATTGTCTTCTATCCAAAGTATTTGATATTTAGGGAAAAGCTTACCTATCTTGTGAAAAGTGTACAAAATATTTAAGTTGTCCTGTGCTATATATGCTTATGTCATGTATACTGCTTGTCACCCGATGATGTCCTTGTTTAAAAGAAGCAACAGCTATTGCAGGGCTAGAGTATAAATTTTCACAAAATCCGGGATTGCTACTTAATTCTCATTAGCCACGTATACTTATTCTGGCCAGTGAGTTGCTCATTGTGCAGGTTATTGGATATGAATAATTTGTTATGTCATATAATTTAATGGAAATCATTGTTTCTGTCTTCACTGCGCTGCATAGATGGGAACTTGTAGTTGTATTTTATAGTTTATCTTCAAATTTTCAAAAATTCCCTGGTATCCAGTGACAGGACATGTGGGAATGGTTCAAAGCTGCATCACAGGAGGTTCAGACTGGACATGGGTGGCCAAACACTGGAACAGGCTTCCTGGAGAGGTGGTTGATGCCCCAAGCCTGTCAGTGTTTAAGAGGTGTATGGACAATGCCCTTAATAACATGCTTTAACTTTTGGTCTTTAATAGCATGCTTTAGCTTTTAACTTTAACTTTTGGTCAGCCCTGAAGTGGTCAGGCAGTAGGACTAGATGGTCGTTGTATGTCCCTTCCAATTGAACTGTTCTATTTCTGTTCTAAATTTGATTTTAAAAAAGTGGGAAAAATTGCAAAAGCACTGATGATAATAGCAAGCAAAATAGCTCCATTCCAATTGTTCAGCAAGATTAGGGGCTTCTGGTGTTCACTGTATTTGTCCAACAGAAAAAGAAGCATTTTAATAAAGTTCTCCTCTTAGCCTGTCAGAGGAGCTGCTTTCTTAAATAGAGCTAAATGTCAACTGAGTTGCGATTCTCAGTCCACTGTGTTTTAGTTTGCCTAGACAAACAGAAAACCACTGTCATTTCTCCTGTTTGGGAATCTACTGTTGTAACCCATAGGAGAAGAATAAACTAGCGTTATTTATTGATTTATTTGGTTTTTTATTTATTTAATCTCAGAAAGGGCCAACCTGCTGTAAGTAACACTTACATTTTATTTGTGCTGCTTGATTGCCTATAATGGAAAAAATGCCCTGAGGCCTAAAATGCATTAAAGTGTTGCGTTTTTTTAAAAAATGACACTGAGGCTTCCAGAAAAATAATTGAGCACAGTTACACACTTCATTTTTTTTCCCATGTGGAAGTCATGCATCAGTTCATGAGCAGTGTCTAGATGAAATGATTACAAAATATGAATGACAAGATTATTACTGGACTAGCCATTATAACAATAAGCAGGAAGAGAAATCTTTTGTGCTTCTTTGTGGCAGATGTCTAATATTGTTTACCGCAGTGCAGCTGTCGTTACTGTAAAGGGTGGCCAGTTAGACTACTCTCCTAATAACTCAGAAATAGATTCTGCATTGCCTCAATCATCAGTGCCCAAATAAAAAGTCTGTTTATAATTGGTAAATGTTAAAAAACAGACAGAAAATCAGCCGTATCTCTATTCCTGCCCTTGCTCAATCCCAACACCTTTCCCTGTTTTTGTAGGTTTGGCTTTTATAGTACTTTATACCAACAGGGGGCAAGAATTTTTTTGGCAATCCAAAATGATTGTATTATGATTAATCTGTTCTGCTTGTCTTTGTATGTAAAATATTTCTGTTTTAGAGGTTGATGTCTCTTCACAAGACTATTATATTTATCTTTGTTGTATTGCTATCAGTTTAAAAATAGACATGCATGTTGATCTGTGCTGATCTAGTAGTATTTTTCTTAAATATCTTCTGATACTTTTCAGTGAGATCCTCTGAGAGTTCTCCATCTCCTTAAAATGCCAAAAGAAAAAAATTAGGCATGTGATAAAGTAGCCTAGGAATAAGCTACTCTCCAAGTCAAGCAGCTTTCCTGCCCACAGAGGAGCTTTCCAGTAAAATTACTTTCAAAACATGAAACATACTTGCTGAATGACCTAGTAATGGCAGCATGAGATTATTGTGCTCTGCTGGTAAATATGACATTGAGCTGCGGTTTGGGAAAAATCTTTGTGCTTCCTGAAGTATATGATTTGAATGGTGATAATGCACCTGTTCTGTCAAGAATAACTAGTCATGGATTTTCTTACTGTTTCATTTAGGGGATAGAAATTTTCTGATAATTAGTATTTTAGTTTCTTAGTAGATCAATAAATCCAATTAAAAAGCTTTTATCAGAAGTGCACGAAATTTTTATTTTAAACTTCAAACTGAAATAATAAATTTTTGTGTTATTACCTAGGGATAGAAAGGCACAGATGTATAGGGAAATGAAAGGGTTTGTCCACAGAAGTTTAAGGTGAGATGTAATCTCATAAAATGTGATAGCAGTCACAAGCAAACAGCAGAGGAGGACAATGAGACAGTTAAAAGCAGAAGAATAAATAACCGTGAGCTACTCTGTTCAGTAATTGCTGTTTCTAAGGAAGCTACTTAGAAACTGACATATGTGATATCTTATGTAAAACTGTGATTAATTTGTTTCCTTGCCTGTCAGTGAAATATGATATCTGGAAAACATGCCAGACTTCCCGTCAGGATGGGAAAGATACTACTAAGATAATGATGAACTTTTTTGATAAAGTAAGGAGAACTGTATTTTAATTTGAATGAAAGCTGGCTTTTCTCCCCACAGTGTTTGTTTTTCAAAACTGGACCATGTAAAAGGGAGCTTCAGCCAGTGGAGAGCTGGATCTGTCACTGGGCTTGGGATATACTCATTGATGACACTTTCCCATCTGCCTGCAGGTTCTGGATGTCTTCTCTAGGTTCCATTTTGTGCCAGTAGGGTGAGTTAATCGACTTCAGCTGCTGGAAAATGAATCGGATTCACGTAGTGGTCACAAAATTGCTTGATCTAATGCATGGGAAGAAAGCTTCTGTTGAGAGAGATTGAGAGGGATCCCAGATGACCATAGTCTGATAGTTAGGGCATTTAGGTGAGTGGTAGCTCACATTATTAAATTCCAGCTCCGAATTAGGCAGAACAAGATGCATTTGAACTTGTCTCAGCTACATTGCAAGATTGTTCTACAATGGGATATTGTGTTTAATGTGAATATATTACCTCCTTCTGTTCATTTTCTGGGATGTCCTGAAGAGTAGGCATACACCAAGCATTCCTGCCTTATGGCTTTGTCTGGGGTGCCTGGGTAAGAAGATGCTTTCTGTGAAAGTACTGAGAGGGTTCGGACAAGGCATGAGGTTCAGAACAGCTCTGTGGTGTCGAGTATCTGAAACCGTGTTATCTGGAAGGCTTTGCTGGTGGATATCAAAATGCAGACTTCACATGCACCTACATTTGGATGGCACTTGACCAGGAATGCTGAGTCTTGATGTCAGAGCTGGATATGAGTTCCTCCAAGTTCAGCTGTGTAAGCGTCTCATGAAATTCCTTCAGTGGTACGTTGTAAGACATGACCTTGAGCCAAAAGGCTGTCAAGAATATTATTTGATAAATACAAGTATAATTTTTTTTTTTTTTGGTTCGGTTGAGAATATTGCATAAAGACTTGTGACATAAGGAGAAAAAATTGTTATGAACATCAGTATCATCCAGTCCTAGAATCTCTAACACTTCAGTATAACAAAAGCATAAGTGCCTGCAGAGACTGAGATACACAGATCACACTTGGTTTACGCTGCCTCCCTGTCGTGGTTTAACCCCAGCCAGCAACTAAGCCCCATACAGCTGCTCACTCACACCCCTCCTTGATGGGATGGGGGAGAGAATTGGAAGAATAAAAGTGAGAAAACTTGTGGGTTGAGATAAGAACAGTTTAATAATTGAAATAAAGTAAAATAGTAGTAGTAGTAGTAATGATAATATACAAAGCAAGTGATGCAAGTGATGCACTTTTAATACTTTTATGCACTTCAATACTTTTATGCATAAAATGCTATGGATTATTTGTAAAAATGAAACAACAAAGCCTTTCTCTCCTCTGTGACCTAGCAGCAGCTTGACAATACATGTGTGCAGCTAATACACAGAATTTATTCCAGAGCGTTTCCACCCAGGAGCTTGCATGCCTTTGATAACCCAGGAACCCTCCTGCCCCTGAGCTCCAATACTCTGTTGTTCAATCTCAGTGATTCTCTTCGTTGCTCCTCCTTCCCACCCACACGTATTAAGTTTTGTTTGCATTGTGTGGGATTTATCTTCATTTGCTTTACTTTCTGAGTTTTATTACTTTAGGTGTGGGTTATCTGAATGAAAATATGGTGAGTGGTTTAAATGTACACTTATATTTAAGATGGTACTTGCTTAATGTACATGATTCATATTTTTACACACACCCCTCTTCTCTTCCCCCATAGAAGCAGAAAGTTGCATTGACAGTGAAACGTTCGGCCTCTGATGGTCCTAGACTGAGACATGGTAATTGTGGTCTTCCTGTTTCAGAGTGGTCCTATTCTGTGATGCTGCTGCACACTTGGAGGTTTACTGCAGGTGATCTCCTCCTGGTCTGCAGCTGCCATCAGACTTGATTTACATTGAATTCTGTCTGTATGCTTTTTTATTTTTTTTTCCTTCCTCATGTGGTTGATCTAGGCAGAGAATAAACACCGATGAAATGGAGCAATATCATTTTAGCAGGCAATTGAAGAAAAGCTAATTAGCATTTTAATTGTTTTGAATTTCAGGTGGCTTCTGCGTATTCACTGTGGGTTGAAGAACTCCCTTCTACGCCTGACCTGATTACATTAATTACTATTCTTAGTGTAGACTGCTTCTATTACTTGGAATTAATTTTTGTATAAGATTAGATCCCCAGCTGGTGTTAATGGGTGTACTTCTGTGATACACAAGGCAGAGGATCAGTTTATACCTGCTCAGGATTTGGTCTGGGTTTGGTATAATTAAGTCATGCCCTAGAGATACAGGTACAAGGGTGAGACATTTAGTTCTACCAGTCAGGAATTGCTATCTGAGGAGTCATAGAATCATAGAATAGAATCATAGAATCATTTAGGTTGGAAAAGACTTTTAAGATCATAGAGTCCAACCATTAACCTAGCATTGCCAAGTCCACCACTAAACCATGTCCCTAAGCACCACAGCTACATGTCTTTTAAATACCTCCAGGGTTGGAGACTCAACCACTTCCCTGGGCAGCCTGTTCCAATGCTTGATGACCCTTTCGGTGAAGGAATTTTTCCTAATATCCAACCTAAACCTGCCCTGGCGCAACTTGAGGCTGTTTCCTCTCGTCCTATCGCTTGTTACTTGGCAGAAGAGACTGACCCCCACCTTGCTACAATCTCCTTTCAGGTAGTTGTAGAGAGCGATAAGGTCTTCCCTGAGCCTCCTCAGACTAAACAACCCCAGCCCCCTCAGCTGCTCCTCGTAAGACTTGTGCTCTAGACCTTTCACCAGCCTCGTTGCCCTTCGGACGCGAGTCCCTTCGTAGTAGGCATTCAAACCCATTAAATGTAGCTCTGTTTGACTTCAGAGTTCTCCAGAGGCAGGTAAGTCTGCTTTGGGCTCGTTTGGTAGTACTGCAGCCTGAGCAGCCCTGTGCAAAGTTTCTTTAGGAACTGGGGGACTAAAAAAAAAGTGGGTCTGTGTCTAAGTGCCCTGAAGAGCTTATTTTGATAGGCTGTTAGGCACTGCTCAGCAGTGAGACTGGGATCCCTACAAAAAACTTGGAGAAGCTGTCTTTTACATCGTGTGATGGAAAAGAATGTGGTTGTGTCTGCCTCGGAGCCCACCGTGTTGTAAGAGGTAAAACCTGTCATCTGGGAGTTAGGACACCTCAGTTCAGTACCTTCCTGTACAGAAAATGTTGAAATTCTCATCTCCTGCCTACTGTCAAGCTAGAGTCTTTTCTAGATAGTCATTTTATGTGCTTATTGTTAAAGGTGTGCTACTGTAAAGGAAGAAAATTAAAGATGCAGTGGTTGTAGAAGGCATGCGAGTAAACATGAATCTGTCACCTAGGAACTAAGAACATAGATGCTCATACTTGTTTAATTGTTTCTGGGTTTTTTGGGGCGGGGTGGTTGTTTTGGGCATTTTGGTTTTGGTTTGGGTTTTTTTTTTTTTTTCCCCCCATAAAGAGTGCTTAATGTGAAATTAAGCAAGAATTGGCATAGGGAAGAGAACTTGGTTCACCTTTTTGTGCAAGATGATACTGAAATTTTTAGTAGCCTGCAGGAAAGAAAATAGGGACTGGGCTGAAGGAAACGCTTGGTTGCAGGAGATAGCTGTCTTACCATTTCAATACCAGTTTACAAGACAGTGAAATAATCTTCATTTCTTTTGTATATTGAGTTCTGTATGTTAATAAAAAATGAAGATACACTTTTATTTGATTTATGACATCACCAAAGTGCTCTGTTAGGAATTGGTGCATATTTGTGGCATCAGGTGCATACATAGCCAATTAATAGTCAAACCTATCACCTACCTAATAATAGATTTTTCCATGTGTGTTTATTCCTGTGTTAATGCTAGAGACTTGCCCACTTCATTTACTCAAAATATCTTCATTCAACAAGAAAGAAATTACATACTGACATCCAACTTTCAAGGTTGTCATTATCACTTTTATAACAAAGTAATGAAAAGTGCGGACTAATTTACCTACTTGCCATGTGAATGTAGGTAATTCTTGATAACTCTTCTTACACATTTGATTAAGACATGATATCTGTGATGATTAAACATTTTTTCCTGTTTGTGCACATTATCTAAAAGTAGACAATTTAAGTAACAAATCCTGTACAATTTAATAATCTCTGCCATCAAATGAAGCTTGTCCTGTCATGGATGAGTAGTTTTCTTTTCTGAGGTATGTTGCTGAAGGCAGCCTGTTTAAGTTCTCGTTTTAATGTGTTTCAGCTTGGTGTTTGTAAAAGGTGGATGTCTGCAATAAACCTGTTATTTTTTTTCCTCCACTTCTATGTGGAGAGCTACCCATTTGGATGAGGCACTTTTTTTTCCATCTTAGTATCTAGCTTCTCAAATTTTTATGTATTTTTGTATTATATTTTATTGGAGGAACATATTGCTGTCTCCTTGTTTAGACTATCAGATTGCCTCTCTTACCTGTGTCATGATTAACAGCCTTATGGCAATTTCAGCTGCTTGCATGTAACAGACAATCTTTGTAACATTTGTATTTATCTCTGTTTTAATTATGATTGAGCAGTGGAAACTAGGGGAAAAAACAAAAAAAACCCCAACATACTCCCCCCGCCCAGCAATATGTGATAAGCCAGCTGCTGACTGCAAACTGTGAAAGACTTCTGAATTGCCATTGATTTATTTTTAGAGTCCATTTCTTGCTCCTCCTGGAGAAACTTGGAGAGAATCACCTTTCTTTTCATCTGTGGGAATGTATGAATGTACTATTCCTAGCCTTTCATGATCCTTTTATATCCCGATAAAGCGTCCACTAGGTGACCAAGGCAGCCCAGATACAGGTTTTCGTGGTGTTTGTGCTGCTTTGCACCATTCTGAAAATGCTAGAGCAGCGCTAAGCAGCTTGATGCGCCTCTTCTCTGGGGTGATGTGTTCAGGTATCTTTTACCTGCCCCTTTGTGTAGCCGTGTCAGATGTTCTGGGCATACCTACTTTCCAATATAATTAGCAAATATTGAGTCCTGATTTTTTTTTTTTTTTTTAAAAAAAAAGCTATGTAGAATATCTCAGTAAACCTGCCTTTGCACCATAGTAGCAACTGAGACAAGCAGGCAGGCTTTGGGGCCTGCTGGCTACTGCCATTAGTGTTCAAACTGATCAGTGACTTCCAGTGTCTGTTTTCACGTCAGACACTGGAGCAAATTCCTTTCTCTGGTGTTACCAGTTGTAGAAATGCATGTGCTTGGGCTCAGACAAACACGGCTCCTTTTTCTGCAACTGTTTTTTCCAGTGTGAGTGCAAGAAGCCCTCTCATGTGCCTCCATCCTTGCCTGTGAATTGATCCCTCTCGAGCTGAGGTCCTGTTTCAGGGTGTCTGGTGGTGTGCTTGTCTGTGAAGCTAAAGCTGGAGGAGAAGATTGCTTCAAGAAGATCTCCATCTGCCTGCAGATTTCTCTAGTGGCAGTTCTGCATCCTTGGCAGCCAAAATTTGGCCAGAAGAAGTACCCCTTATGTTGGTTGTTACCATTTAATTTTAATGGGGGAAAAAGATCCTTCTGTTCTTGGTAACAATTTTTATTGCTGGTAATAATGCAGGAGACAGAGCCAAACTTAATTTTGGTCTGAAGTTTTTTTATAGGACTGGGGGGGGAACTGCAAGCATTTGGTATGGAAAACATTGAAGAACAATAAAAAATTCCATGCTGCAATTTTTGTAGAAAAACGTACAGACTTAATTTTGAAGCAGTTTCATTTGGAAATATGATGGTAGATAGCCTTTGAAATTTGGAATAAAGCTAACCTTTTTGTTTTTGACTTGGAGTACCTTTAACTGAGAATTCTAAAAATATGGAAGAATGATAAGTAGGGACAGGCCAAAGCTACTATATACTGAGAAACAGAAGGTACAGAGATTAAATCTTTCTTTTATCCAATGACCTATGAGGATTTGTTCTGAAGGCTGTACGTTTCATCTCAAGAAATTCAAAATCATTGCATTTTTAGGTCAGAGCTGAACTGCAGAGTTAGAGTAATCTCCCTAATTTATTCCTTTGTGAATGTTCATTACAAAGCTTTATGAAAAAGGCTTTGGCTTGTAAGGAAGAGCTGAACTAAAAATATCAGAGAAATAGTTCAATCTCCTGTAGATAACTTGCACTAGATAGCAGTCGTCTATTCCCCCCCCCCATTTCATAGTTACTTAAGCATCATGAATTCCATGTGACTTTATTGTACCACCAGTTATAAGGTTCTTTCATTCCTCAGAATTTCAGAATCTCGGGTTTTGAAGGAACTGTGCTTTTGCTTGCATGAACATTTTTCCAAACAAATGTGGAAGTTTTCAGGGTGTCACCGCTGTTGCCGAAGTGACGTGTTGTGGTGAATGATTTCTTCTCTCTTCCCCATTTTTTAATGACTTAAACAGTCTATTAAAAAAAAAAAAATCAACCAAACAACCCACACCTTTCTTTTTTTTTTTTTTAACTTAAAATGTCTTCTGATGTGTTATGCAAAATTAGTTGCAAATGGAAGCAAGGTAACTTGCGTGCTGGAGTTGCTGAGGTGCTGAAGTTCTTGTATGCCTAAATATATTGTTTCCTGTTTATGTCTAGTGGGTAACTACCTAAGTAAGCATAGTAACCGCTTAAAGTATACATATTTTTCATACATTCTCTTGTTTGCACTCTATGTTATTATGATACTAATTAATGAATATGGTAATAGTATATCAGAATGTAGAGTTTGGGGTCCTAGGTTTTTTATTTTTCGTTGATGAGCACTCAGATACTTGAGTATAAGGTGAATGTTGCAAATAATAAATACTAAGTATCATGGAGTTTTTATACATTCTTTTAAGATAACATTACATGGCAAATGCAGTGGTTATAGATTGCAGCAGACAAAATGAAAAATAATTAAAAACTTCTTTTTAGGAGAAGTTTTATTTTTAAATAGTTTTATTTCTGCAAGGAAAGTATTTTCATACTACCTACCCCATTCACCCTCACAGACAGTGGCTCCTTTTCAGTACTGACTGTGAAGCCAGTAACTGTTTTTACCTTGGACCAAGGATATGCGTGTACCAAAAAGCCACAAATGTGCTACCTCAAAAGAAAAGTGATTTTTTTAAATGTATTACACCAAGCATATGTGTGTGATATTCATTAAACTTCAATATGTTTGATGCTGAATTTAAAAAACATATAATATAAAAATTTTGTGGTAGTATATGTACTCTCTTTATTCCCAGTGACACTGTGATACCTGTTTAGATGTGCAACACTTTTTAAATAGGGGTGGTTTGTTTAAGTTCTTATGTCCGTGTTTTAACATTTCAGTAGGAAACCTGATTCTGAGAAGTGTTCAGCAACTTGTATTACAAATGGAGCTGATGAGGGCTCTGAATTTCAAAAATCAAGCTGCTTATTTAAGCTCTGAAATATAGACATGTCTGACTTAGGCATTCATTTGAAAAACACCAGATCTTGTGTATAATTTGTACTCATTGTTAGGCAGTACTTCTGCTTAAAAAGCAAAGTATTCTTAGAAAATTCTGTAGCTGCTCCAAAAGATGTTTTTTCCTGCCTTGGAATTTTAACCTAGAAGATAAATTGGCAGCCCTTGGTGTGCTAGCAGGGGTTGCACAGAGATTTTTAATTTTTTTTTTCTTTTGATGCAACTAACTGTTTAGTGAAAAGGCAAAGCAGTAATGGATAGAAAAATGAGGAATTATCTCAGCAATTTAGTTCATATACTTCTCATAATCAAAAGCTTTAATCAATTACTAGCAGTGTTTGTGTCCTGTATTTGAAGGAAGATTGTGTTATGAGGAAAATTACCTTTGGAGTAGCTGCTCCAATTAATGTATTAAAACTGCAGTGTGGAATAAGAAGGCATAAGCTTGTGGCAGGAGGGTGACATGCAGAATATAATGGTTTCCAGCATCACATCCACAACATTGTTTTGCACCTAGAGCTGCTGGTTTGTTATGACCCTGCTAAGAATGACACTCTGGAAAGTTACCACTTAAAACGCCCTTTATTGGAGCCAACACTTTTAGGAAAAAGGGTAGTATAGGTAATTTTGCATCCCTTCAGGTGCTAGGAACCCTGAGTTGTGTAGAACTGAATGGGCCTGCCGTGAGGGTGGAATCCTGTGTGTGGAAAAATTACATGACGTTTTGGTCTTTTGAGCCCTTAAAGAATTTTCTTGAAAGAAAACAACTCTATTCATCATTTCTGTTATCAGACAAAAAGGGTGTTCCCATGAGAACTTGTTGCTGCACTGTTAGATAAAGACAGGGCCAGGCAGGTGGTGTGATGGCTGGTACAAGGTGGGAGCTGCCTGCTGTCAGCCGGCCACGCTTGTTGTGCGGCGAGGGACGCAGAGCGTGGGCCGGGGCTATGCAGGCGGGCTCGGCTGTGCACCGCTGGCTGCGGGAGGTACAGGGGTCTTCTGGGCAGGGTCACCATGCAGTGAAGTGCCATGCACGGAGGGGATGTGTTCCGATGGAGCCGTTCGTTAACCCCTGCCCTTGGCATCGCCTCAGGACTGTCACACTGGTCTGAGAACAGTAGGTGGCAGGGGGTAGATGCTCCTCGAGGTTGTCAGCTTGCCTTTTCGCTTTAGTAGATCCACTTCAGTGGAACAGTGTTTCACTGCTGCAGTGGTACTGACTTTCACTTTCTCTTTACTTGTTTTTATAAAAGTGTCCTTCAACAGCTGAAAGAAGCACAAGTGTTGCTTAATGCTGTAGCAGCAAGGGGAGGGATGGGTCTCTTTTTTTCCCCACTCAGTGCATCCATCGTGACCTGTTTCTTGCACTCACTATAGCTTCCATTTAAATTCAGTCTGGGAGAGGTCTCTGAGTTCCTGTATGTGGGTGACCACCAGGATCCAGCCAGGGCTCAGGGGAGAGAGGTGTGGGAAAAAAAAAAAATCTGCTGGCTTTTGCCCTTTTGCAGGGTTGGAGGACTGTGTCATAATGAAAAAAAGAGAAGTGCCATTTACAGTCTTTGAGTTCCTGCTTTGCACAGTCTTGTGCGGCTGTTTCAAGGCTTGACATGGTTTTTAAGCATTTTCTTTCCTTTACTGCAGGAGGGCTGAAGGGTTTCCTTCCTGCTTGCTGGTCAATACCTTGAAGCACTGACAGCCCTAACATGGGATGTGTTCATCTGGACCAGCTCTAGAGTACAAGTCTTATGAGGAGCAGATGAGGGAACTGGGGTTGTTCAGCCTGGAGAAGAGGAGGCTGAGGGAAGACCTTATCGCTCTCTACAACTACCTGAAAGGAGGTTGTAGTGAGGTCGGTGTTGGTCTCTTCTGCCGAGTAACAAGCAATAGGATGAGAGAAAATGGCCTCAAGTTGCACCAGGGCAGGTTTAGGTTGGATATTAGGAAAAATTCCTTCACTGAAAGGGTCATCAAGCATTGGGACAGGCTGCCCAGGAAAGTGGTTGAGTCTCCAACCCTGGAGGTATTTAAACAACATGTAGCTGTGGTGCTTAGGGACATGGTTTAGTGGTGGACTTGGTAGTGCTAAGTTAATGGTTGGACTCTATGATCTTAGGGGTCTTTTCCAAGCTTAACGATTCTATGATTGTAATATTGCATGAGAAGTTTTGAAAAAGTCCTTGTGGGGAAGTAAGGGGGTCTGGGTGTAGAAAAGGAAAGGGCAGAGGAAGAAAGAGCCAAAAGGAATTATTTGCCTGTCTCTTCCCTGTAGTCTTTTAGGTATATCCTCAGTTATTCTCCTCTTCCCTGGGATGCCTACCTACAACAGGGCTTCTCAGTATGTGACCAGAACTTGGATGTTTAGAAGGAACTAGTTGGTACAGCCATTCCTGTAGGAAAGCAAGATAGATTTTTACATGGCTCTAGTAGCATACTCTAAATAAGTAAGAATGGAAACAAAAGGTTATTGAATCCTACTTATTATACTTCTAAACATTTATGTTGTCGTTATCTCATTTTTGAGGAATCCATATCCTGATTTAAAAAAAGTACCTCTGTTAATCCAGACTTCTGGCTGTGACTCTCAGTTACTTCAAGTCTTCAAAGTTCAAGTCCTGCTGTTTTACGTTACTGTAATGGGATCAAGCTGCTAGGATGATTCGTGCGTGTTCCTGGTGAATTCCTTGCACGTGAGGAATCCCTGGGTGCTGAGGGCCCAAGGCACCGTCAGCCATCAAGTCTGTAGCACAAGAGATGTTTGCAGAGAAAAAAAGTTGTGTAGGCAGCTCTGTATCCTGGCAGCCCCTGCTTTCCTGAATGCTCTTCTTGTCCCAGAATCAGGCTGCAACTTCATCTTCAGACTGCTTGGAGCAGCTGTGTGGCTGGTGTGGCTAGCCCTGAGCCAGAGTGTTATAAAGTTATCGCTCTGCATGTCCTTTGTCTGACAGATCCTGTAGCACATTCAGCTTGCCAGTCAGGAGAATCTGTTCTTAAAACCCGCTTTATATTTAAAAGTTGTTCTCGCGCCCCCAGAAAACCTAAACTCACGCTGTCTACGTGGAGGTTACTAGCCTGTGGACTAGCTGCTTTGCATGTGCATGCAAGATAATTGTTAAAGGTGTACTGCAGAGCACACTTTCACTGTGTCAGTGATGCTGAGAATTGTCAGATTTTGTACTGTTACAAAAATGGAGCATTCCTTTTAAACATTTGTTACATGTTTGTCACTGAGAAGACCAAACATGTTGCTGGGAAAGGTCAGATATCAAGACAATTACCTGGAAACACATGGAGCAAAAGTGCTATCCTGTTACAGCATAGATTTAGACTCAGGGTAACCACTGCAGGCACAGTGAGTGCTCTAAGAACTAATGGGGGGGGGGGGGAAGGTAATTATGCGTTCATCTTGACGTCCAATATTGTACTGCTGTCCCTGAGTGTTCAAGAATGACTCATACTTCTTAGAGTTACAAGCTTAGAAACTGTAAGAGTGAAACAAATGTTTTATTTTGGATGCATTCTGAGGCTTCCTTTTGACTTTCCGGAAACATTCATTTCTCCTGAATCTTCAGGCTCAAAAGCGCAATGGTTATTAAAACAAAATTTAAATGTACTGAAACAGATGTTTTTTAACCTAAGGTTTAATATTTCACTGTGATATATTGATTCTAGGAGCTCTGAAGAAAACCTCAGAATATCACGAGACCTGTGATAAAAATCGAGGCATCTTTAACACTTAAACAAACATTTGGTGCATGTTTGTGGTACAACAGAGGAAATTCCACAGTAAACTCTGTGAGTAAATGCGAGTAGACAGACTGAAGGTATTTTAGTAGCTTCTCCAAAGATACTCATGAAAACCTTACGAGTGAGGTGAAGCTAGTGTGCAAGTAGAAAGCATTTAGTGGAATAAAAATGAGATACAGATCAGGGTGAACTTTCCAGTGCATTTTTGCAGCTTTTCATGCTAGAAGTCTTTTTGTAATCTGGATCTCATTCTCACTTTTAAATTGGAGCTGTCTCAGCTGTGTCTTTATTCATAAAAGCAATAATATTGTCCTAAGGACACACATACAAAGTCCTCATGTAGCTGCTGAGGTTTTCTGTGCCACCAGCCACTGTACGTTGCTCATGGGGGAGTTCTGGCTTCCCGGCTATCCTTATGGCTCCCACTGCACTGCACCTGGGAGGTGGAGTGGTTCAGGCAGCCCAGATCCTTGATTTGTTTGCAACTCTAACCTGAAGGCATTGCCAGGGCTCCACTCCTCACCCCTTGATCCTTGGGCCACGCAGGGGGACAGAAAGAAATTCCAGCTTTTCTAAGGGGGGGGGAGGGGAAAGTTTTAAAACATACACACAGTAGAAGATTTCCTCAGCTAAGAAGCAGTAGAGGAGAGAGAGGGTGAGGGATCTCTGGTAGGAACGATGTTTGTAGGAAATCTCAAAAGTACTTGTAAGTGGTTTCCAAATTTTCCTTCTGCACAGTGGCCTCACATGGTTAAGCACATGAACACTTTAAGTCCAGCTAAAGTGCTGCGTGAAGTTCATAGAAGTTCAGTTAGAGTGCTGGCTTGAAGTTCATATAATCCTTCAAACTGATGGTATTGATATGTCCAAGCTCAAAGGTTAACAGCCACTTTTCACTTTTTCCATCTCTTAGGTGATTTCTAAACACAAAGCTACAGATGCTGCAGAGAACTGCTTAAGTTAAATATTTGTAATCATTAACTAAACTAACATTAAAGAATGATTAGATTGTACAGTCATATTAAGCTGTTGCATGTGATCATGTTAAAAATATCTGAGAAAAGCCAGTTAGGTTCTGAATTTTTCTAGTTCTTGAGGTTTTTGGTTTGCTGTGTTGGGTTCTTTTTCCTTAACCAGGTGTTAGCTGTTGGTTGGTTTATCTTGATTGATTTATCTTAAAGCATTAAATGACTTTGTTAAGAAGGGCACAGGAGGGAAACTAAACTGGAACTATTCAGGTTGAAGTGATTTGTCAAAAGGTTTATGGGTAAAAAATGGAACAAATGTTCAATAAAACCTTTAAATAATGCAAAGATCACAGTGCAACCACACATAATAGTAATGTGAGCTGCAAGGAGTCATGAAACCATAGAGGGAAAAATTTATATATGCAAGCATAGCATTTTAAAAAAAAAATAGACTTCTCTTTATCACATGGCCTGTATTTTATCCATGTGCTTGCTGGGTTCTCTGCATCCTTACAGACCTGTGCAAATAATACAAGTGAATATGTGGGTATGTATACATATTGTGTATGATGCTTCATGCCATTGCACACTTTGTATATGGTCTACACCTACACTGTAAATGGAAGACGTGTAGTTAGTAGGCGCTGGTAAGCCCGAATAGTGGGCATCGCAGAAATAACAGAGTCCAAATTTCTGGTCTACGCTTGTTTTCAGCTTTACTTTTTTTTTTTTTTTTTTTTTTAGTTTTTTTAAAAAAAAAGGATATAATGCAAATTCTGCCCTTCTTTAGACCTGAAAGGCTATCCATTGCTCCATTGCTTGGAGCCTTGTGGGATGTTAGTAGGAAAAATCATGAGTCAAGTATTTCTTGAGTAAGATTCTGTTAATTTATAAAGAATGCACAACAGTCCCTTCTGCCCCTTCATTTTGCTGGACAAAGTAGGAGGAAAAAAAAAAAGAGTCTCCTTACTTACAATTTCAGGCTAGCCCTGCTAACCATTACTCTTCCCAAATCTTTATTGGCCATCACCTTGGCTTTCTGTTTCTATGATTGCTTCTGCCGTACACACATACAGCTGCATCCAAATCAGTTCTTAGCTTCTGTGTTTGTATTCAGCCTCGTCATGTGGCATTTGTCAGGAGTCCCCAGAGTTGTATTTTTCAGTTTTGGCTAATAAATATCAAACTTCTTTTTCATTTAACTACATTGAATGTTGCTATTGCATTTCAGCTTCACCAAGGCTTGTGGTTGCCCATGGACTGCAGGCAGCCATGAGCCTTGTTGAGGTCTTGCATGATTCAGCGTGACAATGACATTTGCTTGCAAGTGCAGGGAACACTCAAAGAAGCAAGTACCTTAAAGAAAAAAAGCGTACCTCAATATTTGGAAAAATTACTGTTATGTTGGTGCAAAACTGGGGAATGAGTACAGACAGCTGCAGCCAGTGAGGTTACTAGAGCATATTTTATTTCACATTTGCAGTGGGCTGTGGATGTTTTCCTGGGTCAGTTAATATAGGTCAGCTAACAGCCACTTATTAAACCACAATAAATCAAAAATATTTAAGTGACTTGTATGTACATCTGTGAGAAGAGAGAGAAGGAAGAACTGCTGAGCAAGACAACCTTGCCTATTCAGTCTGAGGAGAGTGAAAGGATTGCTGATGAGGCAGCAGAAAGCGTGGAGTAGGAGAAGGACCAGTAGCTCTGGTGCGCACTCGCTTCCTCTTGCTTCATGCTTTCACTGAAGCTTGCAGAATGTCTTTTACTGCCCTTTACTGGGGATTGGGAACAGTGGAAACAAAGGATAGACTCTATAGCTCAGAAAATATCCAAGTGAAATGCTACTTCTGTTCATTTGTTGTTCCCGATGTTTATAAATACTGCGTTTGCAGAGATGAGTGGTAAGAGACTAGAGGGACCAGGGATTAACTTGTTTTAATAGAGAAATGGACCTCTAGGAACAAGTCAGGCATGAAGGAAAGGGAGCTGCGCAGGTTGGTTGCTAATACAAACTCCTTTTCAATGTCCCCTTAACCTGGTCTTTTCCTTCCTTCTCACTCCTGACTGTTGCTCAGAAACTTCACACAGTGAAAGGAACTGAATATTTTAGATTTTACAAACTGTACAAATCACTCCATAGATTATGGTGCATATTCAGGCCAAGCACTGAATGAAAGAAATTTTGTTGGTTTTATTGATCAGCTGTGGAGTTGAAGATTTTCAGGCTATCTTTTAGGCTTCAGGGTGGTAAGTTTGTTGTTGTTGGTTTTTTTTTTTTTTTTTTGAGATTGGCTACAGCTATCATTTTGTTTTCAGATACTAGGAGCCTTCATTTAATTTTTGTCAGCTTTATTGTTACTTCTTGCTGAATATAAGAAGAGTTCCAAAAAGATTTGAGGGCACTGCATAGACACTGAGATCAAAGCCAGAGAACAAACCCCCCAAATTTCTCTATCTACTTCTTGTGGTCTCTTTTCCCTAGCTTTTGAAGATGTATATTTTCATGCTTTAGAGGCATATTTCATGTAGTATGTTCTAGGGTGGTCTGAGAAAAGGGTATATGGTTTAATCTTCTACCAGTCTCTTTTGTGCCTGTGATACAAGGTTGTTTTGCAGTTTTTTGTGCAGACTAATTTTGAATCACAAAGCGGTTGCAGGCAAAGAATGTTATGTTTTAAAAATAAAAATAAACCTTAAACTTTTAATTGGACACAACAATGTAAAATTGCTATAACTATCTCTAGCACCAGATATTGGACCTCCTTTATCTATTAAGTCAAAATGTTTGTCTTATTTTGTTCCTTTCAAGGTTAAGATGATTTGCATGTCTTCAGACACTTAACAGATTTTTCACATGGTGGAAACAGGAAAATAATGCTGTGTTTCTTATTTAGTTGATACCAGCTGGCCATGAGCAAATTTTTGTGTGTATTGTAACTGGAACTAGCAAAATAATATCTTAATGAGCAAGGTCAGCTGGAGGAGCTGATTAGGTCTTGCTGCTCTTCCTGGATTTGAGCTGTTTCTTCAGCAAAATATGGCTGTGTTTTTCCTAGTGGTTTTGAGCAACATTATCTGATTTGTAAATTCTGAGGTATTTTCACTTCAGAATCACTAGTTACACATCAAAGGGGTTATTTTTTCCAGTTACTTTATAGGATGCATATTTCATTTGGTTTTTTGTGTATACCTTGCTTATGTCTGCAGAGTAACGCAGATTGCCATGGGACTAGCTGTAGTTAGTTGCTTTGTATAAATGCTGCTGCACTATTTCCAGCACTAAAAAATAATTGTGATGCTTTACAAGGTGACAGTTGACTCTGGCTGCTGTATACTAACGTGGAGAGTATGGAAGACATCTGTATTGTATCCATGAATATGACTCATTTGCCTAACTATTCTTATGTCGTGGGTGGTATAAATTCAAGGGGTTAACCCTTGCTTCAATCTGTCCATCTAGGAAGAGGATCAGTAAGGTAAATTGTTAAGTCTTGCACTACTCTGTAACCATAGACCCAACAAGGTAGCAATTGCTCAAAATATGTTTTCTGTCTTAAAAGTGAACCTGGGTATTTGAAGCAGCAAAGCATGAAATTATGAGATTTGGTTCTGTTGAAAATTACTAGATATAGATATGTATCATGCAGTTTTCGCAGATAAAGCCCAGAGGCTGTTGTGGTGTGGTGTGGTAAGTAGGGACATCATGTTTTCCTGTGCAGTGGAGCACAGGACAGAGACCCTCAATGCTATTACAAAGTGGAATCCATCTACTGTGCTACATGTTCATGTTAGGCGAGGGTGGGGAAAAAGTCCAGCCTTGGAAAGATCTAATGAACTTGTTCATGGCAATCTTTGGACATAGCTATACTGTCTTCTATTCTGGAGTTGTTGTAGCCCTGCCAAAGTAGTTCAGATCTCCACACTAGGCTCTGCACATCCTGAGGAAGGTATGGGCATGTCCTAAGAAAGGAGAAACTGGAAGACAGCTTAAATCATGAGCACAGACCTTTTTCATTACTTTAATCAGGATCTTTAAGTTCTGTGTTTCTTTGGAAAACAAGAAATGAAAAGATTGGGTTTTATGTGTGCAAGTGGAGGAATGGGTCAATTGAGTACTAAGGCAATATGGATCCTTCTGAAGTAGGCAGGTCACTAAGAAAGAGGGGTGAAATTCAGAGAACCCCTCTGGGAGTGAGAAGCCATGGGACTGTTGGTGAGGCCCCTGAGGACTTCCTTCTAGGAGAACCAGATAAAAGAAACAACATGTGTGCTGCAGTCTGACTACTACAGATCTTTGGTTTTCTATTGAAGCAGAAAAATTAGCTTTTAAACCGCCTCCATAGAATGGCATTTAACTTAGTCTTTTAATCCCCGAAAAAGGCTTATTTGTTTGTTTCAAATACTAGTTTTGTAGTTCCTCAGTGTCTTTCTGTGCTTTCCAAATGCAGAGTGTGTTTCTGGGTGGTAGCTGAGAGCAGTGAAGCACAGAATTTGCCCCTACCCTCTGAGTTCAGGCTACTTGCCTAAGACGAGGATTTCTGAGTTAACCGAGCTCTGTTGGCCGTGCTATGGATCAGAAGGTTGGGGAGATGCATGCAGGGCTGTGGGGAGCAGCACAGCTGCCCTTGCCTCCTTCTCAGCATTTGCCGCACCGGGGATGACCACTCCCAGAGAAGCCCTTCTGACCTAGACACAGGTATCTGTTATCTTTATGCTACTGCGGTGTGTCTGCCCAGCAGAGAGGGACTGAGGTGTAACATATGAGAACCGTGCTCAAAATTCATTGTACAAGTGAGCATGGTCACTAAACAATACAAAATTGCTTGTCACAGGTCAGCACATACTTCTATTGAAGTATTTTACATAGGTTAGCTGATTATCAAGCAAAAAGTGTTTGCATTTGCTGGTATGTTAGTGTGCTTTTGTAATGCAAAGCATTACAAATAATTCTTACAAATAAGAAGCTTAACTTCGATGGCAAGCAGGTGTTAGTGATGCTAGTTTTGTTTATCCTTGGAAAAAGGTGGATACAGTTGTCAAATGTGGGCAGTATACCAGAGCCAAGTGAGTGTGAGCTGAAGTTGAGGATAAAAATTTTTCATTGGAGTGGACTTGTAGCAAAGCATCCTTTTTCTGATAACTGTGTACATTTATTTAAATTTGCATTTCCTCTCAGACTGCACCAGACTTATTAAATTTTAGGTTTTATAGATGTCACCAATGTTTTGTTGTTTGTTGCCCTCGTCCATCTAAACTGTAAAACTTTCCAGAGAGAGCTTTATTAAAACAAACATGAAATACCCTCGCAAACCCTTCTGGCTTTCACAAACTGCAGTTTGAAATTATCCCACCTGTTGCTAGTAGGCATAGCATGGCAAACCTGTATTGTCTGGAAATTCGGGTAATTCAGGCATTTCTGGTTGTAGATTAATTCTTTTTATTCTTTTCCTTACACCGATTGCAAATTCATGGCAACTATATTTTTAGGTACGTACATATTAACCAAAGGAGGTGACAAAAGTAGTTTTGATTTTTTTTTTTATGTTTTTTAACAAACTGGCTGAGGCTATTAAGAAAACTGAGAAATAGGTCTGCATGGCACAAACCAGAAAAAAGCAACTTCCTCAACTACAAAATTGAAAAATGTACTGCCAGTGTGAGAATGAATCAGCATAAGAAAGCTCCAGATACTACTTATGAAATCGAGGCAGAAAGATACCTACAAAGCAAAAATGATTTTTGTCTGTCCATCTCCCCAGCAGACTGAAGACGGGAGCACAGATGGAGCCGTCCCTTGCTGGCTTCTAGACTTCTGTAATCTGTCTTCATACTTCGTGGGTCACACGCAGGTGTGGAGTGTCGTGACAAAGGGCAAATAAGCAAGATGGGCAGTAGGGACCTTTTTCTTTTGTTATGATGCTGTTGCTCTCCTCTTCAGAAAACAAAGCTGTGTTTATTTGCTTATTATCCATTAAAAGATGCTACTTTATAAATGGTGAATTTTGGCTTGGTGTGGGACACGATGCTTGGCTTGCTGCTGTGACGATATGTAACTTCCTAAACTTGGGTTTGATATTTATGTGAGGCAAGGTATGTGCCTTAGATGCTCAATTTCTGGTGTTATGTCAGGTCTCCTGACCTTCTGTCTCATAAAGTATAAGATAAAGATTGACAAACTTTATCAAGGCATTATTAAAGGACAGGCAGTTTAATTAACATTGTAAAGAAGTTGTCAGTGGATGGATTATGCAAAAATGGTGTGAAAGAAGAAAAGAAGTCACCGTACCAGCTTCTGGTGATTGTATTTTCAAATTTCACGTAAAGCTTTTGAGAGGTTAAGATTTTTAACAATTGCAAACTATAAGGCTCTCATTTAAGCACTAACTGAGATTTTAGTGGACCACAATTTAACATTTAGTGAATTCTCTGAATAGCTATCCTAGATATCGGTTTCCTTGTTTTTTAAAACCTTTGAAAACCAAATTGGTCTAAATTGATGTTTACAGGTTCTGGGATGTTTTCACATACTTTTTGTTTGATGAAGATCCTTCTAGGAGCAAGGAAATGGAGGAAGAATAGGAAAAAGGTGAAGACACAGAGCAATCTGGTAGTGTGAAGCACCAAGCAGGAATAGAGGGTAGTAGTGGAAAGTATTCCCTTTTCTATTTGCCAAGTAATGCAATCTTTCTAGGTGATTGTCAGCGTGCCAAAGAGTGTGTTGTGTTCCTGGTCTTTATATGGTCTCTCTGGGAACGTGTTCTTTTAGCTTCAGGCCCCACCTTTTTTTCCCCCCAAGGATGAACTCCATACTCATAGGCTGGGTCGTTGGTTTCAGCTGCTTGGTTTTATCATCTCATGATTCTTCTAGCAGAAGAACTTGAACTCCTGTGCAAGATTTAGCCTCGTTGGGAGGTATGTGGAGAGCAGAAATTTTACAGCAACACATGGTGACCTTTTCAAAACAAGCCAATGTTTATTAGTCAACTTGAATACAGCATGTTCTGTTCTTTAGCTGCAGCGCTGAAGAAAAACTTTTGTCTGTGCTGGCAGTCTTGTTACCTGTGTCTCTCGCAGACACAGCTGGGATTTTGCTTGCCTCTGTATGCATGGAGCAGCCGAATCCTCAGCCAGATACATTCTTTCTTTGACCAGATGTTAAAAAGTAATGTTTAGGCAGCTATATGTTGAGATAATTAGTTTAGAAGACTAGTTAGTTAGTGTCAGCCAGGACTTGATCTAAGGGGTGTTACCCATTGCTTTTTTTTCCCCTCTGTTCTAGGGAAAGGATTTTAATCCTTCTATCGCACAGTGTGTCAGTGTGTGGATAAATGGAGCAATAGATACATTTCATAAGTGTAATTTAGAAATTTCCATATTCAACCTGGGTATGTGTCAGGGTTTCCCTACTGTTGAGCCCCACCTGGACAGTGAAGACTCTACATTTACTATTAATGACATTTATTTTCTTTATGTATGGAAACTTATAAGTAGTATGATTTAGCTCAATATCTTAGTTGATGGTCTTAGTTGCAGAGAGACTCAAGGTTGAATGGTCGTGCAGTCTGCCTTTGGAATTCATTTGGAATGCTGCTGTGCTCCAAGGAAAGCATGAGGCATTACTATTCTGGAAGAATATGTCTCCCCTCCCCATTTCCTAAGGAAGACCAAGTGGGGATTATGTTTGTTTTCTGGTGGATGCTGTAGTGGTTGCCCAGAGAAGGCTGCTAGGCTGAGGTGCAGAACCCGGGGCAGGAGCTGCAGTTACTGCTGGCAAAAGCTTTGTAGGACCTGGGCTCAGGGGGCTCCATGGAGGGAGCTTGAGAGGTCTGGGAGCAGAACAGAGATGTTCATGTACCTATCTCTCTTCGGAACCTGGGGTAAGGGAGCAGAATTCCAGATCCTGACATTTTAAAAAAAAAAAAAAAAAGTCTCTGCCAAAAATGGGTTAAAATCTCCTTTTGTCAGTCAGGGTATGAATTATTTCCTTGTCATGAATATGGGGGTCTCCATGTGCAGCTATGGAAGTGCTGAGTACTGGCCGATTTGCAACAGTTGCTATCAGTTACTATTCTGGAGAGAGAAGTTAGAAAATTTCAGTATAGAAGAATATTACCCTATAATTTGTAGGATGACATTAACACCACCACCACCACCCCAGCTTTCTTGTAGTAATTCCCTGTACTGATTTGAACTATAAATTTTTTCAAGTGGCATAAAATCAAAATGTGGCAAAAATAGTAATTGAATGCATGGTTTCAGAAAAATAGTGATTAAAATCTCGATGTTTAATTGTTTAAGTACCATTTATGTGAACTCATACACGGGTTTATATATAAAACCATATATATGGGTGAAATTTGGTATGTGGGATATATCATGATGACAATGTACAAACTGTATTAGACTAAGTAAAGTAAGAGCTACTGGGGCAGTTCAGACTGAAAATTCATCTAAATCAAATGGAAGAATATTGTAAAATCTTAAATTGAAACTTTGCTAGCAAGGGATTTAGTTCTGTTAAAATGCATGAAACATTTGGCTTTTGAAATGCAAAAGCAAAATGGGTTTTACTGACTTAGAATCTGTTGAATATAAGATACTGTTATATGGATAATTTGACATGAAGGGATTTTTTTTATAATTAGGAAAATAAATCCCAGGATGTATTGATTCAGTAGGATTAGAATGTATCAAGTAAAAGGAAAAAAATGTTGGCATTTATAATCCAGTTTTGGGATAATTATTTTGATAAAATATTTGGCATGTATGTTCAAGTTAAGTAAAGATAATACTGGAACGTAGTTTTCATGCAAGTGTTAGATTAAACCAATAGAATATTGTATCCTGGATTTACTGTGTGTCATATATTCCATATATGACCAATCGATGTGAATAGGTGATTATGCTAGCTGTGAGGGGGAGATGCTGGAGTGGTTCTTGGAAGCTGTTCTTACAGATGATGTCTTGGTACCTGCTTCTGACCTTAATTTAGGGAGTGAATTTGGGTAACTTTTCAGGTTTTGTGGTACAAATTCAACTCCCTATGATATTTTCATGTGATCATTTAGCAAGACAAAGCCAACAAAAATAAAGAACTTTGATCTTTAATAAATAATTACAATTTAGTCTGGTAAATCCTAGCAGTCTCCACTAATCTTGGACTCAGAAATTTCTAAACTACAGAGGGGTGTGTTCAGATCGAGTCACCTTTTTTTGATGTGCTAATGCAACACTATGAGTTCTTTTTGTCTTTGAAAGTTTTGAGTAGACAAGATTTAGTAAGCAACAGCAATAAACTACAGAGGAAGTCCTGGCAATGAGCGAGGCTGAGATTTCTGACAACAGAAAGTGCAAAGAATGGGGAGCAGGGAAGGCAAAAGTGGTATTGACATAAACTTTGGTAATGTCGAGGCAGAGACTGATGTATGCAGCTTTAGGAGAGCTCCTGCTGGTTGTCCTGAAGGATTTAAAGGACATAGCTAAAAAAGAAGAAAAATTCCAAATAAAAGCAAAAAGAATTGGAATAGGTTTATAGTTTCACTTTCACTTGCACTATGCTTGGAGGAAGAAGCAGAAATCTACAGGACTTACTTCACCAATGAATGAGACAGCTAATCTGGCACTGCAGAGGTTTTTGTGGTGTAGGATGCCTATGTAAAGACAGGAGATTAACTTCCTGTGTTACCACAGGCTATTCAAAATCTAAGTGCAAGGAATTTATAGAAAAGTGAAAGAATGGTTGCTTTTTATTGAAGGGACAACAGGAAGAATCTCTCTTTTAGTAGCAAATACTGTCCTTTAGCTCTGGAAAATTGACAAAATTGAAGATCAGAAAATTCTGTCATACCTTCCAGTACTATGTATTATTAAGTTTCTGGAAGAAATAGAAAAACGGAGAACTCATGTACTTGAAGATAAATGCCTAAAAATAAGTAGGCGGTATGCCAACCTCTTGTAGCCCAAGAAGAAAAATTATTTTAAAAAGCATAGAGTGGTGGTTTTTTTGTTGTTGTTGTTCAAGCATTTTCTCACATGTTAGGAAGCAAAGTTTTTGCCACTTTGTGAATTGTTTAGATTTGAAAACACAAGTAAAGAAACACATTTATTCTTAGAACATAAATTGTTTGGATATTATGAAATATAAAATAAGAACTGCAATTAAAAAAAAAATAGATTGGAATACATTAAAATCAAGAAGCCAGATATGATAGACACAGGAAAAAAAAGTGTGCCCTAAACTTCAGTTTTAGAAAAGGAACATTTCTGAACCTGCCCCCTCCCAACTTCAGTTCATAAAATCCCATATTGACAAAACATAACACATGTTAGAAGATTCCAAACATGACTATGCTTTTGTTGTTAAAAAAAAGTTTTAAACAAAATTGAAGATTTTTAGAATTTTGATATGCAAAATAATGTTTTTATACTACTAACTAATTTACTACTTACTAATGACCCTTCATTGGAAGGGTGAACTCAAACACCTTTCATGTTTTTTGCTTTTTGTTTGTTTGGTTTGGTTTAGAAAGCAAAATAACCAAGCTTTAAAACAAATGGAAGGGGATTTTCTCTGAATTCTTACATTAATGCTTAAAAAAGACCCCCCCCCCAAAAAAAAACCAAACAACAAAAGCAGGGATGCAGATGATCCCCTGGTACTTAGACTTTTATAAGGCATTTGGGACCCTGAAGACTGGGACATTAACTTGAGTAATATAAACAGACATTCTTCAAATTGGGAGTACTTGTTAAATTTCCAGTACTACTTTTATCTGCCTGAATTCCTGTTTGTATCAGCTTAGATCTGTGTGAGTGGAGTCCCTATCTGTAAGCGTTTTTCACATATCGGTCTCAGTTAAGCGTTGAAAAATGTCTATCATTCCTGATTCTGAAGCCACAATATATTTTATCTTTACATTTCCCCCTGAACAGCTCATTCAGAAGAGATGGCATTAGATCCCAGTTCAGCAAATTATTTGACATCAAAGCATACCTGAAAGTGCTTTACTGATGCATTGCGTAGAGCTCAGTATCGTCTCTTTGTGGATGATGTGACAGTCTGTAACTCTTCACCTGCTAGTGGCCATCCATGCACATTTGCTGATGGAGCACAGGGCAAGGTGGAATACTGTATCAGAAAATCAGAATTATATTTGGCAGAGTTTGAGCAAACTGTTCTAGAAATAAAAAAATTGACATCAGCCAAGCACTGCAGTTATGATTTTGGTTTTTTGCCAGCTGGAAGAAGTGGAAGTACAACCTGATGACCATGTGTCTGCTTGTTTATGAAGAACTTTTTCAGGGACATAATTTCTGTGTTAGTATTTTTTAAAATATTTTTAATAAAGTATTTTTTCAGAAAAAAAAATTGCAGGACAGAAGTTGTGTAGGGAGTTTTTCAGTGATCGTGGGACTGGACTGCGCTGTGTCCAAATTCCATCTCTAGGTGGGCCCTTTTGCTCACTTGCCAAGTGTAGCTTACTTGAAGGTCACAGCTGCTGTTTAGCAGCCAGAACTTAACAAGAAGTCAGATTGCTGAATGGATCGTGACTGGCAGAGCTTGTATCTGCTTTGCTCTCAAGACAAACACCACTCAAACAGTGCTGGGAGTATATTTGTAAGTTTTAATTCCACAGGCTCAAGCTAATCTTGTTTTTTCTTGCCTACGAGATAAGTGAAAGTATTTACCCTGGCTACAGAGCTGAATGAGGAAGGAAGCAGTGTGTGAAGGAAGCAGCTGTGTTATGGATGTGTATGAACACATACTTGCTTCCAGAAGTGTTCTCGGGGCTTTAAGGACATGTATGAAGAAAAGAGCCTGGCTAAGACGAGTAAGTGCTTTTAACAGGTAAACCGAAATAATTGCACAATCTGCTTCTGATGAGAGCCTGGGTGAACTTTTCTGTCAGAATATTCCTGTTCATACATTCATATGAACTAACTTAATAATTTAATAATTGCTTCTCCGTTTGATGTTTAGGGCTTTTTTTGGTTTGTTTGTTGTTTTTTTTTAAATCTTTTTCTTCTACACTTTCCTGTGCTGTGATAAACCTATTTTGTTTGTGTAGATTCCAGTAGTGTTAGGGCTCTTCTGTTAACAGGTAACGGGCTTCTGTGGGAAGGGTGCTAATCCACATGCTGGGAAACCTGGGTGCTGCCACTCACTCCCTGAAATCGTTTCACCGAGTCCTGTCTTTCTGCTTCTATTTCTATAATAATAGTATGCCTTACTCATCAATGTCATAGTGGTAAAGATGAGTTAATTATTAACCACCAATTTCTCTATCAAGTATTGTAGCTTCAACAGTAAGGATCTCAGCTTGGGTTAACCAGCACGGGTATTGCTGCAGGTTCTCTTGGCAGTATATTCAGCTGGGGCTAAATTTGGCTCCACAGTTGAGCTACCTAGCTAGCTTGAGTTAAATCTCAGCCAGCTGCAGCCACTGCAAGGTGTATCACACTGAAAACTGATGGCATTTTGGCCACGATTATGAGACTTGATTCTGCTTTTGGAAAACCACATAGCTTATTCTTTAAATAATAACAAATGCCGAACTTTGCAGTGTACCATCATCCAAAATAAAGTGCAGTACAAATTCACTTCATTAGGTCTCTGGAGTGGAACAGAGTCTCAAAATAATCATCTTTATTTAAATGAGGCGTCTTCCACTGTAGAAGTTTAATTTATGACTTTGACCTCAGTCTAGTAAAACACTTTAACATGTACGTAATTTTAAGCATATAAGGGAAGAGTCACATGGATTTGTATTCCGGTGCCAAACAACAGCAGGCCCTCATTGTTTCTTCACTCCAAGAAGTATTTTTGATCCTGCTGATTTTTTACTCAAACCCAGTAGGTGTATTCTGAATCTCTGTTGAAAAGATAAATAATGAAACTAGTGAATTACAGTAACTATGTTGTGGCCATTCTCTGAAAGCCAACATTTTTCTGCCTATGCTGCTTCAGTGAAATTTTTGTTCAGTATTTTTTAAGTTAATTTAGAAGTAGTTTACATTAAACGTAATGCCTAGTTAATAACCTTCAACAAATGCACATTGCTTTTCAAAAAGCACGTGTTCAAATGAGTACCATGTATTTTCAGATTTATGCGTAACAATTGAGACATTTCCAGCTTTATGTGTAACAGCTAGGATGTTTCTGTTTCTTTTAAGAGTAATGCGGGGGGGGTGAAAGCCTTTAAAACAATTCTCCAGCAGAAGTTATCTTTGAATGAAACTCGCCAAAAGGAACACTCATATTCAGTTCCAGGAAGGAGGAGGTATATAATCTCTTACGATGCAAGAATATCACAAAAAATGTATATATGCATGCTTGTGTTACTAATTTCTAAATAATCTGACATATCACACAGTTTCTGAAAGCAGATCTGTTCCAAATCCTGGTTGTTAATTTATGTTTATATTGTTGTTCTTGTAGTGTGCAAAATACATAGTCAAGATGTTATTTCACTTTTCAAGTATATGCTTTATCTGAGGTGGCAAATTGAGTATATACTACATGAGTTATTTCACCTGACCATATTTACACTATCTTCTAAAATTTTGAGAATTCTGTCAAATAGTTGGGAAGAAGTAGAGCAAACATTTATCTGAGTTCTAAGAATAGCGCAAACAAGTCTGTGAGAAAAGGAATGTTCTTTGCTAGCAGTGATGCTACCATTTCTGCATCTCTCACAGTTAAACCTTAGAGATTTTGTGCACAAGTTACAGGTTACCGATATCTCAAAATAAAGCAGCTCTCTGTCTTCCATCCCCAATATTTTGGTGATTGGTGACAGTGGGTGATTGCAATACCCCATTGCTTGTAGGGAGATGCTCCAGTTCTATTACCTTTTGTTCAGGTTAGTTTATTAAGAAGTGTTCTTTAAGTCTTTGTTGCAGTGAAGGAGCCTATAATGCATTCACCCATGGGCTTGTATTGGGGGTGATTGCCTCCTGTGATATAACAAATCTGGAGAGATCAGTATGCAAAGGGAATGCAGGCTTTTTCTTTAACTATTGAGTTGTCAGAGGGCAATAGAAAGAAATATCTGTGAATGGAGCACTTCCTCAGGAAGTACAAGTACTTTTGTACTGTATAAACTTGGCAGCTAGGTAACAATGTGTTTAAGTTTAGATTTATTCCATTGAGAGGTTTCTGGCCCTTCCAGATGTGGGGTTTTTGGAAATAATTAAACAAGTATGCATGTACATTCATATATTTACATGCAAGGATATGTGTATGCATGAAGTATATCTTTGTTTGTGTACTTCAGTGCTACAACAGAATAAACTTGAGGTTTCACTGCTCTCCAGTTATATGGCACTGGGAAAAGTCTGGTCTAAATCTCTGCCTCTTCTCAGTGGTGATTTCATGTTTTTATTAGTTATTTTCTGTGCCACTGTCAGCCTCTGAATCTGAATTTCTTTTGTGCAATCAGCATATGCCACGTATGACACCAGGAGAGCACTGAGATCCCGCCCTTCTTCTCTTCCTTACCTAAAAGAGTTTGCTGTTGTATAATTTAGATGGCTGTGTTTCGTGAGTGTGCTGTGTTTATTTAGCCCTGGTCCTGTAAGGGGATTACTTTAAAGAATGGGGCCAGACTTCTGGCAAATACTTCTGTTTGGGATGAAGTGCTCTGTTCACCAGTACCTTTTTAATATATCTCAAGTGTAGTGGAGGAGATGTGAGCAGTCCGTTGTCATAAAATATAAATTAATGTGTTAAATATATACAGTTGGGTTGCATATTAGTGGTAAAATAGTGCTTCATCATGCAAATGGAGAAACTGATTCACTTGCTGCCTTTCTGAATGAGGGAGAAGTGACATGACTTTAAGATTGCCTAGACCCAGAGGCTCTGTGGACAATGATGCTCCTAATGCTGTGGATAATTGGACCTGAAAGTAGAAGGTTAATTCTTCCACGTGTCTCTGAGCAGCTGGTCCCGCGCATGAAGGCAGAGGTCTCTAGCAGCAGCCTCCTTAAATTAAACAAGGGACAGGGAGAAGAGTTCAGCTTGCTGCCTCTGAGAAACTGGATTCTGGGGAGAATCTGGATGGGGAGAAACTGTGTTAAGTAGGCAGGTTTAAACCAGGGCTTTAGTTATAGTAAAAAATCAAAACTCTTTCAGCATTTCTAATCCAGTAAGGAAATCTCTGAGACAGATGCCCTAGGTTTTCCCAGTTAGCGTATCTCACTTCTGTGGGCAAGATGCACTAGTGGTAGTGATGGGGAGTTTTTCAGCCACTGCCTTACTTTCCTTTCTTGTAGGACATAAAGCATGTCCGAGGGAGATGGAGATCTGCTGGAGCAGCATGATACACATGAATAAACTCTGCCATTGTTTCAGTTGTGTTTAACTGTATCATTATATAATTGTTCTGAAAGAAACTCTAATGTGTTACGTAAGTTATGCTTCTTCATCCTAATTATCTGTTTAATTAAATTTACTAAAAGTCTTTGCAGAAAATAGTTCTTTAAGAGTGATTACAAATAGCTCTTTTATATCGCCTATCACTTGAAGATTAACATTAGTAAAATAAAGTACTACTTACTTTTCAAAGGAGAAAAATTGTATTATAGCCATATTTCTAGAAAATATTTTGAACGTGCTTTTCAGGTAACCATAGAGGCATAAGCCAGATGACTACTCCGTGTGACTGATGAGGAACACGATACTGATATTACTCACTAAATCACAGCTGTTAATTCTTCAGAAGAGTATGCTGCTGACACTGGAGTTTTAATCGGACCTCTCTTCTGTTATTTCCATCCTCTGTTTCTAGAAAATGAGCGGTTGGGATTTTTTTGTTGTTTTGTTGGGTTTTTTTAAATTATTTTTATGAAGGTTACAGTGGCAATGTATAAGTGAATGACAATGCTTTTTCTGGTAATGTGTACGGTTTCAGAATTGTCGTACTGTAGCAGTACTTAAGTAAGCATCAGTAATTAATTTTTACTGTTGTAAACATCTGTGTCTTTCAGTGCCAACAGTGAGCAGATGACTGAAATTGTTCCCTAAGTGCCCAGTGAAATCTTAAGTGACCGCAAGGCTGTGCATGCCTTAGCCAGTGCTAGCTAGCTGGATGTGATACCCTGTTTCCTCTGTGAAGATAGGTTCTTTGATGCCCTGTGAAGTTAAAAGCAGAACTACGGTCATGGGATTTCAAGTTCCACTGCTATAATTGCTGACATTTTCTTCTTTGTTCCTTATTTCTTTTTAAAAATAGAAATGGTTATAAGAATATCTGAAATAAGATAGAAACCTGTCTGCAAAGTGATTCTCGAAGTATTAAGTCTGAGTACTAGATAAATTCATACCGTTCATTAAAAATGTAGAAAAAGATCTCATGAGCCGTTTAAAAGTACCTGAGGGATGAATATATGAAAATAACTTCATCTTTAAAATTTGGTTGCAAATTTTCTATTTCTTTTATGCTTATTTATCTTCTGTTTGCATGGATTCTAACAGAACAAGCAGATTGCTTTCTTTTCTTGTATATTTTGCTGGCAAGCACAATTAACAACTATTTGAAGCACTGGCTGACATTTTAGATTCTTATGGATGCTGTGCTTCACCTTAGATTAGTATAGGAAACTCATCATAGCCAGATTTACTAGGTAGTGAATGGGAGCTAGTCTGAACACTTACTGTGTGTTTCATTGCTGCAGACTCTCTGATAGTTTTGGTCAGCTCTTTTAGTCTTTGAATTCCTTTCCTGGTTGGATTATGTTTAGTGTTTTACTGCAATGTCAGTGGTCTCATGTGGATGGCCCTGTGACTGGATACTGTATTTTCTGAGCAAGATTCGTATCAGCAGCATCCAGTTGCAGCTTCTTGTTGTTAGACAAAAGGACTTTCTCTCAACCTCGCATTCTCATTTTTGTTCGTGACTGGCTATTTTCTTTGGGCCATGGAGTTTTGCCATGCTGCCCTATACCCTGATACCAGTTTTCCAACATGCGGTCCTCCATTTATGCTGCAATTATCAGGGCTTATTGAATGTCTTTGAAGATGGTGTGGCTGGAGCCAAGGTGAAATGGGGTTAATCCCAGAAACTTTAAGGTTTTGACAACTACAGATTTTTACAAGATGCTCTGGAGGGGCATGTTTGTTTAGGTTTGACCTCACCTTTTCTTGTGGGAGACTGAGATTTGTTAGTATTTCAATCTTAACATAGTGTTTCTAGCTTTTTTTTTCTTCTTCAGGTTATTTGTAGGGGAAGGGGCATTTTATTATTATTACTACTATTTAAAAATATTTTTATTATGCATGTATAGGAAATGCAAATCTGTGCATGTGATACCCGTTCACATTTCGCTCAGAGCCGATGCTACCCCTTTCGGTAGTTGTAGGCTACTGCCCCGATCTTGCTCACCTTTGCTTCTGTAGAGGGAGCTATAAACTGAATCATTCACAGTCAGCGGCTTTATTGTGAGGTCTTGGTATGTCTTTGTTCTAGACACCGATGAATTACAAAAAAAAAAAAATCCTTTGACAGGGCAACTGTCTGTAAAGAATTGCAATAGATTTGTCTTTGAATGTGCCAAAATGTGCTCAACATGTCATGTTGAAGTTAATAATTTGATATTGATGGCCTGTAACATTTTTTGCTGTGACTATAAGAATATTTTCTCATTAGGGAACATAATAATATAAGGTTTGTAAGGTAATATAGCTTATTAAAATTTTATTTTCATCCAGGAGCAGAAACTGGTCTTAATTACATATGTTCAAGTGACTACTGAAACACTTAAAAATATCAAATGTTAAAGAATAATCTATATGAGAAATAATGTTGACAGGCAAAATGTTGACTCTCGGTTCTCTTGACATGTATGATTCAAATAACAATGAAAGAAACTTAGTGGCTTTGTGTTATAAATCTGGTATATTTAAATACAGTATATGATCTCAGACTGAACAAAAGTCTGTAACTGATGCTCCTGTTGTCATGTATCTAGTAGTATGGCTGAAACATATCAGGAAAGGGATCACTAATGTTTATGCCAGGGACATCTATTGAAAATGCCTTTGAAATGTGTAATTTTAAAATGCAGGATGCAGTCCTCTCCTTGTACAACTTGTTGTATCTTGCAATGCGACATGCAAGGTGCTCCTACTTGAGCGTGCATGTGCAAATTGCACACCAAAGCTTCTCTGAACCAGCTTGGTGAAATGCTGTGAGCAGGAGGCCTGCAGTGGTTAGGCAGGGGAGAGGAGGTGCACGGGAAAGCTCTGTTACTTTGCTTGGGATGCTAGTGAGTTTGTGCTGAGGGCAGGAGTGGGGGATTTGAGGCATAAACTTAGGCTTTTCCTTTCATGCCAGTGACAGCATTACAGAGAGCTGCACAATTATATCTAAAAATTTTTGCTGCACAGTATCATTAAAACTCATGTTAAAAATAGTCATGCACAAAAAATAGTCATTTTCTAGCATCACTGAACAGAAATATTTCTACTGAGGTTTTTCAGGGCATTCCATCCAATGCTCTCCAACACTTTATTTAATGATCTAGAAGTAAATACATTTGCTGTTAATAAAATTGGCAGGCGACACATTGCAAAAAGGGATAGATGACAGCTTGAGTGACTTCATAAAGTAGCCTCATTTAAACAAAGAGCAGTTTTAAAATACAATCAAAATTGGTATTTGCCTGTACGCGGAGGGATGAGAAATGCAGATCTCATCTCTGTAAGAGGGGAATAGTATCCTGGAAAGGAGAAATTATAAAAGGGATCTAGGAGTCATAGTTAGCAATTCAGCAAGAGAACCTAGTGTAACATTGCAGCAAAATGATCTATAGTGACCTTGATATTTGTAAAACTGAATATCCTGACTGCGAGGAGAGTGGATTTCACCTGTGAGCAAGGACTGGCTGAGAAGGACATTAGAATATTGCACGCGGTGCCTGCATTTTTAGGAAGATGTTGAAAAATAGAGTCTTGGGTTGTCATAAATACGATTTGCAGGCTGAAGAAAATGCCAAACAGAGAAAACCTTAGAGGTCAACATGCTCAGCTTACCTAAAAGAAGGTGGAGAATGATTATAATCCAGGAGTACCTCAGCAGAGCAAAAAGGGTCTCTTCAGTAGATTTTTTTTCCCTGAAAGATTGCTAGTGGCGAGTAGGGGAAAGGGAGAGAGTATCTTGCTTGCTTCTGCAACATTACATAAATGTAGGCACGTCAATCAAGTGCCTTTGGTTCTTGTTATGTAAAAAGGCATATCTGACTTATTTTTATTAGGATGATTAGCTTTGAGAGCAGCCTATAAAGGTATATAGCAGACTTGCTGTCTCTGCACCTCGGGAGCATCTGTTTTGTCCAAGCAATGTGATGGACACAGTGGCAGGCCAGTGTATTTCAGTGTGGTGCAGAACAGTCAACGTGGGTGATTTCATAGTCCTGTGAAGTCTTAAGTTCTGAAACTGGTGGGTCAGTGGAAACTTGTACAGGTTTTTCTGATCTTTTTTTTTCTTTTCTAAATGTAATGCCGTGGAACTTACTGAATCAGACCATGCTTGCTTCCTCTGTTTCTCCTGACATGTATATTATATTGTATGTTAAACCTGATTGAGTCTAAAGGGCATTCTTAACAGAAAGTGTATGATATCCCTAAATAGGTTTGAGCATTCTTTTAAAAAAGCTGCATTATTTATACAGTGTACTTTCCCTGACATTTCTAAAAAGAACTTGTATGTAGCAGGTATATACTTGCATTGCTCTTTGCACTGATGTCAACATGGCATGTTTGACAGCTCTGTACCTTACTTAAATGAGCAGATAACATTTAATCCTGCAATTTATATACTCAAGTCAGAAGAACTTCAAAGCACAAGAACTCCTTCTGCACTGTAAACAGAAGAGTTGTTTACAGCAATGGTAAGTTATGCTGTATTCACGTGTTTAAGAGCTCGGATTATGAAATACATTCCTCTCTTTTTCTTTTTTCTGGACTTTTCTTTTTAGCTGGACTCTAAAAGGATGGATTTCCTTTTACGTAAACGAGTTTGTTTACAATTTGTATTCATAAATTCCTATTACAAAGGTGTGCTGAACTGGGGTGAAGACATATCTTTAGTCAGGACATCAGACAAGGGTTAAAGTGTTATTTTTACAAAACAAAGGAAAGAGGGAAAGGTAGTAATTTGAAATTGCATATGCAACACTGAAGAGAAGCTATTACACTTTATAGAAAATATAACTAATTGACGTACAGCACATCTGGGATTAGTAGAGGAAGTAGGGCAGGAATACTGAAATGCAGGACCGGGAGGTACCTCCTGGATGCAGTCATTTGAATATGGTTTATAACCATGTCATCTTATCACATTTGAGAACTAACAGACTACCTGGGAAATGAGGTATGCTTTCTCTCCCCTGTTTCTACTCTTGTCTTAGAACAGTACTCCTTGGGTAAGAGACACTTTCTTCAGTTTTCCAACGGAGATTTGTTCACAATCATTGGCAATGTTAATTCCTTACTTAAATAGCTAGTATTTGTGTGTATAATCTATATACAGACAACCATGTATATGCTTGAGTTTTGATTATTTCCGTTTTTTTTTTTTTTAAAACAACTTCCACACACCCCAAGATAAAGAAATGTTTTCATATTGGATAGCTTATTACAGGTTGCTTTTTCTACATGTCTCCTTGTATTGGCATAATGCTTAGGAGCAACAGTGGCATATTATTGGGCTCTGCACAAACAGTAATACCATGATTCTCTCTCTGCATATATGACACCATTTTTTGGTTTTATTTTTAATCAATCTGTTAGTTGTATTGAAGTTTTCTGATACATTTTCTAAGATTTTATTTAATGAATTAAAAGCAAAAACCTGGCAACTATACCTCAGGAGCCTTAGCAGTTGTTTGTAGCTTGAGGAAGTCTGAGTGCCACACAGTAGCACTCTGGTGTTTGGGTGATGACTGGAGCGTGAAAACACCTCAAATGCCCAATTCCCACTTAGAGCTCCTTTGGGCAGAGGGGATTGTGCAGTCAGAGGTAACTACCAGCTGTTGATACCACTTTCCATTTTATTTTCCTATTCAGTCCCATGGGTTGAAATGAATCAGCAAAGTAGAGCTGATAAGCATGTTGCTTTTGGAGGAATAATCCTTTTAAATAGTAAACAGCTGTTTACTAAACAGTAGACCTTAACTAGTGCAGAGCCATTCTCTACTATTATTACTTATTGTAACCATCACCCAAAAAAGCACATATGGCCATTATTTAGAAAAAGCATCTAGAAATATCTTATTTGCTAAAGCATTTGCTTCAGTGATTGGTGATGCACTGGTTTTAAATGAATATCCTGCGTCCTAGATCTGTTAGATCATATAGTGAGTTTTACTGGATATATTGTACATTATACAGATTACTTGAGTTGAATGCATAAATTTGAGCCCAGCTTATGGCTAGTAGCCAGATACATTTCAAAGAATATGCAGTTGATAGTTGCTTGGCCAGAAAAACATTCAGATAAGGTTAGGTACTTGTTGGAAGATAAACAGTTAAAAAGAGGAACAGGTAAAAGCAAAGTAAAAATATGCCAGGAAGCTCAGTCTTCAGTCTTGAAAGGTGTGGCCTGTTGTCTTTCACTGTACTTACGGTGTCCCAGCTAGGCCTGGCCTATTTTTAAGTGTTGGAATTTCTTCTGGCTTGCAGAAGTCATGCTTTTGCAGGTGACTGGGAATTCATCAGCACAAATGACTATTATGGGTAATGTAATTCCTTTAAAATTATCTCTTATCAGAGCAGCTCCCTTCTATGTGCCCCCACCCATGAATAGAAACTAAAGGACTTTAGAGATGTTCAGCGTCCTCAGGAGTGGCTCATTCACCAGCAGATCTAATTGTAGGGACTGTAGCAGGAACCAGTTTAGAATCTGTTCCTGGACTGGCCATTGTGAGATCTCCTCCCATGTCTGCCATCTGTAAACTTTGATCGACTTGTTTCATACAGTTCCTTTGATACCCCAAATATTGGAGGATCTCACTGGCACTGTCATGATTGCTTCTGCCTGTGTAAGGCAATCTGAACAGTTTTCCATTGATTGTTCCACAGAGGTTTTTGCAACATCTCCACAGAAAACGCTGTCTGTCCTACATTTTCTTTCTGCTTGGTAAGAAAGGAGAGCAGTAGTTTGGTTTATGCCATCACAGTTTCATACACACTTGAAAACTGTAACTGCCTAAAATTTTTCTGAAGCACTCTAATTCCAAAACTCATCTGTTGTTTTCTTTTGTGTCCTTCCCACTGAAATGTAAGCAAATCTTACAGCCTTTTCATTGTTTGGCCCATCATAGACATTGTGGATCAAATTATATCAGAAATTCTGAGCATCAGAGATGCATCTGTTATTTAAATGCCCAATTACGGTTCTCTGTGCAGTCTACTTCTGTGTTATGGTAAGTTGTTTTGCATTTACTGGGCAGTAGCTATTTTAGTTTATTATTATAATTAAATCTATACTTCTGGAGCAAATGAAAATAGCAAACCCAACCCCTTCCCTGTCCAGAGCTACTGATTAAACAGTTATAGTAACTGTTTTTAAATCACTTTTACTATGTGTGTCAAGCTCACATTAAATCATCTTTAAAATGTTTATATATGTAATGCACTTTGAAATTGTCTATTCATAAACAAATGTATCATGTATATATTCAAAATGAGTAGTTCATAAAAATTTTAGCAGAGGGGTAGTGCACTCCTCTACATTTAAAATCATATTTAAAAATTCACATTCTCTCAGGAATTAGGTTAACTGAATATTTGATAAGGACTCCCCAAACTCATATGGCAGACTCTTGTTCTTCTCCAGCTCCTTTCAGAGACAATGCAGACTGGAAGTCTAGCTTCTAAGAGCAAGTGCATTAATTTTTAATATGTTACAGTTTTATATACATGGAAGTAGAGACTTGGAAGGGTTTGTAAATGAAGACCCTGAAATGCCTGATATAATTAAATGCTTGAGAAAGAAAAAATCCTGAAGGAGACTGGACTTGGGACAGTTTTTCTCCCTCTGTATAGAACTAAGTAAGCTTGAATGGTTTCAAAGTTCAACTCTGTTGAGTACTGGCTGGCACATCTCACTTACTGTATCTTGGCATTTTGCCTCTAATCAATTTTGTTCTTACTCTTGTGCTTGGGAAGAATTCATTTCCAGGAAAGCAGGGCTCCATCACACATAACAGTGACTTGGGAAGACAAAAGTCATCCCTCCGAACATCCCCCCCTTCCTTCTTCTTCCCCCAGCTTTATATGCTGGGCATGATGTCATATGGTATGGGATAGCCCTTTGGTCAGTTGAGGTCAGCTGTCCTGGCTGTGCCCCCTCCCAGCTTCTTGTGCACCCCCAGCCTACTTGCTGGTGGGGTGGGGTGAGGGGCAGAAAAGGCCTTGACTCTGTGTAAGCACTGCTCAGCAGTAACTAAACCATCCCTGTGTTATCAACAGTGTTTTCAGCACAAATCCGAAACATAGCCCCATACTAGCAACTGTGAAGAAAATACTCTATCCCAGCCAAAACCAGCACACCAGGACAGGACACTGGTTCCCTGAGTTCCTGAATTGTTATCATGGTCAGCCCTCAAAACACCTTATCAGAAAACTTACATTTGAGAATGCTGCAAAGTAAATGATTCCTTGGGCCACTTGTTAGGTGAATCACTGGGAATATAATACAAATGTAGGTCTATTAATATGGTGGTCAAAAATGTGTGCAATTTTATTAGAATGTTATACATTAGCATTCAAGTGTTCTCGGTAGATGAAAAAAGGAGCTGTACGTATAACTCTACCAAATAATCGTGTTGACTCTGCCATCTCCTACTGATCCCACTATTACAAATGTATATAGAGTGAAACTTAATATTTGACCACAGAAAAATACATAGGCCTTTGTTTCTACAGGCCTTCTATCTCTATACACGCTTGTATTTTGTCTGTATGTCTTGCATGTAGTAATTTCTGTGAACCTCTTGACTGAAGCAGCCTGCTCCCTGTTGCTAGCTCTGTCCTTTTTGCATTAGCTGACACAAGCTGCTTTAGATGTTGAGTCTGTTTTGGATGAAATTGTTTAAGGGTACAAATGCAAACACATCTCAACAATATCCCTTGGTTCCCCCATGTCTTGGCTCTCTGATGTACTCTTCTGGCTTGATCAGAACCTTTTCTGTGATAGCTAATCTGCATCTCCTTAAGATGTGGGAAAGAATGGTCAATTCTCATATCGCTTTGTGAATTCCCAACAAACAGATAATAATACAAATATTAGAGTGCGTAATTACAACAACAGTATTGTCAGCTGGCTGAGACATGCAGGAGTAAGTTCCCTAAGCTGTTAGTACTCCCACAGAGTATGATTTTTAAAATTGGGGGTTTTTGTTCAGAATTCCCCAGTGCTATTTTAGGTTTATTTTCTGGTCAGAGGTTTACAGAAAGCAAAGTTGATATACTATTTAACAGGTGCAGAGAGTGGCGAATACTAAAGAGCAACCTTTTTAAGTTCTGAAGTGTAGAAATCAACCTGACTACAGGGGTTGTTTCATCAACCAGCACCAAAAAACTCTTTCAAAGGTGTGTTTTCTATTCGGCAACAAAACTTGTGTTGCAGGAGATGACACCTTTCCAAACTCTGCTTGGGGGTAAGAATGTAATTAGGTGAGAGGCAGGAGAGCAGCGATTACTGACAGGAGTCCTGGGAATAGGAGAACCAGCAGGGCATGTTATGAATGTTAAAAATATACACGGGCTTCTAGGGACCACTAAAATAAGATGTTTCAGGGTTTAACGTGTTAGTTTTAGCATTACTAGAAAGTCAAAGCTATGAGATGGATAATTCCTCAGTGTATCTGTTGTGTGTCTTCATCACCAAAGAAGACAGTCAAGAATGTGTTTTTGAGCTCTGGTTAGGCAAAACTTCACACAGATTTCCCATGTTATGTAATGTTATTTTCTTAGAGTGTATGATTTTTACACACTGTGAATTATTGCTCTCAAATGTTTTATTGTAAGAGTTGCTAAATATTTGTGGGAGCGTGTTCTTAAGTTACAATTATTACAAAATAAATGCATTAATTTTTTTAAAGCTAACTCAAGACTTTCAGCTGCCATTGTTCCCTAACATATACTATTACTTATTATTGTCTCAAAATTGTTTTAATGTTACAATAGAGCAAAGTGATCATTAATTTACTGAATCTTTTGCTATATTAAAGATTTGAAATAAGCTAGTTAGGACCAAGCTTTTTCTAACAGTTGTGGTTCTTACAGGAAGCAGTTTCTGTTTCCATTTCTGTTGGTTGTTGGTTGCTGTTTGCTGTAACTGAGGAAAAATTTTCAGGATCTGAAACTTCTCAATCCTGCGTTTAAAATGAGAATGCTGTACTTTCAGCACCAGTTGTTGGTTACCTGTTACCTGGAAGAGCACAGTTTTCTCAAATGAAGACACTAATGAGGGAAAGAAAAAGAGAAAAGAAAAAGTTGTACCGTTGCCTGATTTGTTTCTCCAAGTTCATATTTGGTCTGCTTGGTCCAAACATGTAAATCTGGTGTTTCTAATAAACTTGCTTATTAGACTAATGGTTTGAAGTTCCCTTTGAGATGGGAATTATGGGATCAGGTTCCTCAAACATAGAAATCATTTAAGTCAGAACCTCTGGCTGCTCAGGCAAATAACTTCTTTAGTTATTTGCCTGAGCAGCCAGAGAAGATGCTGCAGTGAGAAAGGGAGGCCCCTTTCCCTCCAACAGCAGGGAGCCAGGTGCATCAACTTGAAGAGATTTCTGGAGCCCTGGATCATGACAAATGCTTTCCTGCACCACAGGATGAGGTGCTTCAATCCATAGGAAGGGGAAGCAATTGCCCTCCCTCATTAGCATCGACTATGAGACACATTCCTACTTAGCTGTCAGTTTATGTGAAATCTCAGTCAGAGGGGCTTAAATTTTTGCCTGTTTGTGGAAGTGAGACATGAACTTGTTCAGGGTTGTGCGTTCCACAGACATCTAGAGAAAAATTCACCATTGCTGTGGTGAATCAAAATTAATTTTGTTTTCTTTTTTTTTATGGTTCCCTTCATGCAGATTCTCCTCTATATTCATTCAAGTACTTTTTTCCAACAGTCTTCCTTGTCTTTTTTGTGGTTGTGGATTCTGTTTATGTTCACATGCTGGCTTTTCTGCTTTGAAGCACAAAAACGATTTGTAAGTTTCTTTGGGGGACAGAAAAGACGTACTGAGGGTATGTATTTAGTGGATCTAAGGTCCTAAAATTAGCATAGGCTGCTCAAACTCCGTCTGCCTCCAGTTGGGCTTTAGGAATGAATAATTAGAGCAAGAGAAATCTGCGAGCCTCTTTGGAGTAGAGCCTTGCTGCAATGTGAGCTGCGGGATGGAGGTGACTCTCCAGCTGTTGTTCCTGTGCATGGGAGGCTCCAATCCAATCACCGTCCACAGCCCTGGTGTGTCTAAATCTGGCTGTAATCATCTCAGCTGCAGAGTGATGCTGCATGCTTCCTGGCTTACTGCTTTGTTACCTCAAAATAACCTGTACGTTTGAGCAGGGCTGACTGTTGTGTGCATCGCTTGAAGCACAGCAGTTTGCATCCAGTACTGGAGGGAGTGCATTTGTTTAGGTAGCATTGCTGGTTTCTGTGCAGTGTTTCATAATTGAAAGGTAGGAAACATATTTTAGCTTAAATATCAGTTCTAGTCACTTCATTGTTAGATGATGAACTTCCAGAACAGCAAATCTAATGTAGAGGCTGTGTTTTAATTACAGTGATGTTGCTTTTAGCATAATATGAATCACTTATAAGATTTTTAGTTTTACCTTAGTATTTTTCACAGAATATTAGCACTAGTTTTACTAACGGGCTTTACTGGTCCCCTAGGAATTAAGACATTTTATAGATGAACTAGAGTGTATAAATGTATCAAAAGTTTTTATTTTCAGACACTGTAATCTTTCAGTAAGTGCAAAACCCATTGTTCAAAAGGAAATCGAGATGGAATGAATGCTATTGCTTTTCTGAATTTTTGTGTATTAATGTAGGGGAAGTATTTGGAGAAAATTTGAAGGTGAATTAACTGGAAGGTCTTCTGTAGGCATACAGGAACTTACCTTGTAAAGAAACTTAAATTCTGTGTGGAGTGGCGTTCAGCTGCAGCACTTGGAAGAAATTTTTTACTTTTGCTAAATTATTGCTAACACCATGTAGAGAGGGCATCCAGCATAATGCATCACTGATATTCAGTTGTCCCCAAACTACCGATGTGTGTGTATTCCTGCCAGGAGGAGCAGTGGTTGCAGAGTGTGTGCACTTAGCTGCAGAAGTACCATATCAATGTGGAGCAAACAGTTTTTCTGGTTGGCCAATGAGGCAGCAGTTTTGCCTGAGATTGGTTAAAGAGCTCTTCTAAGGAAAGCTAACAGGGTGTGATTAGAAATACAGAACCAGTTTCTGAGGAACATTCATTTTAAGGGAGGTCAAAAACTGGGTTAACAGACAAGTGTTAGGTTCAGCCAAGAATCTGCTCTCTGTGCTGAAAATTGCAATGCACTTTCCCGCACTGCTTGGTTCTCTCACTGTCTAATCAGTGTAAGATAATAATTACTGAATGAAGTGTTATTCTAGGTCTGGTCCAAGATACAGGGGGAAAAAGAAAGAATTATGACAATCTCCTTTTCAGGTGCTTGTTGACATTTTACTTAACAAAGAAGTTGCAAAATTTGCACATTCTATGAAAGAGACTTTTGGAAGTTACTGAGAACTATCAAGGAGCTGAGGTTTGCTGAGAAAAAAGAAAGCTTGTTCAGAATATGAAAAATATAACAATCTGTGTTTCTGAAAAAGTTTTTTTTTTTTTTTAATGACTTTGGTGATTTAAAGTAACTTTTAACAAATAATTCATTTTTTTACTGTCTGAAGTCTGGTAACATTTCTACTACCAAGTTTTATCATTCATCTCACTTTTGACTGAAATCAAATTGTTTTACAAAAACCTGCAGCTGTCATTAAAAAAGAAGAAAGAGAGCAAGTGACCGTACTGCTAAAAGTTGGTAAATAGACATTATTTGAGGTTTGCTTCAGCCTACTTAATAGTTTTGTGGACCTATCTGGTGTTTTGCAATTACCAGTTCCAACAGCTGTTTCTGGTACTAGTGTGCACGTGTCATCAACAGATTGTCACAGAACCTAGGAATTTCCTAAGCAGGAATGGGACCTACCTTAAATGTAAACATATGAAGAGGTGGAAAAAGCACGTTAGTCTACCTGAGATGAAACTTGCATCCTAAGTACAGAGAAGACCCCAGAGCAGTTCAGGAAATGAGATTTCACTTTGTGAAAAATGCCTGGCATAAGTTTGTTTACTCTGGGTATTTTCTTGCTACTAATATTTTGAAGTCTTTTGTTCTAGAAGCATTGAAATTTTTATGTGCTTGAATCCCTTTTTTCCAAAGCAAAGTTTGATTCAGCAGCATATCAGTAGCTGCCTTGGGGTCTACAGCAGCTCAGAATACTGGGCACCAAGCTTCACATCGCTGGCTCAGCAGCCTGTGTGTCTTGCCTGGTTTGTTCTACCTGAAAATTGAAGCAGAGATTTTTCCTGGCATGTTTCTGTTCTACTCATTCATTTTTTTTTCCAATAGGAAATATGTTCTGCAAGCAATTTTTTTTCCCCTCAGACTTTGGCAGTCCTCAGTACCATGGCCAAGAGCTACAACCAAGCTTTTAACTTTTGTAAGTTGTTTGGTATCGATCTGTGTTGGTTGATTTCTTTGTCTCTGCTTTGTTTTGCCCTTTTTTTTAAAGGTGTGTGTCTCCGTTGTTGTTGCATAGCTTCATGATGGGTTGCCCATCCAGAATCTTCTGCCAGACTCTCAGCTCAGGTTAGAAGGAGGAACATGAAAGAAACATGAAATGCACTATTTTCTTATCAGGGAGAGGTTAGGACAACAGAGCTTTTTAATGTTCCTACCGACTTTTGCAGGACTGGAAGACCCAATCTCTCTGAAGTATTCCTCTAGGAAGTATAAAATTATAGTGATAGGTTACTCTGATCATTTTATATAAGAAAACAGAAATATAGTCTGACGGAACTGAATATAGTCTGTGGGATCAAGTGCACCCTCAGCAAGTCTGCAGATGACACCAAACTGAGTGGTGCAGCTGACACGCCTGAGGGATGGGATGCCATCCAGAGGGACCTGGACAGGCTGGAGAGGTGGGCCTGTGTGAACCTCATGAGGTTCAACAAGGACAAGTGCAGGGTCCTGCAATTGGGTCAGGGCAATCCCCAGTATCAATACAGGCTGGGGGATGAAGGGATTGAGTGCACCCCTGCCGAGAAGGACTTGGGGGTACTGATAGACGAAAAGCTGGACATGAGCCAGCAATGTGCTCTCACAGCCCAGAAAGCCAGCCGTATCCTGGGCTGCATCCAAAGAAGCGTGGCCAGCAGGTCGAGGGAGGCGATTCTGCCCCTCTGCTCTGGTGAGATCCCAGCTGGAGCCCTGCATCCAGCTCTGGGGTCCTCAGCACAGGAAGGACATGGACCTGTTGGAGCGGGTCCAGAGGAAGGCCACAAAAATGATCAGAAGGATGGAGCACCTCTCATGAGGAAAGGCTGAAGGAGCTGGGGTTGTTCAGCCTGGAGAAGAGAAGGCTGCGGGGTGACCTTATTGCAGCCTTTCAGTACTTAAAGGGGCTTATAAGAAAGATGGGGACAGACTTTTTAGTAGGGCCAGTAGCAATAAGACAAGGGGTAATGGTTTTAAACTAAAAGAGGGTAGATTCAGCCTGGATATAAGGAAGAAATTTTTTATGAGTGTGGTGAAACACTGGCACAGGTTGCCCAGAGAGGTGGTAGGTGCCCCATCCCTGGACACATTCAAGGCCAGGCTGGATGGGGCTGTGAGCAACCTGATCTGGTTGTAGATGTCTCTGCCCATTGCAGGGGGGATGGACTAGATGGCTTTAAAGGTCCCTTCCATCCCAAAGCATTCTGTGATTCTATGATTCTCTGAAGTTCTCAGTACAGGGCATGAAAAATAGTGGAAACACAGAGGGTATGGATGGCGGAACAGAAGAAAAGTATTAACTTCGTAGGAGAGCAGTTGGCCTGTTTTGTGATCATTATGTGTTAGTATTAAATCATTACTCACCTGTAGGGAAAGGAGGGACCATCCCAAACCTCTGTTTAAAACAAACAAAATGTCAAGCCTCTTCTGTCCCTGTTCATGTTGAAGCAGCCTCTGCAACCTCTAGGTGGTGAGGAAAGACTGAATGTGGCTTTGGGTTTTTTCCCCTAATGGTACCTGTAATCTGAAGTGTTAGTCCACTGGGTGCACTACCATCTTCCTCTCCAGCGTGTACACAGATACACCGGTGCACAGGAAAACATTCATCCCCAGAGAGGCATTCACAACCTTTTTCATTCTGATCAGCCTTTGTAGTATAGTTAAAACATAAAAAAAAATGATTCCAGATTGAGACCTGTTTGCTTGGGAAGGAGAAGGTTAGCTAGCCTACTTAGAAAATGTGAAATGAAAGTTGTGGCAGCTGAGGCTTTTGTATGGCAATGATTGCTGTTGTTGAGCGATGTGTTTTGGAGGCAGTCACACTTATACCTTCTTATCAGAGCTTCCCTGCTATATAACTCTTTGTTTCTTTTCTCGCTACAGGAATGGGGCAGTTGTTTCAGAAGTCAATAGGCTGCTTGAATAACTGCAGTTTACCAGAATCCATATGCTCAAAAAGCCAAGATATGGCAGGTGTTCAACCTAAGTGGAGTATCTGAGCACCCTACATAGATTTTCTTCACTAAAGAGTATATTCGCTGTTATATGCTATTTATTTATTTATTAATATCTGGAAAAGTATTTTCTTCAGACATTCATCTGTTGTTCTGGGTTGACAATCACTTTTCTGCCTTGTAGCCCTTCCAGAGTCTTGCTATTGAGGAGAGGGGCATGGCTGAAGACTCCTGATTCTTTCTGGCCACACAAATCAAATAAGTGTGATTTATGTCAGGAGTGATGTCATTTGTAGAAAGCAAAGTATCAGAGTACTGTGCTTATATATGTCTTTTGATAGAACAGGTTTTGCAGCATTTTCTAAGAGCTGTCAAACTTTATCATATAATAATGAGACTCTGCAGTGTAATTGGCGTTTTCTTGCTGTCTCACCATTACTGTCTCATTTAATTAAGTATTTTGTGTGGTAATTGGAATGCAGTACGCTATAAGCATCAAGTATTATTTGTAAAGACAAACCTACTTGTTAAAAATGAAACATTTATGACCACATATTAGGTTAGAAGTATCAATTTTAATAAGTCTTTTTTTTATTTTTAGCTACATTTTATATGTAATTTTAATAAAATACCTATATATATATCAGAAGTATTTTGTTAGTTGGTAATTGTGCATGAAGATGACAATGTGATAAAATATGTCATGTTATGCAACTATGCATTTAGTTTTTACAATATTTAAAAAATGAAAGTGTCTTAATAATTTCAGTCAAACATTCAAAAAGGAGTTATACTATCTTTAGATACAAGATCATGTGCTTTTTATTTTTTGCTTCTGGTGGTATCATGCCACAATTACTAAAGACACATTAAGTAGTTTGAAATGAGCTGGGGGTGCTATGTTTGCTTTTCTGTAAATCCTTTCCTTTATCTGTTGAAAAAATGGAGATAGGGAATCAAATGAGAAAAGGAGGTCAGAAAGAGAGCAATGGACAAGGTTAAAGTTGTTAAATGCTGACATGGAGAATATATTACTTTCTAACTTTGCTGCAGAGTTCCTCGAAGGTGTTTCACTTTTTTTTCATGTGCTGGACTTGGAGTGCCTGGCCTCCGATTTGCACCAGTGCCACAGGGTTCATTGTTCCAGAAAATTTACATCCATAAAACATGGATACCTTAATTAATCACAGGATTTCTGCGACAATAAAATAAGGTGGTGAAAAATTAGTTACTGATTGCCTACTGGATAATATTCATCAGGAGGTAAATTTGAAGGAATAAATTTGAACAAGCATTTTATTTTGGCCCTTTCTTGCCTTTGAGAGATTAAGATACCATAGAAGTGTTTGCAGATACCCCATAATTTGTACAGAAATATCTAGCAGTGCACATTTACCTGCTACTCGTTTTGTCTAGCATAATACCTTCAGCCAACTTTCCTAATGGATTTTTTTTTTAATATGTTAGTGTTATACAATGAGTAATGCAATGTTTTATGCTCTTGGTTATGCTAAACTATTAAGTTTTATTGCAAATACAGATAATTAAATGTGATTCTCTGAAACATTACAAAGTAGATCCCTTACTAGTATAACTGATAGCATGAATTCAAAAAGTTCTTACTACCACTTCAAAGGCTTATTTCTTTAAAATAGGAGACCTTGCTTGGATTGCAAATGGAGGAAAATGTTTGCATTTCATCTGTGTTGCATTTTTTCTGGTAAAGCACCAAGCTACTGGAAGAAGCTTTGCCATGAGTAAAGAATGTCTTAAGCAAATGAAGAGGTGCAGAAAATTCGTAAAGGCAGCTGTAGAAATCTGTTTGGTTTAGATAATCATGTACTGTTATATAGATCTGTGGTAGTCATTTACTGTATGATCCCAGGAGATTTGGACTGTACAGTCTACTGTATCAAAAGGACCCAGTAGTCTGCAAAGTAGGTTGACTACTGAATGCTCTCCAGCTCAACCCTTTATTTCTCTTTTCCCAAGCGAAATATCAAATGTCCTGTTACAACTCTGAATTATTGCAATTGAGGAAGTCTTTCCTCCATTATTCTCCTGTACTGTACCATTAAACTTCTAGGTTCCTTAGAAGTAGACTGTTTTTTTCAGTATTTGACTTCTGCATTCCTCTGCATAATTTAGATCGTGAGTATTAAATTATGGTTTTAATTAATAATTTAGCTATTATGTGAATTTGAAGTGTTATGGTCATAAGTGTAATATCTCACTTGTAGCTTGTTTTGTGTAGCATAAAGATATTTAGTTGTTACACCCATCTTCTAGTCAAACCCATAGCAATTCAGACAGTGCATTTTATGCTTGTCTTTGCTAATTCCTGTTTGTATTTTTTTTTAATTTTCCAAAAAATTTCATTTATCTGCAAAACTGCTTAGAAGGAGGACTGTGTTGCAGTTTTCCTAGTGTTTCTATTTTCTCGTGTGTTAAAGCACGATGCTGCATCTTCTAGTGCCAAGAAGAGTGCTTCTTTAAGTAAAATTATTCATTTGCCTGGGGTGATGTTTGCAGTATCAAACCACGGTGTATGTCTATACTTTTATGTTAAACGGAAAAATTACCAAATGTAGGCAAAATGTTCAGTATAAAAAAAAAAAAGGGTGGGGATTGAATCTGTTGCAATTTTCTATGTCTAAGATCAAGGAGAATATTCAAGTGAATATTATGTGGAACATAAATGTGTGCCCTAAATTGCTCTGGATGGTAATTGAACATACTAGACTATAAACAAGAAAGTTGTATACAACATAAACCAGTCTCAGTGTTTAGTCACTGACAAATTTGCTGATAAAACAGCTGCAGACAACTTACTTGGTTGTACATGGAAGCATATGGAGCCTCTGAAACTTGACTATGAAATTAGCACTTTTAAGATCTGGCATGTTTTCAAAAAGACATGAAAGAATTCAACATCAAAACCAGCAACTTGTTACTGAGCGATCGAATAAAAGGCCTCGTATTTTGCTAGAAATAACCACTGTTGATACAACAGACAGCCTGGGAAGACTGCTTTCCGCTTTTTACACCGATTAACTTCAGAGGGTGGTTCTGGGTGACGGCCCCTCTTCCCTGGGGGGTGGCTCAGAAGTCAGATGTGTCACCTTTTCTCTCCTGTGTCTGTAGAGAGAAGCTGGGAAGGCTTCTGATGTGGCTGAGGGATGGCACTTTCAGAGGCAGCAATCCAGTGGGTCAGACTGAGCCTTTGTCAAACTGTATTAATCTGAAATGGCCGTATCTATTATTATGATTCATTTTCTCCTAGAAACGTCATTGTTCACATCAGCTATGAAATGAATGGAATTTAAAGTAGAATAAAGTAGGAATAAGTAGAACAAGTGAGATGCACGAGTCAGATGTGCTCATCATGAATTACAAAACTGGAGAGAGAATTGTTATGTAGGATTTATTCATAGCTACCTGGCAAATAATACGTGATGTTAATCCCTTTTCTAGAACAGAGCATTGATCCAGAAATGGAGGATGCTCTGCTTTTAAAAGAATTAAACTGTTAAACAGTGAGAACAGAGTGATGAGAAAGCATCTGTCTGTAGTTGTCCCATGAGCTGTTCCTCTCTTTTTGCTAACACTTTGTGCTGCTTGAGGCCAGTGACCCCTCCTTGTCCTGCCAGTTGCAGCTCTTCCATCATTTTCCAGATCATGCTCAGGGAAAGAACAATATTAATATGTATACTCCTGCAAAAGCTATTTTTCTGCTATGATTATATTGTTGCTTTTAGATATTGTATAGTTCAAGGAATATTACATTTCTCTGCCAAGTTATGGCAGAAGTGCTGCAGAGCAGTACTGCAAAGCAGCAGTGCATATGTTGCTTCATGGATTTGGCTACTCTGGCCATGGAGACTAGTCTCCTGTCTCATCTCTTTTATGCCCTCTAAATGGTTAAAAAAATTTACAGCTATTTACATGTTTTTCAAGGAATCTGTTCTGGAGAAACTGTCTAAAAAGCTACACTGACAGATACATTGTGAACTATTTCTTAAATACTTTTAATCACCAAGATTGGTTTATTAAAAAAATACTCTAGAATAGATTTCCTGTCAGGGAGCACTTCTCCTTTTTTTAAAGTAAAATCTTACTAATTTAAATTCCTTACCTTTCCGTTTATTTTTACTATGGATTTTACTCCAAATTACATTTTACTACAAACTACTAAAAATAGTGATCATGACTTGCCCGTGAATTTTCTGAAAAAGCTCAGAATGCAAGCACACTCCTGTATTTTTAGTGTGGGGGTGGAAGGCTGGTCATGAAGCATGTGTGCTGCTTCTTCACCAGGTGTACTGCCCTGCTACATCTCTCTCTCTTTTTCCTTGTTCCTGCCAGTTTGGGAGCAGGGAAGAGCAAACTGAGTTTGTGTTTCCCCTGCTGGAGGATATGCATGATGTGCATGGTTGAGGTGAGGATTCCTGCCACAGTACTTTATACCTCCCCTCACATTGTCTTCCCTAATGTTCTTCTAAACCATTTAGAATCATTCTTTCAGAGAATATATTTATTTTACCATATCACACAGAGGATCTGCTTGATTGCGTACCTTCTGAATCAGAGGACTAACCTATTTGGTAGATTGGCCTTCTTCACCCGTAAGAAATAAATGAGAAGAACACAGACCTCAATATGATGAGTTTGAGAATTTAGATAGTCTTGAGTTAGTTATCCATCTTTATAGTAGGTGTATTTTTGTACATGTTTTGTACTGCACTGCTCAAGGTTAAGTGTCCTGTGATAAAGCTAAGTTGACAGTAATGAATAATGCCAGGCAGAGCATCCAGACTGAAAGCCAGTGGCTTTTCTGAGCTCTTTCACTTGGTGTTAATGAAAGAAATGGATCTAACACAATAAAGAATATTTTTTTATTTCCTTTTTTCTATTTTAACAACAAAGTTTATTACACAATTAATTGTGTTGTATGGCTGCTGTTGAGGAAGACTCTATTAGATGTTCCTAGGGAAGAACATCTTGAAGGCATCTATGGAAATACAGTGGGAAGGAAAGATTTGAAAATGAGAGCAGACTTCCCTGAGGTCAGTGAATATGTAGGACTCCTTTTTATTTTCTTCTGTCTGTGGGTCAGTCTTGAAAATCTCAGCAAGGTTTTTAGTTTAATCAGAACCAGATGATATGAAGAGTACATAATGAAGATGGAAGGGATTGAGGGAGTTCATACGAAACTGAGATAAACAGCAGTTGCCTACTTTTACTTGAAGGGAAAAGTATCAGGTAAGCAGCTAATATTCAGGTTTGAATATTCTTATAGTTGAGGTTGTATTTTGTATGGTTGGATGTGTCTGTTTTCTGGTGGAAAATGAAGCCAAAAAAATAAAGCAAGAAAACTTCTGGACTGTCTTGGGGAGTAGGAAAGTGCAAAAAGGTGATGAGGTGTTTGGGTAATGTACCAGGAGATAATCGGTGAAAAGCTTGACCAGGAGAGGAGTAAAAGCAGTTGTGGCTGCCACAGGGGCTGATGTATGCTGTGTCCCTTTGAGACTGAGACCTTGATAAATAAGCCATTTTTAGGGGCTTATTTTTTTAGGAGCAGCTTCAAAATCTCTTCTCTCTGAGCAGTTCCTGAACTACTAATAAGGAGTCGAGGAACTGACAAGCTGATGCTTGCTTCTGGGGAATGGGAACAGATACAAATGTCCTCTAAATCAGTGCTTTTTTGTTTTTCTTTGTGCATGTGTTTGGGAGAAGTTGGTTTTTGTTTGTTTGTTTAGTTTTCCTCAGTCAGTGATTTTCTGAAGAAAGCTTTAGTTGATGTTTCAGTTGGATAAATGGTCCTGAATGTGTCTCCTGTGTAGTGGTTCATTGCATTTTTGTGTGTTTTGCATCACATCAGTAGAAGAATGAATAGCATGTTCAAACACAGCCAATGATGTTTTTGAGTTAATAGGAGAAAGCTGATGATTTGAAGACTGACTTTTCTGAAAAAATAAGTCTTCTTAAGGCATGTGAGATTACTTATTTACAGAATATTGAGGATGCACATAATTTATTAGTTATGATTATTTCACAAGTATAATAGTGCTGTGGTTTTTCCCTGTCCACAATATGGCACTTGCTGGTTTTATGTTCTCTTTCTAGGTGGTGAATCTGTGTTAAGTTTATATAAATGTTAAAAATGTTAAGTTTTGGAGAGAGTGAGAGAAAGAGAGAGAAATGAATTATGTTCCCTTACACATCACTTTCTGTTTGAAAGGTAACTTACACTTCCTGAAGTCAGCCTTTTTAAAAAAAAAAAGAAAGATAAAGCAACCATCAAAAATACATAAGATGAAAGGTGTAGCTGAATCCGTAAAGGCAGTGCAGGACCTTCCAATGTAATCTTTCTGAACAGACAGATAATACTGTACACAAGGGCTCAAAAATCAGTTCAAGCCAAAAAAAAATTTTGAAAGCTTCTCCTAAGAACAGCAGCACATGAAATCTATCTCCGCGGCCTCATCTCTGCTGGTGGGAGAGGGCAGAATTTCCTGTCTAGTTGAAACCCCAAACTAATCTCTTCTCTGTGTCTATCTGGAGGTGTTCAGCTGAAAAAGAAGTTCAGTTCTGGGCTGCCAGTTACATTTCCAAATGCATCCATGTATCCGACTTTGCAGTGTTGCTCCCATTTTCTGCCCTCCTCTTTGCCTATAATGGAACAGCTTTACTTTTGGCCTTATTCTTGCACTTCATTGTACCTTGCTGAGTCCTGAAGCAAGCATTTCATTCCCCAGGACTCTGTGCAGGTGTGCTGAAATTTCTATCTGAATCCAAGCACTCCAGAATTTTGTGACCATTGCAACTTAAATGAACAAACATGTTAAGTTTCATTTTAGTGTATAATCCTGAAGATAACAGTGCTGAAACAAAATAGATGAGTTTGGTGAATTATAAGCCAGATACTGGGAAAAAAAGTGTCCTTTTATTGCTGCGCTGTCAGTATTCTTTATCCTTACTGACTTGAGCTTGTCTCTCTGTATGATTCAATTTTTATTCTAACTTGCCCTGTTATGCTGAGTACAAACTGTGCCAGATTGTCAGTTTTATAAGTGAATCCCTAATGAATATAAAACTGTACCTACTCTACCGTGTGAATTTGATGGATTAGCAGTATAATTTACAAGGTAAGCTTATTTCTGAAGAAATGATACAGGTTTCTATACAGAGTAAATGAGCTATGGAGACTTCATGTTTTCATTACAAGTGCAATTCAATTTGTACTTTTGGAATAATCAGCAGTGAACATAAGAGATTTTTCTGACAGTCTTGCTTAAATAATGCTTTCTGCCTTTTATACTTAACTAATTCTCTTTTTACAGTCTAATAAAATCAGAATTCTTAATAGAAAAATAAAACAAGAAAACATCTTTTAAAAAAACTTCAATTTTTTTTTTTAAATTCTTATAATATGCCACTATGACCTTTTTACGTTTAAGTGCTGATTTGTTAATTGTTGAAGTTGGCTGGAAAGGTATGGGTAATGAAGACAGGGAAGAAATAAATATTATAGAAAATTACTCACTGTCATTTTCCATTAGTACTTCAAATAAAGGCTAAAATCCAGTTGCCCAATTTTGAAGTTTCTTTAGCCACCCGTATCTTACCAAAGGCAAACAGCTCTCTGTCCTGCAGTGTTCTCTCAATCAAAAGTTGCACTAGGGTAAAACGATTAATTTAAGAACCACATACTTCAAAGGTTTCCTTTTTGTTTTAAATGGAGCTGTTATCTCAGCACAGTTTAACTGGGCTGTAGAGTTAGTCCACATAAAAATACAATCATAATATCACATTCTGAAATTAGCAATGACATTATTTTAGTTTTTGAATTATGAATATTCTAGTTGTTGGTTCATGCTCTTGACTGATTCAGACTCCCACAATGGTTTTTAATCTCTGATTAATTTTTTGTCAAATTAATTTATTGTGCGTAATTCAAATTTTAGGATCACTGTTACTTGTATAGTACCAAGATTAAGTGCTAGAGAACGTATGTTGCCATTGTCAATAGCAATGCATTTGCTTCAGTGATCTGATTTTTTTTTTTTAATTGAGCCTCCTGTAATATCTTGAATTGAGGGCTATTGAATGTCATTCTCACATGAGGAATTTATATTTTTAGTGGCAGCTAATTAAGAGATGTGAAGAGCTGAGCCTTGATGTTTCAGTGAGTAATTACCTCCTCTTGATACTTGTGTTATTTTAAATTGGGCTTATAAAAAGAGTAATTTGTGGCTTTCAGCAGAAGTGTGGCCGTCCATGGAGACAGGGGCTGCTGAGCTGTGAGGAGCTGAGTGCTGCTACATTAGCTGCTGCTGGTGGTGACACCATGGGCACCAAGGAACTCATGTGTGTATTTTTGGACTGGCTTTTGTTGGGAGCACAGCTGATCTCTGGCTCTTTGTCAGGGCTCAGGTCCCTGCTCCCCTCCTCCCCAGGGTCTCGATGCCGATATGGCTGGCTTTCTGCCACCCAGGGATTACTGCTTGCGGGGGAGTCCTCCCCTGGCAGGGCTGCTGGGTTTCCAGTTGCTTTGCACTGCTGGGGCATTGCAGAGCGAATAGGTCAGAGGCAGAGAACAAGGACATAAGGATTTACTAGTGTCAGGTCTTAAGATTTGCCTGGAAAGTTACTGTGGGACGATGACCTTACCCTTTGCTGTGTGCAGCAAGAGGCAGAGGTAAAGAAATGATTTCTGACATCTGCCATCCAAAGTTCACCTTTTGCCCATTTATTTAAGCAGTGTGCATCGGTTGTCCTATTTGTAAATTTGGACAATCTCTAAGATAATTTGCAGTTCAATATAATTCTAATAATACATTTAAACATGTTTCGGTAATTTAGTAAGTATATCTATAAAAGAGAGTTATTCAGAAGAAATTCATTACCATATAGCTTTTGCATAGCACTTTCTAATAAATACGCTGTTAAGGTACAGTTTGAAGCAAACAGCTTTTTAGGACTAAAACCCTGCTACTATATTTCATTCTGTGCTTATTTGCCTGTATCAGTGTGTTCTGCTTGTGTCCTGCTATTTCATAGGTAATTTATGCACTTTTCTGTATTCAGGCACAGTTTTTTACAAAGTCTGCTTTTGTGGAATTCAGGTTTTAAGTATCGAATATTTATTTTTCTGCTGTCTAGAATTAATGACAAAGATTATGAAATGCTGTGTGAATTAGTTTTGGATAGTAGAAATAATTTTGTGTCTGGAAAAAGAACAGTTGAGAAAAAACTGTACTTGAGAGGATTTAGTAACATTGTAGGACTGAAAGTACTTGAGCTTCATTGAATGCAACCTGTGAATGGCAATAACTTGAACACTTTCAAGATGATTGCTCCAAAACACTTCAATAAAATGCTCAAGTAATTTGTACTGGAGGGTACTTCTCAGAGTTTCTGTAGGCATCTGTGGCTCATAAGAACGGTACTGTACTAGAGCATTTAAAAACAATTTCTGCAGTAGGGGTTTGGAAGCATCCCGTGTCAGCATTATTCACGGCCCTTTCGGTATCTGGCAGCAAAACTGAAGTGGTGTGAAGTTCTTTCATCTTTTGAGACAGAGCTGTGGCAGGCTGGAAGCAGTGTGCCAGGTACTTATTGAGTTAAATGTGAATAATACTACCATTTTGTAATGTACGGCATGCTTTTGTTTTATATTTAGTAAGAGGCCTCAGGCACCAAAGCGGTGATTGAGGTTTTTGGTGTGGCAAGGCAGAATTCTCTCTTTTTCTCTCACCAGAACTAAACTTCTGTTTGGAGGGTGAAAGAGTGCATTAAATGGCTACCATCACTTGCCAGAGGCTGATGGCAAAGTGTCCAGCTGGTCATTTTGGCAGCATTGATGAATAGGCAGTCACTGTAATTTGAAAGTTGTTACAGACTTCAGTGAAATAGTTAAATATTGATGTTTGTGTTTCAGTGAAGCAGAATTAATGTCCTTGCAGGACTTCTGGCATGGCTTCTTATGGCATTGTCTTCCATTGACCTTTTTGGACTTGGCATGTAGGCAGTTTTCCTTGTAGAAAACCACAGTAATTGAATTATGTCATATATTAGGTCCTCTGTGTATATGTTTTCACTTTATTTGTTGAACTGGCACTATACTTAAGCTGCAAATAATATTTGAGCACTCTAGGTGTCTTGGCCCATAGCTCAACGGACTTTGCTGGAACAACTAAGATCAGGACATTGACTCTGAAGTCGGTCCTCAGATAGAATCATAGAATCGTTTAGGTTAGAAAAAACCTTTAAGATCGTCAAGTCCAACCATTAACCTAGCGCTGCCAAGTCCACCACTAAACCATGTCCTTAAGCACTACATCCGCACATCTTTTAAATACCCCCAGGGACATACAGATGAGTGGAGGAAGTACAGTGTAGGTACAATGTGTGGGTGAAGCAAAGCAGTAATTGTGAATTCTGATGATCCTCATGGTTTTTCATAGAGACTTAAAATAACTGCGTTAAATGCAGTGTGGGTAGAAAGAGAAGCATAGTAATGATTTAAGAGTTGCTTCATGAGAAGATTTTCTGCTGCTTAGCAAGTTTGAAGAGTATTCTCTCTAGTGGGTACTGACAGGCATGTATGAGTTAGCATTTGCTATCCCATATAAGAATCCCCCATAATTTGTTTCACTGGCATTTTAATCATGATTTCTTATCATAGGTATATAGGAAAATTATGGAGGAAATTAATGGAATTTACAGAAACCTGTTGGAAACAGAACCCTTTTTTTTTTTTTTTTTTTTTGTTTCCTGGAACATTTTGAATGTAAGACACTGCTTGGTCATTTACTACACTGTATACTCCTCTACAATAATGGACTGATTTAAAGACAGATTCTGCTTACCTTATTTTTTTCTGTATTTAAGATTGTTTGCAGACTCCTATATCATACAGGAAAAAGGTTATTTAAAGCAATTATGAAAATCAGTATCATTCCTTTATAATATAATTGATTTATTCTTTTTACCTGCTGGTTGGATTCAAGAATGCCCTGCAAAAGGGTGCTTTTTCTTCAGTCTTATTCTGTAAACTTTTCTAAAACTCAAGGTCAATAGAAAGGGAGCAGGAAAAGAGCATGAAAGAATTGAGCAGCTGCAGATTAGAAATATGAAGACTGTTACTGTTTGTCTTCATTCTTACAGCTAGAAAATTGGCTAGGAGACTGTTGGCCAAGATCTGAGATACTTAACAGTGGTCTGAACCAAGCATGGTGAAGATCAGGCTCCAGAACCTTACAGAGGCTTACGAGGTGATATGACAGAGCTGAGAGTGTGAGACAGAGATATAAGTGAATTAACATGAATGACTTTATCCATTGACAGGGAAAAAAAGTTAAAAGCACAGAAATACAGTCTCCCCATTATGTTTGATTCTACCATTTGGAGGTAGAATTGAAACATGTTGGGATGTATCTTCCTGAAAAACTTCTTTAGGCAAGATTTAATGGAAGAAATCAACAGATCCCCTGCAGTGATAAAGCAGTTGATTTGTTGGACACCAAGGTCAAGAACTGTATGGTACCACTCAATATAATATCAAGCGAATTATGTGTATATGTATATATGCACTTATGAATTCATATGCATCAGTTAAATTTACACTTCAGTTTGTCTCAGAAGAGATTTTTAACACTACTGTAATATTTTTGGTGTATAAGTTTATGGTTTTATTTGCATGTTCTTACTTGTTCTAATACAATGATCTTGTGAAATCTTGATGTGCAATTACATACTTTTGACATTGAGCTTTCTTGCTCTTAATTTTAGCTGCACATGAAGAAAAGACCCCTGAATAACAACTTGCAAAGTTCAACAGCCACCGTGCATCCTTTTTTTTATACTCCAGACTTCGAAATATATTTGAGTATTGTTTGACTGACAAAACATTCTGGTGATTTAAAAGTTACATAGCAATAGCATTTCAGTGATTCACTTTGTTTTTTATGGATAAATTTTTACTGTAGGAATGACATTTAGAGGCCTAGTAGAAGGCAGTCCTCCTCTGATACATGTAATTTCTTTTTCGCTTCAGATGTCTGTTTTCAGAGAAATTATTCCGCATTTCTTAATACATAAGAGAAAAGGACTAGGCTTCTTACAGGACGGAATGGAAATAAGCATTAGGAATGTGAAAGCAAAAATTTGTACAGTATTTTCCAAACTCTGTAGCACATTTTATCATAGGTATGAAAAGTATCATAAAAATTTAGATGTAATATATGACATATTTTCTTGCCAGATATCTGAGACTCTTGGATAGCACTCCAAAATAGTCATCTCAGTGATAGCTTTGGTAATGCCTTTTATTCCCTAAGAGGAAATCAGTGCAGTGTAATAAATTAAGATTTCACTAATGCATAATAGCGGTGAGGGATGTTCACTTCTAATTGCTAAGATAACTATTGTTTCTTAGTGCTCTGCAGGATGAAATCCATGCAGAATATATATAGGCTATGATCTCTCATTTTCTATGAGATTTAGTCAAGTAGACCCTTTCCTCCACACACAGGCTGTGGCATCTGCTTATGTGTAACTTTCTGCAGAGCTGGGCATTTGCTTAAAGGGGATAGCAAGTATCTGCAGTGTACTAAGATGATTGTATCCACATAACCCCAACATTTTATGAAACAAATGAATCTCTATTCATGTGTTAGCTGCTTCCATCCATACAAAATGGAGTTGTGGAGTAATTTAGTGTGCTTTATTTAAGTTGTCTACTGTTTGTACTGTCTCCATCTGTGAGGCAAACTGTCGAATCCATGTTAAGCTTCTGTTACTGTAAATCTAAGGGACAGTTATTAATTTTCTGAATTATCTTTTTCTCTGCTTAGAAATTTTACCATTTTTTAATCCAAATGAAATAAGAATACACAGATATTATTGAGACAGATACTAATCTTTTAGGCCCAAAGCTTGTGTTGTTTAGAACGTATATAATAATAGGAAATCAGGAGAAATACATCAGCTTTGTTGGAAATATGTTACAATACATAGAAGGGGGTGTGTGCACATAAATATGTATTTGTTTGAAATGAAAAGTCTTAAGAAAATATTACTGTTAAAATAAAAATGCATCCTATAAGTAATTCTTACAAAGAAATACTTGATACTTTTTTTCCCTGTGCACGATACTGTTTCAATATTTGCATTTGAAGGTGAGTTCCAAATTCAGTCCTTGGCTGACAGACTAAATAACACAGACACTAACATACTTTTTTAAAGTGAATCTGCATGCTGTGAGCATGGTACAAGGTGGAACTAAAATGTTTCACTTTAAAAATCTCCTGTTATTGATAGTTAAATTATATTTTAGACAAAAGAATAGACAAAAAAAGCAATTTGTTGAGTAGCATTTAGGAAACCAATGCGTGTCTTGCCTGTTACCACTGTAATCTAAGACTGCTGTTTCGTATAACAGACTCCTCTGAAGCTTCTGGATTTTGGCAGTATCTTTCTTGCCCTGCCTCTCCCATGCTTTAGATGGCCTTAATACAGACAACTCAGATTGTTTCTGGGAGGCTTGTTCGCCTGTGAGAACTATTTTGGTCAGGGAGTGATGCAAACCTATTGGTTGATTGTCACTGGGAACAGATGCATCACTTAAACTGTACTTCTGAAGTGTATTATAGACAATCTTTCTCTGCTTAGTCACTTAGGATATAAAAGTCTTATCACTTCAATGGAAAGTATAGCAGTTCATGAACAAACTTTTGAAACATACTAAAAGTTTTAATGTATAGTGCAAAATTTCAGCTTGGTAGCATGAAAGAACAGTCACCTGGATGTTCAGATTAAAAACAAGCTATTATAAAAGTTTATAACCATTCTGCATTTATACTGTAATTTTAAAGGTTCTGTCAAGTGTGCATCGGTATTTTGCAAATACAGAAAATACAGGAACTTTCTCCAAACTATATGTTATGGATTACATTCTTTTTTATTTTTTTTTTTCTTTAAGCCAGTCTTATGCTATAAAATGTAAGACTGATGGGTGACAGCCTGAAACGCTAGAAGTGGAGCCGTAATTAGTGAAAGAAAGCTGCAGGTATAACAGAAACAAATTAAGAATCAAAGGAGCTCAGTCTGAGCAGTCAAGCATTAGGCAGAACGTCTAAGTGACTTTGAAAGCTTTCCTTGGTAAACGTTGGTGACCCTGAAAGTTAGTCACCAAGGAAGAAGTCAGGAATGATGGATTGTCAGTGTAACAACTCATTTCCTTCAGATGGAGGACATCCTGAAAGAGAATATGTTGTCGCTGGTAAATGACTAAAAGATGTTCGCAGCATGCAGAGTTTTTTCTGATCTATATCCCTTCATTTGCTAGAAGACATGCACTTACTTACAGTAGCAGGTTGTTGGGTTTTTTTTTTTTTATCTCTCTACTGTGTCTTGGATATCACCCAACTGTCTATTAGTTCTTTAAGTGCCAGAAACTGAAGAATCGTGTCAGACATTTCATAAAGGATCAGTGCCAACCTTCTTACTTGTGTCCTGTGAAAACTTTGAAATCGAACACAATGGCTTTGGGCTTATGGGTTTATGGAGATTTTGTTCAGTCTGTGGTGAAGAGATTGACAGTGCCCTTTTGCTGTTTGCTCCTTTTGGAAACTTGCTAGATATAGTTGATCAGTGCTGTATTTCTGATGTGACCTTGGGAAAAGTTGAGACTTGTCAGCTCTTCTCATTCCTTTCTTGTTTCCTTTGCCTTGGAGAAGGAGAAAGCAGTATCTCCAGGAAGACTGTAATCAGGCTTCCCTCATCTTTCTGAGACAGCAAGCGTGAGTCAGTACAGTTTGGCTTTCATGGTACGGTTACCAAAAATACAGGCTAAAGCCAATGGTTTGTGTTTGAACGCTGCAGTTAACCAGTTAGGAAGTAATTGGCATACTAATAGGTGAAGATAAGCAGTAAGAAATGCAACCTGTGGTGCACAAGGTGAGGACCATGGAGGGGAAGGATAGGATATTCTTTGGGTTCAGATTGTTGGATGGGTGGGTGGACATCACTGTGTGCTCTTTGGACTTGGGCATAGTGTCTTAAGGTGCATTCTGTGTGTATACAATACTGAAGCCTCCTTGCCCCGTCTGGGGTGAAGTCCAGCTGTGTGGTTAGTCACAGATGAGTGAGCTTGACCTTTGACAGGAGATGAACAGACCTGAGAACAGCTAATTGTGCCTTGCTCTACCCTGCTGGTCAAGTGGTGGCTACAGGCCCCAGCTGTGCCAGCCCTGAATCAGGAGGAGGGGTAGCTCCTGCAAGGAGCAACCAACAAAAAGTATCATGGCACTACCAAGTACAGGTTTGTCTGCAGGACTTCTGCCATAGCGGAGGCTGCAATGCATTGCTGAAGTCCATGCAATTCAGTTGGTCTCTCCTGCTCCCTAATGAGGATGGGAAGCCCTAGAACAGAAAACTTCCATTTAATTCACAAGGCTGCTGTCACGACTACCCCTATATTAGTACTTTGTAGCTTGCAGCTTATTATTTTATTCTGTATCTTAAGAACTGGATAATCCACTGTTATATTGGTGTGTAATTCATAACTGATGGTGAAGATAGATAGTGGCAAAACTCCTCCTGTAAGATCAGACACTGCTCCATTAGGTAATGCTTTACTGGGAAACTGAATTGGTTACATAAACACATAAAAAGTTTCCCAGAAAAGCATTACCTATTTGAGCAGTGCCTGACCTTACAGGAGGTCACATAAACATATGAAAAAGACTCTGCCAAGGAGTGTTTGAAAACTGTTGTTTGCTTTTGGACTGTTTATAAACAAGTGCCCTGTCATAGCGGTTTGCCATTATATTGCTCATGGACAAGTTCTGAACTGCCTGGGCTTGATTATTGCAGGGTCATTCTGGTATCCATTCCTACATGATATGGGTGAAGATATGTTTGCCTTTTCTCTTTCTTTGGCTTTTTCAAGAGATTTTTATATATGTTCTCAAATGTCTTAGGGACTGTAATAGAATATATTCAACATAGATGAAACTCCTTTTTTGCACAGGTGTTGGATGCAGAACTGTGTTTGTTCTGCAGAATGTGACCAAAGACATGAAGCTGGGCTTCTGTTAGGAGTTTGCATCTTGCAGGCTGTGGAATTGTAAGAAGGGTTTTTGCTAGATGGGAAGCTGTCTCTCAGTTTCAGCCTTACTGCAGGTCTATGCCAAACTATCCTGTGAAGTGTAGAAAAGCTGGACTGTCAGGTTCTTAGATTTATTTGGATCCATTGCTCAACCTCTTAATCACTTCATTTTACCCTCATGAAAGGTTGGAACTAGTAATTAAGATCATTTATTGTTGTCATTGTCATCAGTCCATCAAGACACTGTCTTGTCTTTCCTGCCTGTCACCACAACTTTGGAGTAAACTCAGCTTTCCCATCCAAGAAAATACTCAGTGTTATTTGGAATATAGACAAAATATCTCCTCCTCAATTGTTCTTTTCACTCCCACTAATGGCTCTATCAAGATGCTTAGGATTGTGTATTATTTAGGAAGCATTTAGACAACTGTTGCCTCTGTTTTATGAAGTGCTGCTTATATTGTTTGCAAGGTACATATGTTGGTTCTGAATCCATTGCTTATGGTTGAAAGCAATAAAAGAGATTGGAGACAACTCATTTTGGTGTTTTCAATTTGTAAGGTATTTTTCTTAGATAAGGTGTCCTTCTGATGTGAAGCTTAAGGGACAGAATACTGAGAGATGTGACAGCTTGTGCATTGAGCAGAGAGTGTTCAAACTGTGCCTTTCAGTAGTGATTTACTGCTGTATACCTGCACTATCGTGATTTTTTTTCCCAAACAAATTTGTACTGCAAGAAGGATGTGCAGAGATGGCAAATCCTTTAACTCTATTTTGTATTTTTTTTTTAAACAGAATACTGTCATTGCAGTTTTACCTAGACATAATCAATAGAAGCTCAAGACTGTTAGTGTTCTTTTTCTTGTGTATCTCAGCAATTACTGGTCACACTAAGACAGGTGGGTTTTGCATGACTGGCCAGTATAGGCTCTAGTTAAAACAAGGAGTTGAGTATGATCTGTCAGCATCTTACCTGTGGCTGCCTTGCATTACTTCGCCATCACCTTAGGCTACTGAAAATAATTTGTATAGTATTTGGAGAAGTGCATTTATGTTTTGTGTTCAGGTATTTGGACTAACTCTTTACAGAATGGCTTTTTGTGTGAATGAAAAGAGGACAGAGAAAATTAATTTGATTTTTAAGTCATAGAAAAATGCTGGGAAATCAAATGTGCCTCTTCTATGCCCTGAGGAATAGGGAAATGGTAGTAGTACTCTGGGTTTGGTCTAATTAACATTAGTAGAGCATTAATAACTGAATATTACTGTGAGTTTTCATTGTTTGTGTGAAATATTGGTAGTTGCAATATGTGTTTACTGGAAGATTTATTTATGGAAAAATGTAGTAAAATTATCATTTAAGAAACTTCCTATTTTTACTCAATTCTCTTTTAATGAAAGGCACAGCACGCATTACTGGTTTTGGTTGAGAGGTCACACTTCTTTCAAGTGTTTGTAGAACCCCATGGTTTCTTACACAGTTCCAGTTCTATTTTCTTCGTTAAAACATTGCTGTTCTCTCACGTCTCTCAGCAGTGTCAGGTTTCATGTGGGGGCAAGTGATTTCTGTGAGAATACCAAATGCAATTATGAAATACCTAATTCAGTCGCATTCTTGAATTACCTGCCCTTGGTCACACCGTGTTATTCATAATTCTCACTCTTTCCCATTGTGTCAAGTTAAATGGAATCAATCTCGTTCTGTACCGATCAGGCTTAAAGACAGGGAAAAAAAATGGTGCAAGAGAGAAAGCCTGATTCTGTTACTCATTGACAAGTGGTGTGCCTTCCAGAAGGTGATCCTGACTTCCAGTCTCCTCTCCCAGGGTGGAAATTTAAAGAAAGCTAGAGGAGACAGATAAAAACTGAAAGGAACGGATGAGTTGTGGGTGACTGTTTTCTTCCCCCTTCTTCCTCCCTCCTGCACAGCTTCAGCTGAAGGGGCTGGGACTGGTGGTCCTCTTGGCTGGTCTTTGGGGCCATATTTGTGGGGTAGCGCTGTGGGACTGGTGTCCCCTGTTTGGGCCCTGTGGGTGAGCCAGGGTCTCTCTCCTCTTGGGTGATGGTGTTATGAAAGGCAGTCCCTGCCATCGCAGCCACCTCCTGCGCTTTTCAAACTACTCTGTGAAAGCCTAAAGGCTCGTGTGAGTTCCGACAGTGCCAAGTGAATTGGGCAGGGGAGTAGCTGGGTTTGGGTTGCAGAGGCAGGACATAGCTGTAAAGTTTTCAGCGCAAATGAGAAGGTGTGTGCTTGTATCTAACTTCAGAGGAACAGCAGTAGATAACAACTGGGAGCAGGTACCCTCCAAGATAGATGGCATATAAGGAGGATTTGGAGGGCCCATGAGGTTGCGATGCACTTTAGTTTCTGAGGTCTGAATTCAGCCTACATGCTGAAGGAAATTCCTCCGTGCTGCAGGAAACTTAAGTCTTATTTTCATCTAGTACTAACTGCTGATCTTAGCAAGAATCCGGCTGTGTTAGATTGTGTGGAAAATACTTGGTCTGTTTCTTAAGCAAAATCTTACATTTGCAAGTGTAAATATAAGCTTGACATGTGACCACAAAGCAAACTGCCTGTGCTGGCCCTTTGATATGTTCTAAGTCTTGTTTGCTAAATTAATTGGCTAATTAGAGCATGAGGACAGATGAAAGCTGAGCATGAAGTAGGAATGTTTTCTTTCCAAATAAAATCTAAGTTCTGTTGAAGGAAAGATGCAAATATATGCACTCACACGTTCAGAAGACTTTTTGTAAATGATAAGTCCAAAGCTTATCACACTACTAATTTAAGCAAAAAGCCATCTCTACGTTTCTTTCTGAGATTAAGTGTTTGTACCAATTGTATGCCTTCCTACTTACAAAGGTTAAATTAAAATGCAGTCCTAAAATACAGCCTGTTAAAATCATGCTTTCACAAGGTGTCTTACATCACTAGAGGAGATGAAGAGGGTTTGCACTCTCTATTCTGTTCCAGGAAAGTCTGCGGTGTTCCAGTGAATAAAACGGTGCTCTACTGTGCAATGACTGTGCTTTGAAAAACACTGAAGCAACTATTGGATGTAATGGTGTCTCCAACAGTCCATCACGAATATTTGTATTTACAAAGATGTTGTGAAACCAGCACAGGTTTGGGAAGAAGCCTGGGGAAGTGTCATAAATGCATTTTTATATGAGTAGAAAAAGGAGCTGCTCTTCAGGTTTCCAGACTGGGAAATGGCTATTGTAGCAAATCAAAGCTTTGCTCGGTCTGTTCAATTACTGAAACCTCTTGGGTCCAGTCTTTCCCTGGAGCTCATGATAAATTCTGCTCTCAGATTGTTTGGAAGAAATCATTACGGAAATGAAGAAAAAGCCACACAGACAATCACAGAGAAATTCTTTGAAAATAAAAAGCATGCAAGCTACTAAAATGAGAAAATGCCCATTCCCTTCTTCAAGAATAAGACTTAGCACAGAAAATACTTTTTTATGGTGGATTAGTTTTATATTTTTGCACTTTTGCTGTTTATACTGTCCAGGAGGAATTACCTAAAAATTCACTGAAAGGTGATAATGGAAAGAAGATTAAGCATTCTAATACTGGAGCTTTGTAACAACAATTAAATAGTACATGTAGATTTCAAAAGTCACTGAAGCACTTAAAGGTTTCTGAGAATACTTACAGCAAATTCCAGAAGTGCCTGGCATCATACCAGAAAGCACAGTCCTGAGTTGCACATTTAGGCTCCCTGTGTAACACAGGTGGCTACAGTGAGGCACCTAGTACTAACCTGTTAGTTATATTATTATTATTATTATTATTATTATTATTATTTTTATTTTTAATATTTTCTTGATGAGAAACTTAACATCCTGCACCTCTTCAAGCTGAAAAGCCAAATGTCAGAGAGGTGCCCTTGGAATTCACAGACCAGCACTGCTTCTGAAAGTGGGCATCCCTGCTCTCTCTTTGAAAAAGAGACAAAATACCACATCCAGAGGAAGAGTCTCACTGTCTTCTTCCTTAGCTTTACACAATATGGTGCTATTTATAATGGCCTTCCTTGGTCAAAACTGCACATGAAATTGCACTTTAATAGAAAAGTTAAAATCTGCTGCCAGACTGATTTGGAGGAAATATCTTTATGAATTTTATATGACTTCTAACGATTTTTATGTCCCTTTCTGTTTAGTGGCTCTGTCCCAGGTTTCATGCTCTTTACTGTGGTTATTATAAAAGGAGAGTCCTGAAGGTTAACTGGAGCGCTTCCATGGTGGTCATGTCTTTGATGTATTGAAGATGACTGCTTTATAGTAAAGGGCAAAGTATAACACAATAAAGTCAAGGGATGCAAAAGGGCATTTTAGGTGAATGAGTTATATGTGCTGTCTGAGGTGTTTGTTTAATCAGTTCTGGAAACATACTTGTCTTAAGTTTATAAGCAGTGTAATTGATGGACATGGTGTATTCTACAAGGTGATCTACACAAGTCTGTAAAGCTACGCAAAAAACTCTACTTTTAGTTGCTTTACCATGACTTCAGGCAGCACAGTTCAGCACAGACTTTTTTTTTTTCCCCTGTATGTCTTTTTTTGTAGCAGAAGTGTCCCATGTCATGCCACTCTGGGCCTTCTTCCTTCTCTCTTAATTTGGGATTCTGTCATAACCAAACGTCTGTCATAATGCATGCTCAGTTGACATCTGAACTGTGCCCTCAGCCATAATATTTGTTAGAAACATATTTTTAACCAGAGGAAAAGTAAGACCTGTACAAACACAGAAACTGCCTGTTGTGCCTATGAAGGCACACTATACATTTTCAGTGGTTAAAATAGAGGTGTGAACCAGTCTCATTTCTCAAGAGTCTGCTTATACCAAGTTCACATCTTCAGCAGTTAACATTGCACCAGGGCCACGAATTTAAACTGAAGTGGTTCTGTTCTTCACAGAGCTTTTTCTTAAATTCCATTAGCATTTAGTAAGATGGTATCTCCCTTAGTACTTAAGTACATAACTGTAAGTGGATAGTCTCTCATTTACATGAATAACTGCTTATTTCAAAATCCTTAATGCTTTTTCAAATTAGATAAAATGCAAGACCTTGTATAAGATTCTTTTGCATGTCATCTTTAATGGGTACTTATTTAACAAAGCCTTTGTCTATTAGAAAGAAGAAATCATTAGCAGAATTGCAAGTGTGTGCATGTAGGTTTTCAACATTTTTGCATCCCCTGGTTCTCCACATAGACATGAGCCCTGTCTTCATGCATCAGACACTGGAAGTTCAAGTTGGGTTACAAAGTGCTGATGCATTTCAAAATTATGAGTTTTAAAATGGAGAATCGATGCTATTCCAGATTGTGTTTATAGACCTAGAATTTCTACTAAGATGTTAATCTCTCATTTGGGGAAATGAGATCAATAAATTCTAAATGACTGCCTGCATTAGGGTTTATTCTTTACCAGGAGTTCCTTTTCTATAAGCATTTTAACAGCTCTTTATTGTATGATCTCTGGTTAGTTTTTTACTCAGCTGAGCTGAGAGATGTATTTTACAGGTGACAGGAACAGAACCAGAAATTTCAAATAATGTACTACTTAATATGGAAAGAGTAAGGATTTAATCTGAGTTTGTGGTGTTGTGTGTTAGCTGTGGTTTCCACTTAGGTTACTAAGGGCAAACTGACTTTTTCAGGTCTTAGGGCAAAATCCTATAACTTGTGCTACCAAGTGAAAACCTGTGGTCCTACCGTCAAATCCACCTACCAAAAGTTAGCTCTTGAATTAGGGGAAGAAAGCTGTAATTTCCATACAATATGTGAAATAAGTGTTAAGATCTATGGTAGCTTTGCCTGTCATGCTGCTATCAAAATAAATTTCTTCCCCCAAGAATTCTTATGATTTGAAAGATGTTAGGGTAGGCAAAAGAAATACACAGAAGAGATTTACCCAAAGAAAGTTACAAGAAATGTATTAAGTATGTTGTGTTAGAAGTATTCCAAGCCAGAGGGCAGGGAAAAAAAAAAAGGGATGTGAATTCTGCCAGATCTTTCAGCTAATAAGAATTGCCATATTCCATTTGTGTGAAGGTGTGAAAAGAGAGATTAACCCAGTTTGCATGTGGACTGTGATAGAGACTTAAGAGTGTGTTTATGGGAGAATATAAAAAATGTAAGTATTGTCCTGAATTGGCTCCTCCCATTTACATGTCACTATAGAGCTTCATAAGATCATCAAAGAACAATGTAGAAAAGTAACATTTTAAGGTCCCAGGGACATTTTTATGTGTGTTAGCATGGAGTTGCTCATCTATGCCCAGCTCTGAGCTCCTGATTTTGGAACCAGGTTTTCATGGCTGGCTAGGGGCTTTTGCATGGTATTGCACTGTGTGTAGGCATACCTGAGCAGATTATCTGATTTATACAGCAAGGCAGTAGAGTAACCAAAATCATCTCAAGTCGTATTCAGTTGTCTCACAGACATGAATGAAAACTGATTTTGTAATGAAACTCTAGAATGGGTTTCAATATATGTAATCCAGAAAGGCCTGGAGGAATATTTCCAGGAATTGATATAAATACTATAGACATTATCTTCCATTATACATAAGCAATGAAACTAAATTCCTAATTGAGTATAAGTAAATGTATTCTTAAAAAGATAAATAAATAAGTATCATTGCCTTTTTTGGACCTAAGTTTTTTAAATGCATCAAAATGCATTTTGCATTTGCTTGATTCAGCAGTGCTTTAAAGGAAGAAATGGTCTCTTTTTTTGCTAGCTTTCCCTGGTAAGAGGGGAAAAAGGTGTTTCAGTGCGCTTTGGTTTTGGGACATGGTGACTCTTTCTAGAGTGCATCTGTCTGTAATGTGTTTATGTTGGCATAGGTTACATATTTTCTAGTTCAAGCAAAACTTTATTTTGCTCTTCAGGAGGAGACGTGCAGTTGCTTTACCCCCTTCTCTCTTCTGTAAATTACATACACTTTAAGTTACCTGAAGCTGTGAAAAGATTAGGTCTAGTGGAATGGAGAGAAATTACATTTTCATCTGATTCCAAGCACAAATCTACTGCAGAGGCAGCTTGCTTTATATGCTCCCCGTTCTATAAGCACTGGAAGCATTCAGTTGCTGTTAGCTTGACTTTATCATGGTGTGGCAAAAGTCAACTATTATCCCAGGATGACTCTTCAGAGGTTAGTGTATGTATACTAATCAGATAAGTGAGGTTTAGAAATCTACAAGAATAATTTCTGAGGATTAAAAAGAGGCCATGGTAATTTCAATTTGATAAGTTATTTTTGACAGTGTTCCACCACTATTGAATCATCATAGATGCTATCCTTTTGCTACGTTAAAAAAAAAAAAAAAGAAAATTGACATGTAAGTTGGTGTTTCAAGTTGACAAAACCTTCTAATTTATGAAATCCTACTTCTGAGTTCTCCTCAAAAGTTTAAAACACAGTATCTGATAATTAATAATGAGGTCTAAACCAGAATACAGTCTAAGTCAAATAGCAAATAGTGCAATAGTAAAATTTGTCAAAATTTGTTGTATTGAACAACTAAGGCTAGCTTTTGCATTAAAACTATTTATAAGAGAACATGATGGGCTAACTTTATACTGCATTAAAACTATTTATAAGAGAACATGATGGGCAGATGTAATTTTATCAGATTACCAAGTCCAAAGCCTGCCCTTGTCCCTAAACCTACCTACCGTTTGATCATTTATACCTTTAAAGTGAACAGGCTACTTCAGAAACACAATTGTAAGTAAAACAAAGCAAATCTTTAGATAATTTTGCAGATTCCCAGCAGAAGCTCATGGCTTGTGTAACCTCCACTGCATATGGTTTACAAACCAGCCTTTGAGGTCTGAATACGAGCATTGTGGTGAGTGATAGATCAAGGTGTATGTTAACAGTACCAGTGAGCATTTCTGTGCACAACAGTCTGTTCAGCTGAAATAAGAAATTTCAAAATACCTTGTGGAGCAAGAAAATGCATTATCCTGTCATCTTTATCACAGCAGTCACTAAATGATTAAAGTGCCTGGGAAACCAATGTCTTAAATAATCTAGTTTGTTATATTTTTGTATGTGCTGTTTGTATTATTGTAGGCATCTATATGCAAAAGCATCTGTATACTGCTTAGAGGATATAAGTCCAAATATTTAAGTAGCTTGTAATAAAATAATAATTGATATTTGTTTCTTTTCTTAATATGCATTTTCCTTGGACCTACCATTAGTTTTTTTTTTAACTGACCTTTATGGTTCCTTAAGTTAATTTATTAGCAGTAATTACTTCATTGGCAAACGTAGGAAGACTGTTAGCTTGAAGTGTGTTGAAAAATGAGATTCTAATCAGTGGGTCCACAAACAGTTCTTTTCTTTTTACATTATCAGATAAAATGCAAAGATTTTCACAGAATCACCAAGTGGCTGAGTTTGGCAGCAACCTCTTGAGATCATTTTGTCTACAGCCAGTTGCCCAGGACTGTGTCCAGCTGGGTTTTGAGTGTCTCCAAGGATGGAGGGAGACTCCACAACCTCACTGGGCAACCTGGTCCAGTGTTTGACCACCCTCACAGTAAAAACGTTTTTTCCTTGTGTTCAAATGGGGTTTTCTGTATTTCAGTTTGTGCACATTGCCCCGCGTCCTGTCACTGGGCTCTGCTGAGAAGAGCCTGGCTCCATCTTCCGTACTCCCCCCATCTGCTATTTATACACATGGATAAGACTCCCCCAGCCTTCTCTTCTCCAGGCGGAGCAGTCCCAGCTCTCTCAGCCTCTCTTGTATGACAGGCGCTCTGACCCCTTCGTCATTTTTGTGGCCCTTTGCTGGACTCGCTCCAGTAACTCCATGTCTTGTTTTTTTTTAATATACTGGGGAGCCCATAACACACCACAGACCACATATGGCCTCCCCAGTGCTGAGCAGAGGGGAAGGATCACCTCCCTCGACCTGCTGACAATGCTTTGCCTCATCCAGCCCAGGAGGCTCTTGGTCTGCTTTGCTGCAAGGTCAGGTTGCTGGCTCACCACAGTCAGCGTGGTGTCCACCAGGACCTTCTCTGCAGAGCTGCTTTCCAGCTGTTTGGCCCCCAGTGTTTACTGGTGTATGTTTGTTCCTCCCTGGGGGCAGAGCTTGACACTTCCCCATTTCTCCAGCCTTTCCAGATGCAGCTGGATGACAGCATGACTGTCTGGTGTGTTGACCACTCCTCCCAGTTTTGCATCATCTGTGAATGATGAGGGCATGCTCTGCACCATCTTCCAGGTGATTAAAGAAGATGGTAGGCATACTGGTCCCGGTATTGCTCCTCGGGGTACACTGCTAGTGACTGGCCTCTAGCTGGACCTTGTACTGCTGATTGCACCACTTCGAGTCTGGCGGTGTAGCCAGTCTTCAGCCTACCTTCCAGTCCATGCTTTGTCAGCTTGTTGACGAGGATATTATGGGAGATGGTGCCGAAAGCCTTGTTAATCACTGAATCATAGAATCATTTAGGTTGGAAAAGACCCTTATGATCATCAAGTCCAACAGTTAACCTAACACTGCCAAGTCCACCACTAAACCATGTCTCTAAGGACCACATCTCCCTGTCTTTTAAATACCTCCAGGGATGGGGACTCAACCACTTCCCTGAGCAGCCTCTTCCAATGCTTGACAACCCTTTTGGAGATGTGGAGATGAACACCACCTGCTGCCCTCCCTTCATCCAATGAGCCAGCAATCTCATCATAGCAGGCTATCAGCTTGGTTTTGGTGACCTCATTTAGAACTTTTTCAGATGAAAAATACACTTTTTCAGATGAGCAAAGCACAAGTGGGTGCCACTAGGTACTAGTAGCAGGTGAGCAGAACATCTGTATTCCTGTGGAATTCCCAAAACCTTTAGGTGTTTGTGTACCGCAGAGGATTGGAAAACCGGTATAAAATGCATTAGTAATGTAAAAAGTGAAAAACAAATGACCCCCCTGTCTGGTTTTCTGGTTGTTTGTTGTGGTTTTTTTTTTTTCCCCCACACTTCTCTATACAAGTGTATTACCATATAATCTTTCTGATTTTTAAAGATTTATTGTCACCTTGGCTGTTGTGTAGGCTGCTGACTCTTTACAGGTAAGTTGGCTTGCTGCAGAAGTTGGTGAAGCCGCACTCCCTGCCTAATGCAGTGGCACAGGACGGGGCGCCAGCATCAATGCCCATTTGCAGCAGCTGTTCCAGGCCTTCTAAAACTCTCGTTGGTCTAAAGATTGTGTATTTGTGTTTGCCTCTCTTAAAGATTGATTTAACAGCCTCTCTGACATCCCCGCCTCAGGTGATTCTTTTCTGAGCCACTTATTGCGAGAAGCATTTTTACTCTCTGTTGGCTAGTAGCATGAAAGTGTAAGTGATGGGATGGATACCAGTATAACTCAGTTCTAGCAGACTATTTGGTAGATTGTATCTTCCCTGGGAAATTTGTAGATGATCTTTTGTATATCTTCCAGACTTGCTGCTCCCTATCTCTAGGGTTTGTTGTGAAGTTCGTGGAAGGACAGTTGTGGTTCTTGTGTTTGAAATTTTTGTTCTGATTTGTATCAAGAGCCTCTTCATGCTCGCCACCTTTCTTTTGTATAAGAGGCAGACAGGCATGAGAAGCCCGGTATTCTCATCCTGGAAGATGAACTCTCATGGCTGCTTTTTGGAGAAGTGTGCTCACAGTGGGCAGGACTAGAGTAATCATTTCCAAGGCTTCCACATGTAGAAGGAGTAGCTGGTTTCAGCTTTCTTTCCATCTGGCAGCAAGTGACTCCTCAGTGTTCTGTAGGGGTAAGGCTGGAGGCCTGTAAAGTAAAATTGTTATTTATTTTTTAGTATTTTTTTCACATTTTGGTAGGAAACTCAGTATCTCAGGAAAGTGTATTCGATTCCATCTGCAGAAATAATTCATGTGGGCAGATGTAATTAATAAGAAATTGAGATGAAGTATGCTGTCACTAGGCAGAGAAAAACAGAGGCATTAGTCAAGGTATAGGGAAATTGGCATTAGTAGTTTAACTCACGTAAATTATTCACACTAGCTGCGTCATAGTTTCGGTATCGTTATTTGTAGTTAACTGTTGTCCCTAATGGTTATGGTTGCCGTTCTGTCTCTCAGTTATGAAATTAAGGCCCCACAGAGTGAACGAAGGAAGGAGCGCTGGCCTGGTGGCATCCTCCCTGCCCGAGGCTGCGCAGCCTGAAAAATTCTGCTGCTGCACAGAGGGCAACTCAAGTGCTGCTAAATGTGCCTATGATTAGGAGATCAGGCATTCACCAGCAGTGAACATAGCTGCATTCTGTGAAATTAAGGAAAAAATGCTATCACATTAAACAAAGTTCTCGAGTTGAAAGAAATACAGTACTTGTCAGTTTAATATTGAATGCAATATGCTTGTATCCTTCTAATCAGATGTTGTTACAGTGTTAAAATTGCTATCTTTTCATGAAGTGAAAATTATTTTCCCCCCTATCATACCAATACTAGCAAGCGCTATCTCATTAATTCTGTATTAATTTAGAATGCTAAATCAGGAAGTACCATTACAAAACTCTTGTAGGTAGTATTTTCCTTTTGAACACTGCAGCAAACTCTGGGAAACAGGGTGCAGCTCATGAAGCTGTAGAGTTTTCTGAAGAAAAATAACACCATCTAAGTGGAACATCTGAAATAAGTTGTTCCGCTCTTCCAGGTCAATGTACAATGCTTTACTCAAATGAGTAGATTAGGGTGTAGTTAATCACAGTTTATTATTTCTTAATATGAGTAAAGAACCTTTTCAGATGGTTGTTTCAAAAGCTAAGTCATCTAACTGAAATGTGCAAATGGATTCTGTAGAAAGTGTTTTTATTGTGTGTGTTTATTGGCATATGAGCTTCATCAGACAATGCACGTTTTAAACACACTTTACTCAGTGTCACAGGTCCATTGTCTGCTATTTGATTTTTCATAGCAGAGAGCTATGAGACCTCTTTTGCCTTCCAAAAAACTGATTTCTCATCCACTGTAATAGGGTTTCAAAAACCAAATCTGCAAGGCATTCGTTAGTGTAACAATACATCATCATGTGCCTTTAGAAACTAAGGAGAGAGGCACATTCTGAAATGAAAAAAAGGAGTCCAAAAAAAGACTTTCTCCCGCTGTTCTGGGAGAAGTGCACAGTTGTGTGTATGCTGTAGTGTGAGGTGCTCAGTATCACACTTCTTCATCCAAGCATCCATTTGAGCACTCTGGACAGCATTTCTCAGTCCATACTCATTTCCTTCCCCCTTCTGCTGGCATGGAAGAGAAGTCATCAGTGGATTTGGGGGAAACCCTCAGCATGAGGACCCAGGAGAGCGGCTGTTGGGACTGGCTGGATGATGGAGAGTTCAGCAGACATCAGTCAAAAAGGGGACACCTTCCCAAGAGCGCACCTGATGGGAAATTTAGTGATCTCCATCTCCCTGTTTTATCCACAAGTCTGAGGGACTTGTTGGGGTGAGTCCCCATCAGCAGCATGCCTGTTTCAGCATGTTGTTGTGGTCTTGAGTAGCAAAGTGCTTTCTTTTATCATCATGAAAAGTGATGTCTGTTTTACCATCTTTCAAGCCACTTCTGCAAAGCGCTCTTCCCAGATGGATTTTGACCATATATAAGAACCTGTCTTTTAGTATTTATTAGTTTGGAGCAGATGGGGTTTACTGCTTTGTAGGCAGACAGCAGTGATAGATGACATTGCTTTAAAAAACATACGCCTTACAGTTTCTTCTTTCCATAGTGTTTTGTCCTCCATTGCTTGCTTTTTCTCTATGGAAAATACGTGAGGTTCTTTGGAAATTACCGTTAAATGAGAACAGCAACATATGTGCTGCTTAAAAATGAATTCATTGTTCTCCAGAGCTGCAGTCAGGGAGATAACAAATGTTACTATTCCCTTCATGGACCCTCTCACAGCAATATCTGAGTGCTCTGCTCTTCATCTGCAAAGTAAGGGAGAGTTATTATGCTGCTTCCAGTGGTCGAAAATGAGGCATAGAGGGATTAAATGATACAGGCAAGGGCAGGTGCATGTATCTGAAGCCACAAAAGCTACACAGATTCTTATCTTAATAACAAAACCATCACTCACTATCAATTTTTAAAATAAAACTTCGCTGGTTTAGGGAAAATATATCTTGTAGTAGAGAAAGAAGATGCTTTACTCCTTGTTAATCTGTTCTCCTAAGTTACTTCTGGGTGCTAGTAGTGAGAAGTCTGCCAAAATGTCAGTTGTCTTCACCTGATGGCATGGAGATTCTGGTAGTGTCATATATGTGGTCCCATGTGTGTCATATATATGTTAATATATGTCAAATATATGATCTTTCTGCATGCCGTGGGAGTGATGACTTCTTGATGTTCCTTCTGCACTCATTTCCTATGATTTCTATTATTTCAGTGTATCGCATCTCATCCAGGCCTATCAGAACCTGTAGTCAGAGTCTTATTCCTTAGGTGAGTGATGCTAGTATGCACTCTTTTTTCTTTAGGAGTGATTTTTATTTTTTTGTCCTGAAGTGAATACCAAAAGGATATTGAACACCACCATTTGGAAGTGATAAACTAACCTAAAATTAAGAAAAAGGTGGAACATCCTGACCAAGTCTAGTGTGCAGGTTGGCTACTATGTGATACGAGATAACTAATTCCACCAAATTCTTCTGCTTTGCAGCAAGGTGCTGTTGAAGGAAGAATCTGGAATTCTTAATGATGTTTCATTACAGCCACTAATGGTATATATTGAATCAATTATTTCAATGTTTAAAATCACTTATTTTAGTGACTTCCTGAGAGAAGTAGTTTGCCCATTTGGCTGCAGTCTGCTGTGTGCTTTCTGATTATCCCTAAAGTTTAAAACTAAAAACACAATCTAGTTTAAAACCAGATTTAAAACACACCTGGTTTTAAATCTAGACTTGCAAATTCCTGGGTGGACTGCACCAATCCAAGAGGGAGTCCCAAACATCCAGGGACATCCTTGTGGAATGGAGAGATCTAGGAAGAGAGAATCCACGTCTCCAAATGGTGCTCATTTCTCCTTGGCTGTGGAATATTATGTTTACTGCAGAGAAACCAAACCCCAGAAAACTGAAAACCCATAGATCAGAAGCAGTCTGATACAGAGGGATGTTCAAGGAACAGAAATGATTACAAAATGTAAAAGACACATAGAGATTTTAAGGAGAGCCATTTCTCTTTCCGCATTCAAGATTCAAGCTAAATTAAAGCAAGACTTTATTCAGTAGGTAGGGATTAAAGAAATTATAATAAAGTGTCATACTAAAGGTATATAAGACTGGATGGCCTCTAATGCCAGAGAAAGAAAAATGCATATCCAGTTGTGGAATATTTATACTTATTCAGTTATAACTGAATACTTATTGAAATTCAGTTGGATAAAATCTACATTTTTATCACTTCCTCCTTATCTCAATTCCTTCTTTTCCAGCTTCTGATATTTCTATAATGGCCAAGAACGACTTTTTCTGAAATTTTATGAGATTAGTATCAGGTGGTATCTGACTACTGCTTTTAAATCTCAGAATATCTTCAGAATTAATATACTAGGAGAGAAAGTATGTGTTCTCCTTTACTTTCATGGAATACTTATATATGCATTTATTAAAACAGACATTTAAGTTTAGTATTTCTCCACTCAAGGTATTATTTGAAAAAAAGTCAGCATAGGGATGATCTATAATTTAGTGTTCACCAGTTGAGCTTTAATATTTGTTTCACACCAATATTTAATAAATAAACCACAGAACCCTTCAATTTACACCATCATCTGCAGTGGGGGAGGGGGAGGAAGCTGCTTTCAGTGTTTAAAGATGTGGAGATAGTTGAGTCATTTCCTCTGAATATGTGTTGAAGCATATTCACATATCAAGACTTATCTTACTTTCATTCTGAGTATCTGCAGTTCACAGCAGCAGTCAAATGATATTTGCACAGAGCTGTTGCTATCAGCTGGAGGTGAACAGTATTACTGAGCAGTTGTCAGCTTGAAAGGCTAATTCAGATTCACAGGTATCTTTGTGAAGCAAAAGATGTTTAACTCACTCCTGTAATACTATTTTAGATAGGTGAAAGCTGGAGGAACTTCTCAATTTGGAGCTGGTAAGGTAGGAATTTAGTTTTTTTTATAAGGTCTAACATGCTTTGATATAGTATTATATGCATCCTGCTTTAAAATGTAGGTAATTTAAAACTCTGTTTTGAAAATAATTAAATGTTAGCTTTTGATGGAAACTGCATGCCCTAAGTGGATAACACAGAACGAGGAAAATTGTTTCTTCAGTTTAGAGTATACAAAATCACATGGAGAGAAGCATCAGTCACTCACAGCAGACTAATATCTGCAGTAGTTTAGAATACAGGAGATTTTCTGAAATCTCACTGTAGTAATTCTTTTGCTGAATTCTCCATGTTAACAGAAGAATCTGTTTATTTAATTACTTACAGGTTTGGTAGTTTGAAGACTGTCATTCTTCCTTTTAAATTGCTCTCGGATAACTGTCTTCTGCTGAGTAGTTTGTGGATTTTTACAGATTTTGTGGCTGCAACACACTGTCGTTCCTTAATGGCAGTTGAACGTGTCTAAATATCTAAGCAGCACATAGTCAAGTAAATCTAGCTTTGGCTGTAAAATTGGGATCTTATTTTAAAAATGTTGTTGCCATTTGTATTTAACAGACTAGTGTTATCCTTGTAACATTGGTCTTTTGAACTGTGAGTACAACAAACACTAGGGAAGTTCCTCTTAGAAGCAGTTTAGTGTTGTTTTACTGGTAGTGACACTATCGCTGAATTTGCTTTAAAATTGATTCAAAATAATTCAAATGCCCTGTTCTGATAGTTATATTTCCCCAAATTTAAAATATAACTTTGTCATATAATTTAAATATAAAACTACTTCTGAATAACCTAGGTTACATAAGTATGTGTGTATATGTATAATTGATTATGATTAATATTATGGAAAATTGAATTAGAAATATTTTAGTGTCATTTTCTATTGTGAAAATATGGACAGTGTATTTTTAAATACAATGACTGAAGAGGGGTTTTTTTTTCAAGGTAATGATGCATATGGCATATATGTTGGCTTCAGGTATTTATCTCGGTTTGAAATGGAGACAGCTAATTGTTCACAGATCATCTTTGATATGGATGTGACACCTGTCTTGAGTTCCCAATTGAGTTATCCTTCAAGTGCCATGTTTGACATAACTTGCAGTGTAATTCTGCACTCTTCAGGCAAGTGAGAGGATTTTTGTGTGTGATATTGCCAGTTTCTCTAGAGATGATAGAAATGCTAGTTGTCAAAAATTAGGATAGTGCTGCATCTGCCTGAGACTTAGTCTTTGGAAAAAATAGAAAAGAGAAATGCAGACATGATTTTAATGCTTCACAACTTGATAGTTTTAGGAATTTACGGTTTATTTTATTTACAGAAAAAACATGTGATTTTTGTATTTTCAGTGTATTTTCATCCCCTTACAGACTGCTTTTATTTCCCCATTTACTTTGTGCATGCATCATGCGTTCATGAGTGCAAGTGCACGTGTACTTGCAAAAATGTGCTCAGACAGCCCATGTAACTTCCAATAATCTTCTCAAAACCAAAATGGCACAGGAGTGCTCATTCTTTTTGCTTGTCCCGGGAACTGAATAATTCTGCACAGATGAAAGTCAGATCTAATGTGTTTCACGATGATTTTCATTTATTCTGCTTAAAGAAGCAGGGTTTTTTCATTTTTGAAAAAGGATTATACTCTTGGGATTTTTGACAGTGCAAGTAAATCCACTCTCAAGTGCATGCAGGGAGCAACTTCATGTTTATATAGTCATACACAATACGTCTTGCTGTACCTTTGAAAATAATGGATTTCTTTACAGAAGACGACTGGAATGTGCAGGGGAAAGGTTTAGGTTACAACATATGTGAGCACTGCAGCATAAATGCAAGGCGTATATATAGGCTTGGAAGTGTTCAGGGTTTATGTATATCTTGATATCTTGGACATACTCTGCTCTTAAGTCGTGGAGAGGGTGGTAGTTTTGAATGCCGACTGCAGCAGTGCCGTACCAGCCCAACCAGAAGGGGAAGGCACAACAGCACTTTGAGGAGAGGTAGCTGAGATGAGCATATACTTTATTTATTGTGATATTTCAAAGCAACAGAGAATCACAGAATGGCTGAGGTTTCCAAGGACCTCTGGAGGTAGCCCAGTTGAACTGCTCAGAGCAGGGTCACCTCAAGCAGGTTGCCCAGGACCATGTCAGAGTAAGTTTTGAATACCTTCAGGGACACTCTGTGGGCAACCTGCTCCAGTGTTTGACCACCCTCAAGCAGGAAAAATAGTTTTTCTCATGTTTGAAGTGGAATATCCTATATGCCTCTTCTGTCACAGGGCACCACTAAGAGCCAACCTGGTTTTATACACACGGGTAGGACTCCCCTCTTGGATAGGAGACTCCTCTTCTCCAGGCGGAGCAGTCCCAGCTCTCTCCCCCACTCCTCATACAACAGATGCTCCGATCCCTTCATCATCTTTGTGACGCGTCGTTGGACTTGCTGCAGTATGTCTGCATCTCTGTCGTACCGGGGAGCCTCAGCACTGCAGATGTGGCCTCACCAGTGCTGAGTAGAAGGAGAAGTGTTGAGTGACCTCCTAAAACTGAAAATAAGCTCTTGAAAAAGGAGGAGGGGTCATGAAAAACTCCCTCTAATTAACTTTTTCTAGGGTTTTATTTTACACTCAAAATAGATTTTTAAGTGTTACTCTGTAATCAGTTTATCAAGGCCCTTTACATGTTTAGAATATTTTTTTAAATTACCTTTCAGTTACAGGTGACCGTTTTGTAAACACTTGTGGGAAATTCTGGTAATTAAAGACTGAGGCCAGTAATCAGCTCCACATTCCCATGGGATAAGCTAGCCTGGTGGTTACTTTTTTTCACAAGTAAGGTGAATAATCTGATAATAAAATTTGCTCTAGAAATATTTTGCATACTATTTGTTATTTAGTAGTTAATGAAGAGTGGTATTCTTCTTCCTAATATTATCTCCAGCACTAAGAGTAAACCTTTCTCTCTTGTGATTATAGGTTTTCCTTATAAGCAATTTTTGCTCAATTGCCCTCTAGAATAAAAATAGACGAATGGAACAGGGTTGGGAATGAGATTAGGGAGAAGGATGCTGCAACGAATTTCAGCAGACTTGACCAAATTGTCTTGAGTTTCAAAGTAATTCCCATTCTGTTTAACAGTCCTCCTTGAAGGGATTAACCCAGGTGGAGAAACCACTGAGATGCACATATAGCTAGGTCAAATGAAGTATATCAGTAATGGTACAAAGAAAGCATCTCCTCTGGGAGCCCACTTACATTTGAGACAACTCTAATTACCTGGGAACGTCCATGGGATTTCTAGCAAGCTGTCTGCTTGTGGAAGGAAACCAATTCTTCTCCTGACTCTGCTGTGTTTTGGGCATATGCCACTCCACTTGGACTGAAGAACTTCCTAGTCAGCAGCGATGAATGAGGCAAATCTGGAGCTACCACATCCAACATGGATGTGTTAGGAGAAGGAGTAATTCACAGGGTAAGCCGGTTCCTTCTCCAGCTGCAGCTTGAGCCAGAGCACTTCATTTCTCCAAGTCCCTGACGTCACTTGTCCTTAAAAATTGGTCATTAACAGTCAGTTGCTTTGCTTATTTCTTTATTTTCTATTTTACCTTGTGGAACTGACATTAGGTCTCCCATCGTAGGATTCACTCTGAGGCTAAGTGACAGAAACACAAGATGTCGATTTCCTCTCTATTCGATGAGAAGTCAGTGTGCCTGTGGTGGGATAGCAGGTCCTCCGCCTGCAGCTCAGACCTGGGATGAAAGACTTCAGCAGAGGCTACTCGTCAACAGTCCGATGGAATTTATGGCAGGCATTTGGGGTGTGGAGAAGAGGTGTCTGTCATTTCAGTTTCTCCTGGGACCTTCACCAGGCTTTGTACCATGCTCCCCTGGTGCTGGCAGTGGCTAGGCAGGGACTGTGCTAGGGCAGATGTAAGGTGGAGCCCTGTAGTGTTCATATGTTCTTCCAGGGAGGATGAATAATCTCACAATATTTATGTGCTTCACAAAGGTGGGGGAAGACCAGATGGTGTGAACAACAGACACTGAAAGGAAGGACATGTTGCGTGTCACCAGTGCTGATAACTGGTTCTCCTGAACTGAGTGGCCAGGATGCCTTGTTTGAATCCACGTTAGCAGAACTGGCCTGTTGCTACTAGGTTAGGGCTTTGTCAGAAGACTTCAGTTGATGGGAGTGTTTATTCCAATGGTGCTGACTGTACGTGAATTTTCAGCTTAATTTTCTAGTATCATCCATCCATGGTTAGCTTCTCCGGTTGTAATGATGCTGGCTTTGTGGGCGCTCACAGAATATTTTATGTCCAGAAATTTCTCAATTACTGTGCCAATACTCTTATTTTACTCAAAGATGTTAAAGCAAATTAATCTTTTGAGAGTTGTGCATGATGATTTTTTGTGATAATGGCACTATTTGCATTAAGGAAGGGACCAAAAACTTTTTCATAGTATGAATTCATGGGAGAAGGCGAGCAGTTGCCTCCTGAAAGATGACAATATCAGCTATTTTTGTTCTCCCCATTCTAGGAAGACTTTCTTCAACTAAGAGTTGATAAGTATGATAATGGCTCATATATGCTTCATTATTAATCGTGTCATTTAGGAATTGTTTTCAGCACTTGCAAAATTTTGGGTCTCCTTGGGTATCATTGTAAGAATAGACTATATTTACAAATTCTTGATGAATCAGGACTATATCTCTTTATGAGTTGAGAAGGGAAACATCTTTCTGAAGAGTCAATTCTTGAACTATGAGCTGCCCCCATAAAAACATCAAGGGCAAACCGGCTAGTAACTCAGATTTCCTCATCTGTCTCTGGATGACAAAGCTGTGGTAACAGACCATGCTGTCTATTGGGCAATATTGTAAGGTCTTCAGTAACTGGTGGAGGAGAATAGCGATGCTGCCTCATACACCCACTAAGAAACTGTTTGCTCTGAGACTGTGGGCTTTTCAATAAATGAAGTTCTCTTAGATTGTGTTTTACTGAAAAGCTGTTGGAGGACCGGAAGAGAACTTGCATCAACCTGAAGGAGGGGCAGCCTGTCAAGCAGCCTGAGAGAGAGCAGTTACTGATGGCATTCAATACAGACTCCAGAAAACATCTGCCAGTGGCGCCTGGGAGGGTTGATACACGGCCTCGAGTTAACAAGCCTCTAGGAATTATCAAAGGCGAGGCATTGGTTCCCTGCCAGAAACTCGGGCATTGTAATATACAGCTTAATGAATATTTTACATCTTTTTTAGAAAAAGAACCTATCACTGGAAATTACCAGAAGAAAAGAAGTAGTAAAACTTTTGAGGAAAAATGCTCTACATTTGCTACTGTCTCACCTGAACAGCTTCATCATTGCTTCACTGGTCAGCAGACAGGCGTTCTGTTGGAAAGCTGCCTGCATTTCATTTCTTTTTCTTCGGCCCTTGATTAGTTATTTATGATGGCAGGGGTTTATTCTGGAGCTGGGAGTTGTCTTGTCATTCTCTGATACTTGACAGAGACACACCAGGTAACGCCCACAGGAAAGCACTTTTCCATTTTATCTGGCATTTGGTGATACCAGCCCCTAAGCAGATGTGTGCATTGCCGGAGACTTGGGCCCTGTGGTGGATACCACTACTCACAAAGTTATTAGTAAAGAAAATTAGCTACAACATGCTTGGCCGTTGCAGCTTCTATCTACGGAAAGCATCCATTAATTTTTTTCTGTACTTAAACAGTTTTTGGGTCAGTCAGGACAGTGGAGAGTATCTTAAAGTATCATGCAACAGTTCTAGGCTTTGCTGTAGATAGGAAGAAAACCAAATTACTTCAGTAACAGCTTCTTTCAGACTGTTAAGCCTAATAGTATTGCACATCTTTTCAATACAAAAGACCTACTTTTTGTCATGTTCAGAATTGGGAACCTTGAGTTACTCCTTAGCTGGCGTCTTGCAGGCAGGCTGAGGTTCTCATCCTCCAAAATGCTCAAATGTGGACATGTGGATATCTATTGGATAGATGACTGCAGAAAATGTGTGTGTGGTCATTATTTTGCGTCTCATTCTTGTATCAAAGGTTATGCAGTAGACGTCTGTGTTGAATTAAGGAGCTTTCATGAACAATATAATAGCTGAAAGCCTGTGGGAGTTTTTAGGAAAAAAAAAATAATGTGCATAAACATATCAGAACTAATACCCATCTCTTATATGTTTATAAGCTTTCCTAATGAAGACCAAAAATTCCATGGTTAGCACTTGACTGTCCTTCTCATTACAATTTGTTTTTTTTTCTAGGAGATTCTTCTTTGCCATTATTTGTTGCACTGCTTACACTGAGTTTTGGTTTAACTATTTCTGGACTCACCAGTTTATCTGTTGTCAGTAGGAAGCCTTTCTGTGACTAGCTGGTATAAAGACTGTGAAAAATCATGCAAGAAAATACCTTTAAAGGAACAAGGACAGTTAGACACTCTTGGTCTTGTTTAGAGACTTTGAAACCTTCGGTAGCAGAGAATCTTACTCTGTTTTTGATTGTGGACTTGACCCGAATATGGGTTAAGATGAATTTAATTTCCAGTTTTTGGAAGCGTTTCCTTCAGATCAGATCAAAGTGATCTTGATTATAATTGCTGCCTGCAAATGTCTGCACCATTCAGCTGAAGTCTCTGGCGACTAATTATACTTGTGATACTATATTGAAACCACGTGGCTGTCTTCAGTACAGTTACTAGTTTTCATGCAGCAAGCAAAGATAATTCTGGAAAGGTACTTACAGTACATTCCAATAGTACTGGTTTAACTGGAGAAGTTTTGTACTGGGAACATGTCAAAACCAGTTCTTCCTGGTTTGTATCTTGCTTCTGAAAAGCAAGTTATTTCTGGATGCCTGAAAAGAAAGTTTTTTCTCGTGCTTTAGTAGAGAGAATGCCAGATAACTATATGCAGTCAGGAATAAATTATTTTTCTGTTGACATAGCTTTCAGGCTTACATAAATAAGCATGTGAATTTTATAGGCTGTAAAGGCAAGGCAATTTAGATAATGTATTTAGAAAATGTTTTCCTCAAATACACATGAAGCTTCCGTTTATACTGGATGTTGCAACCATGTTGTGGGTAAATGTTTTTCTGTTGATGTTAGTTTCCTGAAATGATAGTTCACAATGTCAATTTTCGCACAAGTTAAAACGTAAGAAGAGCTCAGTGCTGTGAAGGGAGAGAGGGTTGGTAGTCCTGTGTATTTGGTTGTATTCAGATATGTGTGCATTTGTGTACATCTTTGCAGGGTTAGGGCCGCTTTTGTTGAATGTTTTGTGTAGTTTGCTGCTCAACAACTAAAAGTGTGACTTAGAAATGTGGGTATCTTCTGTAGAAAATAGTTTTGTTTTATTTTAAAAAAAGTAGAATGATTCCTTATTCTGTGTTACAACAGATTTTTTGAAGAGAAATCAATAGGAATACCCTAGCCTTTGTGCTGATCTGCAGTTTTAATTAGGTATGTCAAATCAGAAGTGCATTGATTTATCTAGCATACCTACTTAATTTATTCCTGATCTCCTCTGTAATGTTATTTAGAAGGGAATTATACACAATCCATCCTTCCCTTCATCTTCAGCAACCACCTTCTCCTGAAAAGGCACCTGCAGTGGTTGGGGAGGCTTTTGTCCTATTGCAACGGACTGTACAGCCGCTAGTGAGGCCACAGGGGTTTTCTCTATATCAGCCCCCACCACAAAAGCTGTTGGAGAAGAACCTACTCTGGATGTGCTATTCCCTGGTTTAATGAAGAAGCATTGTCAGCGAAAAAGGTGCTGAACAAAGTGGTTCCAGAGCAAACCAGTAAGTTGTAACTAATCACTTTGTTCACAGAGCAAAATCTAAGTGTTAAACCAGCTGAATTTTTAGCAAAACCATGTTTAGCTAGAAGCAGGAGCTATACTGGAGTGCTGGGCAAAAATAGGTTATTTAACAATTTTAAAGAGAATGGATTGATACTGATATTTCTGTACTTATGATCCTGATCAAACTCTAGTTACAAATTCATAACTCAGTAGTGGAAATACCAGATATAGTAGTTTTAAACTGAGGTATTCTATAAAAGAATTGCTCATCAACAGTAGACTAAAAAGCTTTGAATTTATCAAAGCAGTAACAGACAAGGGGAAATGGAGTGGTAAAATGTCTTTGGACTTCCAAAAAAACTGTTACACAACTCGTTACAAAGAGGTGGAGGCAATATACTTTTAAGGATGAAAGAGGAATAAAAGTTGGAAAATGCAGAAAAGATTATCTGCCCTTACGTATATATGAAAACAAAGACTTTCTTCAGTCCTTGAAGAGCTTACAGTCTAAACCCCTGTGCTTACAATTTGTTGTATGTACGTGAACTATTGTGTCTGTGAGAAACACTGATAACCCCAGAAGGATTTGGCATGATAACAGCAGTTGCTTTTCACAGAAGAGAGCAGATGAGAGCTTTTAATTTGTGATATAACAAGGGAGGATAATAACATGGGGGGAGGGTGAGGAGGCCAGGATGGAGTGTAACAGAACTAGGAAGGAAGCTCTGGTTGCTTTATTCAAGAATAAATTTATAGTCTTGATGGAGAAGGGATTCTTTGTTTTTATTTTCTGTTTCTTTTACTATCTTAGTAAAGTGATGCTGCAGTAAAACTTTATAGCATATTTGAATGAATAAACTCAGCAAACTGAGTTTTCCATCCCAAAACCAGGATATGGAGGCAGATGGAAGGAGAAACAAGTTGGTGGAATCTCTTCTGATTGCTTTGTCAATATCAGTATTTGTTTGGTTTCCTTTGCTGCCAGACAGGGTTAGTGCTTCAACTGAAACAAGTGATTCGAAGTGTACTTCTGAATACCAAAACTCGAAAAATGTTAACATGTTTACATCTTTTATTATTCTCTCTGCATCTATTCATTACATTTTCAGAAGGAAATCTAGCAAGCCGTTGACAGTAATCAGTTTGATACTGAAAATTAGCATTTGCTTTTGTTTGCTTTCAAATAAAATCAAAGAGCAACAACTAGTAGAGATGTCACCAAAAATATTCCAATTATTCTGCAGATGTAAATGGTCAGTATTACTATTTGATTCTTAAGGTTTTCTTTAATAAGCAGATTAAATACCTCTTTCAGCCATAGCCAAAAAGCTCAGGAAAGAGGCTTAATCTTTTATGCGCTTGTGACTATTATTTAGCCACAGTGTATTTCCTGACAATATAAACTAGATGATCACATTCAGAGCATAGTGACATACATAAAATTGTGTGTGTGTATGCGTGATTAATGCTAGCTTTAAAAAATGTCTTTATTCTGCAGAAGTAATCTTGAATTCATAGTTCTTCGTAATCGAGACATTTCAGACTAGCATGTATGGACTGTTGTCATTATGTACTAAAGAGCACATAGGCAAAATCCGACTTTTACAGTTCATCAGTACATTTTATCCAATTCAAAATCTTCACAACAACGGTTGAGGCTTCTCACTTTCATTATAAATACTCATATCTTGTCTATGGGAAACATCTGTTGTATGACAAGCTTTAACAGCCAGTCTCATCTGAATCACATACATGGTTAATCAAAAAGCACATTATTAGTGCATATCAAAAGCTACTAATAATTTCTGCATATTTCCAATAATATTTAAAATCCCAGAATGTTCTTTTATATCGCTGTTGAAATGGATTCACATTATACACCTGCCTTTTTATTTAGGGAATAGGGAAAATAGAATGAATGCGATGAAGTGAGCTGTAGAACTGTTTTCACTCAGAAGTTCCTCAGTTCTTCCTGGCTTGCCATCAACGAGAACACTAGCATACAAAGTGTTGTTCAGGCCATGATCATCATAGCTCTTAAGTTAGATAAGTAAATACTTTCAGTGAAATTAAAAATTGCTTGTCACTTGACTTTATTGTTGTAACCTTTGCAGGACAGTCAGTTCCCGTTAGTTGCACCGACCAGGAGTTGACAGCCACTTGGATATTTAGAATTCCCAAATTTCTTGCAAGCTGGTGTTTCCAAAGCATGAAGCTTTGACAAATGAAAATGAGCTGAAGAAATCAGTTTGAGTCAGGCAGTAACTGGAGTGGAAAATTCTGCTTATGCAACATTGAAGACACACTTATATCAAACATTTTGATATTTTTCTTCTGTTTGAAAGCTTGTAATATTTCATGCCATGACGTGAACCCTTGACTGTTGATGTTCTGCTGCTTCCTCCTTGCAGGACACTTTGCTTTAGTTTCATCTATTGTATGCAATTATGAAAGGAATGCTGTTTATTTCACCATCCCATTTCCTGACAACGACCCCAGCACAGGGGCAGTAGGTGCAGCCAGATCTCCAGCTTCTCTTGTCATTCCTTTTTTATGACTTATGTTACGTTTCCTTTTTCCTTTGTCTACCAAAGGAAATGTTGATGCCTTTATTTTATGCTGGAAAAAATAAGTGCTTTTTGCTTATATTATCAGTGTGTTCTAGCAGGAATATTGAAATAGAACAGCAAACCAGCACAGCTGTAACCTGTTGCTTAAGTGACTCAGATAAGGATACTACTTCCATCTAGTTTATATGCCATTCCAAAATATACTTTTAAGTATAGGAAAATGTTAGTTTTGGGCTGTATTGCTAAAGTTTGGGTTTTTTTTTTTTTCCTTTTTGGAAAGGGGAGTGTATTCCAGGTTGTAGATTGTTCGGGTTTTTTTTTTCAACTGCTGAATATTTTCAGTTTTAGCATTGAACAAACCATATAAAATGTGAGGGTCTGTTCCTCTGAAGTGGTAGTTGTTTTCTGCAGCAGAAGTTTCCTTAAATCTCTTATAAGCCCTGAATTGCTGGCACAAAGTCATACTAGGGTATGGTATATAAATTGTAGAAGAGCAGCAAAGCCATTGATTTCTCAGGTTGGTTTAGCTGATGAGTTGTTAGAAATATTAAGAGCTTTGAAGGAGAGTGTTCATATTCATGGTGATGTAAAAGCGTGATAGATAGTTTTCAGTGGCAAAAATGGTAGTAACCTTCAGGGTCTCAGTCTGGGACAAGTTAATGAGTTAGCCTGAAACTTTGCAATGTGGTTTGTAAGAACATAGCACAAACAATGTTGCTGATTGCTATCTTTTAGCCATAAATTGCTAGTTGGACTTCAGCTGATTTACCCCTGATTTAGGTAATGCCTAGTGACCAGAATCAGACTCACTGGCTTTTTGTTTCATAGTGTTTTTTTAATGAACAGTGAAAAATGGTATGATGTGGGAATGGTGGTGAATTTAGCCATCCTGTCAGTTTCAAAATGGCGTCATTTTTCTTGCATGCTGAGGTGGACCTAGGTTCTGACCAGTGAACACTTCGTGTGGTGGAAGCATTAGATGTATAAAAAATTAGATAGCTTTTTCCTTTATTACTGGTGTGCAGCTATTCGCATGTACCTACCTGTCAACTAGCTTACAGTCCTTTTACATGCTCGACATTAGTTCAGCTGTAAAAAATAGTTGGTTCATCTAGTTGTTAAGCTGCTAAGTCAGGAAAACACAGTGAAGTGTCTCTCATGGTGTGAACAACAGAGGTGGAAGTACTTGCCTAACTTTTCACATCAGTGAATCACAAAGGGTTTAGCAGTGAACAGCTTCATGACATAGCCGCAGCCAGAGTTTCCAGCTGCTCTAAAAAGTTTCTAGAGAAAATTCAATTAATTTTTTCTTTATATGCTGCAGAAATGGAAGTTTTTAAAAAAATGAAAACCTTTAGTTACCCTCATGACAAGAGTTTGAGATTTGTGTCAGCTTGGGTAGCAGAAACTTGTCATGGATACTAGTTGCAGGCATCAGAAAAGTAATTTTTTTCTGTGGTCAGTTGCACAGACTCTTCACGTTGGTTTTTATGTGGCCCATAATGTGGCAGTGGCACAAGGCCTGGGCAAGAGCGTGTTCCTCCTCAGCTCCCCTCGGTCTTGTATGTCTCCAGAATGGCAAACGTCTCGGTACATGTCTAAACACTGGAGCTTCTGTAAAAGTGAGCAAACATATTATTTCACATTGTTAGAGCATCCTGGTTTCAGGAAGCTTGTTTTCTTGGAATGTAGAAGTTCAGAAAATTTGGTTTTGAAACTGTTCCATGGTTAGGGCAGTTGTAGGCTTTCATGAATGCTCTCAAGTTTCTTGTCCAAACATTTCTAACTTTAGTTCATTACTGCAGACCACACCGAAGTGGTTCTTTGTTTTTTATTAGTTGCCATTTTAACTTTTGAACTTGTTAATTAAAAAAGGTGGTTGAAAAACGATTTATTGATAGTTGCATTTATTATGAAAACCTCTAATTTTAATTGCATACTTCAAATGCTGCCGTTCTGATGCAGAAATACTGGTTTGACTTTTTAATACTTAGGGATCGTTAATATCTATTTGCTTTTTATTTCATTTGTGTAACTGTTTATGTCCTGTAGGCTCGTTAAATTGCTCACCTACGTGTTTCTAGCCTCCTTGAGCAGCTCTCTGAAAAACTAATTAATGTAAACGTTAAAAAGAAAGTTGCATTGCAAGAAAAAAGGAAGGAAAAGCTTTGAAAAGAAACTGAGAAAGCAAAAAGAAAGGAGCAACATGGCACTGTTTAAATGAAGGAATTTTAATGTAGAGCTTGTTTTGTACCTCAGAGGTGAAGGGAGAGGGGGATGCCATGAGGAAGGATCGGGGACGAGGTTATAACTGTTGGGAGTCACCATGTTTCTTTTGGGTCTGCAAGCTTTTGTAGAAGGGCAAGAAAGGGGAAGGAAAGTTTTGGTGTTTATTATTTACTTCAGAACACCAGTTTCTTCTTTCGCAATGCCTTGATGAAATGCTGGGGCCTAGGATGAGGCTGAGGATCAGGCCAGTATGCAATTTTTTCTTTATTTCTGTCTGGACGAGATACTAAGCATTGCAGGGGTGGGGTGGAAATTCATTATTGTCAACATTGTATCCTTCTTCGGTCAATGCATTAAAAAAAAAGAAAAAAAAACAGGTGGTCAGTGAAGCGTTAGTCATTTAAAAGAATGTGGTGGGTGCCTTCTGCAGGAGTCTTGCAAGGTCTTTTGGTAGTTTCCGGTATGCTTCAGCAGTTATTTTACAAGGACAAAATTAGAAGATAAATGTTGAGAGATTTCAAGAACATCACCCCCTGCCAAATCAGAACTCATCTTACCATTTTCTCTGAAGTGCATTACTTTTGAACCATTTCATTGCTGTGGAAGTGGTGAGCATCTCAATATGTGGTTTGGCCAGCATTGTACATGTTGCAGCAAAGGTTGATATGCTAGGGCTCAGAGTTGTGACTCTGTAATAAGAAGAGTAAACCGTATGTTAAAATGCCTTTATTTTGTGGCTTCCTTCGTGCTTTAGGTTTGTTGTTACCTTAAAAAGAAAAGGGCAGTAGTAGAAAGAGAACCGACTAAAGTTTCTTGTTGAAGTGGCATAGCACTTAGTACACACGTGATCTCTGAGACGTTTCTATCATGCTGCTTTTTCTTTCGCTTGCAGAGGACCCATAATCGCATAATAAAATATTAATAACGCTGGTCTTAAAAGATTTAGTTCCTATCATGAGAATATGTAACAGTGGTGCTCCGTTTGTATAATATATGAAGCTCCTGTATGTACTGTGAATGTATAATAGATACAGTTGTTTTAGTCTTAAAATTAAATGTGGTGTTCCAAGAATGCACTGTAATTAGATGCTACTTACAGACACATGTTAAAACTATTTTGCAAAAGCTTATACATACTAAGAAATATAATTTCTCTCCTTTGTCATTTGGGACAGAAATGGGGTTACTATTCATGCAGTCCAGAGAGTTCCCTTCATTCTGACTTCGTTTTTTTTTTTAAATTATTTTTTATGATTTCATTTATACAACTAGCTAGTCTAAGAATCTTATCTTTGCCCTGGCATACAGGCAAACTAAGAAGGCATGTATTACAAATGAAGAGATACAGCTGCATTTAATGTCTTTATAATTTTTTTTTTCCCCCAGTTTACCCCATAACTCTACGGAAGAAAACACACATCTTGCAAAGTAGTGCAGTAGCTGAAAAAATTGTAACTCATGTATGTTTATTCAATGCCTAGATTATTATACTGTTGAATAAATACAGGGTTTGAGAGCACTGGTAATGACTAGTCCAAATAGTACTGTAAGGTCCAGGGCCAGACATGTATGTGAATGGAATTAAAAATGAAGGTTGCCATAATAAATACAGGTATCAAAGAATTATTTTTCAACCACCTTTTTTAATTAATAAATGTAACCATTGAGATGTCAACCAGGTCTTTTGGTTTTTTTTTAAAGGATGCTCAGGAATTGTCATACTGATGACAGGAGCGGGTTCCTTGGTGGTGGGGTATTAGCTCTGAGGTGGGGGAATGGGATATGGCCTTGTCTTAGTTCAGCAGGATGGTGATACCAAGGAAAAATATACTTTACATGAAACTTTTAGTAACATTAGTTATTGTGTTTTTATTTTTTTCCCCTCCAGAGAACAAATCTGGTTGGAACGAGTAATGCAGATTTTCCCTCTGGGGATCCCGGAATGTACCAGTTGGACATTACTCTAAGAAGAGGACAGAATTTAGCAGCACGGGACCGTGGAGGTAAGCATGCTGGTAAACACTGCCTTAATGTTAGGGAAGTTACATGTCCATTGGGTAAATTCATATGAGGGTATTAAAGTTACAATTAAGGTTTGCATTGTAAGTGTGTTAGTTAAACTCCGCTTAAAACTATGTGGAGGTTCTTTGACTCAAAAGCACAAAGTAAAAGGAGCTAGGGCCAGCTGAACCCACACAGGAGGAGAAATAAGCTTTAGCAAATATTGATTTGATTCTTCTGCTAGCTTATTTTCCTCCCGTTTTTGAATGTTTCAAACCAAAAAAAGGTGTGATAGGTTCACATTAACCATGCAGATTTGTGCTGTCTTGCTACTTACTTTGTTCCTTGACTGCTTAACTGATAAATACTGGAGCCGTGCTTAAAGACAACAACAACAAAACCCCTCTATGAGATGAGTCCAGGCTTTACCTGTTAGTCAATCTGCTGATCACATATTGGCATTTTACAGTCTGCTCTTAGACACGTACCACACCCGTAGTTCAGGCGTAGAAAGCATTCCTAAAAGATATTTTGAGCTGCGGGAACACAACAGGCTGACTCAGTGAGTGTACATGCAACTGCAGCTCATATTTAAAATTAGATAAGTCACTAATCTACTTCCTAAACAGCAGTGTGAGCACGATAAATCTGACGAACAGCCTATTTTGGATTTGTTGTAATGTATTTCTTGTGAGAGAGAAAAAGCCATGGTAGAAATTTAACTGCAAAAATAGTATTGCACAGGACCTTTCCATGCTTACCTGGTGAAGTTACTTGACCGATTTCAGATCTCAAATATGGTAGGAGAAACCTAGAAGGCTGTTTATATTGATAGGAAATTACTCCACTGATATTTATGTCACTGAAACTGAAATTTTAATATACTCACTGTTGCAAGAATAAACTTTTATGTATATTCTTCCTCTAGTTATATTGATATTCTATCAAGCTTTGCCTGACATTCATTAAAAATAGATACTCAAATGTTTTTGTTCCATAAGCTAGAAAGACTTGCCCAGGTTTTGAATGATAAGTGCTGTAATTCAGTCATATCCATCATTCATATTATTTATAAATGAACAAAAATGTGAATGTAAGTGTGATTATTTTTATGCAAGGAAAACATCTCTAATTTTTTTTCCCCATAATACAGGAATCTAGGTCTAGAGTAAAAAAAGGATAGGAGATCCATCTCCTAAGGTGGAATCCCAGGTTCTGAAATGAATACTAGGTGCTGTATAGAATATGAAGTGCTTTAAAAGGTCAGTTTGGAAAGCTGCCGCTTGAGCAGCAAGGGAACCTCCTCGAGCTGCATGGGAGGCAACATGACAAGAGTGATGTTTCCTCAGTACTTTAGTCCCAGAGCCCAGACACTAGGCTTGCACTGCACGATCATCACCCACCCTGTTGTGGAGCCTGTAATTCACTTTGGATGGTAAACACCTATTGCCTTTCAAAAGGCTGAGCAAGTACTGTTTTTTCTTCTGAAAAGATACTGGGGAAGGAGGTAGTTGTCAGGCTCTGGTTTCACAGAATAGTCTCATAGCTTGAAACCTTACCAAAAAAGTGAGATGCCTGGGTTACTTTCAGCTTCCTTTCTGAATTTTTTCTTGTCCCTGAAAAAGCTCAGCTCTCCCATCTTGAGCAACCAAGGGAGTGTTTTACCAAGCCACTGCAAGCTTGTCAGGACGGAGAATCTGCGTTCCGTCTTAGTGAAGTGTAGAAGATCCTTCAGGCCAGATGGGGAGCTACAGATGTGCTCCCTCCCACATTGACTAGGTTTCAGATCTCAACTGGGTTTGGGCTTCCAGGACTGAGCCTTTGTTTCTTAAGGGGAAAATACAGAAACAGTACCTTGTAATGGGACCACAAGCTAGGACCCATCCACTCATGACAATGTCCTGGCTGTCATCCACCATGTTTCTGCTTGTTTTCCCTTTCTCTTGGACCTACTCAGTGAGATTTTAGGAGCACCTGCAGAACTTGAATCGATGGGACTTTACAGGCATTAGGCAGGCACTTAGTGGATTTAGATGGCTGCTGAATGGGAAGTGCACAGAAAGGAGCTTGATTTGGGAAGTCAGTTTTGTCTAAATTCTCTCTTGAGGGTAATACTTGCTCTTTTTTATTTATTGTTTCAAGTACCCCTGTGGTAGTCCCAGTGGTGTTTCATTAAGAAACTGGGCATGTAAAACTGAATTGTTACTGGAGGTTTATGTGGGTGCAAGAGGAGATTCAACGAGTTCATGGAAGAAAAATCCACAAAGGGCATCGAAATGCGCAGAAAACACATCTGACTCTGAGGGTCTTTGCTCCAAATTCTTGGTGCCTAGGAGGACATTGGAGGGAAATAATACATGTGCCTGTCGTCTTGTTTCTCTGTTAGCATCTGCTTATAGCCCCTGATGGAGAGAGAGCTTGCAGGACCTTTGGTCTCAGCCAGTATCAGTGTTTCTGTTGCATTGCCTGCATGCTGCAGCAGTGCTTATATCAGGGGTTATGAGCCAGAAGGTGATTACGGGACACTCCATGGGAGGGACTGTGTAAGGATATATATCCAAATGCTAAATGGAGCTACTAAGACGGATGTGTTAGATATTAAAACCAGAGCTTGGAAGATTTATTGCAGGACTGTCTCAGAGGAGTCTTATACCCTAAGTCTGTAACAGCACATAACACCCCATTCCTCCAAAACTTTTCCCAGATCCTCTGCTTAAAGCCTGACAATTGAATTTTCTCCAACTACTGTGAATTTCACTCTAAAAGAATACTTGAACTACATGGTAGAAAAGAATTTAATTTTAATTTTAGCTTTTTGTTCTTTAATTTTTGAACCGCAGTTTCACATATCTTTTTAGAAACCTGCTGCTGAACATATTGCAGTCTTGGAATTCAAAGTTGAATTCTCATGTCGTGGATGTTCTGCACACTTTGTCTTCCCCAAATTTATAAAAAGAGAAACCACAACACTCACAGAAGAAAAGGGGAAAGATTGAAGCTATATTTATGTGGCTAGCAATGCCAGCATTAATCACGGCTGTTAGCTGATAAATAGCACCGTTGATAGTCACAACAAAAAGGGAACAGAACATTCTTCATGAGAGGACCAACATCTTGCTGTTGTCTTCTCAAATGATTGAAAGTAATCCTTCCTTATAACAGGCAATATTTATGCCTGTGTTCGGTATGACAGAAAGAAATGTAACTATTCATTTTAACTCCTCATCTTCACAAGAAATCCTGTCTTCAGTCTGATCCAGCTTTCCTTCCAAGTACCGTGGAGCTGTGGTACCGTAACTTCATCTCAGCTACATGATGAGACAGTTTACATTTTTGCTTCTGACAAAATCCTATAGTGACCACAAATGTTGTTTATAACATATGCTTTATTTAAGGCCAAGTAAACTATATGCTACATATAAGATTGGGAAAAATTATGTAATGTCAGACCTGGTAAGTTGGTAATATTAAAAAGTTAACCTTATTACCGACATCTTTATGTTTTCCTTTTCAGTTTTGATTTCCAATTTGCTTTTTGTCATACACAGTGTTTGTGTAATATCATGTGTATTTTTAAGAGTTTTTCCTGGAGTTAAAATCTTTAGGTTAAAAAGACCCCCTTGATTTGTTGCTGGTGTCTGACTTCTTGCATGTGGAGTTTATGTGGCTACTTCATATTGGTAACATGCCTTTATAGATGTTTTGCAATATCTCAAATATTGGTTTTAAACAAACAAACAAACAAAGAAAAAACCCTTGTGGTTGATCCATTTTTGCTTTAAAAGAGACTCATTTTGAGATGCAAACTGAAATGTTATAGCACAATTGGTGAAAAGGGGAATTATATCTTAGTCATTGGTTTTGTATGATTCTCTTCAGTCAAAAGAAAGATATCAAAATCTTTTAAGTGTTTTAAATATGTTTTCCTCACAGTGTTTTCTTATTTCACTGAAGCCTGGAATCCACTCCGTTTCATGACCCCCTTGATTTGTTGCTGGTGTCTGACTTCTTGCATGTGGAGTTTATGTGGCTACTTCATATTGGTAACATGCCTTTATAGATGTTTTGCAATATCTCAAATATTGGTTTTAAACAAACAAACAAACAAAGAAAAAACCCTTGTGGTTGATCCATTTTTGCTTTAAAAGAGACTCATTTTGAGATGCAAACTGAAATGTTATAGCACAATTGGTGAAAAGGGGAATTATATCTTAGTCATTGGTTTTGTATGATTCTCTTCAGTCAAAAGAAAGATATCAAAATCTTTTAAGTGTTTTAAATATGTTTTCCTCACAGTGTTTTCTTATTTCACTGAAGCCTGGAATCCACTCCGTTTCATGCTTTTTGAGAAATGTACAATGCTAGTTTGCTGCTCCACTTTAGACAAAGTTGGGAAATAAGCAGCACAGGTTAATCCCAAGATCTTTGTGTCACGTCAAAAAACAAGCTAGATACCTGATGAATTTGATCCCTTCTGGCTTTAAAATTTATAATTTTTTTTTTTTTTTTTTTTTACAAAATGCATGAAGATTGACCTGATCTTGTAAGATAGCACAAGGAAAATACTTATTTGAGCATGAGTGAAACATTCGTTGGCTTTTTCAGGATGATCAGAAAAAGTGTGTTTTCTGTGTGAAATCTTACAGGAGGAGTTGCTGAAAACAGACGTTTATCATTGTCTAAGGCCTTGACCTCTAAATCGATAATATCGCCAGATCTCTGTGTCTTTCCCTGCAGGAGACAGTTCAGTAATGCTTTCTAAGACTAGAGAATCTATCTTTATAGAAACAGCTGAGGGGTTGGTCCTTAAGTGTCTGACTCTGGTACTGAAACCTGCACCCAGAGCTGCTGAAAAGTAAGCCAGAAATAGTGTGCAATTAGTGCCCTCGTGCAGTGCAAAGACGGCATTTCAATTTGATAATTTACCATTTCCAGTATTAAATATTTATATCAGTAAGAGACTAACTGCTTAATTTGAGAATAATTGGGAGAGATGACTGTCAAAACCAGGACAATCTGAAGAACCATAATAATGCAAGAACATAGACATAGACTTTGCATTTTGTGTGGTGAATAACTCTGTATACATCTACATTTTCAGGATCTAGAAGAAAAGTAAGTGCCAGTGGGATAACAAGTAAAGTGAGATGATTAAGTAACTTAAGATACTCCTGATTTTGAGCAATGACACAATATTGAAAGCAAACCTATGTATAAGGCAATGCATTTAAAATTATTGAAAAGACTTTTCATTTAAGTCTAACTACAGAGCATGTTATTTATGTTTGAACCGTGGGTTTCACTGATACTGAAATTCAGTCCTTTACTTGATTAAAATACAGTGTATACAGTGTAGCTTTGGAAACTGAGAAACTCTTCGTCCTTATGATGCAGGTAGACCAGGATTACGAAATAAATTTTGCTTATTGTGAAATATTGCTAAGTCAGTCACACAGTTGAGAATGATAGGAACATGCCTCTGAGAGAGGCGAGATGACAGGATTATTGGCATAAATCAATAGTGTAGTGCTCGTACCATCTTCTGAATGTGGCAAATAGTCACAAGGCAATAACCAAAGAGAAATGCTATTCATGCCATAACAGGTAGCCAGATGCCAAATTATTTTTAAAAGACCTTTTGGATCAGTATATTCATGCCACTAATTGTGAACATTCCTCAAAGTAGCTCTTTAATTATATTTTTATTTTAGTGTATTAATTAGGTATGGAATTTGAATGCTCTTTAATACAAAAGAAATCAGATATTGTTATTTTTTGATGCAAATCAAAGGCTTTATATTTGGTTTAAATCAGAATGGGAAAGAATGTTAGCTTATATGAAGGTATTTCAGAAGAGTTATATTAAGTTTTATCTGAGTCAAAAAATACACTTAATAATTTTTGAGAACTGGGGATGTGAATGTCTGGAAGAACTAATTTTTAAATGCTCTGTTTCCTTATTACAGAGATAGTGAGGATAAGATGCTGAAACAAGAAATGGCAGCTTGGCATGCTTGTTACTCTGGAATTCATGTAAATATATGTAGATAAGTGTGCCAGCATTCATAGTGTGTAAAAACATTTACAGGATGTTTTATTTAAAATTGCTCATTAGGTAGACAGTGCTTTTTGTCTATATATGAGTAAAGATGCCTAAGATTCAGGAAGAGGCTACTGGAGTTTTGTCTGTTTTTCTGCAGAGAGAGCTTAGCTTTGGTTAAAGAGAATTGCAACTCCGGATTTTACTCTAATCGTCAACAGGTACAGATCAGCGTTGCCCAATGTAAAAGGCAGACTGGGAAAATAATTTTCAGTTTCCTTTCTGCTCTGCCTTGGCCTTGCTGCTGCTGTTTTGCTCTCTGCAGCAGTGCGGTGGTTTCTCTTCTCCTTGCAGCCTGGCCTCCTGCCGCTTGGCAGCTCCGGAGGCCGGTGGCAATATTTTCTCCTCACCAAAACGTAGCCAGGTCTCACGCAGGGTCCTGGTGGCAGTGACTCATACCTGATGGTGATGGGGAGTAGCGTCCTTCTGCAGTGTAGAAAAGCAAGGAGGAAAGATCAGAGAGGAGTAGTGAGAAATGGGGTTGTGAGCTCTACTCAAGTGCTACAAGCAGCTTTGTCCATCTGAGCAAGTCCCTTTGCAGCAGGTGCCAAAGTCCACTGGAGGATGAGGTCAGTCAGTTGCTTTGGTTCCTTCTGCTCTCAGCTTGACACGGTGCCTGCTCTCACTGCCAGGTCCCTCACTGCACCTGCACCTCTCCATCCAGCAAACAGCTTACATTAGGTCTTAAATGCAGCGTTTTTCTTCTAATGTGGCTTTCTGTTTCTGTCATAGCCAGGAACTCTTACACACTGTAGGAAGCTGAGGGAGTGGTCAGGCACTGGAACAGACTGCCCAGGGAAGTGGTGCAATCACAGTCCCTGGAAGTATTCAAAAAACGTGTGGATGTGGTGCTTAGGGACATGGTTTAGAGGTGGACCAGGCAGTTAGGGTAACAGGTTGGACTCGATGATCTCAGAGGTCCTTTCCAACCTTAACGATTCTATGATTCTGTAAGTTCTCACCTATTGATGGTACCCTACTGTCCCCTTGAAAACTTCAGAGGGAACGGCTTCTCCCCTTTGCATGGAAAGCTGAAAAAAAGTCAATCCATCAATTGCCCTCTAATGATTTCTTGTTCTCCCTTGTATTTCAGTAAGCATCGGACCTGCCATGTTTCTCTTAACACACTGCGGCCCTTGGTTTTTCTCCTCATTTCCCCATCCCAAGAGGAAGGAAACACCTGAGGAAACTGCATGGCAGCCTTGTAAGAGGGTGGCTAAATGCTCTTTCCTAAGCCTTTAAGGGGGAGTCTCTTTCCCATACGAAGATTGACTGTCTCAAGTAAATTGTGGGATTATTAAATAATTCAAGAACATGGCTTAGCAGCCATCCCTTGGCATTTTACAATGAAAATTTCTACGAGAATTCCAAAATAAAGTCAGGCCTGATACCCCTGGAGACAGCAATAGTTGCTGTGCATTTCCCCATGGCAAGGTCTGGCAGAAGCTGCCTGTGAGTGCTGGCTCTGTGCCACCCTCAGCAGAAACTGGCAAGTACAGGCATTTTTCAAACATTGCTGTCAGTAGGTTCATACTCTTTACCAGCTTCCTCACAACGCTGCTGTTTAGGCATCCAAATAAAAGATAATAATTCCCCAAATGGAAATTTATTTATGAGAATTATGGAGCATGTGCAGAAATATTTATTGATATGACTGAGTGGATATCGAAAAAATGTAATTATGAAATGCAGAAATAGCTTTCTAGTTTTTTCAAACATTTTTGATGAGTTGCTTTTAGGCACTCAAAACTGTCAGTTTGCAGTACAGTGGGAAAATTCATATGCAGCAAAGATGACAGTTGTATTGAGATGGACTGTGGGATAAATAGGTTTATTGTAGGTTCAGAAATCACAAGCCATATTAAACAGCAGGCTTCCTGAGCATTTTAGGTACACTCTAGATTTTATGATTACTCAATTTATTTCTGATCCATTGAAGTCGATAGTAGAATCTCTGTCAGTTTGAGTGGACCAGAATTTCCTCTCCTGTAACAGTCACGTGTGTAAAATAGTATGTACAATATATTAGAAACCTATAAAAATGCAAGAGAAAGAAAACAATAAAATAATCCTTACCTTCTTGGGAGAAATGCTGTCCATAGGTTTCTCGCATTTTCTAGAAAAGGCCATTTGGGGGGGTTCAGTTTTACAATTAGAAACAGAAACTAGAGAAACTCTCCAGTAAGCACCCATAAATAACTGTTCAGAGGTGATCTTTTGGACATTTTTTTATATTTTGGTTACAGGTCAATTTAGAAGAATAGGAGAGAATTCTAATGAAACTTGGAAGTACTCGTACAAAGTGTAACATAAGCTGTCAGTAAGAAATGATGCCCCTAGGTACAGTGGTACACCTTGAGATGATGAAACACTGATGAAACACCGGAACAGGTTGCCCAGAGAGGTGGTGGATGCCCCATCCCTGGAAACATTGAAAGCCAGGTTGGATGGGGCTCTGAGCAACCTGATCTGGTTGAAGATGTTGCTGCTCATTGCAGGGGGGTTGATGACTAGATGACCTTTAAAGGTCCCTTCCCACCCTAACCATTCTATGATTCTATGATATAACTTCAAGTATAATATAACTTGAAATTTAGAGGAGTCCAGCTCTCCAAAAATGTTTTCTCCAGGTTATGAAGTCAGGGATTTTTTTTCCCCTGTTTTAAGGCATCCTTGGTCTTGTGTGCCTAGTCAGCTGATCTCATGATGCAGTATTGCATGTATGATGTTCCAGTTTGTCTGTAAAACTTCTGATGATGTACGATTAGATGACACTGCTGCAATCACATTGTTGCCACTCTTGTTAATTACAGATAGAGAATGCTTTTGGATTAGCACATCAGTACAGAGAAATTATTAAAAGCAGTTTCTAGAACAGAGTCATTCTGGTCTTAGTTGATTACTTAGAAAATACTGTTGTAATTAAAAGCAAAAATGGGAATTTTCAGATGTATGTATTGCAGAAGGGTGAATGAGACATAAATCCTTCTCTCCTGTAACCTATTTTCCTTCTGTACCTTTTCCTACCTATGCTCTTTTTTTAACGCTTTAATACTATCTAAAACAGTATTTTTGAACTATAGTATATGTAATTTCACGGAGATCCAGTGAGCCATACAAAGTAAGATCTTGTATTATCTCAGTCTGTCACCTAGTACACTTTTTATTACCTACACTTTTATGAATAGCATTTCTAATTGCAAAATGTTCCTTCCCTTTTCTTTATGTTCAAGAAGACATTTTTAAAATAAAAGAATGCGGTCCATTAATCCCAGCTTCTGCAGTCTTTTTGGACTGATTTCTCCATTGATATTCTTGCAAAATGTTTAGGAAATAAAACAAGGCAAAATGATAAGCAGGGTAGTTATTTTTCATTGTTATGACAATCAGTTTGACTGGGAATCTTAACTCATCTTCATATCAGGAGTGAGAAATTAGCTGATTTTCAATCAGAATACTGTATCATGACTCCTGATGATGTTTGCCTTCTGTGTTGATTTCTAGCTGACTTACTACAGTCATGTTCTTGGTAGCTCTCACTATAATAAGAAATGAGAGTTTTGCCAATAGGAGAGGTTAATGGTTCTACTGTATATATTCCTTTTCTAATGGCTGTCTATCATTGATGATACTGTTATTTTCTTATCATACAGAGTTTGGTGAACAAACATTGCCATCTAAGTTAAGCTATAATGCAACAGACAGCAATCATGCGAAATGAACCTTCTGGCTAAGCGCAGTAAATGTCTGTTGTTAAGACCTGGCAGAAAAACGAGTTGAGTGGAAACCTTTCATTCCTGAGGCTGTTTCTCTCTCTGCTGTGTCGTCTTCTGTGAGGCCTTGTGACTGTAAAAATTCAGAGCCCGTTATTCTCTGTCTAAAAACGATTTCATCATTGACTGTGCTCAGAATTTGACTTCAACCCAGGAAAACCAAACCACTGCGTTTTTCTGTAATACAGTCCTAACTGGACTGCACAGAAGCTCAGATTTATGAAAAGGACTCGCTGTATTTTTTTCTGAAATGATATAAAGCTCCTGGTAGGCTTATATTTTTATTTATTTGTTGTGGTGTCCCAAACAGGAAAGTGAATCATGGGCACAATCCATCCCTGAGTGATCTTCATTTAAACATGTATACATGTGCAAAAGACAGATAGAGACATATGAGGAAGTGCAAGGAATTTCATTTCATCTGCAGAAGAGCCCCACTTTTCATAGCAGTAGCACGATGTGGAGGCTTTGGTGTGAGCTACATGGCATGAGACTGAGAAGGAAGGAAGAGGTGGGCTTAAGTGAGGGCAATCTATTACAGATGAGCACAAAGAGAAGGCTGTGGGGTGACCTTATTGCAGCCTTTCAGTACTTAGAGGGGGCTTATAACAAAGATGGGGACAGACTTTTTAGCAGGGCTGGTAGCGATAAGACAATGAGTAATAGTTTTAAACTAAAAGAGGGTAGATTCAGCCTGGATATAAGGAAGAAATTTGTAGAATGAGGGTAGTGAAACACTGGCACAGGTTGCCCAGAGAGGTGGTAGATGCCCCATCCTTGGAAATGTTCAAGGCCAGGCTGGATGGGGCTGTGAGCAACCTGATCTAGTTGTAGATGTCTCTGCCCATTGCAGGGGGGATGGACTAGATGGCCTTTAAAGGTCCCTTCCATCCCAAAGCATTCTGTGATTCTATGTTACACCTCTAGTTATAAAGTAATGGAGATAAAGCAAGAAGACTTTGACAGTGCTAAAATAAGGTAGAAAAAGAAAGTTTAGTAGGCTGTCAAGTCACCTATAGTGCCCCTGCACTGCTATGGCAAATGCAGATACCTGCGTTGAAAGTTGAGTGGTGTTCCTGAGTAGAATATTGCAGTGGGAATTTATGCCAAGACTAAAAAGAGAAAATCCTCCAGTCAGGTGACCTATTGGCCAGGAATGGTGACGTAGCACTTCAGTGGTCTCCACTGCTCCAGTAGCCCAAATCCCTGTGAAGCTCTTTATTGGCAATGCAGGTAAATTGACAGAGCATTGGTAGCAACAGCTTGGCTTGGGGCTTCCAGACCATCGTCCTCTGATGATTCAGATGGAGGAATCTAGTCAGTTAATTCAAAGTCATTAGAAGGCATCAAATACCTCTGTGTCTGATCATTAAAAGAAAGTCCTGTTTTGTTAGCATAATTCTACTATGTGCTTTTTTTTTTTCAGATGACTATATCCAAATAAGGAAATACCAACATATTAAGGTTTTCTAGCTAGCAAATTACAATATTGCTCTAAGGCAAGATTCACATAGTATGTTTCTGTGAATGTTTCTTCATAACGTAGGTTTTCCTTCATGTGACTTTAACTAGTATTGCATATGCAGTGAGTATCAGTTTCAACCAAGGTATTAAATATGCATTGTACCTTTTTGGGTTGTGCCAAACATATGCAGGCTGCGGGTTGCTGCGGCTTCTATTTTTGCTTTACCTAGCTTTTTTTTTTTTTTACATTTTAAGATTCAGCTTTTATTTCAGTTTTCATTTAACATGTAGTAAATCATTATCCCTGGGGAATGGAGAAAAACTTGTGCATCTTACTGGAGAGAAAGATCATTGACTGTGTTGTTACATTGACAAGGGCAACTCACATGTTTGTCAAGTATTTATCAAAAAGATTGTTTCTATAAAACTGGAAGGTATAATGTATAAGACCAACAGTGAGCTGTGCTTGTTGGTCTTATACATTATAAATGTATAATGGTATAAACCAAATTGGTATAATGGTATAAACCAAATGTATAATTGGTATAAACCAAATCAGAGCCCTCTGTCCCAGAAGAGGTGAAACCTCTGACTAATTTTTCAAAAGCTGGCTGTCTTGAAAAACAACTCATCATGCTTTAAACAATTTCAGGAAGATGATAATTTCAGTTCTGAGGTTTTAGGGGCAGAGCAAATGGTGTTTTCTTTGATTAAGGAATGTAATTCTGTTTACATTAAAGTATATTAACTAGAATAATAATTTGAGCTGCAAGGAAAACATTTCCGGAGCATGCTTAAATCCTGTTTGAATTAATCTGACTTCAGCCATGCTTAAAATGAAATATAAATGTTTTCTTGAAATTAGGTTGACCATTGCACATTTGCTTTTTGTCTATTGTCTATTTTTTGTCCTGTGCCAGTATGTTTTTTCATTCTTTCTATTTCATGACCATAATTAGTATTTGCTTAAATGAGTATTTATTAAACTAAGTGAAGATACTTATCATGGGCTACGTTGAAATACAGTACTAAAGCAGCCTTTTTTGTGGCAGGAATGAGTCTTCAAAAGAAAGATAAAAAGCTGTGATTGTTATAACCAATATTTTTTTAATGGGCACTGAAAAATTAAAATTTTTATTCCCTGTTGACTTTTCAATACAAGAACTCTGCATCTTGTAGCATCCATGTGCTCACTGTGAATTTGTAATTGGCATCTTCATTCTTAGGATATTAGTTTTCCAGAAGTGCATTGTATCATTTAAACTAATTAGTGTCCTTTTTAGGTGAATTGGGTGGATAATTCTTTGCTAGGTGGATAGAAGGACAGAAAGTAGGATTATTTATGGAAAACCTGTAGTTTTTAGTGTTGTAGTTGTAGTCTTCAGTTGTGTTTAGGGGGTTGCTGAAGAACAACGAGAAGATAGGTTTGGCAGCTCTAGTACAAGACAAATAATAACAATTACTATTTCTATTTGTTAAATTAATATAAAATAATCTGATGAGGAATGATGATGAGGAAGCAGATGACGTTTTTTACAAGCGGCTGGCTGAAGTCTCAGAGTCTCTAACCCTTGTTCTTGTGGGAGACTTCAACTTACCAGATATCTGCTAGAAATACAACACAGCAGAGAGAAAGCAGTCTAGGAGGTTCCTGGAGTGCATGGAGGATAACTTCCTGATGCAGCTGGTAAGCGAGCCAACCAGGGGAGGTGCCCCGCTGGACCTGCTGTTCACGAACAGAGAAGGCCTGGTGGGTGATGTGGTGGTCGGAGGCTGTCTTGGGCACAGTGACCATGAAATGGTTGAGTTTTCAATTCTTGGAGAAGTAAGGAGGGGGGCCAGCAAAACCGCAACCCTGAACTTCAGAAGGGCAGACTTTGGCCTGTTTCGGAGTTTGGTTAACAGAGTCCCTTGGGAGGCAGTCCTGAAGGGCAAAGGAGTCCCGGAAGGCTGGATGTTATTCAAGAGGGAAGTCTTAAAGGCGCAGGAGCAGGCTGTCCCCATGTGCCGCAAGTCGAGCAGGTTGGGGAGGAGACCGGCCTGGCTGAACAGAGAGCTCTGTCTGGAACTCAGGAAGAAAAGGAGAACCTACCACCTTTGGAAGAAGGGGCAGGTGACTCAGGGGGACTACAAGGATGTTGTGAGGTTATGCAGGGAAAAGATTAGAAAGGTGAAGGCCCTGATACAAAAATCCACGGATGCTTCTCCTCACAGTCCGAATCTCCCCAAGGGAGAAACGGAGTACTCAGAGAGTCCCTGAAATGAAACTCAATAGCAACGAAGTTACTATTAAGCAGGTATTCGTTATTGCAGCGCTGGGCAGCACTGGGGATTCTCCACCATAAGTGCTCCAACGAATTACGGAACTTTTAGAGAATATATACTATACAATCATGCATATTCATAGGATTTCTGAGAATTGCTATGCATAAACATGAGATTTCCAGGAACTTATTAACATATGTAAATATCTGATTCGCATGCGCAGTCATCTCTTGTGGTGGTCTTTGGGGGTCTTCAGATGAAGGCTCGTAGTCTTCCTCACTGTGTTCGCTGATTGACCTTTGCTTCTGCGCAAACTCAGTCCTAGGATCACGTAGATGTTGTCCTTCAAGACTGTTGTTGCCATTCTTCTGTTTCTTCCTATCTTCCTGGTTCCGTGCATCTGTTCTCCCAAGGCCGAGTTGTCTGTAAAGAAATTATCCCAGAGCCCCCCTTATCTTGTAACTGTTCTTCTAGCTACTCCCTAAATCACATCAGACTGCCCTCAAGTCTAACATTCACAACATCCTTAAATCACAACAGGGTGTCTTCTGATCTAATTGAGTGACTAAGGTATTTACAACATCTTTCTTGCTCTTGTGGTTTTTAACCCTTTCAGCCCAGCTAGAACTTAAACTGGCCACCGCTGTCAAGGATAACAAAAAATGTTTCTACAAGTATATGAGCGATAAAAGGAGGGCTAAGGAGAATCTCCCTCCTTTGTTGGATGCAGAGGGAAACTTGGCCACGAAGGATGAGGAGAAGGCTGAGGTACTTAATGCCTTCTTTGCCTCAGTCTTTAATAGTTGGACTGATCATCCTCAAGATTTTCATGCCCCTGAGCTGGGAGATGGAGACAGGACACAGAATGAAGTCCCAGTTGTTGAAGAGGTGGCAGTCACCGACCTGCTCCTCCACCTGGATGCCCACCAGTCTGTGGGGCCGGACGGGATCCACCCGAGGATACTGAGGGAGCTGGCAGAGGAGCTTGCCAAGCCAGTCTCCATCATTTATCAGCAATCCTGGTCAACCGGGGAGGTCCCAGATGACTGGAAGCTAGCAAATGTGACACCCATCTACAAGAAGGGTCAGAAGGAGGATCCGGGGAACTATAGGCCTGTCAGCCTGACCTCGGTGCCAGGGAAGGTCATGGAGCAGATCATCCTGAGTGCCATTATGCGGCATGTGCGGGACAACCGGGGGATCAGGCTCAGCCAACATGGGTTTATGAAAGGCAGGTCCTGCTTCACTAACCTGGTCTCCTTCTATGACAAGGTGACCCGCTTAGTGGATGAGGGGAAGGCTGTGGATGTTGTCTACTTGGACTTCAGTAAGGCCTTTGACACCGTCTCCCACATCATTCTTCTGCAGAAGCTGGCTGCTCACGGCTTGGACAAGTGCACTCTGCGCTGGGTTAAAAACTGGCTGGACGGCCGAGCCCAGAGAGTTGTGGTGAATGGAGTCAAATCCAGTTGGCGACCGGTCACGAGTGGTGTTCCCCAGGGCTCAGTGTTGGGACCAGTCCTGTTGAATATTGATGATCTGGATGAGGGGATCGAGTGCACCCTCAGTAAGTTTGCAGATGACACCAAGTTGGGTGGGAGTGTTGATCTGCTGGAGGGTAGGAAGGCCCTGCAGAGGGACCTGGACAGGCTGGATTGTTGGGCTGGGGCCAACTGTATGAGGTTCAAAAAGGCCAAGTGCCAGGTCCTGCACCTGGGTCACAACAACCCCAGGCAACGCTACAGGCTTGGGGAGGAGTGGCTGGAAAGCAGCCTGGCTGAAAAGGACCTGGGGGTGATGGCTGACAGCCTCCTGAACATGAGCCAGCAGTGTGCCCAGGTGGCCAAGAGGGCCAATGGCATCCTGGCTTGTATCAGGAATAGTGTGGCCAGCAGGACCAGGGAGGTGATGGTGCCCCTGTACTCGGCACTGGTGAGGCCGCACCTCGAGTACTGTGCCCAGTTTCGGGCCCCTCACTTCAAGAAGGACATCGAGGTGCTGGAGCATGTCCAGAGAAGGGCAACTAGGTTGGTGAAGGGTCTAGAGCACAAGTCTTATGAGGAGCGGTTGAGGGAGCTGGGGTTGTTTAGTTTGGAGAAGAGGAGGCTGAGGGGAGACCTTACTGCTCTCTACAACTACCTGAAAGGAGGTTGTAGCAAGGTGGGGGTCGGTCTCTTCTTCCCAGTAACAAGTGATAGAACGAGAGGAAATGGCCTCAAGCTGCACCAGGGTAAGTTTAGGTTGGATATTAGGAAAAACTTCTTCACTGAAAGAGTAGTCAGGCACTGGAACAGGCTGCCCAGGGAAGTGGTTGAGTCCCCATCCCTGGAGGTATTTAAAAGACGGGTAGATGCAGTGCTTGAGGACATGGTTTAGTGGTGGACTTGGCGGTAGTAGGTTAACAGTTGGACCTGATGATCTTAAGGGTCTTTTCCAACCTTAACAATTCTATGATTCTATGATTCTATGATTCTAATCTGTAGTAAGTAGTTTCCCTGCTTTTCAGAATAAAAGACTGGACAGAGCAGACATATTCCTCTATGTTTTTTTTTTTTTTTAATGAGACACTTCATATTGCATTTATTGGAAATAAAAAATATGTAAAATGCTATGAACTGATACGTGTTTTGCTTGACATACTCAGCTGACACATGCTTGAGTACTCTGCCCCCACTTTTTCTTCTACCTTGGTTGCAACAAAGAAAATAACTGGAGACTGAGAAATTTTATTAAGAGGGGAAGGGTGTGGAGGGAGTCAGAGAGAAGGGGAAACAGCTGGATGTCAGTGAAAGAGCTCTTGCAATGAATCCAGAACAAATGTTTGTATTAATAATTAAGCTTCTCAGGAATTATGACATTAAAGTTATTGGGCATCTCTCCACATCTCTAGTGGCTTGCTTTCTTTTCAAATAATTGTAGATCAAATGAAGCAATTCCAAGACTGAAAGTAAAATGGAAGAATAATAGAAAGCCATGACAGAGGTTTAGTTATAGTACTATGTGTAAATGAATTACAAACATGTTTTTAACTTATTTTTGCTTCTAGAAATGTGTACATTTCCCAATTACTTGCAGTGATGGAAAATTCTATTCCCCTGTATTTATTGGGTGTTTACTGCTTTTTACATTGTGCTTATTCCTGCAGTATTCCTCCTATATCCTGTACAGCAGCAAATCCTATTTAATTACTGTGATTTCCAATTAATGTTATTTGAAGCTTCTATTTTTTCAAACCACTAGGCTGAAATTGGTTTAAGTGTGTTATTTATCATGTATGTGTGATGAATCCAAAGGAGATTCAGGATTTACATCAGAAACTGGACAGGGGTGCAACCTTTGTAACATTACTGCTTAGCCTTAGTATCGCTGTAGGTAAAACAAAAAGATCGTGTGTCGGAGTGGTCCACTTTGCAGCAGTGCTAACTACCTACAGGGAAGACAATTAATTGGTTTGTTTGATTTTTCCCTATGATTAAAGTCATAGGGAGAGGAGAAGATAGTTTCTTTGATTTGCTCTGTTTTCCTTTCAGAAATCTTTTTCTCAACAGGCTGAAAACTAGGTGTTCCCCAGGGGAAAGTTAATTTTTTAACTTTTTTAAAAAATTGCAATTAGAATTTGAATTGCACGGTGATGAGCATCTGAACTATGCAAAAACTTTTATGGCACAGTCATGCTTGTTTTTGAGAATGGGCTTGGATGTGGCTTTCTGTTCTGTTGCGAAAGTTAAACTGTGAGTGAATAGCAGTGATGGAAAAATGAATGCATTTAACCGTACTGTAATTAAACAGTTTTAATTAAATCAGTTAAATAGCTTGTGCAGTAATTGTACTTCCTAACTCACCATTTTTCTAAAATGTAATTTCTTTCTTCTTGTTATATGAAGTATAAAAACACCTCTACCTGAAGCGACAGCTAAAAGTGCTATTTTTCAGTATCGTTCATCTGTATTATATTGGGTTTTTTTACAATCTGTATTCTCTTTTTTTTAGTGTAAGATTTTAAAATTTGCTTTTAGGATTTCAGTGTCTTGTTACTGTATGCTATAGGTAGATCTTCAGCTGAGTTTTTTTGAGCATGCTGGTAGTTCAATTTCATTTACACTGAGTCAAGTGCAAAAATAAAGTAGAGGAATACGGAGACTTTTGCCTCATCCTTTCTATCTCATTAGCAGTAGCTATGGGGGAGCAGTCTCAAGCTCATTACTCGGTCTCATGGTTACATTCACGTCTGTGTTCACTGTTGAATTTTGTTTGGTTAGCAGTTTATTACATTATATTAAATAGGATTTCATTAAGGCAAAAAGTCTGTTCAACAGGTGGCCTAATAATGTTGAAAAGCCTGTTCTGAAGCCTCGGGAACCAATTAAGTCAACGTATACAATTTATTGAGAATGAATGTTCTTTCTATCCAACACAACTTTGATTATTGTTCTGGCCAAATTTCCCTTTGCTGTATTTCCACTCTATTACGCTGCTCTGGTTCCTTCTGAAAACCGGTTTAGTATTCCTTTGAACAAACACCTTGAATATTTCTCCAGTGAAATATTTTTTAATCTTCTTTTATATCTGCTTATGAGATGTACTCTGTGTCCTAAACTTGCAAAGCAAAAACCATGTTAGGAGATGTCTGCACAGAAAGAGGGAAATGTTAGATCCTGGTGTTAGTGCTGGAGTTGGACCTGCAAGAGTGGAGGAGTGCTTGCTTCACAGAGTCAGGTAACAGTGGCTGCGATGGTGTACAGTTTGTCTCCTGGACTTCGGCAGCATCTTGAGGTGCCTGTTAGGTCAATGTTTCCTACGAAAAGAGAGGCTGCCACCCTGTGCAAAGAGTCCTTATTGCCTTTACACAGGCAGTGGTGATGCTTCAGCAAGGGATCAGTGTCTCACGATTTGTTTTTTTTTGAGAGAAGGTTTTAAGTTCGGGAGTGAAGGCTCATGATGATGTTCTTAACAGCTACAGATATGACAAATGTTTGTGCAGTTAGACCTTAGTTGTCAGGTTCATTTGAATGGTTTGGTAAGCAGGAAACCGATTGAAAGTCTGACACTTGAATAACAGGAGTCTGTGACAGTATCAGGTTCTTGCAGGCTCAGTCTGAGTGGTCTTTGATTTTTTCTGGTTTTGTGTAATGAACTTGTAATCACTGTTAACAATAAGGTCCCAGGTAAACTGAATTTATTTTTCTCTTTAAAAGAGCAAAAATATGTGAATTGAATTGATGTTGATTAAGATTACACGTTAGTATATTATTACATAGTATATTTAAATAGTATATTAACATGTGCTTGCTGTGATATTAATAGTGTCATATTAATATGAATGCACAATTACCATATTAAAATTATATAATATGTGTGAAAATTGCTGTTAATATTAAGTTATTTGACATCTAGATCCTAAACTATTCATTGGGTATATATCTCACAAGTGTTACACATCAATTTCAAATTTCAAAAGAGTTTTTCAGATTTGTGAAGTCTGAACAAAAAAAGACTTAAAGGCTTAAAGCTGGCTTAAAGGCCAGCTATCTGCATTTCATGGCAGCCGTGAGGAAAATCAGTGGGAGAATTATGGCTTGTGGGGGAGTTATGCCTTGTGTTACTGTTGTTGATTTGTTGGTGTCCACGTTTGAAGTATTCTTCGGATTTCACAGAATTAATTCAAATGTGTCATCTTTGCCTTAAAAAGCATCACCACTACTTGAATAACAAAGGAATAAGTTAATTGTGCTAGACTAAACATTTTTATGTCACTGAAATTCTGCCCAGTAATTTCAGAAGGGAATGACTGTAACCCTGTCATAGGTGAGATCACAGTTTTCCACTGCTATATTTTTTTAAAAGGGATATAAAATTTTAGGTAAAGACTGCTGACATCTTGTGGCTGCATGAAATAGTGCAAAGAGCTCTGGTTTACCAGACTTTATATTTAGAAGAGCATGTTGCAATTTTAACAAAACCTAATGACTGCATTTCCCAGTAGTTGTAAACACAAACCTCCAGAATATGCTGGTCTCGTGAAAAGCATTAAAAGTAAAAAAAAAAAAAAGTACGTCTTATGATTTTGCTCTTGCTCATGAAGATGCAATTATTATTCGTGCTAGAATTATTATTTATTTTAAGATAGTCTTGGATCAGTGAGACTCAAATATTATTAAGACTCAGAAATAGCTGAGAGAGAAATAGAAATATGAATCCTATCCAATATTTTTTCATTAAAATTAAGTTCACTTACATAACAGTGAAATCTTACCAACTGGCATTTGAGGGAAGGTATTAGTTTGATTTTTTTATCCAGCTTTTTTCTTTTTTTAAAGACTCAAGTGTATTTTTTGTAATCGAAATATGCAGGAAGAGACAAGTAGTCTTTCTTCAGTCCACCATGCAGACAGTGGTTTCATGAGGACTGTCACAGGCACAACTTCTGTGTCTTGTAGCTGTGCCCCGGAGCCCATCCAGTTGCAAAATGACTGCCTTTCTCAGCTGGACCAGTTCCCAAATCCATTTGCTGGCCAGTTCCTGAAATGTTAGTGCTGGCACAGGGGAGCGGGCAGCGACGAGCACTGCAGTTGCTCCTTCCAGCAGCAGCAATGGCTCACTCCAGCTTCAATGCTCGTCAAGGGGCAGCCTCGTGCTGCTCAGCTGTTGGTCTCTGTGGTGACACTGCTGGACACAAGTGGAAGAGGCATTTGGCCACTTCTGTCCCTCTCCTTCTCGCAGGTTCACTCTCTTTCTCACATGTCAGCTCAAGTCAGTGCACCAGGAGTTGAGGTCAGATTGCGGGAAACAGCACTGGAGAGTGGTAACGGTGACGTAGCAAATCACAGTGTGAAACTTTGTGGCTGGGGAAAGTGATTTTATTTTAAACCAAAACTGATTTGGGTCATTTGCTTTCACACTCTCACACCCACATGCTCACATTCACAAGCACAGATGTGTTGTCTGGGTCTTGCAGGCTAGGGAGGAGAAGGACGCCAGCCAACAGGTCCTTCTCACGTCTCTGGGCTCCTGCTAGTGGGGTGACCGTGTCTGTGCTGGTTTTGGATGTGCCATTTTGTACCTTCTGTTAGCTGGCAGCGATTTATCTCAGTCTTGTCATGTCTCTGTGCACCATCAGGGTTTTGCTTGCTGTCCTTTGTCTCTCCACATGTGTGTCTTGAGAAGATGACACAGATGTGCTCCTGGATGGCTGCTAATCTCTGTGCCCCCAGCACGTGCCACCCCAAGAGTCCTCCTTCCACCAGTTTTTCTTCTGACACTTCCACACCCATGTCCCATCTGTTCTCCATTCATGCCACGTTTAACATTTCTCTTTCAATTCCCTTCAGAGTTGTCTTTCTGGTCATAGTTAATTGTTATTCAGTTGTATCAGAGGTCTTAGACCTGTGCTCTCCTGCAGGTAGGTGATTGCTGCAGGAAGTATGTGAACTTTGTGGACTGACTTTAGAGTTGATTTGCTCACCGTGAGTATTGTAGGAAGTGTGTCTTCATAGAAGAAGTAAGCCTGGACACAGTGAAGTCAATGAAGAGTTACACTACTGGTGTCAGTGGAGCCAGTGCCTTTTCAAAGGCATAAGATAATTAGATTAATATTTTACAGAAATAATTTTAACTTTATAATCTAATTTTCATTATTGCATTAAGATAAAATGCTATTTCTAATAAGGACATAATTCTGTTAACTAAAAACTACACTGTAATAGCCAGTAGTTCATGTATAACTTTGAGTATGGATTGCAAACAACAGAAAGTGATGTGAGCACCCATTTGATGTTAACACAGGGAATTACATGAGTAATGGCACTGTGGAAAATAATAAATTGTGACAATAAAAAATTCTTTCCTCAGCTGCTGTTCCTAATTTGGCTATCAGTAGAAATTACATTCAGTTCTATTTAAGGTAATTTAGTGTCCATTCCCTTAATGTATTAAAAGGACATAATTAACAGTATATATGTGTCTTTAACAGGAACCAGTGATCCATATGTCAAATTCAAACTTGGAGGAAAAGAAGTATTTAGAAGTAAAACAATACACAAGAACCTCAATCCTGTGTGGGAAGAAAAAGCTTGCATTCTTATAGATAACCCAAGAGAATCATTGTATATAAAGGTGAGACACACTCTGACTTACATCTGTCAAATTACAACAGAAGGGTTATTGAAAGAATTTGTATTTTGTAATTTTTGTATACTGAAAAATTTATTGTGTGATAGTGCATTGCTAAAGACTATTTAGAGGTGAAAATTAGTTAAAGTACATCTGTATAATGATGATGTCAAAATTTGCAAAAAAAAAAAAAGGTAAGTTCAGGCATTTTTATTTATTTCAGGCCATAATTGTTTTATACTTCTTTAGTGTGATCTTAGGAGGACAGAGAAAGTAAACTGTGTTTCATGATGATGGCATCCCTTTTATTTACGGAAATATCATTGCATAATTTCAATATGAAGCATAATCTATCCCATTAAAAATAGTTCTTTGCTGAGGTTAATTTGAGAATTTATCAAGATGTGTGCCCAATTCTCCTAGGTTCTGGTTTTTTCTGTTTGTACCTGATCACAGTGAGTTTGCTTATATGTTTCATTATGTTTTATGTGCATTTTTTTTTACATTGTAACTCTACTTAGTATATCACAGGTGAGTTTAATTTTGTCATAACAGAGGGGTCACTTATTCCAAAATAACAGATAGCTTGACTTTAAATCAAAGATTGGCCAGCAATGCCCAGAGTAATTAGCAGCAGTGCCACTAGTACTTCTTAGCTAACCATACTGGAATGGAAACGAGAAAAGCTGTGATCATTGTCTTATAGACACAGAATGGAAAGGCGCTTTTCTGGCCCCAATAGTTTATGGTGAGCTGTATCCAAAAGTGATGCTTAATTGTGTAAAATAAAGTAGATAAAAATTAAGTTCTAAAAATGTTATCAGAAAAGATGTACTCTTAGGGTTCTAATTAGAACATACATAGGTCAAAAATACTTTGAGAAAGATTGGAAACTTAAGTCTTACCTAAGTAATCCTTCTAATTGGTCTGAAATGATGCTTCAGATCAATATCAGTCTTAATCTCACCTACATGACAAAAATTTTAACTGAAATATGGAGTTGTAGGGGTTTTTTTTAGTAGATGTATGCCACTTAAACAGCTTTTGAGTATCGATCTGTGCTGTGTTTCATGTATTCTGCTCAGATAACATACATTGTCATTAGAAAAGTGTAAAATTAATTATAATTCTCAATTGGCATTTTACTGCCCTTGTTAAGCTTAGCAACTCATAAGGAATGAACACGTGCCTAGCACTGTGAAAGAGAGAAGCAGATTCAAAGGACACTTAAAACATAGCAAGGTGGGGGTTGGTCCCTTCTCCCAAGTAACAAGCGATAGGACTAGACAAAGCAGCCTCAAGTTGCACCAAGGAGGTTTAGGTTGGATATTACGAAATATTTCTTCACTGAAAGGGTAGTCAGGCACTGGAACAGGCTGCCCAGGGAAGTGGTTGAGTCCCCATCCCTGGAGGTATTTAAAAGACAGGTAGATGTGGTGCTTAGGGACATGGTTTAGTGGTGGACTTGGCAGTGCTGGGTTAACGGTTGGACTTGATGATCTTAAAGGTCTTTTTCAACCTAAATGATTCTAATATTCTATGATTCTACCTGTTTTGATTTATTTATGCCAAATACCTGAACTAGGGCGACAAGGGAATGGATGTGTGTATTTTTTTTTTTCCTAGGAAGAGTGTATCAAGTGGTATAATGTCTATCCATATTTGTACTCTGAATGCACTGTGTAAAATATTTCAGTTTTTGTAGCTTGTTCATGTATTCTGAGACATAATTAAATTGTAGTATCATAGAATCATAGAATCATGGAATCATAAAATACTTTGGGTTGGAAGGGACCTTTAAAGGCCATCTAGTCCAAACCCCCTGCAATGAGCAGGGACATCTTCAACTAGATCAGGTTGCTCAGAGCCCTGTCCAGCCTGACCTTGAATGTGTCCAGGGATGGGGCATCTACCACCTCTCTGGGCAACCTGTGCCAGTATTTCACCACCCTCATTGTAAAACATTTCTTCCTTATATCTAGTCTAAATCTACCCCCTTTTAGTTTAAAACCATTACCCCTTGTCTTATTGCTACTGGCCCTGCTAAAAAGTCTGTCCCCATCTTTGTTATAAGCCCCCTCTAAGTACTGAAAGGCTGCAATAAGGTCTCCCTTTCAGCCTTTCCTTATAGCAGAGGTGTTCCAGCCCTCTGTTTTTGTGGCCCTCCTCTGGACCCGCTCCAACAGGTCCATGTCCTTCCTGTACTGAGGGCCCCAGAGCTGGATGCAGGGCTCCAGCTGGGGTCTCACCAGAGCAGAGCAGAGGGGCAGAATCGCCTCCCTCGACCTGCTGGCCACGCTTCTTTGGATGCAGCCCAGGATGCGGTTGGCTTTCTGGGCTGCGAGCGCACATTGCTGGGTTATGTCCAGCTTTTCATCCCCCAGTGCCCCAAGTCCTTCTCAGCAGGGCTGCTCTCAATGCCTTCATCCCCCAGCCTGTCTTGATACTGGGGATGGTCCTGACCCAGGTGCAGGACCTTGCACTTGGCCTTGTTGAAGTTCATGAGGTTCACATGGGCCCACTTCTCAAGCCTGTCCAGGTCCCTCTGGATGGCATCCTGTCCCTGAGGCGTGTCAACCACACCACTCCATCAGCTGAAAATATTTATGTGATGTTTTCATCTTGATAATTTGTAGGGGGACAAAACAATTCTGTTTTGCCACAGGAACTGAGATTTCATCATTTGTTTTCTTTCTCCGTTAGAACGAATACTAGACAGACAAAATATGAAGGTACCCACTCAGGTAGATCAATGCATATGAGAGAGTTGTGCTCAAATACTTGCATTTAACCCTTTGAGTCCTGCAGCAATGCTGTAGCCATTGGGCTATAGGATTTCTGTTACTACTGTCTTAACTCAGTCCTTTAAAGCCTTTTTACAAGATGAACAGCTTTAACTGCTTTCTGGAGAAGAGTTTCTGTAATACAGTAGTTGAAGTATTTATGTCAAAATTGAAGACCTTGAATCTAAGCCTGTCACATCTCAGTTAAATGTTCTCATTACTAGCTGTTCACAAGTTTCACTCTTACTTTGAGCTGGAGGTATATTCTGGCCCTCAGAAATTCTCATGACAATATTTGTCAAGAAAATTCAACTTACCTAGAAAGTTTGATTTTGATAATTGACATTTTCCCATTTTTTGTTTTTGTCGTTTTGTGTCACTACTTTTTTTCTTTGTTGCCATCCACCTTTTTTGTTTATTTCCCTCCAAAAGCCGTCCCCAGTTTATTTGTTATTCTTCCTTCTGACTTGGGAAGGCATAATCCATCTCAAATCATTGCTGCTATTCTGCGTATGGGCCACAGATTCCTGTCTGGATGTCAGTAAATTTGTCCAGATGCTTTCTCCTTTAGGTAGCAAGTTAGCAGGCAGGGTCTTCATAGTAGCATAGTAAATGTCACTGTTTCCTTACACATATCCATTAAGTTTTTGTCTTAGATTACAATATTTGTAAACCCTAGAAACTTCCACAACCTTCAAAACATACGTTTTCATTCCTACTACTGATGCAAGTGCTGTAATAACCCACTTTTCACTATCATATCCTGCCCTCCTGCCTATATTTTGAAAAAATTGATAAAGATGTCAATTAATGTATAGCAAATCAATGATTCTGCTTAACTTCAGCTATTCTTTTGGTCTTCATTCTTTTGGTGCCTGTGTTTATTAAAGTGCTTCTTTTGTTTTTATAAAGTTGAGGTCCTTCACATATGCGGTCTAGTGGTAGTATACCCCCATGCCTGTGCATGATGCATTCTGACTTTTACATAAGCAGTTTCAAACTCGATTTTGTGGCCAGAAAGTTGCAGGTTACTTTCCAATAGTCCTTGTTTGACATGTGAGAAACATGTGGCTTAACTGTGGAAAAGAAGTTTCAAGAACGATTCATAAAGCAAGAAAATATAAAAAAAATATTTCCAATACTGAAAAATGCATTTATCACCTGTGCATCTTAGGTCTTTGACTATGACTTTGGACTTCAAGATGACTTTATTGGTTCGGCATTTTTGGATCTCACTTCATTGGAATTAAACAGGTATGGTACAAACAAGCCTATGGAGTCATTCTTTATAGTTGTCTGCTAATATCATGTTTGTGGAATTGCAAATAGAACGTTATGCTGGAAAATAATTATATTACACCATGTAAAATTAGCCAAGGAAAAATACTTATGTTTAGGGAATTACTGTAATATGGATGTTAATAACATATTAACTGATCATACACAACATTTTTTACAGTGTCTATGGAGAGGTTAGTTTTATAACCACTTTAATCTTCGTTTTATATTATCTTCGTTCACAGCATTACCACCACTATTTAACTTTTTTTTCCTGTTTTTTAATCCATTAATGTTAGATCTCAGATTTTATTACTTAAGTACATGTAAGTACTTAACACAGAGTAACAGTATTTAGTATTTATTTGAGTGTTTAGACTGCAATACTTAAAAGTAGAAATAGGGTAAATTTGTGACACCATTTTCAAGTAGTTTCATATAAATGCAGATGCCTTTAATTGTCATGATTCAGAAATTTCATTATCAAAATAAATGCATACATTTTTGTCTCCTAGGCAAACAGATGTTACCTTGAGTCTGAAGGACCCTCGTTACCCTGACCATGATCTGGGAAGTATATTGTTAACAGTTCTGTTGACTCCTAGAGAAGAACAGCGAGAAGTGGTAATTTTAAATATTTTAATATGTGTCATTACTCTTGCGATTGTTCTATGGTTGGATGACTTAAAGCACAAGAGTAAACCACATGTTCTGAGATTAATTTGATTTTTTTGGTTCTTAAAATAACGCTGGACAATGTTTCTGGTATAATACAGCATACTTCATCTGAATTGGATCCTCCCTGAGATAATACTGAGGGATCCAGATGGAACATAAATGTTCAGCAGTTTCAGATAAAGTCAATTTCAGGTTAATGATGCTAATTAATATGGAAAAATAGTGGTAAACCACTGGTGAAGAATTTTGGACCTAGTGCTGCCATCTCTAGATAAGAACATTTGAATCCTGTTCCACACTGAAAATAAAGAAACTTGAAGAAAGGTAGTATTTCTTCTTTTTGGCATATAGAGATGAAGTATTATTTGATATTTTTCAATTTCATGACTAGATTTCACTTACAAAATTGTGTGGTTTTCTAGGTTTATTGTAATTACTTCATCAGTCTTAGTTTTCTGAGCTGCTTAGTTTTAAGTGAAATAGTTGGATGTATTTTATGAGCTTTTTGTCAGTTGACTTTTGACTTGAGCAGTACTACTACAACTATGGTGGAAATAAGAGAGGTGACATCTTGCTCAGAGGTTGTAAAATAGTGTGGATTCCTTTGGCTTCAGGGAGTCCAAGACAAAAGTATTAATCTGGTGAAATTTTCCATGGATATGGTCAACTGTATGTTTTTTGTAAGAGCATATATGTTTCTGTATGCTGCAGTGTGACTCATCATACTGCTGAATACCTGAGGAATATTGGCGGGTTGTAATATTGTTCTTTTTCCGCTTTTCTCCTAGCTATTATTAAATAGCCTAGTAAGTCAGTTATTGGAACTAGGTGTTTGGTATTTGGTATGACAGAGATGTAAAGTTTTGAAAATAGGTTTCTCATCTGTTATTTAAACAGTGTATTTTTCTTTCTTTTAGCAATACTTTTGTCCAGACAACTCAGAATATTATTGTGCAAATTTGCACCACAAAAGTGTTTATCACTTAAATTGAAAGATGTATTTCATTCTGGTTTTTTTTGTGTGTGTGTGTATTTCGTAAGACCAGCATTTCTGAGTGTTGTGGTTTAACCCCAGCCAGCAGCTAAGCACCACGCAGCCGCTCGCTCACTCCCCCCACCCCAGTGGGATGGGGAAGAAAATTGGGAGGGTTACAGTCAGAAAACTCATGGATTGAGATAAGAACAGTTTAATAATTGAAATAAAATGAAATAGAATAGTAGTAATAGTAATAATAATAATATAATAATAAAATAATAATATACAAAGCAAGTGATACACTATACAATTGGCTCGCCACCCGCTGACTGATGCCCAGCATGTCCCCGAGCAGCAATTGCTGCCCCCTGGCCAACTCTTCCCAGTTTATATACCGAGCATGACGTCATATGGTATGGAATAGCCCTTTGGGCAGTCTGGGTCAGCTGTCCTGGCTGTGCCCCCTCCCAGCTTCTTGTGCACCTGGCAGAGCATGGGAAGCTGAAAAGTCCTTGACTGGTGTAAGCACTACTTAGCAACAACTAAAACATCAGCATGTTACCAACATTATTCCCATACTAAATCAGCAGCACAGCACTATACCAGCTACTAGGAAATAAAATCAACGCTATCCCAGCTGAAACCAGGACACTGAGTTAGCTGGTAATAGCCCTGTTTTTTCCAAGTGGCTTTGACTTTATCCTGCCATAACCCTAAATCATGCAGCACAGAAATACTATATTGTAATGTCGAAACCATTATGTGGACAACACGTTAGTTTCCTTTTTTCATCATACAGATAGGATAGCTACTGTGCCACTCAGTGTTATCAGCTATTACACAAAGAGCGCTCAAGAAACTCGCAGGTGAGAAAGTCAAATTAAGACACTACAATGTAATGTGTCGTTCATATGGGTATTTACTTGGTGAATTTGCAACTGAACATCAAAAGTAACAGGAGTGCCATAGGCTTGCTGGGTAGCAGCTTTTTTCATATCCAACTGACTGGTTGTAATAGTAGGAAAAACTGGTTTTGTGCTATTATGCGTTTCATTATTAGCTTTCTATTTAGTAAGCTCATCCTTTTAGTTTAGCTCAAGTGACCAATTTTTCTTACCATTCAAACTGTTGTATGGGACTTCATTCTGAAAATGCCCAAGATTCAGATTAAGATTCTGATTCATAGTCTGAAGCTTTATATTTATTATTAGAAACCAGTCTTCCCCAGATGCGGTTCTCAGAGCAGTTCTAACAAAGTTGCAGTAAAATCAGAGCATTTGTGCCACAGTGCAGGAAGATGACCTATAAAATTAATATTGAATTGCTATATATGAATGTGTTAGGGGTTTAATAATTCAAGGCGCAATTATCTTTTATTCAGTTACCACATGTATTTATTTATTTATTTATCAGATTTTATTTACTCTCTAAGGAGTAGATATATTACAAAATGTATCGCTTCAATTAAACTGTCATCCTCGGTTATTTTTAAAAGGTCTTGTAATAATGAGGATAATTTTTATTGAATTTAATATGGTTGAGATCAATAAATTTTCAAATGTTATGTTAGAGGATTGAGGCTAATTCTTGTCCACTCTGGAAATGTGCACCGTATAAAGTAGTAATTAAAGCAACTCCTACATTCCCAATCTTTGTTGCATGCTGTTTGAATGATTACTGCTTCCCTTCTACTTGGATATCTCTATATAGGTAATGATTCAAATCGTATAGTTGAAATATTTAGATAAAAACCTGTGAGCACCTTTAAATATGCTTTAATGACTGCTGCATAGAAGACATAGAAACACCGTCTCTTCACATCACATGCATTTTTTTCCTGAGTAATTGCAAATTTTCTTAAATCCTGTTGGTTTGATATCCGTATATGGCCTACATTTCAAAAATATGTTTTCTTCTGAATAAGTTTTGATTTGTTCAAGTGATAACTCTAAATTGCTTGCAGATGTTGTCACATGTATACATGGTGTAAGATGGTTAAATTATCAAGCTGAAGAATTCAGAAATTAACTGCTAGTAGTTAAATTTCAAGTACTTTAATTCCATATACTTAAAATGAGAGTGTTTATTAAGTCTATTGGGGAAATAAAAAAAGGAATATCTTCAACAAAAGAAGTATTAGCTTTCCCATGTAGCCATGGAAGCAGCATTGTGTCTGATCCTATATTTTGGGCAGCTCTGTAGTCATAATCCAAATCCAGCCCTGTTGAACAAAACTTGCTGTTTGTGACCTGTCGTTTGGTAACTTTTTGATGTGGATTAGACTTTCCAAGGAGATCCCTTCCTGAACTGGAGCAACTGAGAGTGTTTTGGAGGTCATGCATTGATGTGCAGATAAAGGGAGAGTCTTTTGACAATGCATTTGTGTAGCTACAGGACAGGTCTTGTAGCAAAGCATTTTATTGGCATATCAAAATAATATAGCTGTATGTTACAGGAAGATGCATCCTGTCACACTGCGTAAGAAATATTGACGCTGCTGAAGGATAAGATACTCCAGTTGGAAGTTTGAAGTTAAATGGTACAAAACTGGGGCCTTGTTGTATATTGCCACCTGTCTGTGAGAGAGGCATTACTACAAATGATTTAAAAAATAAGCAATCAGTTTGAAAGAGTAATAGTTTGTTTTGTTTTGGGTGGAACTGTCTTTTGTGAAGCTTTGAGGTGTGCCAAAGAGATGAGAGAGAGACTTGGTACACAGAGGAATATCCTCTTACTTTTCTGAAAGGAATTGTGATGAAATGCAGATTTTCAGTGTGCTGACTGATGAGATGTTCTTTAGAATTTATAGCTGGAAGGTCCCATTTCCTAAGATCAAAACAGATTACATCTTTGGATTCAGATATCAATTAAGAATATTAACATCTGCATATGTTTGTGCAACTGTATGTAAAATTATATTACAGACTAGGAGAGGGGAGTATTTATCTTTGAGTCCTGGTGGATTGTGAAGAAGAGTGCTTAAGTAGTTTACAATTTCTGTGTTTCCAGTAGAAGACTATCGAACATGGTTTCAATTAAAGGAGATTCAGTATACTAGTTTCATAAATAAGAACACACTATTTGACTGTGTAGTATGTTTTCTTGGAAGAAAATGCAGAAGTAGCCTGCAGTTATTGAATGTTAACATATGAGTGTGGGCATGCGAATAAATGAAAAATTTCTAGGAAATCTTGTATGTAAGTATCGTTGCTTTTTGCAGCCTAGTGCTTGTTCTAAAGGCATAAAAATGGGAACTTTTGAAGTAATAATCTTGTAATACCTCATTCAAACTACGTACATGAATAGAAGTCCTATTCTTTTCTTTGATAAATGAAGGCAATCTGATTTGTTCTGATTTTTGAACAATCATAAATTGTGAATCAAAATTGATTAATTATTCTTATGTGACTGTAAAAATAAGAATATCTTTAGTATTTGTGAAAATTATAATCTTTTTCCAGCCTAACACAATTAAGTTGCAGTAGCACTAGTTCCAATAATTCATTTGCATTGCTCTGTGCTGTTAACAATACTTGTCCTTTAGATTAATGCAGCATTTTTAATTATTTTGCTTTGAGAGGACAGATGGCTTAGATAACTAGTGTAAGCAAAGATTTGAAATAAAAAAGTATAGAAAAAATATGTATATATAAAAATGTTAGAACCTGTAATCTCTAAACAAATTTTATTATTTTTAACTCTTCTTTTAAATAAATAATTTCTGATGTACTTTCTGTATTTCTCATTAATTTCTCCTTTTGATGACCAGTTTAAAAGAAGTCAGAACTAGAAGTGACTTGTTTTTTTGCTTAGACCTGCTCCTGTGATGTTTGTTTTGCTTCTTTAATTCAGACAGTATTCTATTAATATTTCCCTTTGGGTACCTGTAGTGCTGTGCATGCCTGTGTGCCATTTGTATTTGAATGCATGCCAATTAAAAATGTGTATGTGATGTCTGCAGATTCTGTGTTTGGTGGTGTAATCATTGGTGCTGCAGTGCATGTGAGTTTTTCTGGCTCTTTTCTCCAGCAGAGTTCAGTGGACAGATTTCATCACTGGAGAACTTGCAGAGTGACTGTGAGTTCGTCAGAGCTGCATGTCTCCCATGTCTACTCTACAACAGTTGTTTCCAACCTTGGTCTAACAGGCAACTCTCAGCTACAGGAAATGAGAAAGTTGGTAGCTTGATGAGAACTGTTACCTTGGGGCCAGCAGAGATTGGGAACTACTGTTCCACCACTGCCAACAGCCTGAGTAGCATAGAAAATGGAAAAAAGGAAACATATGAGTGCTACTTGGATGTTGTTATTTAATGAGACTAAAATTCATGGCATTGTTTTTTCCTTAAATAATTTGTCCCAAGTGATGCTTAATACTTTTTTGCTTCGTGTGAAGATATTAACAACATTAATATGCTGTCAATTTGCTCGCTGTCTTAAATCTTATAATGCAATATTTTTTTTTTTTATTTGCCAGAGGGATAATAACAGCTTAGGAAAAAAAAGAATGACAGAGATGGGCTCAGGGCATGGAATATTTTCAGATGAAATAGTTCCATGTAGATCATCCATCATAATCTGCCCTATGCTATATATTTGTTTTATTGGCTTCTACAGATGGTTATGATGGCTTCAGCTTGTCCTGCTACAGCTGGTGATGATGCTGATGCACTCAGGAAGTACATTCATACGTGTCTGTAGCTACTACTCAAACTGAACTCTTCAGAATTGAAATAATATTTGATCCATAGTTAATTCAGCTGTTGGGCCGTATTCTCCTCCTTGCTCACAGCCTGGTCCGAAGCCCAGTGAAGCTGTTTGTGCTCTGACTTGTAGCTGTGTAGGATTCAGCAACGACGAGGAAGGGGGGAGCTGTGGTATGTTGCAGGAACTCAGAGGTCCTCTCCAGGGTGAGAATTATGTGCCTCTCCTATAAAAATGAGTTAAATGGCTTTCTCCAGCTTTATAAAACATTTAGTCTCTATGTGTATTTTCCAAAGCCACAGTGCTACAATTATCATTAACTTACCTCAGAGGCTTTAGGCTTTAACTGTCCATAGCAACTTAAAAATTTTCCTCAGCAGCTAGTTGTTTTTCTTCTCCCAAAAAACTGTGTCTATTTGAAAAGTTTCTGGATAGTTCAAAAATATAAAACCCACACATTTGCTCCTATTTGCATTTTTTCTCCATGTAATACCTTTATTTCTTAAAAAGGAAAATGTTTGCATTTCAAAATTTATTTCCATTATCTGAAAAAGAAAGTTTTTTTGCAATAGTTAATTAAAAAAAAAGGTTTGTTTTTCATGACATAAAGAAAGTTTCAGTAGAAATTAATGGCCTTTGATTTATTCTTGCTCAGTGTCAACAACAGGCTGCTAAATGTTATTAAGCTGTACAAATTAATTTCTCTCTGTTTCCACAGAAGTGCTTTAAGGAACAGTTGTGTTCACAGATAAATTGTCCACACCTGTCTTGACCAGTATGTCTCTTTTATTTAATAAGATTAACAATCTGTGCCTGTGGACACTGCCTCCTGGCATGTCAGAGCATTGTCTCTAGCAGTGCCAAGGTTTTACTGATTCTTTAGGTAATGGGATAGGGCTACTGCATTTGGGGTTTTTTAAAGAGTTGAGGTATGAATTTTTTTTCTATCCCATGTGCATAATTATCAAACAAAAGAGCTATTTTTATTGCAGTGAAACTAATTAGCAGTGGTAACCTTAAGGGTTTTGTAAAAGATGCATGTTGTGCAAGGAGCCTTATGCAGGATTTCTCTTATGTGGCTACACCTGTGAGCTAAACAGTAGTATTCCGAAAAATTGGAGTACAGCAATATTAAAAAAACTATCATTCAAGTATCAGTCAAAATCGAAGTTACTATCAGTAATGGCACATTCGTTTTTTTCATTTCCTTATCTAATTCTTTCTTTCTTTCTTTTATTTTTCAAACGATTTCACATAATGCATTGTCTCTGGAAATGAGACATTCACACCACCCAGAAAAGTATGCCTGGGTGCGAACAGTGCTGCTAGTTGTCTGGATTTATTTCAGTCTTGTGTAGCTGTTGCTGGAGTGTACGTGTTGCTGCTTCAGTTGTAGTGGTGATTAAATGTGGATTGTCCCGTTGGAGACAGTTGGCTTCCTTTTCTGTATTTCAGAGAAAAGGTAATTAAAATGCTCTATTTTATTTTCAGACAATGCTAATGAGGAAGAGTTGGAAAAGATCAAGTAAGGTAACTTTTAGCATGTGGTCTTCTGGCTTTTTTTTTTTTTTTTTTTTTAAGAACTATGATGTTTTACCAAACATGCCATCTAGGACTGGAAACTCCTGGCACAGGATTTATTCTTCTTCAAATTGTGTTTTAATGACATTGCTTGTGTTTCATCAAATCAAAATCATGAAACAGTTGAGCTTTTAATGTAATCATTAAACCTCTCAACTTTGTTATAGCATTATAGCCTATCTTGAAGTCATCTAGTAACTTCATATAAGTGGCAAACACGTCCTGATTCTTCTTCTAAAACCTTTAATTTCTCATGTATAAACAATTTCCTTAAAGCTTACTTGTTAACAAAGAATTCATGCCAAAGAGTAACTTTAATTTTCCTATTACTTACTACTCTTATTGGTTAAGAGTTTTTGTGTGTGGAAGTTTTCGGAGTGATGCTTCTCAAAGAGAAATTTCCCTGATTGCTGGACATGCACAGATGGCAATCACAGCCAGGCTTTCAAAGAGCAGAGTGCCTAAGAAATCATTCTCGATCTCTGCTTTATATAGCTCTTTAGATGCCTCTTCAGGCAAATTCAGTATCTGGCTTTTCTCCTCTTAGGAGTTGTGTGAGTGATAAAAAAGGAGCAGTGTATGCTTTTTTTCACTAGGGAAAGACTGGGAGTTTTATGGTAGTAGAATACAATTAATTTTTACCTTCTTCCTGTATGTGTCTCCAAAAAGATAAAGAAAATATGTATAGTTTCTTAGCAGTTTTCTGGCCACTCTCAGCTAATGCTGCCATGCTGATTTTGAGTTTTAAGCCTTCTTATTATTTGCATAATTAAAAATAACATTAGAATTTCTCAAAGTCTTGAGCTGGTTTGGTAGATCTGGGTTTTTTTTGAGATATTATAATGTAAAGGTGTTAAAATGAGAAAAATGAAATAGCCATGTGGAGTGATTTCACTTATTTGGTAAAGCTGTTTACTTTTCTAGCATATTGACGCACAAATTTAAATAAAAGTTTATTAATAAAGTGTTGTATATAGTGCTTGCTGACAAATATTTGCACTTTTTTTTAACCTTTAAAAAACAAGAGCAGGGTTCATAATTTTTTGGGTTATGCATGGGGTTTTCACACAGTTTGCTTCTGTGATACAGGACAATACTCAATCTCTGTTGCCTTTTTGAAATCTGTGAAGCAAAGATACTTGGTGAAGTGATGATGTGTAGTATTTTGATTCTCATAGCGTTTGTCTAACTTTTCCTGAAATGTCTAAGATACTCAAAGTTCTGAAGAGTTAATGGAGAGCTGTGAGGATGGTGAAGGACACAGCTGTTTTGCATCATGCAAGTGATTTGTTAACTCCTGATGTGCTTTTGTAAAACTAGTTTAAGAACTTTCCCATACTTCAAATTTCAAGTTGACACAACTGTGAGCTTTGATAATCCTGAATGAATGGCACAACATGATAGTTGGGAATTCTTCAGAGCTGTTCAAGTGAATTATTTATCCATGTTCTCCTTTGTTACATTCATTTGATAACATTTCACTAGTTGCCATTTTTGCAAAGGGGCGTGTCAAAAGATTTGACAAATAGCAAATGTATGAATTTAAATATTGCATTTTTCTACATTTATCTCAGCTGAAGTAATAATTTTACCTAGAGATGTAATGCATATACAAATCTTACATGCACTGGTGTGTGTGTGTGATTTATATACAGAAGTATCTCAGTTAAACCACAGCAGCTCACTTGCCTTGTGGGGCTATTCCAGAGTTCCAAATCTTTGGTCTGCTCTCAGGAAAACAAATGAAAAAATCTTTTATTTACAAAGAATTCCTTCAAAAAATTGCTGTTCTCTGGAGTGCAGGATGATCAATATTAAATAAGACATCATTTTCAGATTTAAAAAGATGTCTAGAAATGGATGCTTAATGCTGTTAGATAATAGAGAAAGTAACCTAATTGAGATCCTTCTTCTTCAGGAAGTGTTTGTCTTACACTCCTGAGAGCTGAGAAAAAACAGAATATTAAAATTTTTTTAGATGTATCATTATAAAATTTCCTAAGCCTACTTTTTTAGCTCTCTAGAGTCTTTAAAATGGCACTTCTAGTAAATTAATTTGGTTTTACGGATTATGACAGTATATTTTACTTTTTAAAATTCATGTACTTGAAGCCTAGCTTTTCTGTAACATACGTAGCTTGAAGTTAAGATACAGCAGTGCAGACCACTGTGGCATGGCTTATGTTTGTAAACTGCATTGCTTGCACATAGTTCTTTGGGCTTGTGTAGCAGTTGTGAAAAGAACGGTAACTAATCTTCTCTACTACTCTATACTGTCTTCTCTACTCTATACATGATGGTATTCACGTACTTGCAAATAATTACTTTGGCCAAATTCTGAGTCTCTACTTCAAAAGCTGCTCCCCCATGCACCCTAAAAATGAAGTTAAGGGCTCATGAAAAACCCAGGTGAATGCAGCTGTGCATTTTATCTATTTTGTGTGTAAACCAGTGTTTTCAAACACACTAGTGTTGTAAACATGTTAGTAGCTTTTTCCTTCTGTTGTTTGGTTTTTGTGGGGTTTTTGTTTTGTTTTGTTTTACTTTTCCCTGTTGTGTTTGCTTTATTCCAGACGTAATCTTGATCAAAAGTCAGAGGGAATACGAATCTTTCACTGAATCTAGCAAAAATGAAATTCAAACAATTTTGAAGTCAGAGCACTTGTATGTTCTGTGAAAAGCAAAGTCAAACTTCCTTCCTTCAGCGAAAGGAGACTCCTGGTGGGCTATTTAAAAAAAAACAAAGCTGTTTATTTAAAAAAAAAAAACCTTCTGCTGGGAACTTACAATTTGCATTCCGTTTCAAATTGATTGTTTTCTTTCACCTGCCACAAGCTTGATGTTGCATTAAAGCAAACTGGTGGCCAATAACTACGACTTTACAGGTGGGCTGTTTGCTGCATGATCTTGGAGAGGGAGCAGCCCCATTTCTACCTCTATGTCTGTTCGAAGATTCATTACACCTCAAGTAAAGGTGGAAGTGAATTATTCAATGTTTCATGCACTTTTTTGTGATCCAGGTGTTCGCTCAATAACCTCCATGTGCCCATGCCTCAGTTCCTGTGGTTTAGAGTTCAGTTTGTTGGGTATTCTGTGGGTTAGCTGACAAGTGCTACAGGAAAAAGACAGTGCTTGCAGGATCTGAAAAATCAGTCATTCATTTAAACCAAATACAGGATTTTTTAGCTTTGTTTTTCTTTTTAAAAAGCTATTGGAAAAATTTTGACCTCTGCAAAATGGCTTTCCTGTCACTGTATGGATCTGACCTGTTCTGCTTGTGTGGTTCTCCATGTCCACTGCAGTTTTCCCTTAGGGCAGATTTTCCTTTTTGCATTAATTCTTCTCCTGAAGATGGAGACTTTCCTGATGGCTCTCCTTCTTTGGGTTGAAGGAAACAAACTTCCTCCTTCTCTCTTGCTTTCTAAACTGTCTGGATAACAGATCTAATTTGGTAAAACAGTTGTTGCAGTCTAGGTATAAAAGGAGCACAGAAAAGCCGAAGCTTGCAAGAGAGGTAATTTATTACTAATAGCCAACACTGCTTCTGACAGTGAGATGAATAGTGCTAATTGGTGAAGTGATTTCCATTACAGAATCCTTGAGGTGAAAGCTTTCTGTGTGATGAGAAGTAAAGCATTGCTATTTCCAGCACAAGCCAGTACAAACGAATTGGGAAGAGTTGTTTTCTCCTTTTTCCTCTAGTTATGAAAACAAGAAAAAATCAATTCTGACTTCTTACTTACTAATTCTCTGCAGCACAGAGGCTTAATCAATAGCTGAGGAAAGGGTATGGGAAGGGAGCCTATTAAAATGTTGGCAGCATAAAATCGAGTTAAAAATGCACGTATTGCTCTCTTTCTCCTTGTCATTTTTGTAGTGTTCAGTGCAGTGCTGTCAAAAATAATAGTAAAAAAAAGCTTACAATTTTCTTAACCATTATTAAGCCTAAAGCTGATGACAGAGGAAAGAAGAGACTGTTTAAATGCACTGTTTTTTCTTGTGTACACAAATGATGTTCTCTTTAATGAAGTACTTCCTCCTTATTCTTCTCTTAGCTTCTAATGATGAAATTTCATTATTTTTTCCATGCCTTTACATATGCCAACATATTTAAAAGATAAAGTCTTACTGCGTCTAGCACTTTTTAATGTGAAGTAGCATTTAACTTTAAAATCAAAAGCATAAATACTAAACTTGAGGTAATGAAGCTGTATTTATAATTCAGCACTGATTTATATGTATATATAACATACATATAGACATTGGTATTTTCCAGTCAAAATCAAAACTTTCCCTTGATTATAGCTGGAAATGGGAAGAGCTCGCAATCTTTTTTTTTTTTTTTTTAAAGGTGCTTTTGTTGCAAAATGTCAGGTATTTTATGGTTGTTGCCTCCTTCTAGTAAGGATTGTCTTTGCAGATGGTGCTCCCCCGAAAGAGTTAATGCTACAGTTTTTAGATAAACACAGCTTGTATTTTTTTTAGACTTGTCAAGTAATTCTACCTGCATTTGACAATTAAATGTTTGCATTAACTTAAGCAGAAGCCTTTCTTTGGACGCTCTCTCTCAAAGAGCATTTTATTTTATTTAGAGCAGGCAGACTTTACTGTAAAAAATCTGAAGATACCAGTAGATATTTTATGAAAAATCACCTGTTCCCTCTGTTGCTGTACAATTTGCTGTATGATTACAGGAGGTTAATTCAGAAAAGGGTGAGGGATAGTGGATTCAGGTGGTGCTATTTGCTTACAGGGTAATCCACACAGAGCTTGCTTTGAAAGTTTTATCCTCACTGTGCTGAGTAGGAGAGATGAGGCAAAAAAATATGAGACAGGGAACTTGGGAAGATAACAGGAATGTCTCTGGAAGACAAGGCTGATGGCAAGGCAGGTATTGTCGGTGGACAGGCCGAACCTCACTTCCCAGGATTTCAGGTGTCTGGGATATTTAAAAATCTACCTGTGTGCAGGATAGGTGCAAAAAAGACAGAAAATAGGAAAAACAGCCTGAAAAGTTGTCTTCCTACCCTAAAGTGGGAACAATGACAGCTTAACTGTGTTTGACAGGTGTTTGTTTAATCTGTCCTTAAAAATCTGCAGTGATGGATATTCTACAACCTCCCTAGAGAGTCGGTTCCAGTGCTTAACTATCATTTCCATTAAAGGCTGTTTTTTTCCCTGGTGTCTAACAGTATCTCCCATAGTGCAAATTAAGCTCATCTCTTCCCACAAACACAGATGGATATGTTTTGTCACAGTGATTTGGGCACAGTTTATATACACATTTTAGAATGAGTCTGAAAAAAATAATCCTTTGAAATATATATGTGTGTGTATATATGTACTTAATGCAGAGGGAAGTTTTGGGGTGCTCAAATACTAACAATTAGGAGTGTGTAAGAGGAAACAGAAGAGTGGTATTTGTAATGAAGTTTTACTGTGAGCAGAAAATAGGTCAGAATGAATAGTGAGAAGACGGGATAAATTAACAAGTCTGGTGGGTTGACCCCAGCCAGCACAAAGCCTTGATGCTGTGCAGGCACTGATCAGCAATAGCCAAAATGTTGCTGTGTTATCAACACTGGTTTAGCCACAAATGCAAAGCACAGCACTGTATGGGCTGCTGTGAGGAAAGTGACCTCCATCCCAGCCAGACCCAGTACAAGGCCAGGTGAAGCTATGAGGTCAGACTGCTTTGCTAACAACCATTGCTGTATGTTCACTCACTGATAGTGTAGAGCATGGAGGAAGCCTCTTTATAAGGACAGGGACTGCAATAGCAATTGCAGATACTTTATATGTCTCCCTGCTGCTGCTTTAACACAGAGGGACTTTACACAATGTGGATTCACTGGCTGTTCCCAGAAAAAAGAAATGTGACAGATAAATGTATTTTGCTTTCATCTGAGAACCTGCATAAGCTTCATTGTGCTTGTAGTCCTGTAGGACAACAAAGTACACTAAGATAAGAGCACTGAGATCTGATACCTGCTCAGGTGCAGCACCTGAGTCTTCTTTTCCTAAGCTTTCAGGATGGAAGACATTTGGAAATTAACATTGGTTTGTTCAATTGTCAACATATCTTCTCTTTGTGCTTGCTTACTTTACAAGACTGGAGTATGGGAGTGACCAAGCTGTCTCAGTATTAATTTCATCTTCCACACTGAAGATTAGAAAGTGTTGGTGTAATTTTTGCCTCATGAGCAACAATTGTCCTCCCTGGTTGTGAACTTGGGTGGGAACCCTGGTATCTCCTGTGTTCACTAGACGGGGTACTGATGAGTTAGTGGTCCTATAGATACTTATAGGGAGGACAGGTAACCAAAAGCCATAATACTGGCTGACCAGGTAGTTTATATTCCTTGGTTTTGTTCAGAGTTCTGATGAAATTGGCATGTTCTCACATAGAGGTTTGATTTTCTCTGAACAGCATTTCCTGATGGTAAGTTGTTTATCCTGAAAATTTTTTATTGGCTCAGCTAGAGGGTGAGTGAGGTGCTATCCCATATAAATAGTTTATTTCAACAAATCCTACACTCATGGAGATCTAACTAATATACTCCCTGCCTCAATTCACAATTTGTATATGAAGAAATAAGATTAGCTCATGCTTTCCTGTGTAACCATAACTATTTAAGCAAAGGTATTTGAATAGACAGTACCTTTTAGCCAAAGCATACTGAGAGAGAACTCTGTCAGAAATGTTCATTTCACTGAAAATTATTTTCATCTTAACAAGGGTCTACTGTTGCCCTTTTCACCTCTGTGGGAGAATTGCCATTAAATTGAGTTCAAACATGATCAGACTCCATGTTAAACTTGCTACATTAATGACACATTAAGAAAACACCAGAAAAACCTTTTGACTGCTTTAATTTAAGGACAAACAGAGGAGCAAGTGGTTTGGCATAATTAGCCAAACATAGTAGGGGAAAAGGTATTTAATAATTATCTGCTATGCCCTATCAAGTCAGAATATTCCAGTAAAATCTAGAGGAAAAGATAAGATGTCACCTTCTCTTCTTTTATACCTTCTCCTCTGTTTCATATTATCAATGATAAGTTTAGAACTGGGAATACTAGAATGCACTGAAATGTAATAATACTCTTAATTTATACGATTAATACGTGATGAGCTGTTTCAGTGTGACTTTGATCAATTGGAACCAAAGGTCCATTCTTCCCAGAAATGAAGATAAATTAGTCTGGGTTGCAACAGGTTATGTATAAACTAAGAGTAAAAATATGTTATCATCCCAAAGTCATAACTGAGAAGCTACTTGTGATTGGTGATAAAAGAGTGTATTTACTGCCTAAAGCAAGTGAAGGAAGTGATTTTTAATTTGCATTTAGATAACTATTTTTTCTTTCATTCAGCTTTAGAAATTTTTCCATATACTTTTAAAAGGAAAAATACAATTCCTGAACATTTTAAACAAAAATGAATTTCAAACTGTAAGGCTTTCAGCTCCTAACTGCTCACTGTTTTTTAAATTTATTTTAGAAGCCTTTCTAAAAATATGTGCATTCCAGTTGAACAAATTAAAGTGACAAAAGCTATGGCCTTGTTAACTGGTGCTTTTATGCCCAACTCAAAATATTTAGTTTATGTGACTCCTGATTTTCCTTTTCCTAATATCAAAAGCCTTATGAAGCATTTTTTTCTGTTTTAAAATGGAAGCAACTGCTTTTCCACTGGAATGAAATGCGTCTTGAGTGGAGAATAAAATCAGTAATAGCAAATCACAGTCTAAGGATTGCAAAGACAAGCAGAAGCATAGAGTTGTATGATATTTCTTAATTGAAGGAATTTGCAATCAGTTCAGTCTTTCAACCAGAATCTTTCAAGCAAAACTCTGTGGAATTTCAGAATAGAAGGTAGAATTATTGGGTTTGGGTTTTTAAGAAGAATCTTTTAAGATTGAGAAAATATTTGCTTTTGTAAGCCATGAGGTTCTAGATGTCAGTTTATCAGCTGTAAATGGTGCTTGATGGAAAGCTACTAAATAATGGAACAGAAATAAAAAATGTCAGAATGGATACACTTGTCTGTTAGACATCTGGTTATAAGAATTATGCAAATATTTGGTGAGGCTTATATTTGCATTGCTTGTATGTGAGTGGTAACAGCTGATATGGTTAACAATCAAAACAGCAGAATAGCATTTTAGTGTGGGGTTTCTGCCCACAATTCTGAAAGCACAGGGAGTTTCTGTCAAGTCTCAGTGGCCACTGTCCTTCTGTGTGTCACATTCACGTCAGTGTTAGGACCATGGTGGCACTGGTCATCCTGGGCAATAACAGGATCATCAGGAGACCCATTGACTTTCACATATTGCAACCACAGTTTCCAAGAGGGGTTGCTGGGAGGAAGACAAGGGTGAGGGTTAGGATTGTACTGACTCAGCCTCGCTGACATCTGCCAGCACACCATTGTCTTGTATAAATATTTCCACCCTTTTCCAGAAAATGCAAGTCATAATGAGTGCTTAATAGAGTCACAGCCTTCACTGTATTACACCTGAGCTGGCTCCAGCAAGTGCACTTAAGTAGAATGCACAATTGCTGGATTTAGCAAACCACAAAAATGTGTGAAATGCTACAAAAGTATCAGCTCTTATTACAAATATTGTAGTGTCACCACAAGATTGCTACTACAGTGACAATATCTGGTTGTTAGAGCAAACATCCTAAACCAGATTTAACGTGGCAGTCATATTGAAAACAGTATAGGGCAGTGTAAATTCCTCAACTACAGAAATTTAGATTAGCTTTACCTAGAATTAAAATATCCTAAAATGTAAAATACACTTGATAATGACTTAAGGTAAATGTTCTTTCATATTGCAGTAACTATCATTAGTAGTCCATTTATAAAACTTGCTTAGTCACAACGAGGAAGTATTAAGAAAGGATCATCATCATCCCATTGAAGGCATTTTTGTAGCTCGGTGTCAGTTAGATGTGGCCTGAGACCTTGACCAAATTGTGGCATTATATAGACAGTATGGCCAGTTTCTGACGGAATATTATGACATATATAACTTTCCACCTGTTCCCAGAGAAATTAAAAGCTGTGCGGTTTCTTCATATTTTTGTCTGTTTGTGGCAGAAGAGTGAAGCCAGAATGCAAAATGCATTACCTGGTTTCTGAGAGAAATAAGTTATCTAAGAATTAGTCTGGAGAAATATTCCTTCATAGGAGAAACTTGGAAAGATCTGTGCTCATTTCTTTATTTTACTCTCCCAGTTTCCCTTCTGGCTTTGTAACTAACTCACTGTGGGCTGGATTACAGAAAGTTGCTTAGATACCTAGAAGTGTCCCTAGAAATGAAGTACCTGTCTTGCACCGTGAAATTAACTTCATAAGGGAAGAACTCTAAAATGTGAAATCAGTCTTATTTTCCCATTTTTTTCATCTATTAGCTTTTTGTCAAATTTGACTTGAAATCTAAACATTCACATTTATTTATTTTACTTCCTACAAGAAAGACTATATGAAATTAGAGATTATGTCAGTATCTGTAATTTCTGAGGATAAGGATGACTTTGGCTAGAAGGAAGGTGTGTTTCAGAGGTCTGTTCAGACGCTGTTCAATCTCACTTGGAAACAAGAAAAATACCAGTTGGAAGTTATTCTTGCTGGAGAAGACCACATAGCCTGTGCCTTTCACGTCCAGGAAATCTCAATAGCTTTAGATCCAGCTAGCTGTACCCTGACTCTTTCAGTATGTCTCCCTTTTGCTGTTCCGTGGATCTGTCACCAATATAGACAGGGAGAAAAGAGCACCGCTGTGGTCCAAATTCCCTACCTTGAGGAAGAAACAGCCACAACCAGCCCACACCACTTTATTTTTAGCAGCTGGCTGCTTTACTTCCAGCGGGTTGAGAGATAGACTCTGCAGCTTCACTATTGGTCAACATGCCACTGGGCTCTGCAAGGCGCTTTGCGAGTTGCAGACTGTGAGATCTGGCTCTGTCCCAAAAGGGCTTTCCCCAGCAAAACGTTCTTGTTCTCAGGGTTTCTGCCTGACTCTTGTGAACTCCTGTCTGACCCATCTGTCATTTTACGCTCTCTGCGTGGTCATTTAGATGTTGCTTTGCCACCTTGCATGTAAATTACCCGTGTTGATGAAACTCCCTACCGCTCATAAAAAATCAGTGTGTTTTATATGGTGGCAGCTGCTCTAATGCAGCAAATGATTTTAAGAGCCATTAAAAATACGGAATTTAGATCAAGTATACTCTCTAAATGATTCACCGTCTCATTTGTGATTAGTGAAGTAGAGAGCTATGCAGTTATGCTTAAGCTTTACTTTTTAAAAGAGTTGTAAATGCAAACTCATGCTTATTTTCCATGATAGAATTCTGGAAATCATTTGTATTCCCACTCAACTCTTAAAAAAACCCCAACAACTGTGTATTCTTTGCCAAAATAAGTCTCAACTAACCACCATGTGTGGAGGGTTGCTGAGCCCATAAAGCCTTTGTCGCTCACACTACACTGCACAATAAAGAAAATGCATGTATTTGATATATGTACAGCTGGGTATACATGCAGACTTGCTTTTTTTGATTCCTAGAAAGAATAATTTGTGAGTTTAAACATTGTTTAGGTATCTAGTATTCGGATTTTAGATAAGGTAACCTTGAATGAATACAAGAATGAAAAGGAGAGCCTTTGGCAGCCTTGCTCCTCAGATGCACCTGAGACATGTTTGCCTACCTGAGGCATGCAAAGGTGATTTCCCAGTTCTGGAGCCACCTGGAAGTACCTTGTACCCGCTATAGCTCAGAGCAAGCTGGAGCTGATCTTAAGTTACTCAAATCTATAAACACCGGCTCTCCTGCCCCAGTGGAGTTCACTGATGAATGCTGTGGCAATCTGGTTTGTGTGGGTGCGTGTGAATTTTCTTTTAACCCCCAAAGTCAGCGGCTGAGGGTTCAGAGTCCACAAATTTCCGCACGGTTCCAGTCAGAGGTTCTGCAACATGTCGTTTTGAAACTCTTAAACTAATGTGTTGGTATTTAATTCAGTTTTCCTTGCTATTTCTGAGAATACCACATCATTTTAGAGGCTCAGATAGTTTTCGTGCACAGGAGTTTATTGACATATTTTTCTTTGGTCCATGCTTCTCATGGTGTGTTTATATTATTTTAATGGAAGTTTCATTTTCTTGCTGTTTTTTATGTTTATTTTAGTGGTTGTTCAAGTTCACTCAATCATATGCTACTAATACAAGAGACTTCATAACATTTATTTGTAATGTTGTTAGTTCTATCTGCAGAGGCAGAAGTGAAGCAGGAAAAAAAGCTTATTTATTTTTGTTCTGAACATTTCCTTAAGTAGCATTTGTTCTGCTTGCTTCTGCAAAAACAGATACTACCTGTGTATTTGTCACTGTTGTGTTTCTGTCCAAGTAATTCTTTGTAATATAGTTTACATATATACGGTCAAGTCACTTCAAAATGGCTTAAGATGGTTGTTTTACATTCATGGTTATATAAAATTGAACGTTAAAATGCAGGGGAAATGTTTGGTATTGTTTTAACTAAATCTATGTTTTTATTTTCCTAAAGTTTCAGACCCAGAGCTTACGTCTCTCAGACCTGCACCGAAAATCTCAGCTATGGAGAGGGATAGTTAGCGTTACCTTAATAGAAGGTCGTGAACTTAAGGCTATGGATGCAAATGGACTAAGTGATCCTTATGTGAAGTTCCGGTTGGGGCATCAGAAGTACAAGAGCAAGGTAATTTTAGCTGTGACCTAAAATGCGCATTGGCTGTGTTTAAAATGTTTTGTTCCTGTTTGTGTTTTTTTGGCTTGCATGACTATTTAAATAGCGATAGAGACTTGTTGTTGTATTAATGAGCTGTCAGAGCACCTGGAGCTTTGTTTAGATGTTTCTTTTTATTTCATTATAAACAAAAATAATACTAGATGGGGGAAAACGTAGCACTGAAAAATTGGGGTGGCAGGGAGGCATACCTGATTTTCCATACAGGGTGTGTTGGCTTTTATTTCCTGTTCGGGTCATTCATGGCAGGGGAGAGATGTGGAGTGATTCTGACAAGTGGGTACCACCTTTGTGCCTTTCTGGCTTGATCCTTTGCATGGTCTTATCCTCAAACTATGTCATGCTTATAATCTCACTTTCCTCATTGTGTCCTTACAACAAGTTTCATTAAAGTTTTGTATATGTATGAGCTTAACAGGCAGAGACGATTGATCAGGGAGAAAATGATGGTGGAGACTTGCTTGGCTTTCTTGCTATTATTTTTTATTTCCCTATTTGATCTCTATTGGTTTGAAAATTGCTGTTTATGGCAGATGCTGGGACCGCTAATGACACACATGACCTTCTTTTCTCAATGGCCGTGACAGCCCGTGTGTTTTTCACAGCCAGATGAAGGGCAAAGTAAGGAAGAGGCCAGGAGCATTTAGGTGCCAGATTTGCAGACCTGTAAGCCTACCTCAGGGCCTCTTAATCTGAAATTAGAAGAAATCAAATTTCATGCTTTTGTGACTTAAAAATTTTCGTAGCATTTCTGCGTTTTAATCCTCTGATTTTTCCATATTTTCAAGCCAGTGGAACTGGTGGATGTAGAAAGTAGTGATTGCATCATAGGGAGGGTACTAGGCAGTTTCCATTCTTGCTCAGGGCAGGTGTGACTACTGTGACTACTGCTTTTGCATTGTGATAGAAAAATGTGCAAGCTTTCTGTTCTGCAGAGTGTGGTCAGAAGTACATGAACTGAAGTCCACTGAAGTTACTTCTTTTGTCAGAAGTAACTGGACTGAAAATGATTGAGGAAGCAACTTTCATCCTTGCAAAGGAAAGGAAGTAAAATACAGTTTTGAAAAATAAAAGAGTATTATTCCATAAAAAGTAAACCATAGTATCATCTTTCTCCCAGTATTACTGTAGCTGGGGAAAGAGGACATGATAAAATTGTTTCTGTTTAAATACTTATGGTCACCATCTACTTGTCATTGCAGGTGCTTTGTTTTACTTTAGGCTCAGACACATAACTTTGCAGCTAACTGCCACTCAAGAGAGGGCATAATTATTCTACAGAAAGATGGATCCATTCCCAGGGAAAATCCTTTGTTCAGGAGGCTTTTGAAAGTGACAGGTTGCAGGATTTTGGAGGTTGCTGTTGTGTCAGAGAGGCATGAGAGAACTGGCCGGTTCTCTAATCACTGTTTTTTAATTCTCACTGCTTAAGATACATATACTGCAAATAGAAAAAACTTCCTGAACAGACTCTAAAGATCAAATTTACAATTCAAGATAGTGTATGCCTGCACAATGCAGCATGACTTTCTTTTTTCTCTCCTTTCAGATTGTGCCAAAAACTCTGAATCCTCAGTGGAGGGAGCAGTTTGACTTTCATCTCTATGAAGAACGAGGTGGAATTATTGATATTACCGTGTGGGACAAAGATGCTGGCAAAAAAGATGATTTTATTGGCAGGTTTGTGCAATTACAGCCTTCTTGTTCCCTGGGGATGAGAGCAGATGATTAAAATGAGCCTTGCCGTTGAAACTATTTTTTATGACCATTTGTTCTTGCCTTTTTTTTTTTAAAGGTGGAGGAGGATTTTTTACAAAGTATCAGTTTGCTGCATTGATGTAATGCTTTACTTTGATGGTGTAAAATAATTTTTGTGGACCAGTAGGTGGCAGCTTTTACCAATTGATAGACTTAGGTTCTCCAAAATAAAATCCTACGTTTAGAGCAATAATCAAGATGCAGGAGGTTCCATACGGCAACGTCTGGCTTGGAGGAGAAATAACTCTCATGAATTGTAATAAGCACATAAGACCAAAATTATGTACTTATTTTTTAATCTGTTTGGTAAACGAAATGAGAGTCTTGGACTACACATAGCTTTTGGGGCAAAGAAATAAGATCATTTGCCTAATTTGTTTGCAGGAAAAGAGAATCTTTGGGATCTGTCTTAGAGTTCAAGAAATGGTATAAATTTGTGTGGTTATGTTCCATTTTACTATGTAGGAAGAAGAAGGATGCTCATGTTCTTTAACAATGGCATTAACTGTTAGCTAATAGGGGAAAAAACTGTCTTGTGCTTATAGATACTGTACAAAGTTGGTGCTATTTTGAAAGCTCAGATATTTGTTTACATCATACCTTAATTGGTATCCATACATTCATAATAACAGTAATTATTATTAATCCTACATATTTTGATTGATTCTTAGAATATTGTTTGTGGGTGCTTTCACTAGGACATTGATACTATTAATTAGTAGAATTACTTTTTTGGTGGTTAAAATCAGGAATGTAAATCCCACAGACTGAGCAATGTACTTTTGATGTCAGTGTGGTTATGTTTCTACTAACCTTTTCCTCCTTCTCGTTCCGTTTAGGGTAATGGCTTTCTTTATCAAATTAGATCAGTCAGATAATATTCTGTGTTTATTTCCTACCATAAATTGTGGGAACTCAGAATACATACAGAGTCTGTGACAAGCAAACAGCTTTAATATCAGACAAAACCACTTCTAAAAAGTGTACACAGTAGCATTTTATTTTATATAATGAAACCCTATGGATGGAGTGATATGTTTATGTTTGAAGTTTACATTGTATTTTTTTCCCCTTGCTTGATTTCAGTCGGCACATATGGTAACAATAACTATTTTTCTGAAGTAACATAATAATTTAGTCCTATGACAATATGTGATATACCTTGGGAAATTATTCCTATTTTCTGCTTAATGTTAACCTTATGCAAAAGATGGTGAGATTCCGAGTTTTCATGTGTGGTTTTTCAGAACACTGTCATCAAAGCACTTATGTTGTTACTGTTACCAGTAATTATAAAGTCTTTTTAAGAGCATTGCATAAAATAAAAGATGCCATTTTTGCTCCAAGGCACTTGAAACCTAAATAAGAATGTGAGAGAGAAGTTAGGGAAGGAAAATGTGTAACTTCAAACATGTGAGCTGCTTAGGTAGCTTTTCAGATACCTAAAAAAGTCGCACATCTTAACCATGCATCTATTTCTTCTTAGTTACTGCATGCTATTATGCGAGTAACAAATGATTTCAACGTTTTATTTAGGCCCAAAAAATTTGATAGCATGAGAAATCTTCTCTCTAAGAAGAATGCTTGAGACCTTTAGCATTTTTCAGTGGGAGAACCTTGTTTTGTTTTGTTTTCTATCATTTTTCTAAATAGATGTAATTCTTACATACCAAAAAAGATGTTCCTTGGGCAAAGCTAATCTTCTGCAGTATATAACCGATTTTAACAAAATCAGTGGTATTTTTCCTAAAATCTTGCTGCTCTTGATTTTTGTGACATCTCTGCTGTCAATGTATGCGTAATCCCTCTTCAGTTTGTCCTTTCAGAGGCTCTCATTTCACCTTCTGTTGGTACCTTATCTCTGGATAATGCAACCTGCAAACAAATTCCTCTCCATGAAAATTTCCATGAAAAACTTTGTCATTTGTCAAGCTCAATCTGAATACAAAAATAAGTCTTAATTTTCCCCCTCCCTGGTACTCTTTTCCAGTCACTGTGGATAAAAATCACCGGCACCTGACAGCTCCACTTTACATTGACCTCTCTTCCCCAGTTTCTCCTTTCAAGGCTGCCTCTAAAAGCTGTAAATCTTTGGTACAGACACTACGGACTTGCTCTGTGTATGTGTGTATTATGCTAAATGTATATTAGTTTTGTAAAGCACGACCGAGTCATGCTCTATGACTAAGGCTCTGTGGCTTTCAAGGCACGTGTAGTACATTGAGTGTTTTGATTCAGGTTCCAGGAAAAGTGATAATGAGGCTGTGGGAGGGAAACAAAAGACTTCCTGGTAGTAGTTTAGCATTGCTCAGTGATGGAGAGTAATCCCTTTCATCTTATTGTGATCTTCCCACTTTTTTGAGTAATGCTCAAGCAGCAGATGCTTTATTATATAGGAATATTTTTGTTAAATGCAAATGAAAACAATTATTTCTTGAAGATGTTCTCCCTGGCCAAAGTATGGTTAGAGAGGAGACTGAGATTGAAGAGATCCTATTAATTGAGGGAAACAGCAGACCAAATTGAGAAAACAGCAGAAAAAGTTTGTTGAAGGAGCAGTTCTCACCTGTCATGCACAGTGTTGGTTTTTTTGTGTCCTCTGTTTTCATCTGCTTGCAGAGCACACTTTGAGGTCAGCAGAAGTTCCCATGCAAAATAGGTGTTATCAAGCTGCTTTGCCAGGGGATCTTTTTGAAGAGTACCATACCTAAAACTGGTTCAGCCTTTCCAAACTGAGCTGGCTGTCGGAGAGCAGGGTCGCCAGGTGGAAGGTTGAAGGGACAAACTCCAGGTCCCTCCTGGAAAACAGCATAGGAAGCCCCCTTGAGTTGAAGTATTCTTTCTGTGCTAAACTCTGTAACTTGCAAATTTTATTCCAAAGCAGAACATTGTAACTTCTCCTACAGTGATACTCTGTCCCAGCTACACTTTAGTGAAATAAAAGAAGTTGGAAATTGGGAACATAGACTTCTGTGGGCCCTGCGTGTATCATCATAGTCATTAGGCTGCAGCACGTTAAGGGCCAGGATGAAGCTGGGAATGTGACAAGGTGGCGATGGCATGCGTGCTCAGACTGAGAGGGCTTGGGCTTGCGATCCTTTTTTGAGGACAGAAAGATGAAGGAAAGATGTTCGAGAAGGCTGAAGACATGGAAGTGCAATTCTGGCTTTGGGGCGGCTTGACAGGAGGAGGATGGAATGGAAGGGATAGCTTGTAAGAGGGAGGAAGGTATTAAGAGGGTGAGAGTGACAGCGTGGCATCTTAATTCAGAGAAGGAGAAAAATACGTCTGTTACAGAACTAGAGTAAAGCTTGGTTTCATCTTGGTGCCCAGGCATGTTCAGCATGGTGATTCCTGAAATTAGATGCTGAATGATTGATTTCCATTCTTAACGTTGAGCATTACGTGTTTGTAAAATTCGTTTGAGTCTCAGTTGTGTGCATTCTCCATCACAGTTTAAAGGATGTAGCACCTTGTGAACCTCCATCTTAGAACACCCTAAAAAACCTAAATCCTAGAACCATTTCAATGTTTCTTTTGGGATTTCAAAAGCCTGGAAGAAGATCTCATACAAAAGCTTAGAGGAAAATATATTTCCAATCATACGCTGATTTGTATGAGGAAGCACTGGGCTTGACCAGAACTGAGATTCATCATGCAGGAGATTAAGTCCTGACATTCTTCTGAATACCATTTAAAGAAAAAAATATTCCAGGACCAAAGACATGAGGTCTAGAAGTTCTTTTTTTTTTGTAAAGCAACAGCAGCTAAAGCCACAAGGGCAGCCTTCTTCCATTCAAATAAGCATGTGGACTTGCATGAGCAGTATTAGTCATTGCTTCATCTGATAAGTAGAAATACATATGTATGTGTGTATATTGTTCAGTTTGAGTACATTTAATATTCACATGTTTTTGCTATGAGTAAATCATTTCTCTTCTGTATTGAGTCAATATAGTCCTGTGATTAAAAACATATACTGCAGTAAGTTTATGTAGGTAACATTAAGATCAAAATGAAGGTGAAATGATTTTAATCTTCATGTAATTATTTAACTTTCTTATCATCTGAGTTTTTGAAGGCGATCCTGTCACCTTTACGATAATCAGCTAATAAATCCTCATGATTGTTACACCTTTATGCATAGCAGTAATCTGAACAAATTGGCTGCTGACAGCTGCAATAAATTGCCAAGAATGAGTGCTGTCAGAGAACAAGTTGTTTCTGTGAACATACAGGATAAGTAAATCCCATGTCATGCAGTTTTATTCAGCTGAAGTTATTTGCAATCCAGTACGGCAGGATTTATAGCATTATTTATTGGTAGGAAAAATGCGTGTTTATCTTTAAAACGACATTGACTTTTACTCATATTTTGTGCCAGGAAATTACTGTTGACTTCATCTATATCTATTTTCATCAGTATTTAGAGATGCTAATATCTTTTTTCCCATTTTATGCAAATTAAGAACAAAAGGCCTTGTGTATAGTATATTCATTAAAGCTAGGTATTAATTTTTACCTGTAGAAAACAGGAACGTCCCATAATCTCTCTGAATATTGTCATGAAAATTCAGATCAATTTTGTGTGTGAATGTGTGTATGGGTACACACCATATAATGGATGTTATGAAATACAAAAGTTAAAATAGTGAAAATTAAGTATTTAGGTTTTCAACACCTAATCTGTTACGTCTTGTCTTGTCTGTTTACTTTTTTCATAGTAATGAAGTCATAGAGGGTTTTTTGGGTGCACATAAATACAAGCAATATGTAACCTATGCTACTGCATTATTAATCTGAAAGCACAGGGATACACTACTCAAAGTTGTAAACTGAAGTGGGATTTTTATATAAAATGTTTATGTCTTTTTCATTTTTATTTTTTTCCACTGAAATTTATGTAATTTCACTGTGGGAGACTGAACGTTATCAGAGAGAACCGAGTGGTGCTGTAAAGCTGTGTATGGGTACTCCAACATGCATATAAAGTTGAGTGAAGGACGCTAAATATGCTACTGCTAATGTTTCTTCCCAGATTTTTGCTAGAGATGTTGGGAAGACTTGAGATTTATATTAAAATACTGGCAATTTTCTTTTTTAAATATTGTTGCCCAAGAAAGAGGTTTTGAATAGTAGGTGTGAAAGTCTGTGTTAATGTTGAAATTGATGAATCTTGAAGTTTTCTTAATTTTGCAAAACTGTAAAGAGACAGAATGGGTTCCTCTGGAACTGTAAATAGTACTTTATTATGCTGGTCTTTCAAATATTTTTTTTCCTGTGGTGGTCTGAAAATTTCTGCATGTTGAAGTAACTTTGGAAGGATGTATTATTTTCAAAGTTTAAACATAATGGTCAATATACTATTGTAATTTGAGTTTTGAACTGTGTGCGCATGTGAATTACACAGCCATTCTGTGCAAACACAGACAAGCACACAACCAACAGACTGTGTGTATAATAGTTTGTTGATTATACATGATGACTAAAGTTAAGTTATTGCAGATGCATTTGTGTAAAATGAAGGTTTTTCCTGAAGCATTAAAATCTAAAAATGTTTCTGGCAGGCCTGCCCTTGACAAATCCTGAGATGCTGAGCCGTCTCCATTTCTGATTGTTGTCAAAGGGAGTTAGATATAAATACTGCATCTCAAAATTTGGCCTTCGGGTATTCCACACCCTATTTATTACTATCTCTGCACATTATAACTTCTGCTATTAATGCAGAGGCACTGCTGTTCTGCTAGAAAGCCAAAAAAGGTTCCGTTTTGGCTCACAAATCTTCAGTAACTTTCTCTTACCAGATATTTTATTTACAACTCTTACTGACAGTTGTTATTGTCACGTACTGTTGCAAAATTGATCATATTCCCCAATGTATTCTGAAATACAGAATGCTGCACACAAGGTGGATTATGTTTATGGATCCTTCTTCTGACCCTCTGTCTCCCGCATATGGAAATGTACTCCACTACATGAAGTAAGAGAGGCAAAAATAAGAGGAAGGGAGAAGGAAAAGTGGAATGGCTGCCTAGATATGAGGAGCATGACAGTAAGTGTAAAAAGTAGTTAGGGGTGTAGATAGGGGTTTGTGAGGATTTCTAGAAGGCACAGATTGGAGCTGTGTGAAAGCTCTTGCAAAGTTGCTTGGACCAGATAGTGAGGGCAGAACCTTGGAGGAAGACATAATGTTCATCAAAGCAATAGACTGGTTTAACAGAGGAAAGTATTAATTTTGCTGCAAAGGCATTGCACTGGTGACAGCACTAACAGTGCATGTCTGCAGTGTAAGGCTGTGCCACAGGGACAACATAGGAAATATCACATTATAAAACCTCTGCAGGTACTTTTTTCTGTTTACACAATTTCAAAAAAATCCGTAGTTTTGTTGTGAAGAGTATGCTTAGGGAAATGTTAATCAGTCTTTTCAAAATCCATCAACAGGATTTTGTGGCATGGACTTTTCTTACATGGACATGTATTTCTTTTAGCAAGCAATAAACACTTGTCTGTATTCAGGTATTGCTCAGTGACAGGTGAGATTGTCCTGTATTTCATGCGGCTCTCATATTTCCATTACCAAGACTGACTTACCCCAAACTGCAGGGCTTTTTCCCACTGTCCACACGTTGCTGCATGGCACCTAACAGCACCGTTTCGCAGACCCTGCTGAGTTCTGCAGCGAGGCAGCGCGCTCCCAGCTTCCCGGGGATCCTCTCCAGCTTCCCGAGCTCACCAGCACACTCCCCATCAGTCAGTGCCCTACTTAGCTGAGTTCCAGTCTCCAGCTCCTTTGGGAGCTTTCCTGGTTTTCAGTCTATCACCTCTATCCACCACCTATCGCAAGCATCATGTGGCGTCTGTCATTTTCTTTCTTTCTCATTATCTTTATGCTTAAAAATGCCACACTCTGGTTCTTCCAAGAACTTCATGTTACTGCAGTCCTGTCTTTTTGAGCCATGTCATTTTCTGTCGGCGCTTTGCAGAATTTCCCTTCTCCATTTGTTTCTTGGTTGTACTGGAACATTGTACTCTGCTGATAAAGGATACGAAGTCTCATAAATTGTAGCAGTTCATGCCTCGCTGCTTCTGATGTGTGTCCAGCTCAGTTCTAATTGCAGAATTGCACAGTTTCCTCTCCTTGGCATCCTTTGGAGCAGCATAGACCTGGATCACAGTGGAGTTAAAAGGCTGTCTTCCTGAACAAGTCATGATGATAATTAAGTTGCCTGGGTTGTAGCCAAGTGGTGCTTTTCTGTCCCTATCACTTAGGATTGTGCCAATTCCTCTTTTATGCTTTATTTTGTCATGTGAGAAAATGATCTCGCTATCTGCTGTCTCTCCCTTGCCTGGCCACCTGGCTTTTAAGAGGCCTTCTATGTCATGTCGCTACTTTTGTAATTCATTCATTAGCAAGGATATTTCACCGGGGTGCCAACGCGGTCTTACATTCCAGGTTCTGTTAGAACTAGAGAGGGGAGGTGATTTTTACCTCTTAGACATGCTGATAATAAAATACTACATATAGTTCTGGCTTCCACACTTTAAAAAGGATGCAGGAGAATTTCACTGGATCAGAAAAGTTACAAAAAGTCATTTGAGGGCTGTAGGAGATGTGTTCCAAGGAAATGTATAGGGAACTGAAGGTGTTTAGCATATCAAAAGGAAGATCAAGAAGAGATATGATTATGGTATATGAGTACCTTCACTAGAAGAAAATACAGGGCACTAAAGGCTTTTTCAACCGAGTAAAGAAAGGCATAAAAAGAACCAAAGGCCAGATATATTCAAATTAAAAATAAATCAGAAATATATTTCTAACAGTTTGGGCAATTAACACACTGAACACAGTTTCAGAGAAGTGGTGAATTCCCCTTGAATCTTCAAATCTTCCTCCATGGGAGCAGTACTCTGTTTCTGCAGCGACTTATCTGTGATACTTTGGCACATGAACTTGAGGCACTTGTGTGGTTTTTCTCCCTTATGATCTCTCGGGGCCTGAAAATCCAGATCCACCCGGAGCCTGATAATGTTCGTGTGCAGAGCTGATTTGGAGGGACGTGCCTCTGTGCCTCTTCCTGAGGGGTCAGCCAGCCAGGAAATCGTTCCAGTGCCCCTGCCCACCACTTTTAATGCTGACACAGGTGTACGCTGAAGGGACCATGCAGCGTGGAGCAGCGGAGTCATGCAAACTATTCAAACTGCCCTAAAAACTAAAGTTCCCTCAAATGTGATTTACAGCCATGCTTGAAAATATGTCTGTGGAGTTAATGGCTATTTTTGCCATAATTCTTCAGGCTGACCTCTTCACAGGCGGAGAATTTTTTCTTTCAGCAGCAGCATGTAAATAATAATTCTGTAAGAAACTGAATTGTCAAAAATTACTATTATCTCCTGCTTTCAATGTGACAGCCACTGGTCATATGCAACTTATGGCCTTCTCAAAATGGCTGTAATTTTTCATGGTCCTCAATTTGAGAATGTAAGACAAAAATTTCTGCCACTGTGGTGCTCATTCTGCACCACTTTCTGGTAACATTCAAGTTCACCTTCATCCTCAAAGCATCTTTGTTCTCCATGGAAACAGTTGTAGGTGACAAATGTCTTTCAAGAGAACATCTTAACTGACGTAAAAGTCAGCATTGCTAAAGCTTTAAAGCTTAGAATACTTGTATATACTCTCAGTAAAATGTAAAGGGACATTGTCAACTTGAACTTTCCAAAGCTATTTATCTTTAGAATTATTTTGTTAATTTCAGTGCTTGTAAAGAAATGTAATCCAAAAAGGAGTTTTGCAGGTTTCCTACTGATGTCTGTAAAGGTTATTCTAGGGTAGGGTTAGTGCTTAGGTAACGCCTTAATAAAACCAGTCTTCCTTCACTGTTTTGGTCCCATGCACAGCTCTGGGGAGGGCAAAATAGATCTAACAAAAAAATAGTTTAATTTTCTTTGCAGCAAAATTTGGTGTGAGAGCAAAAAAGTCAATTTTTTTTCATGAAAAACTCAACTATTAATGGACAAAAATGCAATTTTTCTTATAGCGTCTGTAAATTGGAAAGCCTCATCTTTCAACTGAAGTGCATGTGCTGCCGAAGTGCTTGCCTCATGCTGAATGGTCCTCGAGCCTCGGCACCTTTGAGTTAGACACATGCGAGCTGCATCTCCTGCGAGGCCAGAGGAAGGGACCTGGCGCAGAATAAGAAATGTGCTTTCACCTGACAGTGTACACATGGAGATGCTCTTAACCTAGATTTCCATAAAGCGCAATGGTGACACTCCTTAATGGAATAACTGTAGTTTTTTATCAGATTATCTGAGGGCCCTTCAGAGGATATTTTTCCTGTAAAATGATTAAGGCTTTCACTGGAAAAAGCTTCTGGATCACTCCCTACCCTTTGTATGATTTTAGGAAAAAACAAGCTGGTAACGGGCTGTTCATGGAGATCTATCAAGCAGACAATAGAGATATATTTGTCAGGTAATCTGTTCTAGATGTGGTGCTATTAAGAATATTTTATAGCTGTAGGAAAGGTGCACGGGTAAAATCAAATTGTCAGTTGCTTCTTTTAAACTAAATAAAAAATAACATGGACTATTAATGTTGCAAAAGTGCTGTAACTTCAAGGATTGAAGAACTTGGAGCTTGTAGCTCTGATGTAAACCCTGTAATTTTACAGTCATTGCAGTTTTCTGATGCATGTAGGGGGGTTTTTGTTCCAGTGGGGGTAGCTTTTGTTGCCAATTTTTAGTGAGGAGTGGATTATTTCTGCATTACTTGTATCGTAATGACTTTCTGATTCTTTTACGGACTTTAAGAGAGCTTGGACTGCTGCTTTCAATGATTATTAGTTAAAGTTGCAATATTGTGGCAGACACATATTTTTGGGGGGTATCTGGTTTGAAATAAACTATCAAAGAGTATTTAACACCAGGGGCATCTCAACCTACTCCATCTTTGAAGGATTTTTTTACAATATGTGTTATCTTACGGAGGGCTTTATACTCCTCACTGTAGCCTAAATAAAAATCTGACAGCCTATGGACCTGTGCAAAACTTGTATTGACCATCAGCCTGCACTGACAGCAACAGCTTTAGTCTTTCCTTGCTGTTGTTAATTTCATTTCTCACTCCTTATCATTGCAGGAGTTCAAAATAAAAGGTAAACATTAAGCTCAGAATGCTATGTCAGTTAGAAATCTTTTCATTGTAAAATAATTGAACCTTGTTACTGTATGAGCTTTGCAGTAGTTTAATTTTGACAGCTGCACAACAGACAGTAAATGTTTAAAAAAAAATTAAAAGGAAATTTTCCTGTAGCAAATCTAATCTGCCTGTGATAGCACAGCGCCCGTTTTATGAGGCCGCATTTATTGTCATAATTGGCTATTTCCTGTCCTTAAATGCCTATTTATTCATGTCTGCCACCTTTTTCTCAGTTTATTGGCCCTGCGGTCATCACATTATCTTTCTCTTCAAAATCAATTGACATTTTATGAAAAGAGTTTGCTAGATGTTTTGTTTAGTGAGAGTGGCATATAGAACATGTGCTTGTCACATTAAATAATCTCTGTTAAAAGTAGAGTATTCAGTGGCTTAATGATATCTAGAATATATTAATTTACTTTATTTCAATATTGTTATTGTTTTTACTTAGAGTAATGAATTGGCAAAACATTACTGGGAGATGCTATAGGTAGAAGTATTCCAAACAGTGCTTTTTCACAGAAATTCCTGTGCAGTGCAGGCCAATATCACATTTGACATAGGTGTTGAATTCCTAGACATGCTCAGAGTTTTGCAGTCTAGGAAAGCTGAAACTTGTGAATTATACAAATTAAAATATTAATAGTTCTAGGCTGTGCACAGACTAATTGCTAACCCTAAGGTATTCTTGTTTTAATTAAAAGCTTATGGTCAGCTCTTTGTTAGCAGTGATACTGTTTTTCTTTCCGTGCTCTACCTTTTATTTTTAAAGGTGTTGCAAAGCCGTTTCGGCTGGCTGGCATGTATGGAGCCATTCTTCATTAGTTCAGTGTATGGTACAGCCAGGGTTATTCAGAAAGGGATCAAGCAGGGTGGATTGGCTTCAGCCACTCTGCGCAGTTATAAGCAGTCCCTGCTCATTACAACGTGAGACATCTTATTATATAGGGGGTTGTGGCATCAAATTTTATCCTGGATGCCTGCATGAAGCTTTGATCCTGAGCCACACGCAGCTTACCACAAGAGAGCTGAGCCTTTTGGGTGGTGCTCAAGTCGTGTTTTTCTATGCTCAGTCATGTTAACTCCATCTCAATTAAGTCCACACAGATTTTTTTTTTAAGAGAGGATTTTTACTGTTGTTAGGTGAATGGTATCAAAAATGTTCACATCAAAACTTACGTTTTGTGTTTATACAACAGGCATAATTAAAAAGTACAATTTGCATCCAAAACTGGATTTTTAAAATTCTCTTTGACTGCGTTTGAGTAAGGTGTAGTACGTAACCTTGTTTCTAGTGTCTTTACGTTCTTTTTAATATTTATTGTTTAACATGCATAACACATGGTAGCTTTAAAAAAAAAATAAATCAAGGAAGTAGCATGGGTTGAAGCTGCAGTGAAATCCTTCCAGAAACTGGGAAGGAGTTTCTACTGATGTGGTTTTTTGTCCAGCTGAATGCAAGTAAGCCTATGTGCTTGTTTGATGTGAAGAAAACCACATACTGATGGAAAATGTTTGTTTCTAGGTGCCAGATTGACCTGTCGACCCTGAGTAAAGAGCAAACCCACAAATTGGAGATGCCGCTGGAGGAGGGAGAGGGATGCCTGGTGTTGCTGGTCACTCTTACAGCCTCAGCTGCAGTCACTATCTCTGACCTCTCCATCAACTCCCTGGAGGACCAGAAGGAGCGAGAGGAGATACTGAAGAGATATGTATGGAGTTTTCTTTTGCCCTTTGTTTGCAAAATGTTTGCTTACATAAATAATAAGTATCAGGGGGGAAATTCTAAATATATCCCTTATATCCTTATCACACTCAGCCAATGTCAATCATTTAAACTCGTTACTCGTGTTATCATGGCTGGTACAGGTAACATCAAGGCTACAAATCTTTATACAGTAAGATATTTTTTACACAGTAATTCAGCTATTTGATATGATCATGTGACATAAAGAGTTAATTTTACTGCCTTGCAGATAATTTTTACCAAGCACGAAATAACTAAGGGGTCACTCAGTGACTGTACAGTTTCTAGGGAGTGTTTATGCCAAATGGTTTGAGGTGCCAATAGTTTTCGGCTTTTTTTTTGAGCATCTACTAAAGGGCAAGTAAACTTATTTTTTGTCTGCACATTAGAGGCTGGAGCAGTATTTTGTATCATCAAAATAATTGTTATAAACAATATCTCCATTTCAAAATATTCTGAAGCAAATTATTTTCATTTCCCAGCATCCTCACATTACACAGAATATGTGTAGTTTTATCAAAGCAACAGAGAGGGGAGCTCTTACTCCAGCATTTGCTAATACCTAAATCACTAAAAGTAACTGTCTCACTACACACAGAGAAAGGAAAAAAAAAAAAGAAAAGCTATTTCCACTTAAAATTACAAAGCTTTTATTGTACAATGCTGCCAGGTGTTTAGAAAGGCTTCTCTAGACACTCAGCCATTAAACCAAGCTCTGACTAACAAAGAGCCGCTTAATTTTTTTTTTTTCGATTTTAAAATATTCCTATTCCATGACTGACATCCTTTCAATAACGGAATTTAATAAAGATGTACCTTATCAGGCTGTGCAGATAACATGAAGTGCTAGTACTAATGCTGTACAATATTCTTCAAACAGATTAGCAGGATGTGCGCTTCAGCAAATTTATTCTGGCTATCTCCACTGAATCAGCTGTCTGCTAATGCTTGTACAACTCATACACCAATAGTGTTATCATAAACACAGTTTAATAGAGGTGACTTAGTGAGGCTAAACATAATATTCCTAAACCAACTGAGAGCTAAGGTATTGTGCGCCATCGTTGAAAAATAATTACAATTAAGAGAGTTATTGCACATTTTGGAATCCACCAAGACAGTCTGTGGTTGTTATGATAGATCTTTATAAATATAATAAATTTCTGATAGATACATTTTTGAGGTGACATACTTCTTGCTACCAAGTGCAACAATACCGTATTTCTGTGGATTATTGTGTGTGATGATATGGCAGTCAAGTGATACTGATGGTTTTGATAATTTAGTAGCAGTATAGAAACATGTTATGACTGTGTATTATTAATCAGTTTTCCTAAATTCTCAATTTTTTGTCCCCAGTGTAAAGCATAATTATGTGGTGTAAGACTGATCTATTTATTTCTGTTTCTTACATATTCATGGATAGGTGTCTTTTCTTATATTTACATTACTGTATGCATTTGAAAACATTTGTATTTTTTGGAAGATGTTCATATTGCAGAGGCATGAATTTCTCATCATGTGTTTTTGAAAATTGTAGCATTGATATACCTTTTTGATAAATTCTACTATTTTTATTAAAATGACCAGTGGACAGCAGAAGAATGAAATGACAAGGATTAGTGAAATTCAAATAGTTTATTTTTACTGATGTTTGATTTGTCTTTGCTATTCATATCTCTACTTCAGAACTGATAGAAAGAAAGAGTATGCAATTAGCAAGATGTACTGTTCCCCATTGAGTGGCTGTATTTTGGGGTTTATTTTTTGTCCTCTTAAAAAATCTAGCTTCCAGTTGAGAAATGTATTTTGCACCCTTTCTGCAGCCAAAAACAGTTAATGAGCTGACCTTGCCATCAGATCAAATAGCCTTTGAAAATGACTCTATTACTGTCATTTAACCATTTGTAGCTGAACATCAGAGCCTTACAAATTAAACAGGCATTACTGTTTGAACCATTATTTTACCACAATTGTCTGAAAAGATTAATTCCTTTTGGGGTGAGGAGGGGGGCGCATTAATGGGTACAGACCAAGAGAGATTGTGTGACCTTTTCAGAGCGGGTGTGCTGAACCCGCGGTCCCCCTTGTCACATTTTAAAAACCAGAGGAGCTAGTTTAGAGAAGAAGTTGTTAGCATTCCATTTTTATTATGACATTTCACAGTCATCCGATTTAATGTCCCTTGACCAGATTGTCCACCGTGAGACGATGGGCTTGAAATGTTATTTAGAGCATTGATAAAAGGTGAGCAGTTCTAAGATGACAGCGAGTCATAAGGCTGGTGGTGTGACATTAATTTTCTCCATAACAGAGATGGAATAAGACGTCATGGTGACAAGCTGTCAATCAGTACTGGCCCCTCAGTGTATCTCGATGCCATAGGATGGGGTATTGCTTCTCCCATAATAGAGCCGAACTGAGATGCTCTCCCTGACAGCTGCTGCAGCCATACAGAAAATATATTATACAGCCTTTCATTAAAAAAATAAAGAGGACTCATATCCAGAGCATTTCAATCTTTTCCCATCTATTGAGGGCTGAAAAGATTCACAGCAAATCATGGATTCCTCTGCTATGGAAATTTCAGGCTTCAGAAACCATGCGGGTTTTGAGGCCTTCAACAATAATCATAAATAAGAAGACAGAATATCATCTGATAAATCATTACTTAAAGTTATGTATTTAAAGTAATGTATTAAAGTCATTTGCTTCTCCAGAGTCTCTGCCGTGGCAGTGTATACATTTTCAGCAGTCTCTGCAGTCATGATGTGCAGTAAATGAATCTAAGCCAGCTGACTTGCTGGAACTAAAAGTTCAAAAATAATTATTCTGCGGGATGCTAACAAAGGTAGCAAAGTGAAATGCAGCACTGGTGCCTTTTTGCAGAATGAGCTTACCAAGACGAAATTTGGAAAAAGGGGATTGTATGGCATTGCAGGAAGGGGGGAGGTTGGCTTGGCTTTTGGTTTTTGCTTTGTTGTCTTTCTGCAGCTTGGTGTTTGTTTCGGTCATTGGGTAAAATGTGGAAACATTTTTGTAAATCCTTTCACTTTCATCATACTATTAGGGCAGAATTATCTCTGTTGTGGTACCAGTTCTGATAAGAAGCTTCCAAACCCTGATCATTATTGTAATAAACAAGGGATGGTGCCAACATGCTTTTGAATTATAACAGTGCTATCTGTAACACTGTCTCTGCCACCCTCAGCTTGTAAGCACATAAGCAGAGGGTTAAGTGTGTGCTGATTAAAGTTGGCCATCAGTATTTTTAAGCCATGTTTCTGATGATTAACATGTTAAAAATAATAAAAAATTATTAACCATTATCCTGTGATAACATGCATGCATATATTTGTATGTATGTAACATGTGGGGTACTACACTTAACTGGATTCCTCAGTTCAGTATACCAAGGTCAAACCTTCACTGTAAACATTAAATGGTCAGTTGAGTCTTGTGAAATTAATATCAGAGTGTGATTTAACTGTTAGAATTGTCTTATTAGTAAAAAGACAAGGATGCATATTATATGTCTAACATTTTAATGGATAGGTTATCTATGCATAAACATACTGTATTTTTAGCAAGCTGACATTTAATATTTCATTTAAGCAGCACCTGTGGTTTTCAGATCAGTGATGTTATTTATTCTGGTTTTCCATAACAGTCGATTTTGCCTTCATAATAAACTACAGAATTATTGACTTGGTGTTTTACCTGATGTTTGCATTTTCTAGAAATCTGGGCATTATCATAAGCAGTGGAAAAGGTTTCACCTGCACTACATTAAAATTTTAGAAAAGGCCACAGGCATTAAATGCATTAGTCCAGATTTTAAAGTACTTCAAAATAAAGGTACGTGCTAGTATTTATGAACAAGACTTGCAAAAACAACCAAAAATTAGGCCACATATATATATATGATTCAAAATAGATTTGAAAATTAATTTTAATTTCCTCTTTTGGAGTTCCTCCCTTAGGTCATCTAAAAACTGAATGATAACGCCCATTTTGTTATTAATTGATTGCAGATTCAAAGTTGCATTCGATGTTCTATCATTTGATATTCTGCAACTTTTAAATTATATTTACAGTTAGAGCTTGAGAATTTTAGCATATCACACCTAACTGGTGCAATACTCCCAGTTTGTTACTTTTAGTTATTTGAAAACAGTGCAGCAACAGAACATACTTTCCAAGCGGCTTTCTAAAACTGTTGGATGCATAAACACAAGTGTTAGTCTACTCTTTAATTTTTTCTTCCTCTTTTTAATAAATATAGATATTGCAGAAATTTATGTTAAAAAAAAAAGATTTATAGTAAGAGCTTTCTGCATGGAATGGGAACCATCTTTTAATTCATTTTTTTATCTTTTTTGCATGTGATTGTTATGAAAATTATTAAGTTGTTATAATCCTCTTTTGATTGTTTTTGCTAATGCTATTTGCAAGCTATATGCAAGCTTATATATGCATATATGCTATATGCAAGCTTGCATATAATGGTCAACTACAACAAAACCAATATTGGCCCGAAGTCACTGTTCAAAATATTGTTGGAGCCATCAAAGTGAACATGTGAACACAGATCTCACAGAAGTATTCAGGGAGAGAAGGTGTTTGTATTCATTTTGTTAATACACTGCTGTCATTTAAAATGTTGATGGACAGTTGTTCATGTACTATTAGGGAATTAATTCAGTAGAATCAGTGTTATATTTAATCATTCATATTCTAATTTTTCCTTTGCAATTTTTCATTGGTAGGTTAAAGCTGCAAAATACTGAAAGAAACGCTGACAACTGTACATTCTTCAGAAAATAATATTTAAAAGTATGAGTACATTAGACAGAATTACACTAACTTGTATCTGGGCTAGGGAGGAGACTATTAGTATAGCTTTTGGTTTGTCTTTTTTGCAATATAGAATTATTTTTCTTTTTATTATTTTTTAGAGTCCAATGACGATGTTCCATAACATGAAGGATGTGGGATTTCTTCAAGTGAAGGTCATCAGGGCAGAAGCATTGATGGCAGCTGATGTCACAGGCAAGGATTCATTTAGTTTCTGTGACAGTAAATAACGTGGTAAGACTGGGCCTTTTTAGAAGTGAAAAAATTGTTTAAAACAGAAGTTTATCTAAAGATTATTGTCTATTTCAGCAGTCTCCCCTTTTGCTCATGAAGGAAAAAATCCACAGACAAACAAACAAACTTTTGTAAGCAAAGCAGCAAGTCATTCTAATGCTAGCAGAGCCCTATGTAGGCTATTTCTCAGAAGGGGGGAAATATACATTTTTCTCCATCAGAGGTCCTGGAAAAAATACATAGAAAAGACTTGTTTTTCTAGGAGATAAAAATATACAAAATTATCCAAATTAAAGCTGAATTCCAGAGGACAAGGCAAATGAAAGTTGCTAGACTTAGATACTACTTTAAAGTTGCTGCCAAAAGAATGGCTTGATATCTGCCAGATATTTAGCAAGGTTGCTCTTGGTTTCAGATATTTGAAATGCAGTTTTCTCTAACTACTGCTTATCTGTTTAAGAAGGAAAATAAGAAAATCTTTTTTTATTTCTATTTTATGTGATATGAGCTGAATAAATAATTTAACCTTTTGCTTTTCAAAATAAAGAAGAAATATTTCAGCCATACTGAGCACATTTCTCCAGAAATGTCCAAGTTATCTGCTGTAAGTACAATCGCCTTCACACTGCACAGATTGAATGGAGCAAAATGAGCTGCTTCTGTGTCAGAAAATAACCGTCTCTGCTTTAAAAACAAAAGGAAACTATGCTGATCAAGCTGGTTTAACTGCAATTTGGACATAAATGTTCTGTTACAGGAGGAGATGTAGATATATAGCAACATACTCACTTTTTAATAGCTTTTTGTAAATTAGCATGAGTAGCAGTATTTACTTTTTTTTCTCAGACAAGGTAACAGAGCAAACATTTTATTGCTGAAACTGATCATCCAGTTTGTGGCACGCAAAATAACAGATTCTATTTTCGGGGAGGTTGGAGAAATGCTCCTACAGATTCCTCACTCTGCCTTGACCTTATAATCCAATGTGGTCTGAACAGAGAGAGAGATTAAGTTATTCAGGGGCAAATGGGATAATTCAGTCCCTGACCTCGTTCAGTCTTCGACTTTTCCAGATCAACATGTCATTTGTGCTGGTTGAACAAATTTTTTGGAAATACATTTGATTCAGTTAAAGATGTACAGAGCTACCAAAAATTTTCAGGCATTGAATTTAGAATAATGATCAGGAAGACGGGGAAGAACACTCAATACCTTCCCATGTCCCACATATTTTGTTCATTAGCAAGAAAAAACATTCATATGGCAGATATGTTTTGTAAGATGGCTGTGCATTCCAGACATTACAGAAATCATTGTATATTTTGGACAAAAATACCTGGTATTTTGAAAAGAGGAAAAAAGTTTTTTATTAACTACTGTAGTAATTTATAGCTATTTTTAGTAACTTTTGGATATGTACAGATCATTCATTTCAGATTAAACTTTGAATAGTAATATTTAGAAAGAACTCGAAGTAGTTACTTGATTGTCAATAAATCACGTTTGCAAAAATTGTATAAAACTTGACCCTCCACATTTATTCAACTGAGCAATACTGATTAGTCAGCATGGAGAGCGCTGTCATCAGTGGTATAACTTAGATGACTAGGGATTGCTTGTGTGAGTAAAAGCTAAGGACTAGTTTGCTCTTCTTACAATATTGTTTTTTTGGAGTTAATCTTTTGCCCTCCCCTGAGTCTGAAAAGTAGCTGAAACACCTGTATAATACCTATGTGATTTGCTCTGTTTCCTGTCTGCTGAACATATCCCATTTCACTTTCAGGAATCTTTTCATGTGAAGTAATAAATCAAAATTTATTAGTTTGGGCTGAATGGATTTTAAAAATCCGTAATATTCCATCATTAAGCATAAGCATAGACGGAAAAAGATTTCTATAATCTTTTAAGTAGTCATCAATCTTACTACAGTTGCAAGGATTTTTTTTCTTCCCCTTTCAAAATGTGAAATTTTTCTTTTGTTACCATACATTCATTGAGCAGCATTGTAATACTGTATTAACTCTGTGTGAATAAAGAGCAATTGAGACTCCCGTTGAATGAATGCGTAAAAAGCACAAATTACTTTTTAATGAAACCCTCAATTCTTCTCCTTTCCACAGAAAGCCCATAGCCTTGTTCAGCTGAATGCTACTACAGTAGGTCACTTCAGTTAAGCCCCTAATAAACTGTTGCTAGTCGAGGGCAGTTTTTTCTCCAGTCTCAATAGCCCAGTGTTGGACAGTGCACTTCAAATCGTTAAGGTTAGTACAGATTTTTTTGCAAAGAAGAGAGAGATTAAGGGTGGTGGTTCAGGCCTCAGTTTACAACCACCCCCACATCATACACATGCATTGAACAAGATGCCAGGGTGGGCTGAAATTTCAGTGAAGTTGTGGACAGGGGAGCAAGTGGGCACTACCAGTTTGAAAATGAGGTGCTGCTCGAACGTGTCATAACTGGATTTTAAAAATACCCCAGAAAAGAACAAAGTGAGACTTCTCCTCACTCAGCCCGCTTGCAAGGAAGTCTAGCAAAGGGAGGACTGCTGAGGGGTTGAGAGATTCCCTGCCCATTCTTAAAAGCTCGCCTTGATTTTGGGGAGAGCTGAAAAATAGGGCGTCTTCCAGGACTGGAGAATGTTGCATCTGTGAGGATGTTTCCCCTAGAAAAACAGCATCTTTTCATGGTCAAAACACAATTTTAGGGCTTCCACAAATGCAAAATTATGTTCTGTTAGAAATTGTGGTCACAGCAAATACCCCTTCCTGGAAAATACGTATTTTTTAATATGTTTTTTTGAAACTATAATGTAACAGATGGAAAGACATTGAGTGTGGTGGTTACTTTTTTCTTCTCTTCCTGAGAAGAAAGTTTAATGGAAATCTTCCATTTTGTTTTAGCTATTCAGTGCATGGCTGTTTTCTCCCTAAGTCCTCAGGTAAAAGTTGTTATATTTTCACCTTTCCCCATGTCTTTGCTCGCTTGTGATTCCTCTGGAAGACAGGCAGACCTTCTTGAGGGTTCAGCTGCTTGCGGAGCCCTGGCATAGCAGCATGCATGCCTACAATGATGTCCTTTTACGTGAAGAAATATTCTGATGCTGCAGTAAAACGTAAAGTGTAATGCACTCATCATGCCAGCTGGCCTCTGAAGTTAATACGTATTCTGTTCACCTAACCCATATGAGTTTTGGAAAGCAGTAGACCCTTCACCATGACATAGTGCCAGTTTAGGCTATAGTCAGGTAAGCGTATTCCATCTGCAGCAAAGGTAGGTATAGGTGGGTCATGGTGGAAGGCTGCTGGCTTTGCAGGCAGTGCTTGTGTCTCCTTTATTGGGGCAGATGCATTCCTCCTTTTCCTTGTACCACAAAATAAAATTCAAAACCTCTGCCTATTGTTGATGAGAAGCAAGCAGGGTGGGAAAAGATGTACCACAGGTTTGATCAACTTCAGCAAAAGTCCTATTATTTTAAGGAATAATAGTTATCAACTCAGATTCATTAGCAGAGCAAAATCCAAGCTCCATGTGACGGCCTGCCTAGAAAACAGTTTGTTTTGCTGTCTTTGGGCTTTAATTAAGATGTGTTCAATTCTAGCCCCCTGGCTCCCCTCTCCCCCTACCCCCACCCCACTTGCTGTGTCACAGACCGGCGATCAGACGCTTTCAGATGGTCCAGCCCATGACTTTGACCTTCTGCGCGGTCCGGCGTTCCCTGGGGAACCGTTCAGCTCATGAGGTCTGATTTCACACTTCCAGGATGCCTCGGCTCTCTTAACAATGACAGGGAGACAAAGCCCTTTAGAGCGGGCCGCATGGGGACTTGTTTAAATTGGAAACTAGAGAGGAGTCAAGGAACAAGGTTACAGGCTACAGAATAGTGCTTTTAATAAAGAGCTCACAGCTCTGGTTCAGCTCAAAGAGGGCTACCTCTGTACAATTAATTGAGACATTTATCTGGAGCATCTTAGGCCTCTACTTTCTCACAGAATTATGTGATAAATATCAGCTAAGAGGCAAATGAGATGTGCATGAAATGAATTTTTAACACTTTGATTACTGTGTCTCCAGTCTTCATTAGAAGTAAATTTATTTGTATTTCTGACCTCGTTATTAATCAATTGTCTGCAGTTTTTTTGGGTACTGTGATTTCAGAACCTGGTATATCAGACAGATTTTACTAAAGAGCTTGGTGATATTTAGGTTTACATTCAAAAGCTTTTCAGGCTTCTCCTCCTCTGAAGAACAGAAACTAAGCATAGAAAAGGAGGCAGAATTTTTTTCTCTTCTTTTTCAGTTTTACGTATGGAATTCAGCCTCTCTTCTAAGAAAATTCCCAGTTAAAATTTTGATTAAAGTACTTGAAAGTAGGATAAAGATACCAAGATGGCTAAATGTGCAGAATGTAAATGAATTTTCTAAAATCTGTTCTACTAAAATGTCCTAATACCACATGTGCAAAAATAGTCTATGAAATTGTTCGTCGAATGCTAGGAAGTGTCAGACTGATGTACACAAATGTTAAATTCACAAAGGTATGGAAGCCCATGCATGTAAAATTGAAGGAATAAATTCAGAGGCCCTTTGGAAATATGATTCCAAAAGTAATTTGCTCTGTCAATTAGTGCAACCAGATTCCAATATACACTTGAATTATCTTCACAAAGTACGGAAATCTACTAGAAAGGCAGTATTCCGTGGTAGATAAAATCTCACCTGGTCCTATTGTATAGGTCGCCTGAAGGCATCAGTCCAATATCATGTACTGCAAAAGTACTTTTTTTTAAGAAAGTAGCAGTTTGAGGATACTAATGGCAAAATTAGGATTTAAAAGACGTTTTTGGTTAACCATAGCATTTAGAATTAAATATGCAGTGTAAGGATGACTTGTGATTATTAAACTTTTTTTTTTTTTTTCTGTAAATATTCTGTGGAAATGAGTGTAACATGATTGTGGCACGACACTGAATCGCCTGGTAAGATAGCTCACACATTCCTGATATCAGTCAGTTGCAACATGTTTGCAGCAGCACTATTAAAGAGGAATTATCATTTCCATTTTAAAGATGGAAAACTAAGAAAGGTTAACTGACTCAGCTAAGGCCAACAGAGCAAGTCCTTGTCAAAGCTGGCATTTGGCTTGGGTCCTGTACTTAATCCATTAGATAAGGCAGCTTCTCATGCTATTGAGCCATTCCTTCTCCTGGCCAAAGGTCAGACTGACTGCTCTGTTGCAAGCAGCTGGCTGGCAGGGAGCTTGGAACAACATTAGTGACATTAGCGTCTGCATGAGTGGCATTGCCCCCCAGAGTCATGAAGTGGCTGTCTTGTCTTCCCCAAAAATAAAGGCCTTTTTTGGCTGTGAGGACTTAGATCCGTAATGGACAGGCATGGCCAGCAGTAGGGGAGAACCATAATAGCCTATGAAATATTCAAACAATATCTCAGCCTTCGTAACCACGTTAAACTTGGTTGAACTTTCTGAAGTTGTGGTTTGTGAACTTGACTTTTAAAAGTAGAAATGGAATTGAAATCTCCTATTAAATTTTTGAATTATCCAAAACATTCTTAGTAGTCTTTGTGATTCTAGTTCAGTTTGGATAATGTAATTTGAACCATGCAAAAACTCATGTAATACTTAGTTCAGAATAAAGTTAGTGGTTTGCTTAAGATCAGTTCATGGTCTAGCCAATGCTGGAGTTGGCTTTCTATCAGTTTATATAACGTTACAGACTGATCAGTGGCAGGTAAATGTTAAATGTCAGTCTATATTTAGCCTGCCACATGGTTCCTTTTGTTGAGAAAACTGTTGAAGAAACAAAACAAGGAAATTATTTGTGCCTCTTGACATACACTGAAGCAATGCATGCTTTCTATAGCCATGGTAGAAGTGTCTCTACAGGGCTTACGGGGAGCTAGCCCCATGCTATCTGATGTCCCTTGCTAGTTAATCCTTATAAAGTGCAATAAGTTTTTCAGGGGACAGGCAGGTCTGCCATATGCTTCTTGGCTTGCATCTACTCTGAAAAGCAATTGCATCAATGGTAGTTCCTTGTAAGAGTCCGTAGCAGCTCTGATGAAGAAAGAAAGAGTTGTTCTGCAACAATGGTCTTTCTAATTTTTTACTTTCTTTCCTACAAGCTGGATTTTCAAAGACTGAAAACAGAAAAGCATGATGTTTATGACTGTACACAGGTGTTTCTTTCCTCTCTAAAACAGGGAGTCATCTTACTGTATAAAATATGGATGTTTCCATATGTTTGTTTACTAAAGTCTCCTATTCTACAATATTAACTGAATGATATGCAGATGACAATCAGTTTTCTTGAGACAAATGCATGTATTTAACAGAGTTTTATAATAAAAGGACATCACAGTTTAACTTGTATAAAACATGGCAAGCAAGAAATATAAATTTAAGCTTTGATAGCTTTTCATCCAGAAAAACTCCTATTTGTGTACAAGTGGAGCTAGAAAGTGAGTACAAAAGTGCCATTATGTTGAATTGAAGTCCCTGTTTGGAAGAACTGCAGTGCTCCAAAATGATATTTTGCTGGGAAAACAGTCTACCAAGAATCAAAAATTTTTATTAGACAACTTCCCCCTCAGGGACCATTGAACGACATACCTGTTTAACTTGCCCAGAAATACGAATTACACTGTATTGCAGTTTGACAGCTCTAATACTCAGGTAAAGTTCATATTTATACAAACAAAAGATACTTGCATCTGAATTGGTCACACATCATTCAATGTCTCGTGAAAGAGGAGTACTTTCAGAATTGAATTTGAGATGAAGCCCAACATTTTGTTGTTTCAGCTACCCACTAGACTGGACAGAGTCCAACTCACCTCCAGCCTGGAAGATGGGCTGCAGTGGCATGTGTCTGAGACCAGTACACCAGCCCTAGAACATTAGTTCACAAGGCTTCACAAGCCACCCAACATCTCTGGTGTTTGCTGATGAGTTGCAGCACAGCAAGCCAGCTGATCTACAAATGTGGAAGTCCTGTGGTCTTTGAACTGATGGAAAGGGCCTTTCCGAAACTTTTCCAAGTGAAAAACACAGCAATGTTAGGCAATGTGGTGGTGTCACTACTTCAGAAGAAAATTCAGAAGCTAAAATTGTGTGGAGGTTGAGGTTTTGCTGTTTTGATTTTCTAAATATTTTGAGAAGCAATTAAAAATTGTCACTATTTAGGTCTCTTTTCTATGATGAAAAACTGTATTTTATATACTTGCAGGAGAAAAAAGTTGCGCCAATGGCCAACCTTCTGAGCTCCAGATAATGAATCTGAGCTCCAAACTTAATTTATTTTATGAAGGACTTCATGGGCTGTTGGGGACTTTGAGTTTTCAAGCAAGTAAGACCTCTTTAGTTCCTGGTTAGCCTCTCATGCAGCTTAACCACTGTTGTAGAGTTGGGCTGGTTTGGGTTGATGGGTGTGCAGTTCATTCAGGGGCACGCGGTAGTTCTGAGAAGTACGGTAACACGTAAAAGACTAACATTTTAATTAATATGTGTATAGTATGCAACGTGGGGGGGACAGTGCTGATCGAAGTACAATGCTTTACTTAGATCTAAGTAAAGTAATCTCAGTTTGTGCTCCAGTCTCACCAACTGTCTAAAGATTAAATGCAATACAGCATAGCATAAACAAGGATATCTGTTGAACTAGATGCAATGTGTTGCATGATGAATAAAATGGGAAGCTTCAAAAGATAAGTAGTTCTTTAATTTTTTTTTTCAGTGGGAGCTTACATTACAAAGTAGAATTCCTTCTAGGGGACATTCTCAGATAGTCCAGGTCTGTAATGAGTAAAGGGGAAAAAAAGGTGAGGGAGATCCATCAAAAGAGAAGCTGCTTTCCCTTCCAGATTATGTGTATTATGTAAATATGTACTTTATTTCTGTCATTTCAGGAGCCCCTAGGACCATATAAGTAGAGTCCAAAAAGCATGAGACGTTACAGCAACAGAATGGATTAATGAGATTTGTTTTACTTCTTACTGCGGTTTACTGCAGGTCTGATTTCAGTCAGTGGGAAAGTGTACTTCACTGGTTTTACTATCTACTTGTCTCATGAACTCCTTCAAATAGTGCTAGGTGTAATAGTGATTAGTCCCGCTGAGGTCCTAAGTGCAGGTTTTGGTAGTGCTGGGAGCATGCTCTTAAAGTGTAAGTGCCTTAAGCAGGTGGTGGGTCACCTTGTTCTTTGCACAGCACTGAGCACATATTTAGGGCTGTATTCAGAAGACATTTGTGGATGTCCTTCTGATCAACAGAGTTAACTACCTCTAAAGTCACTGGAACAGTAGCTGGAGGCCTATGAAAGGCATGAGCAGGGAGCTTGTTGGAAGATCCTCAGTAGGCACAGGGATTTGGGTAGAATTTCTTGACATACGACACATGATACACAGTGATACATGACAGTTGTGATTTAGTCTGTAGTGAAAGGCATGCTTGTGGTGACAACATAATTCAGAATGATGTAATTGAGCTTAGGCAGCACAAATCTAATCAAAGGTTTTTAAGTGTACTTTTAGAGCTGCTAGATGGACAGCACCTGCTTTTCTGAACACATGTGGTTCTTCTTATAAAAATGAGGAAAACCATTTATCTGTCTCTTGTTTGAAATTGCTAATTGCATTAACTAGACCAAAGTTGTCTGAGGCTGCCTTGATTAGAGTATGGGTTATGCTTAGGGTACAGGTTTTGAATAATATAGTGATGAATATATGTTGTAAGTTCCTGGATTTTCTTGGTCCTCCTAGAGACCAAGGAGACCTAAGAACAACGTCTTTTAATATTTTAGTTCTCTCTTAAGGCTTTCATTGGGAATGATCACATTATTTTGAACAATCTTGCAATGCAGCAGGTTGCCATGGCTGTCAGTGAGAGTTAAGATTGAAGTTATTCTTTCTAATAATGAGAACTTGAAAGATGACAGATGGGTATGAGTTCCACCAAGTACTTGTGCATTGCTCTGGCTTTGTCTTTCTGGATCATGTCTGCTTATTTGGGTTGGTATCCAAATGACGTTTGCATATACCATATGTTTAGCGCATCAGTGAAGAGTGTTGCCTTTCAGATACCCAGCTTGGTTATGAGTGTTTTAGCATACAGAAGGAGTGCCCATAGGACATGGTGAAGAGCTTTGCATATGGGAACTCCATAGCTTCCTCATGTGGTAAAAACAGTATTCCTTAGTAGAGATGTTCGTAGCCGGGAAAATTCTACTTGTCAGCTATGATATTTGGGCCTTCCTTTGTACCATTTCACAATATTTCCTTTTCTCAAATTTGGTCTCAAACTGTTTTCAAGTTATAGGGGGAGGAGACATGAAATGTTGAGTGATGACAGGGGGATTCTTTTGTTTCTGAAAACCGTTTGTCTTTGGTTTGATTGAGGACACCTGTGACTGATGTTACATATTTAGCTTTCTTAAATGGATTGATATCCATGTAAATATAAGGAGAGTAATTGAAAAAGTGCATGTCAACAGATGCAGAAAATAAATGAATATAGTAAATACCTTCTCTTTTTTTCCAGAAGATGGCCCTTAGACACTGCAGTGCATTTTCCTGTATCTGTGTACAATTAATAAGCACAAGTTACATTGTACCATCATATGCAAATATGATTGATGATACTTTAAAAAAGGAGATAAAGTAATATCACCTAGCTCGCCTGCTGTTTCAGTTCTGGCTTGTTACTTTAACTATCTTCTGGGTGTTTCTTTTTCAAATACTGAAACCTAAAGAACTTAAATAAATATGAATTGTTTAAGTTTCCTGCCACCTTTTAGGCTTGTGAAGTAGGAAAACATTGAGAAGTGTGATATATCCATCTCTGCTGACTAATGAATTAATCATTTTTCAAATTTAATGGGAAAGATTCAGGGGTATATTGTTTTCTAGAGAAGGTAAACATCAACTCTAACTATAATTCACAATGTGTTTAAAACAATTATTCTTTATCATTAAAGTTAATAATATGCACATTAACCTCTGATGTAGTCTGAATCAATACTGCAGTTTGGGAGATGTGACCCCTGGACAGCTTTGTCTAAATATTGATTTCATTGTCATTTGTATAAGGTATGAAACAAATTACATGCCTCCCTAATATCATTAATGTAGCCCCATTGAGCTACTCAATTTATGGCTTCTTATAATGCATGACAAAGCATTATGGAGTTATTGAAGACATTGTGAAATACAATTGCTTAGTGTGCTAGATTTGATTGTGGAAGGCCAATGCCAACACTCAATAACTTTCAAACACTTTGCTGTCCAAAGAAAGTCCAGAGACAGGAACAAGCCACTCTGTAGCGTGCAACTCAGTTGTTAATTTCCATCAGACAAAGTTCCCTTGGATTCTGGGAGCAGCAATTTATTTTACAGCTGTCTACTTATATATTTGTAGCCTTACTGTCATAATTTGAAATATGAGTTAAGTAATTTACTCCACACTGTGATTTCTTCCCTTTATTGCCTCTTTATTGCAACTGTCTTCTCACCACGACCCTCATGTTTTCGTTACTGCTCCTTTCATCATAGCTGTTTTCTCAGATCTTCCTTGCAACACCTTCTTACCCTTCCAAGAAGTTTCAGGGTTGCTCTCAAACCCTGGAGGTATCAATGTTCCCTTCCTTTGCTTCCTCCGTCTTCGGAGAGCTCCTTTTTTACGCAAGCAAACTGTTGTCAAGCACAAGATTCAGGTGTCTACTTTCCTTCTTCTCCTTTCCAAATGCAAACCTTGGTCTCATTGATATCTAAGAAAAAGCTTAGTATAAGTTTCATGTCTTTCCCCTAAACTTTCCATTGGGATGATTTTTCTTGCTCTTTGCTTGATATAAGCACTGTTCACCTGCAATCATTGACTATAAGCTGCTTATTTCACATTCAGGGGCAGCCCCCCCCACACACACTTCCTTTCCCCATTCTTTTTCTTTAGCTTAAAAAAAAAAAAAAATCAACTTCCATATCCAATCTAGGGTACAGCTTCCATTATCTACATATTACATTTTCAAAGCGGCATCTTCATACTTTCTCCTGTGGTGGCTTTCATGCTGAGGGACCTTCTTGTAAATATATGCAAAGCTACTTCATTGTGCTTTAATGTATACAAAAATCTCAACCACATTTGAGCTTCTGCTGTGCTGAGACTACAGCCCATCATTCCAGCTGATATCGTCTCATTGTTTAATTGTACTTGCCCATTTTCTCTGGTGTTAGGCTTTTATCTGAGGCTGTCTTTAAGGCTTTTTGATTTTGGGGAGAGGATTTGTACAGCGTGAAACATGTAGGGCATAGTAATCTTTGGATAAGTATCATAGGTGCTATGTTATTACAAATAATATGGAATAATACATTTCCTACATATCAAAATGCTCTAATTATGTTATCATTACAGTCAATGTAGGATTGGCACCATTAAAGTAAAGTTCTCTTAGCTGTCTCAGAAGGGTGCTTGGCACCTTTTAGAAACATGCTGTTTTTTCATCAGAAAAGTCTGTATGGTGATTTTTTTTCTTTTCTTTTTTTTTAAAAGACAAAAAAGATGTTCTTTTAGTGAAAAATGTTAATAGATTACGGAGATGAACAGACTGTTATGATCATCTTGAATATAATGCAGACCATAGGACTTCCCTGTATCAATTCCTGAGAGAATTACAATGCAGCTTAGGAAAAGGGGAAAAAAAAAAAAAGCAACCTAAAACTAATTTTTATTTAAACCTTGCTCATGGTGCTTTTTCTTAGTTCATAAATTTTGTTCCAAATTTTCTCTTACAGGTAAAAGTGACCCATTTTGTGTAGTTGAATTGAACAATGACAGACTGCTGACACATACCGTCTACAAGAACCTCAATCCAGAATGGAATAAAATCTTCACATTGTAGGTGTTTGGATTTTGTGAGTGTTTGGGGGGGTTGGGGCTTGGGGTTTTTCTTGGGGGTAGGGGGGGAGTGTTTTGAAGGGGATGTACAAGTGAATCAAAGATACCTACTGCTGATTCTGAAGAAAGATAGTGATGCCATACTGATACTTCTAAACCAAACAGCTGAATACTTTTTTGAGGATTAAAAATATGACAAAAATTAGAGAAGAGGTACCATTTTAAAGGTAAAAAAGCAAGGTCTGTTACTTGGAAACCAGGTATGAGTAGTGCTAAGCACTCCAGACTCCTGCTAGCTTCAGTGAGAGTTTCAAGGGCCAAACCCATCACACAGGATTTGGCCCTGAAGTTTTTGGTGGGAAAAAGGATATTGTGATTATGACCTTCATTAAAATGTTGTTGTTAACTTTAATAAACATTAGATAACTATATAAAGGAAAAAATTTTAAATGCATTCATACTTCTCTGAATTATGACCAGATACTTTCCACTTACTAAATGCATCTAGCATCGTACTAGTACAATGCTGCTATTGGGTAAAATGCAGTCTTAAACATTTAGTTTATTGGGAAGTGATGTGGTTGCGTGTTTTTATCCTTCTGTTATTTTGAAGACAGTAAAAAGCTCTGACAAAATAGAAAAAAGTCTTCCACAAACAAAATGTACCTGTTATTTGTCTTGCTCAGTTGCCTTCTTTTTCTCCCTGCTTCTCTCTATCTGACTGCAATGTGACACCAATGAGTAGAAAACTGGTCAGTTGCAGGTTTCTCTGCTGCTGAAATCAGCTAAGAAACCAGTGCAAAACCAGTAAAAGCTTTAGCTTTGCATACACTTACTTCACTTTGTCATAAATGAAAATAGTATGTTTTGTCCTTGATCTCAAAACACAGTCTGATTCTAATCTTCTTTTTTTTCCCCTCTAAGTTTGTCATTCATATATTTGGCATCCATAGCTTTTCTTGCCCTGCAGTGAGCTCTCAGGAACGAACTCAGAACAAAAGAAAAAAATTTCACAACAGTTGTACTTCTCATTAGCCTATTAATGTAGTTCTCATTTATGTATCTGCAAAACCACGCTAAATTCTTCATTAATTTATTTGTAATTATCTACTAATAGAGCCAATAACTAATCAACCTCTACGGCTCAACAGTGTTCTCTGCATAAGAAATTGCCTGGTTTTGTGGAGGACAAAAGACTAATCAGGAATCAAATAGAAAAACACAAAAGACCTTCAAGGAGAGTTTTCACCTCTCTTCTATGTATATTTGCATTGACTACTTTATTTATCCTCAGATTTGTTAATTAATTTTGGGCTAGCAATCCAGTTTCATCTGGAGGCATATATTTTACTGAAGTTAAACTGCTTGGCTTGAATTCTTGTTTCCTGGATCAGCCATTTGATCAAAGATGAGTTCTCTCAAACAATTCTGTTTTTTTCTCTGAGTGAGGAATGTGAATTTTTCACTTGAGAGTTTACAATACACAGTCACATTTGTTGTGTGTGGTGGTGGAGTGTTTAATAGCTCACAGGCAAAAAACAGTAGTAGCTGAAAAATGCATCGTTTTGTAATGCTTGTTCCTAATTTGTTGTAATGACTGTTCTATATTTGTAATTAAGCAAGGATTTTAGAATTAAAAAGCTTGCTTTCAGTGCAAGGATGTGCTTATGTAGCTTGTGATTATTTTAATTTACAAACCTAGAGATTTCACAGTATTTGCAGTAAGAATTGCTGCAAGGATAGCAGTGTTTAAGGGATAGTCTTTAAAGGCTCTCAATCCTGCTGCTCGTGGCTGTAAATCCCCCAGTGCTGCTCCGCGCTGGCTCTCCTTGCAGCTCATGCGGCGCAAATGCCAGGTAGGAGATATAAAGCAACATCCTTCAGAAAACTTCTGCTGGGAAAGCCTCGCAGAGAGAGAGAGAGAGAGCGCAATCACTGCAGCCCTTAGAAAGCATTTCATTTATACGGAAGGGTGCCTCATTTACTTAAGTTCTGTTCTCTGCCATGGCTTGGAAAAATAGGCGGGTATCTGTTTTTGCTAACCTTTCACAGTTTTGTTCTTGGTACCCGCTGGTGTAGGTGACTTCTGTCTTCTGTGTGTGCTTCTCCCTTTGTAGCAATATTAAAGACATCCACTCAGTGCTTGAAGTGACAGTTTATGATGAAGACCGCGATCGGAGTGCTGACTTTCTAGGCAAAGTTGCTATACCGTTGCTGTCTGTAAGTTTCATTCACCTGACATACCGCTCTGTATTTTTCCTGCTGAAGTGGGGGAGAAGAAAAAAAAAAAGATTTGCAGCTCTGTGTCTGTCATTTCTCAACCAAGGTCTGTAATAAGAACACTAAAATTTTAACATACTCAATTCACGGCCATGTTGAATCCCATGATAGTTAATTTTTCCTGACAGACTCGGTCCTGGTAATGAACAGGTACTTGTCAGACTTGCCACAGTTGTTTTGGGTTCTCTGTCAGTTTCAGCAGCTGGGGGTCAGGGGTCACCGGGGGGGTGTATTCAGCGGAGACCGCGAGACAGACGGCTGTCATGTCCTTTTCCTGCAGATTCAAAATGGTGAACAGAAAGCCTACGTCTTGAAAAACAAGCAGCTGACAGGGCCAACAAAGGGGGTCATCTATCTTGAAATAGATGTGATTTTTAATGCTGTAAGTCTTAACTTTGGCTTTTTTGTACTGCTAAAGAGTTCAGTTTCATGAAAGCTTTTGTTCCTGATTTGTAGAGAATTTCTGTCATTCCTCATTTTCTCTAAACCTTGATGTATACTACAGAATACTCTTCTGCCACTGCCTGGCACACCCACTCTTTTTGTTGCTGCTGCCGCTGCTATTGCTGCTAATGTAAGGAGCAGCAACTCATGCCTCTGTGTACGTTTATGTGTCGCGGGCTTGGCAGCCATGACTTTGAAACTTCATAATTTTTGCAAATTGAAGCATGTGTTATTAGTAAGGAGCAAGTAAGCTTGAAATATTGACACACATTTTAATGCATAGGTGAAAGCCAGCATACGAACCTTAATGCCCAAAGAACAGAAGTACATTGAAGAGGAAAACAGACTGTCTAAACAGGTAAAGAGTAAGGAAACCCTAATCCTTTCCGAAAGCCTTAATATCAAGTGTGCACATCCAAATATCTGGTATCATACTGCTGAAGGTAAAGACTAACATTTTCATTACCTGTTTGCAAAAGAATATGATAGGTCGGAAAAGGCAGAAACAAAATACATGGGTTTATTGTGTCTCCTCTATAAATTGCAGCTTAATTTCCATGAAATACGTCAATAAGAACACAGTTGAAACCATCAGGTTCCACACATATCAGATTATAGCACAGGTGCATGTAAACTAAGTCTTGCATAAATTTTGCTGTTAACCTTAAGCCAAAAGATCTCCATTTGTTGCAGGGTTCTTTTAGCCAAATTTTAAAGTTGAGTGAGGTTTGAATCAAAGGTGAAAGCAGACTAAAACTCTATATTACTTTTGAGAGTCCCGTGGGTAGGAAATGTCTGGACCCTTTTTCTTTTTTTTCTGGATATTTTTGCCACTCACAATTTTAAAGTTTTGGTAAAAAAATATTTAAACACACATCTTATCTTTTTCTCCACTTGAACTACTTTGGTTCAGTTTTTTATGTTCCACAAATGATCTATTTTATATGGAGAGGACTGGGCTTTTGGTTGGACTGTGGGAAGAAGGTATTTGTGGTTTGCAGTGAAAAGGCAAAGGTCTCAAAACTGTTTTTTATTTTGCTGAAAGCTTATAGACTTGAGCGTAATTTAAATTATATGCTGGATGGATTTTATATCAGTTGTATGATGTATGTCATTAAAAAAAGATTTCAAGAGGCAAAATATTTCTTTCTTTACTGTTGTGAGTAATGCTGCATTTTGCACTGGTATTTCAGCAAAGCAGCAGCAAGGCCCTTTATTCAAGATTCATTCTTCTCCCCACTTTTATAACAGAAAATGGCATTGTGCTTTTTGCAGGTGGCAGGAAGAGTAAATTTTAAATACCCACTTCATATTGTTTTTTTTTTTAAATTAGCTTGCAGAGGATACCCCACCACAATACCACTTAGGGCAGGGAAAAAAAAGGAATCTTTATGTGTGACTGATGCAGTTGCATTTTAAAACATCCATATTTTCCGAAAGTGAATGTGTCTTACCTACCTAGCATTTTTTATGCTATTCAATTCACAAATCAAATCATTCACTGATTTGTTCACTTTTTTTTTTGGTCAAGTGTATTGCCATTTTAGAGGATTTAAGGGTTCTCCTGAATCAAAACCCAACGCTGTTATGTCTCATCTTTATATAGATTGAATGGATACAGTTAAAGTTACTGTGATAAATACTTGAAAACATGTGGTCAACATACATCACAGCAGACAAATTTGTTACAAATGAAGGAAAAATTGGCTGTAAGGGTGCAGGTGATCTTAATTAGATTAGAGCAGTAATTTTGCATGGTTTCAGGTTAAGTGTCCTAGAGCATCTTTTTATTAAGAAAGGCCAAAATTTATTAAGTACTTGAGAATGGGGAAAGTCTTGCCTAAATAATAAAACTCTGAAATCTTAATAACAAAATCACTCGTGAAATTTTGCAAGTGGCTTCATAAAATTGAACAATTTGTGTACCATTTAGAATTAAATTCAACAAATATCAATTGACAAAACTAACAAATTCTCTCTTCCAAGTCTCAAATTTTAAACTATCTTTCTCAATTTGTGAGCCAGAGAGCTTAACATGTTATTTTCTCAGTCTTCACTGAAATTAAGAATGACAATATTGTAAGCATGAGCCTCTTTGGAAGCTTTTGGGGTTTTGAATCATTTTCATTCTTTCATCTTTTTAACAGCTACTGTTAAGAAACTTTATCCGGATGAAACGTTGTGTCATGGTGCTCATAAATGCCGCTTACTACATTAGCAGTTGCTTTGACTGGGATTCTCCCCCAAGAAGTCTTGCTGCTTTTTTGGTATGATTTCCTTAATGTTATTGTTAATCATCCTGGTGTATTTGTGTTCTAGACTGATGGATAATAGAGTGTTGGTGTGGGGGGGTTCTGATTTTCTTTTATTTAAAACTTTGCATTACAAAGATACCGCAAATCATGTTTATTTATTTTTTTTAAAAAGTAATTAAGTTTAAAATGTCACACAAACAAGATAGAAAGTTTTTCTTTTTTTTTTAATTTATAATTGTACAAATAAGATAAGTGAGTGATACAACTCAAAATACAGTCAGTGAAGTATGATCTATTTTGAGCTTCTCACACATTACTTCTGTTAAATTTTGTTTGGCCCCCTTGTGTATTGCATATTGCTCTAAAACTTGTTTTGAATACTTCATGAATGCTTTTACATATCATGAATATAAAATTAGTGTTATTTTGTCCTCCACATATCAATATACATTATGCCTGTAACTACAAAGCTCTGGACCCAAAGAGTTGCTTCCTTGCTAAGGTTTAGTGTTCTTAGTTAAAAAAAAAAACAAAACAAAACCAAATTAAAAAAAAAAAAACTTTAAAATCATTAATGCAAACAAACTAGTACCTTTTAGACATCAAGCTCTGGTCATAGTTCAGCTTTTAGTGAATTCATATTTAGTGATTTAAATTAAACTGCTGTTTCTCCATAAACATTAGCTTAATTAATATTAACCTTTATTTTCCTGTTAAATTTTGAAAATTCCAAGTATAATTGTAGATTACATTGTGTTTCCCAGATGAATACCTTTTTATTTTCAAAATAATATGAACTACAAACAAGACCAGAGTCCCTGTTTGTTTTTTGACTGAGGGAGTCCCACCAGGAGTAAAATTATATGCATTGACACACTTTCTGGAACATCTAGATTTATTAAGTTGGCTGAAATACTGAAGTTATAAGCCTCTCCACCATGACTGTGAACAGGGAATGTTTTCAGTCTTCCTTTGAATAATTATAGAGGGAGTCTGCTGACAGTACTCCTAGGTTGGGTGCCTAAAGCTCAGGTGCCTCAAATTTGGAGACATCAAACCAGGCATTGGAGCTGTCTGCACTGGAGCAGTAAAATGAGGTACTTTGGTGTGTCACTAAATCATGCCGTTTTGCAAGAAGTTTCTTCTACCAGGGTTCAATTTGTACTAAGTGACTTGTTAAACCCCTCTGTAGCCTGTCAAAAGATGGCAGCAAGCTGTCGGTCCTTGGTTGCAATGTTCATCAAGAGTACAGGAGATACATGTGTTGTTCAAACTCTCAAGGTTTTTATACTTTTACTGACATCTGTAGTAACTACACTGTGCAAAAATCTAAATATACTTGCTACCGTTTAATTTAGAAAGATGATCTGTTACTATTTCAGTTTAAAATTAGCAACATTTCATAGGAACATGTGTCCTTCTATGTAAAACTCAAATGTTCATGTTGCTGTTACTGCTCCAGTTAGTAAATACTCATCTGTCCAAGTCTGATTTTAATATAGATGTGAAACACCGATCTGTCATCGGTGGAAGAAAGGAAATAGAAAGACATCCTATTCTTTGGGGCAAATGAGATTATTTTTTTCTCATGGTACACTGCTGTGGCCATGGAAGAAGTTGTGTTGCTTTGGAACTGTAATTGTTTTCGATCATAGAAGAAATTGAGTGTCGTAATAAGTAGTTGGAAATACATAGAACACAGAATTTGAGTGGGGAGCTCTGTAGTGAGTATACGTCATTGTAGTTATAGCGTATTGCAGTAGAAACATGTTCCTAATTTTATTTACGTATGTATTCATGTATATATTTATATCTCAAAAGCCTACTTTTCTTAGTTTCTTTTTAGTATTTGTTGTGCTATGTGGTGGTTGTGGTAGTTATGGACACGTTACGTCTGCATCAGTGCTGTGACTTCACAGATGTGTTCCTGCTCTGCATCCAAAGCGCATCCTGTGCTTTTCAACCTGGTGTTACTCCATCCAAGGATCAAATTATCCTTTGTTGGGCAAAACACTGATAAGTTTTTGTTAGCTGAGCCAAATCTACATGAACTTCTATCATCGTTGTAAGCCTCAGATTTAAATGGTTTCTGGAATTTCATAGCTATCGTAGGCCCTTGAAAAATCTTGAGAGCAGTCCACTTGCACGTGTGATGCTGAATTATGCTTTCACTAAGGTTACGCTGGAATTTAATAGATTCTATAAAAAACCTGTACTTATATGTATCATTTTCATCTCTTGACTATTATACAAATCTTATCTCCTCTTGAAGTTGTCTCCCAGAGGTTGGAGAATGTCACAGTGAAATGTCAGTGCCAGAAAGATGAGAAATAGGCTGTTCTGGAGGTTTCCAGCTCTGTAGGCAGACTAATAAATAATGTACAAGAAGTAAACTTTTAAACGAACTATTTCTTCCTTCCTGTTGGATTCGAAGACGTACCTTGATAGATAACACCCTGATGCAGATTTACAGCCATTTCACATAAGTTACATATGTGAGGGTTGATTTTTTCAGATCTCCCATTACCCCAAGTTCTTGGCGTTACAATTACAGGTACCCTTTTCTTGTACCTCACCCCATGTCTTTACTTTCTGATGGGGCCACTGTTACAGAAGACCACAGGTGAAGAAGTTCTGACAGACTAGCTCAGTTTTCAGAAATGTAGTAAGTTAGTTGTAATGAAGGAGAGATTTGGAAAGGAGGACTACTCTTGGAAAATGACAGAAAGCCTTGATTAATATGGTGCCTCTATAATAAGCTACAGTTATCTGCTTTGTGCTCTTTGCACATTGAAGTGTTCACTGCAGCTCTTTTTAAAGTCATTCTCCTTGGAGAGTCACAATGTTGGTTGTTGAGACTAAAAGTGTTCATTGAAGGGGCTTGCTGATTATTATACTCCAGAACTTAGCTGTCTCAAACCTTCACATTATTTGGGACATTTTAGAAAAGGAAATGCTGTATTAAAGGTTTAGGGTGGCTCTTTCTCAAATCTGTCCAAAGGCACCAGCTGCATGACCAGTGTTGCCCATGGTGTACCTAGAAGTACAGAAACCTAGAAGTTAAGTTTTCAATGTTCTAGATTATGCATTTCCTCAACTAAACAATGTTTTACCTGTTTCCATTGAACTTCATAAGCTCATTGGCCTCACTGAGGATTTTGCCTGAATGACTTAAGGTTTTGACTCCAATTTTTTTTCTGTGCCTCAGTAATTCACAGCCAAAGAATAATTGCTACCCAGACATAATTTTTTATATTTTTGTGCTAATATAACTGTGGCGTATTATTAGCTGTTATTTTTCAGATATTCAAAGGTATTTGTAAATAGCTCATGAAACATAGGTTGATCTGGCTGGAATATGACTTTGGATTTGAACCACCAGAAGGTTTGATATTCTCTTCTTCTTTTTCTTATTTATTTCCTATTAAATAAAGTGTATAGCAACAATGTTAAATTAATTTTTCAGTTCCAGAACAGCTTTATTATATTGCATATATCCCTGTTATGTCTAGAGGCAGATCAAAAATGTATTACATGTTTGTGTTTATGCTTCTTAAGCACCTAAATGCAATGGAAAAGAATAGAATATGTAGAGAGAGCCTTTTCTGTAAATTCACATGATTTTCTGTACTTAAAGCAGATCTTTGGATTGTTTAGCAGTTAATTTTTATATATTTTTTAATTCGGTAATTAATATGTGGTATGTTTCAGGCAGAAGAACTTTATTAGAGTATGCAAAAGTGGATGTTTTTTCTTTAGATTAATCTACTGTGGGCACTGAAATGTCTACTAAATTGGGCCTAATTTCCATCAGCTTCTTGACCAGACATTTGTGTTCTTGCAGATGTCAGTAGGTGCAACGTAGGGGGAAAAAAGTGTACACTCTTTTTTTCCAGTACTGTCATTTCTCACTGTAATGAGCACAAAAATAATTGGACAACTGAGCTATCAGTAAAAGGACAGACTTCAATGTGAGTCAATGAATTATTTTACGGGACAAACTTTAATCTTTAAATGTGATTGTAGATAATTTGTGCTACCATCTGTCCATTTGGAATTCTTTTAGCCTTTTCAGTTGTTATACAGTAAGTGCTGCTGTGTTTAACATTAACATTTGATATTTTACACATTTAATTTCTGTACTGCTGCGTGGTCCTTGGGGAGCTTTGCTCTAGTGCTACATGAGAGAGACAAAGTATTGATCAGTTAACATTTCAGCTACATTTATGTATGTCGCAAAATTAATGAAAATGCCAGACAAAAATGTCAGAGTGCACAAAAAGGTAGAATTTAAATTTGGTAGTTTAATGAAAAGTTTAAGATGTGCATTATCAAAAATGTCCCCTTGCCTTTAAAGTACAATTCATAACTGAGTAACTAAAGGGAACCACATATTTTACTTAGAGGAACATTGAACATGAAATATGAGGGAATAGATAATCTTCAAAGTGTTTGGTATCCCAAAATGGCTTCAGTAAAGCACTTTAATTGCCTGCTTGAACATTTAACTGTTACTCATAAAATAAACTTGTTTCCTTTCTCATTTAGAAGCAGAGTACCCTCACCAGATCACACACATACTTTTCAGTATGTCCTCATATTAGAGCTTTCTGGGAACATGTTCTCCTATTCCTGTTCTTACTCCTCTGAATCCTTCTACAAATATGTATGCAGAAAATACTTTTCTTTCTTAGTCTTTGAAATATTGATAAAATTACATGCCCTGCATTCAAGCCATTTGTCAGGTGTAACTTGCCTTCGCTTTGTCTTCTAACGTTACACAATTCATGTGTGAAAATGACATAACAGTGTCCCTAGCCTTTGATTAAGTGTTAGTTCTCTTGCACGTACACCATTTAGTTGTGGTGGTGTCATGCTAATTAACTGAAACCGAGAAGGAAACAGGAGAAAAAAGAGCTGGTCCCTAGCAGGCAATGAGACAGTAAAGTAATGTTGTCAACTTGCTTAGTTTTTCCCTTTTAAAAAGGGAAATGATCACTACTGTGTATTTCAGAAGCAGCTTTCAGTCAAAGCTGAAAGACAGAGATTATGTTTTGGGAGAGACTTGATATGGTACCATCAGGAGTGGGAATGCACTTGTGTTAGTTATTAAATATTTTCCTCTTTTTCCTCACTGTAATTGTAGGAGAATCAGATTTTTGCAGATAAATTTAAGAGCTCATAGATTTTGCCATTGTTGGTACCGTTATTGAGGATATAACATATAAACACCTTCAAATTGCATTTTACTAAACCTGGGTAAAGTGGACCATTAGATTGTCTTTGCCACCTGTTGTCTAGAATTTGAAATTGGAAGAAGTGCTGGTAAGGTAGTTGCAAAAACTTTTTACATCCTAAAAAAGCCTTTCCAAAAATTCCTGTTGCTGTCAAAACTGCCTGTTCTCAAAAGAGAAATTTTCAGAGGTAAAGTGACATGACAGTGGCAAGGCCAGGTACAAGATTCATTTCTGATGCTGGTTGCACACATGTGCACGAGTCTTTCAGCTTTTTGTCAGCTGTATCTTCACCAGCAGGAAAGAGAAAGAAGTAGACCGGACTGCCATGCTTTTGATTTTTCAGAAGTAAAGCAGACAAAAAAAAAAAAGTGATCTAAATCCTGTTTCCTCTTTCCTAATTTTCTATAGACCAGCAGAACTAATGTGAGACTGCTGCAAAAATACAGTGGGATTTGAGCTTTTTGCAACACTTAGCTATACTGTGTGTCAGGTTTTAGAAAGTGGGATAGGAAAGAAACATATATAGTGGATCCTGGTATATATGACCATTGAGATCCATTAACCATTCATACATAAAGAACATACCAGCACTGGCAGTGATTAACACCACCCCCCACCCTGTACTTAACTATAGCAATTGCGGAATGATGCTAGTGTGGAAATACTTGGTGTCGTCAATCCACATCTTGTGTTTGACACATTGTGTCTTTGCAAATCTGATACAAGGAAAGACTGGGCAATATTTATAAGCCTAAAACATTTCTTTCAGTATTTTATTTTGTTTTTAAAAAATCACTTTCATTTTACTTCCTTCACAGAGTGAATTGCATACTTGCTAGAACAGTTTAGCAGCATGATTCATTGTCTAAGTGCAGACTTGGTGCCCTTTTAGGTTATCTAGAGCATCCTGTGTGCCGCCCAGCTGCTCTTCCAGGAGGGCATGGATCTGTCTTAGATTCTGTGTCACTTCTGCCATCACCATCCAGGTGACTGGGTTATCCAACCCAGGGTGTCGAAAATGGCACCAGCTCTACCTTTAGGCACTTTAATTGCTCCCTTAGGTGTTTATTTTATTTGCATATCTATTTTAGGTACTTACCTAGGTCCCATTCTGAGTTCTTCGTAATCTTAAAGTGTTCAGTCTCAAAAACACCAAGGCAGTGTGGGGAAATACTTTATTATTTTACATTACCAATTGAGGTAAAGAGGCTTTATGATTTCTCAAACAGGAAATACACAGCAGAATAGAGTATTGGTATCCCAAGTCTTGGGCTTCTCCCTTCACTACCGGACAATTCTTCCCACCTATTTTCCTTTTCTGCCTTCTGAGAAAACTGGCAACTTTGCACTGAAAGTATTTGATTATCAAAACTTTTAGAATGCTGTTATAGTTTGATATACCAAAAGGTCTGATGCACCAGACTGTAGTTGATCAAAGATTATAGAAATTAACAAAAACTAGTAGTTACTGTGCAGTATTTAGTGTTACCCAAAAAGTTCTAAAAACGAACTTAGATTTCCTCCTAAGGCAGTGATGTGACTAGAAGTCTAGGCAGCCAAATTATGTGAGTTGTAATCTTGGTCTGGAGTATGTTTCCCATAATGCAAATAATGTACAACATGATCCCCAGCTGCCTGATGTTGCTGTGGCCCCACCTGCTTGGTGTGACTAGAAGAGAGGCAGGATGGTTGCATTTGACCCAGCGGGGCTATGTGTCCAGAGAGGGGTTGCATTGCATCATGTATTCTTACTTGCACTTTCCTCTTGAGTACACAAAACTCTGCTGAATAAAAAAGTTTGCAACAGGCTGTTGTGAAAGACTTAAGAGAGCACTGATACTAAATTTGGATAATTATTTAGTAACGGTGTTCTAAGGAGAAAGTAGTTGTGTACCTTATCATCCTTGGGTTCCCCAAGTTGCTATTTCACAGTCATTGTAGGAAATCTTGGCCATTTAAACTTTCATTACTTAAATAGTGCACGTGGGTGGATTGTAAAATATCTTACTTTTTCATCATCTTTTAGTTATAAGTCAGAACCAACACATTATAAAATGATGTTACAAAGAGTGTTTTACTTCCTTTTTATTTTAGCAATGGTAGGTATTATAATGGCTTGCCTTGAAGTGGAAGGACTGTGGGCCACACTGATTTTACTGGACCGTTCAATAGTTAAAATAATATAATGTAATGTTTTGCAAAAAGTTTCAGTGTAGTAAAGAAAGAAGCAATAACCAGGTATGGTAGTGAGAAATACCCAAGTAAGGAAAATCAAATAGAGAAGCAATGTTTCAAAGCTTTTGAAAATACGATGTGCGAAAGGATTAGAAAGGCAGCCTGTTCAGAAGTGAAGCTACCACTTTCTTCCTAGTGCTCCTTAAGGAATCTTCAGTGTGCTTATCCCTATAGAGTAGTCGCTTGTTTAGTTGGTGTGTAGCTGGTAGGTGATATTATAAGCATCTGTGCCTGGGTGGAAGAATTAAGAAAAAACAAGTAATTTTTAACATGTTGGATTTTCCTGGAGTGCAAACACTTAGGGTAACTTTGTAATGTTTCAAATATGCATCATGAAAATATTTGTCCTGCTTATATTTTTTAACATGCAATTTTATAATTTCAGTTTTGATGGCAGAAAGTGAAATCCAGACCATTAATACAAAAAAGGCTTAGAACATAATTTGTTTCTACTAGTGCTGCACATGCTATATGACTAACAGTAATTGGGTTTATTGGTGTTGTAAATAAAGCCTCAAAAGAAAAACACCCCTAAATAACCATTGCAAAAGTTACATGGCAAGTTTTGGCCCTTTTTCCTAAAATGGAACTGTCTGCCACACACAGCTTTATCCTACGTTTTTGGCAAAAGAGAGATGCTGCATGCTTCCCATTCCAAAAATGGCTGGTTTGGACCAGAAAGAGTTTGAAAGCTTGCTTCCCACTTGGAAATAACTGGCAGGTGGCGATGCTGCTTGTGATGATGATATCTAAAACCAGCAGAACTGGCAGGGAGAACAAATGATAGTCTGTTCCCCTCGGGACAGTAGGAAATTCAAGTGAAAAATGCCTGTGTTGTTCTGCTGTCGCCTTTCTTGTGGTCCCTCTGCTTTTTTCCTCAGTGTGAGGTGGACTTACCATGCAAGAAGCTTTATTTTCACCTGAACTCCATTAAGATATGTGTAGGAAAGTCCTATCAAGGAACTGGGCAGTTACAACTGAACTAGGAAGGCTGCTTATTTTCGCAGTTAGGGAAACTTCCTTGTGACTGGGTGTGAAAAAGCAGTAGTGCTAGAAGTTGTCCTTTGCTTGGGATAATGTGTCTCTTTGTGTACTGAGTAGACTGTCTTTGTTTCAAGTGGACAAACTGCTGAAGGGTGATGTTACAGAGGAATACTTAAGAAGTTTACAAGTGGTGGTATTTTTTGTTTTTCTTCTAAATTAGGCATGAGTTATACAGCACATTATTAACATAATCTTTATTGATACAGTTTAGTCAGGGTAAACATTGTTTCCACCCAGGGTGTTTTCCATACCTAAAGAACTAGGATCAAATCTATTATTTCAGAAAAATGATGCTTCTCTGAATTACCTTTCCAAGTGCTTTTCCCCATTCCCTCTGGGGAGCTGGCCCAAGGCAGTGGCTGCAGATCTCAATGACAAGGCTGCATCGAGGAGATTACCATCTAGGCAGAATGTTTGCTTAAATCTCTCAAAGTAAAGGCCAAACTGATGATTGCAAAGTTGTGAAGAAAATCCTCACATAGCCAAGATATTGGTAAAGGTTGAGTGTTTGCAGTGGCCAATCTTGCACAGTAACTTTTGTACTGGTCAAGGCAATATAAAAGGGAGCAAAAACTGCCTTGAAGATCCTTTCAGTTAAGTATTAATGCAAGAAACAATGTGGCCTAGATATTTTTTTAATGCATTAAACACTCAGAGGATGGGTAGAATGTTAATTTTTATCAAGTGTCATGCTTAAGTGATTTAACTTCTGCAGGAAAGGATAATTTCAGTGGACCTTGAAATAAAAAGCCTGTAAACCTCATAGCCACTTGTTTGATATAAACAGTTCTGGTGGGTCTTTTTTTAAGTTTATTTAATTTTCAAAAGAAAAATAATAGGTGTTTATATCCCAAAATAACTTCATAATAAACAAGGAGACATAATTTAGAAGCATCATTTATTTTGGTTTCACTGGTAGATTTTATTTATTCCAGAATAAGGATTAATACTTATCTGGTAAAGATAACTAACGTTATGATCAGAATTGTTACTGAAGAGAAAAAAAAATTAATAACTGTAAGCCAAATGGCTGCAGCTGATACTGAATCGACTTGGAACTGCATGGCAGATCTTTGGAGTTTGTACATTTCCATGAATAACACCAGCACAATTACTGTAGCTGTGAAGTTACAGGATACCAACTGCTTTCCAGAGATACAAGTACTCTAAGAAGAATCCACTGATTTGCAAAAGCAAAAAAATAGCATAATTTAGTCTTGTTTATTTGAGATTGACCACTGCTCTCGCAGCTATTGTTAGGATTGCAAAGTTATCTGTTAAAACTGGTATTATGCAATTGGAACTTCTTGGGCAATTAGCATGCAGTGCTGGCTGAATAGGAGACATGATTTTCTCTCTGCAGCCGTATAGTGGCTGTGATTAGATGTGCCTGTATTCCAGTTCTAATTGACTGGCCTCTGTAAGTAGACACTGCTCATTAGTGAACAGAGACAGACACTTCCTAGCCCCATTAAAAAAATAAAAAGGTAGCAAAGAAATGTGCTCAAAAATGAATAAAATTAATTCTGCTTTGATATACTGAATACATATTTTGCATTCATCGCTATAGGAAGTGGCACTGTATACTTGGGAAAGCTATGATTAAAAAAAAAATAAAACCAATATTAATGCATATCTGTGATTCTCTGCACTCAGTACGTCTCCTCTAAATCATAACTTGAGGGGTAAACATGTTAAGCTGAAGGTAAATCTCTAATAGTAGCCCTGGCAGGACTAATACATGAGTTTTTTCTATTTCCTTATATTTCTCCTCAGAAGGCATGGTGTCTGTTTAGCTTGAAATGCTCCTTTCTGGACTATTCTCATCTTAATAAAGTCAGCTTGTGTGATATTTCTGTTCTCGCCCTGTCTCTCTCCTGAGGTCTGTCTCTTTCTGGTGCTCATTTATAAGGGAGAGGGAAAATCTCTTCCTTATCTCAGACCAGAAGGCACAGGTGTACATATTTGAAATTCTATTTTCAATGACAAATTCTTCAATTTCCAGGAAAAGTGTGGTTTTAATAATTAAAAGCAGCTAATTCCTTTGTAGATGAGTGATCAGTACTGTGAGGGATACTGTTAATGATTATTTAAGGCTGTTTTCCTTCATAAAGAAAGAATGAGTATTTTCTGATTGGTATACAGTATTCTTCTTGCTGTTTTCCCTTAAAGAACCCCTAGTACCAGCAGATACTGTATCCGTTTAACGTGACTGAAAAATTTAAAAGTAGGTATTTTTAATATTTGCTGCCATCTTAATTATTACTTGCTTAAAGCACCACTGTTAGCAGAGGGATTATGAGTTAATAAAAATGTCATAGTATTAGTATATAAAACACAATATAATTTTCCCAAGATAATGATTAACAGCGTAAGGCCACATTAACAACACTTAATGCTTATTCCCTAAATGTGCTTGATTTTCATCTTTTAGTAGTATCACAATATTGTAGCAAGTAAACATCGAAACTAATGAAATCTCTTATTTGAGCTTTGTTTCTGTATTATGTCACTATCTTCATAGCATTACAGCTTCACATCAATCTGAATAGTGTTTTTAATACTGGATATTAATATTCCCTAGTGCAACTCCAGTGAAACACATTAAAAAGTTATTTATTCATCACAGTCTATTAGCTAGAGCATTTGGAAAATAACTGTAGTATGCTGGTAGGTCATTATTATGTCAGTATTTCTTTCACATACAAGAATCACTTTGGGTGTGGGTTGTGGTTTTTTAACCTTTTAAGACATTTTTTCTTTGTTCCAAGGCTGCTTCAAGTTTTTATTAGCTACCTTGTATGAACAAGAGACATCTCTATAAATTATTGATTCTCTCGAGCGTACACCTTTGCTTATTCGGAGCTGAGAACTCCGTCAGCCTGTCTAATGGATGGTGGAGCACGCTGGAGTTACCTACCACAGCACTGGCTGTCCACCCGGGTCAAACACCCTCCTGCCTCTCCACCTGAGCACCTGCAAACTGAGCCATGTCCCATTCAGTGTGGCAAGAACAGCTCTATTGTCGCCGGAAGAAACGTTTGTTTCTGGGGGAAAAGTATTCCAGTTCTACTTCTGAATGAAAGACAAGGCTGTTATTACTCAGGGGATACTAGGCCTCACTGCTTTTTTGAGAAAACAAATTTGCTGTAACTTTATCTGTAATTTAGTACTGCACGGGTGCAAATAGAGTCTACATTGTATGGAATAGAGGCAGAAGCAAGGGTTTGTTAAAGACATAAAAGGGTTGGGTAACCATTATATTTCCGAAAGCGGCTTTATCAGAGTAATTTAAAAAAAAAAAAAAATTTCATTACGGCCTTAACATTAACCGTCTGTTTTGAATTTGCTTAAAAATTAGTAGTGAAGAAGTAAGTTTTCTGTCTATATGCAGAGTATGGCAAAATTACAAGTTTCCCAAAAGCGAATGTACGTATTTTACCTTGACCAACAGCCTACCCACTGAATGGTTACAGTAAATGCTACTCAGATCTTTTTCTGCAATTTTTTTTTCCCTTTCTCACATTAAATGTAGCAGACTCTTGCTGTTCTCAAGTTCCACTTTCTTGAAGAATATGATGTCAAAATGCTTAAATGAAATTTCCCTTTTGTTGGTTGATTCTTGATTGTCAGCATTTTATAAGAAGAAGTAATATTAATTGTTAAAAAATTTTGTCCTGTATGCGTAGGAAACCTTGTGAATGGTGCTGTTGAAGCTGGTTGAAATCAGTCAGATATTTTCTTCCATCAAAGTTCGTTTTTATGACTGTGTGCTTGTTCACTGCCTTACATTCTGATTAGATAGCAAGCGTGCAAACTACTTTTTTTCATATTCTTTCTCTTTTTTCTTTTCTTTTTTTTAATAGAAAAAATTCCAATCCAGTTGTAGGAGTTTGATCTTGCTGATTAGCAAAGTTAAACTTAAGAATTTAGTGTCGTTTCTAATCATCTGGCAGCTGTCATTAGTGAGTGACAATGTAGTTAATCCCCCCCGCCACACAACACTGCTCCTCCATTCTCCCAAAAGCAGAGACAGCCACCTCCAGGCACACTCCCAACTGAAGGTGGGAGCAGGGAGTGCATATCTGACCCCGGGATCTGAACCTGGGAATCTCTGGTTAGTATGCTTCATTGCCTCCGGATCACTGCGCTCACCCTTCTGCTCCTTTACTTACAATGTCTAATATGCCTAATTTAAATTAAATTGTTTTAATTAAATCATTCAACTGTTTCTCACAGTGCAAGATAGTTAAGAACTGTAGCTGGCGGTATTTTAAATCAGGTGTCTCGACTTGATCGGACCAAAGTTAGCCAAAGTTGACTGTGGCTTCTGGCGTAGGCAGAGCAAAAGGTGTATGTGAAAAGACAGTCACAAATTAAACTAGAACTAGGAGTCATAGCAATTACTCTTACAAATACATACATTATTAGCATTCCTGCTGGTTTGTTTCTCCCGGCGTTGTGCCACAAGCACTGCTTTCACAATTTGCAGAGAAGGCAAAAGGCTGAGCAGGGAGCTTGTGATTTCTGGATGGAAATAAAGCTCATCTCAGTTTATCTCCTGATTTGAGCAATCCTGTCATTTGCCAGTCAGCAAGTGTAATGAATTCTCTGCTGTATCACCGGCCAGGGTTTTTCATAGGTAACCCCTCGACAGCTGATGACACTGCACCGTGGTACTCCGAGGCTGGTATTTATTTTATTTTCTGCAGACATCCACTCTTTCTCACATTTCCTCTTTTAAAAACCTGAAATATTCCCTTCCCCCAATTTAGGGAGAGCAAAGTAAACCCAAAACCCTGAAGAATTCTAATGCAGGAGGAGTGCTTTAAAAGAGGCTGTCTGTGCTTTAAAATGTGGTTATAGACTAATTAAATTCTGTTGTCTGCCTGGCAATGACAAATATGGCACTTCTTTGAGACCACTTTAAGATCTGGATGGTAGAACCAACACCCCCACGTACCTCTAAGTACAGGACTATCTACTTGCTCTGTGATGGATCTAGTCTCTGCTGACTTTTGATTTTTAGAACTGAAAGTTGAATATAAAATATAAATTGGTTAAAAAATGACAGATTATTTCTGGGGGCGTTTTCAGTGTTCACCTTTATGATAGTTGCATTTTTTTAAGTTAATGCAGTTTAAAAATCATTTTAAGTTTCCCAACACGAAGGAAAGAAATGAGATATTGGATTCACAAACAAAAGCTTTATTGGTTTATGACAAGTAATCCATCTTTTTGCATTAGTGTAGCATTCTACCCCAGATTATTTTTCATAATTGATAATTTGTGAGTCATATATTTGTTATCTATTCTTTTATGGGTTTCTAAATAGTGAATGATGTCAAAGGTCATTGAGCTTTCATAAAGGAAATGTTTTTTATTTTATTTTTTAAGTTTTGATTGGTGTTCTGAAGAACTTTGTGAACATTTCAGGAAAAAGTACAAAGAAAAAAAGTTACACTGGTTTTCCTGGTAGGAACTTCATACAACATAATGTTACAGCAATCCAAAGAAGAAATGAATGTTAAGACACACATGAAGTACTAGACCAGGGTAAAAACATTTAACTAGAATTATTTTACATTAGAACTCAGTTATGATTTATGTAATAGTGGTTAAGTTCTAAAAGTTGGAAATGCATGTATTGCATATGCACACAGTAAAATTAAGAATGATATTTGCATGTGACTGATTCATTTTGATTTTTTTCTGCATCAGAAATATTTTTGCAATAATCAACAAGCCATTGTTTTCCTTCTACCATAAAACTAGGGGGGGGGTGTAGTCATGTGCCATCCCCACTTTTTGGAGGAACTTAATACTGGTTGCAGATTAAGAAAATTTAACAAGGGAAAAAAATGCATCTAAGTTGCATCTAAAATATTAGAAGGCACCAAAATGAGGTTATATGTCAATACATTAGTTTATCATGGGCAAGTAATTAATAAAAAGATGTGGGCATACGATTTTAAATTTAGTTAGGCTAATGAAAAAGCTAGTAGGAACTTTTCCCTTTACTAATGTTTCTCTAGCAACCCATGAACATTACCACTAACTGTGCTCACAGAGCTTTCTGATGCAATTAAAAATTGGGAGAACTGAATAAAATATGAATAAGTTCAATCAGTGGGAAAGGCAACTTAAAATAATTTACAGACAGCTATATAGGAGGCATAAAGTATTTTAAAATTAATTAAATATTAATTTCAGAGCAAATTTGTTATGAATATACTGTTACAGCTTGCGTGGTTCTCTCCTCAATATTCATTTAAATGTCCTCTGAACAATTTAATTATAGTGAGACACTTCCATTAAAAAAATGATTCAGGATGATCTTCTTAATTAAAATAAAATTGAGCTCATTTAATAGTGATGTAATGATATTATTATATGTGGAATGTCATTAAAATAATGTAAACAATTTTTTCCCAATTTCTAAAAATAAGAAAAAGAATAGCTGATACGTTTTGGTACAACTATTCTTGAAATTTCATCTGAAAATCATGAATAATTGAATATTTTGTAAAATAATTTGAATCCCAAATCAGTAATGATATTAGTAGGATCAATATATTTTGTCCTTAAGAGATATTTTAGTTGCCTAAGAATAAAGCAAAAGTTATGTATCATTACTCAATACTTTTTATTTCATTCTGCAGGATACATCAATACTGTTGGTTCTTCTCTGAGATTTTTTTTTCAACCAAACCTTATGTTTTGTTTTGGTTTTTTTTTTTCTTTCTAATAATGTTTCTAGCCAAGCTGGAATTAGTTAGTAATGTATCCTAACTGTTTCAGAAAAGTGCCTTAATTTAGATGCTTTGTTCAACTGGGACTGTAAAATAAAGTATTTTTCAACTCATCAGATTATTAATTTTGAATATCATAATTATTTGATACAAATAAAAATATGTCTTGACATTTACTCCCTGAAAGGTATTCAGGACTCAGACAAATGGGCACAAAAAAAGACTCATTTTAAAGTATCCCCTTTCATAGCATTGCAGTGATATTAAAATGTATCTAATTGTACTTGCGACAGGATGATGTCCTTTCATCAGTATGAATATAAAAATACAGCCTTTAAATACAGAAGTGCTTAATTCTATATCTGGAAGGAAAAATATTCACAGTTATTATTCTGTTATGTAATATAAAATGCCTTTTAATAATCTATATGGGTTTTTTTTCTGATTTTATACTACTTGTGAAACTGTTCCCCCCTCCAAAAAAAAAAAAAAAGGATGTCAGAAATTTTTTAAAAGCCAGAATCTACTCCTTTTGAATTGCACAGCTTGCCTGAATCTTAGCCGATCATAAATGCAAGAGGACGCTGCTGCTACTGCTGCTACTACTGTTACCATTATCTGCTGATTCTATACTGCAGTGGTGTCTGCAGGGTAGTGGGCACACCGTAGGGACCCTTCTTCTGAAAAGTTAACAAACTGAGCCTATGCTGTTAAATTCTTATCATTAAGTTCAATTCAAATCAGTAGAGCTGTCCCCAGGAGTAAATTTACACATATGCATAAGTATTTGCCACATCTGACCTGCTTGGGGAAGAGACGAATGTGTAAAAGACACAGGGAAGAAAAAGCGCGTACTTAGATTAATGGAACTCCACAAGCATCTCTTCATTATCTCAAAAATATTGGAAATACTGTTGTATTTAGGCTATTGTAAATAATTCTCAATATGGTTGCACTGTATTGAATGAAGCATTGATTATACAAGAGATATAGGATAGAAATATATTTAATATGGTAACAAATACTTCCTGTCTAGCAATTTAATGTATTTATAAGATCACTGATTGTGATCTTTGAATGTGATCTTTCAATAGTTATGGCCAAAATTACTTCTCAACAAAAATATGTCTGAAATACGTGTGTCAGAAGAGCGTAGAGGTTATTTAATTTTTGTTTGCTTAAAAAAGAAAGTTAACCTATTTTTCAGGATACTGGAAATGCTTTAAATGTATAAAAATAGAAAAATATAAGCACCATTGTAAGATTTAGGATTAAATCGTGTTAATGGAAAATCTTTGGGATTATGGATTTAAAAAAATTTCAGTAAAACATATGTTCTTAAGCCTGAAATTAAGAAGGATTTAGTTTAGTGATAATGCTAGTTCTGTGCTGTTTCCTCATAAAAATAGGATCCTTTTTCCTAATTTTCCCTGGGTGTCATTCTCTACTCAAGCCTGTAGGTAGCACCCTTGCATCACACAAAAAATCACTGCCTTTTCTGAGACACAATTACTATTTAGGTCGGGAAGTCTTTACTTGTGCAGACCTCTAAATGTAGCTGGTACTATTTGCATAATTTCCAGACTTTGATGACAATCTGTGATCTTAAAACAGTAGCCTAAAGTTTACGCATTAAGTTGTTTGGCCTTGTGACTCACTTCTCTCTTAAGACATATCCTTTTTTTCTGTGGGACGGGTGGAGGAAGGCACAACAGATCACTCTCATGAGGAACCTTGGAGGTACAATGTTCTCTCGTAATTATTTGTTCTAACATACTGTCCATCAGGTATTAATACATGAGCATAATTTTATATTTACGTTTCATATTCTCTTCTCTGTTCTGCAAAATACATGACACTCATGGTCTCTTTTAGCTGCTGGGTAAGGTAAACTCTACAGTTGTACACAAATTCTATTATCCTCCTCACTGTGGGCTTGATCCAACACTTGCCCAAGACAGCAACTGTCCCTAGAGTTGCTGGCTGCTCACTTGGTGGTGACCGACTTTCACCGAAACCACTGCAGTGCAGGATCAGGCCAGCCCAGGAGGATATCGACCCTGCTGTCAGTACTGGGGAGGTGACCTGTTACCGATACTGCTATTACTTGCTTTTTCAACTTGTAAAATATACAATAGCAAAAAAATGGAATATAGGCATTATTTTTAAATCCAGGGCTGTTCAGATAGAAAATTGTTCTGCAAATTATCTTTAAACTTTTTTTGCCTCAGTATGTGCCTCATAATATCACTGCTTCCATTTCCAGAACCCAGCGATAGCATACCATCTCTTAAAATGACAGTTTATTTTCCTTCGGAGTTGCTCTTATGTCACTTAATGCAGAATGTCTCCAGGTTTGTTATTTTTTTTCCTAAGAGGTTGTACCAAAGAAGATCTGGTTATCACCCTTACCCATGATCACAGTATGCTGAATAAAACTGTTGACATTTACTCTATTTTACTAAGATTGTATTTAATTTTACTAAGAGTCAGTAAGCAGGGTTTAACAAAAAAACCATACAAATCTCTTGTTAATGTAAAAGTGTATGATTTTGTCCCTGTGCTGACTGGGATATTTGAGAAGGGAACACCGAACGTCTGAGCGAGCCTCCCATGAACAAACTGGTTTTTAATCGTATTGTCTGAATGCTTGGTTGTGTATTAGAAGAAGCAAAGTGTGATGCAGGTGGGAGGGAACTAACCTTTGACTCACTGTAGCAGCAGAAAAAGATCAGGACTATCAGCATGGGAGTTTCCAGCCTTTCCCTTTCTCGCTAGAATAGAAGGCATTTTTGTTGTGGAGGAGAGAGGCACAGATTGAGTTCCCACACACACGGAGCCACTCTTTGTCTGTTTTTTTTTTCTGGTTTGTTTTTTTTTTTTTTGTAAAATCTTTCAAATTGTTACAGGAAACCAAGCATTAAAAAAACTGAGAAGAGAGTATTTTTTATTGCTTGCTTTGCCTGGGCAAGTGCAGCATGGTTAACAAGAAAAGCTGACTTGTTTTTGAAGGCCCTGCTTCAATTTGTCGTGTCAGTGGCCAAGTTAGAAAGGCATCTGCTGCTCATAGCAAATGCTCATATCGTAACGCGTTAGACAAGGGAGTCATTTTCCAGTGCGAGGTCCCTGAGGAAAGCAGGATGCTCAGGAGGAGGACCCCATCAGGACTGACTTCTGTCAAACCGAAGCATATACTTGTATAGACAGCAGAAGAAAAAAAAAAATTAGTGTGAGGGAAGTAGGCTTCTCTATCTATACATTAAAAAAAAAAAATCTTGTTTTAGTACCATTTTATTTTTTTTATTCTGTTACATCCTCACAGCAATGCACATTCTCATGTCAGATATTTCATATGCAGGTCATACATAGGTATCAATTTGTGTAGCAAGGAAAAGCTAACCGTGTACAGGCATGGCTGGGAGGGTTTTTTTTTGTCTATTGTATTCTCTATATTTCTGTTCTCAGTGTGTGGAAAAAATAAGGCTACACAAAACATGACAGGAAAACATTTAACTTCTTGTCTGGAGGATATGCTATAAGTTATCTTTTTTAACTTTTCGTAGTTAGATAGCAGTAAGTAGAAATCTGTTGGGGTCTGTGGCAGAAAGATTACAGAGAAATACACTTATATGCCTCTACAGTAGATTCCTCTAAACTTAAAAGAAAATCTCAAGTGAGGGTATAAAACAATACCTCGTGACAAACTTATGCTAAAACCGCTATAGTGCAATTTTGGTTTTGCCTACCCTGTGTTCCCTTTCTGCTTTTTTAAAGTGAACTAATTATTTTTTAAGATTTATTCAGAATATAAATACTGCATAGGTCTCATTGCGCATGGAGTATTACAGTGGTGTAAAACTTGCATTTCACAGATAATCGTGAACAGTATCTTAAGAAAAATAGACATTTTTAATGTTTGAAGTCATTTAAAATTTACCTGGTAATCTATTTTAAGATGTTCTGTCCTATGATGACATTCAAGCAATTAGATCAAACTCTTTTTCAGTAAAGGGCAGGCTCAGTCCATGTGAATGTGTTTACCTGAAATATTCCTTCTCTTGGGGAAGAATATCTTCTATTATCAGGAAGGTCCACTGAGCGAAGAACCAGCGATTTGTCACTGTCAAGACACAAGATCAAATTTTCAAAGGAAAAAACTGGAATGCAATCACAAGCTTTCACGAAGCAGACACTGAGTATTGTGGGCCTACTTTTAATGTATTTTTCTTTTTGAAATCTGACACAGATAAACATTATTGAAGTACTGTTTTAGGGGATTACTGGTATTACTTTGCTGTACGATGTGAAAAACCTGAGGCTGGATTCTGTTCTCATTAGGCTACTTTTACATCAGGATTTTAACTGTACTGGATTTTCCACTTGCTTACACCATTTTTTGATCAAGTTTAAGGTATTTTGTTGCTGAGACCAGTTTGCTGGGGCAGACTGCCGGTGACGTCATTCTTTTAGGGGAAAACAGATTACATGTTTCAGCAATGGCACTTTCATTCAGTTCAGGTCAGTGCTGACAGGATCCAGAAGTGACTGCTTTCTGGATTTCTGAAATTGGGAGGTCTGTGGCTGGGTCTCCACCGCCATGTGCATTTCTGTCATTTGCGTTGTATTGCCTGGGCTAGGAAAGGGTTTTCCATTTGCTAGTGTTGGGATGCTGTTGCCTGAAGTTGTAGTGTAGTGGAATAAAGATCCAAGAGAAGAGAACCAAAGAGGCTTACAGCCAGTTCTTTGTGATCTGAAATCTTTGATCTTAGTGTGGTGGTATTTTAGAGTGGGATGTAAATGCTGCTCTGTTTTTGGCTTTCTGCTCTCTGAAATAGCTGGACCCTTTCAGGTTATTTGTGCTTTCATAAAAGGAAGGTCACTGGATTTTTTTTCGCCCATCTGTATTGAGAAATCTATTAACTAAGAGCCCCTACTGAAAATATTCAGCTGTTTAAAAAACAATGAACAAGGTTGTTTCGAAACCTCACAGTTCTTAAAAGTTACTACAAGTTGATCCGTGAAAGACCTTTCTTTCTCCAGTTTCCCCTTGATCCGTGGTGTTTGTGTAGAAGTTACCATCTGTCTTGGGGTTGCCAAGATGCAATCCCACCAAAGAAGCCTTAAAATTATTTTTGTGTTTTTGCTGAGTGAATTCTTCATGATCGAATCAATAAACCTTGTGTTCCTGTTTTTAAACTCTTTTACCAGTTACTGAACTTTTTACAAACTTGAAGTCTTCAAAAAAAAACCAATCAACAGTACTACCATGTTATAACATGTCCTTCTGCTCACAGACCAGAGCAATCATTTTACGCTGAAATGAAGTATATTAATTTCTGCCATCAATCAATTGGTTTGCTATCCAGCTTTTCCATTTGTATGAGTAAAACATCTACCTGCAGTTGCAGAAGTAACCCCACCCTTTAGGTAACTTAAGGATAATCATGGCTAATGATACTGTAATTAGCAGAACAGCCTTTCCAAAATTGCATTTTATAGTTCTAAACCTTGCTTCCCTTTATATATTACGTAAAACATCCTCCTGTTACTTCTTTTTTAGTGGGAAGATCAAATAGTCCTTCCAGTAAAAAGTTTAGTTTAGTTTTCCCTTCTACTGGTATGAAAACTAACAGTTACCTTTCATCCTGGTTATCCATAACAGACTCTCCTTTTCTCCCCACATTGTTAGCTGTAACTGAGCAAATGGAAAAGCATCATTCATTCTGTTGTCCATATTCTTTTCTCAGACCATTTATGATGAAGGAACAGCTTTTCTGACAAAAGAAAATGTCAATAGTTGTTAGGAACTACATCAAGAAGGAGATGAAGTGAAAGGCAGCTGGCGGTGAAACCGAGCAGCTGTCTAGTGATGGTCCCAAATATGAGAACAGGAGATGAAAGTTTGGTCCCTGCCTGGCCTTGAACAATCAACTCTGCTCAAATTCTGATGGACTAAATTTGCTGGACTAAAGCATAATGGCTTGGGTTTCCCACTGGTTGCTCTTAGACCTTCAAAGGCACTTAGCAAGTAGGAAACAACAGTCATTGTCATGAAAGATGCCTGCTTGGTGCAGTAACAGTTTTGGAAAACAGAGCCAATGCAGTAGGAAATACAAATTGCTCAGGCATTACCCAAACACAAACTCCCTTACCTCAGTCCAGTTTTAGCTGAGTGCTGGTTGTCCACAACCATCTGGAAATCATCCCTTTTCTGAAGCAGAAGTTACATAGTTAAGGCCCTGCACCCTAGGTGGTGTCTGGTACTTAGGGGCAGAGCTTCATGACTTTTGCCAGTTAATTATGATAGAGAGCTTATAATTTATCCAGTGCTTTCCAAAAATTACAGCTCTGGTTGTATATTTTAATGCTTCATCTTACTGAACTCTGAAATTTGACATTTTGCATGTAGGGAATTAATTTTCCGTTGCAGAGTTGCCTATCTATGTTGGAAGATACCCTTTTTATTTAAGGAGGATTTTCAGTACTTAGATTTGTTTCACATTCTCATATGGTAGGTAGTCTTGTTCCCCTCTATCTTTACCACAAATGCACATAATACTCTCATGTTTGCTGGGGTCTCAACCCTGAAGTTAAGCCCAAACTCCTTGTCCATGCTGTCGGCAAGACAGCAGTCTCTGCATCGGATCCTGAGTGCACTGTTGCTGAACCAAACAGAGATGCCTGGGGATGTGGCTGTCGCTGTCTCAAACTGTGGCCATGCCTCTACAGAGTGCAACTGGCTTGAGCAATGTGATGTGCAGAAGTCAAGCCCAGCTGAGCACACCCCAGAAGTGCTGTAGATACCACCTCAGTTTTCCTTGGATACTTCTGTGACCCCTCCTTATTTCCTTGGTCTACATTCTTGCTTTAAACCTTTTGTGGGTGGGTGAGCAATCTTCAGCTGGGTTTTTTTTCAGTCCTATCTATTTTTTTCACTGTTCAGTAGTATCTGTGAACTGTCCGTGAAATAACTAGAGTGAAGTTAGCAGGCCAGTGCAGATGTGCATGAGATCTTTGGAATAACTTCAGTTACTATTTAAGGGTAGTAAAGATGCTTAATAAGATGTATAGCTGTGAACATTTGGAGATGTGCTTTCATGTCCTGCTTTTGATATGACATTATGTTATTTTCTTTGTGTGTGTGTTAAGGAAGTAAAAGTTACAAAATGGCATCACAGTTTCTCTCATAACAAGAAAAATTGAAAGGAAAAGAGGATTGGGTTGGGGAAAAAGAGAAGGAAAGAGAAATACTTCATTTTCTTAGGCTGAGTGGTTTCAGGCCAAGTTGTTTTCACATATTGATTGTAAAATTTTTTAAAATAAAATCACATGCAATGTAATACCTATCTGGTTTCTACCTGAATTTTAAGTCACAACAATTTCTACCTCAGCAGCCAGTGTTGTTGTCAAAAGATACCCTCTATTGACACAGGTTTACCTATAAATAAAAAAAAAAAATCTTAATTGTAACTTGGAGCTGAGGGTGTTAGTATTGACTTTGTCAAAAGCAGCATTAAAATCAAGAAGGGAACTGTGCCTTTTGGACATTTATTATAAAAGAAGTACTAATGTCTTTACGTTGTCTTGTTATTCAGTAGAAAGCTAAGCCATCAAGTGAATCTGAGCCTGTTTATTTCACAGCTACTTTAATTTTACGTTTTTTTTCCCTCTCTGTCTGAACGTTTAAATAGACCTTTTCTTTCCAAGTCTATTTAAGCAATGCACGACCTAAATCAATCCTAAGTGGCAACCACTTCTCACAGTGTTGTGTGTGGCTGTGTGTTAATTAGTTGAAATAGATTATCCCCTGGTGTGTGGCGTAGTGTTTGTGGTAACTTTTAGTGTGCACAGTTTGCAGTGGATTTCATGTTTATTTTCATGTACTGAGGCAAATTCTCAGTATGTCTTCAAATTATCTCCTTGGGGGTGTTTTTTCCTGAGCTAATCCTGACAGACTCTCCCTGCCAGATATGCCCATCATCAAGAACAGGAGAACACTACACATGCAGGAACCTCTGTGCTTGGGGCTGTATGCAAATTTAATGCCCAGCTCATTTCTGTTTCTCTTACATGGATGACAGACATTTTAACAATAACTTTCACATTTCCCCATGGAAATCCCATTGTATTACTGTATGTATATGAGCGCATACATGCATTTACTTTGTGTATGTGTTTGAATATGATTTCAGGAACACCTGTACTTGTAAATATGTTTTATGCCCTTTTTGTGTATTTACATATAGATAAAATGTATGTGAGAAAGCTTGTGTCAAGAATGCAGTCGTCAAACAGCTCTTTATCAGAGATGTAGCTAGATCCCGGGGAGACTTACCAGATACTAAAAAATAGATAGGGTGGAAAATGTGATAAACAAGAAATTGACACTGAAAATAATTCTACAGCATTTGGGGGTTTCATGGCTTCATATGGTAGCAAGAAGCAAGAGCATAGGAAATAAGCTTTTGTTTTCTGATGTTTGAAGCAGGCACAGTCAGAGCAAATGATATTCCAGCAATTGCAAATAGAGCTTTCTCCAGATATGTCACAATCTTCGTGACTGAAATGAATTCTCGCTGGTGCTACAGATTCTGGAAGAGCTGGGAGTAGCTGAAGAGCTACTAACTTTTTTTTTTTTTGCGTTTTAAAGGCAGTAACCGCAATGTGGGCACTTGGACACCAACATTTGTATACAGGCACTGAAATAAAAAGTGACTTGACTGGCAGGTGTGCAGCACAGCGTATCCTCAGTCCCTCTCCTCTTCCTCTGTGTGTGCTTTTGTGTGCACATGCATGCATCTTTCTGAAAGGAATTACAAGAGGAAAGGATACATCCTTGTCCCAACTCTAGATGGGACACATACCTGTTCCTCGATCTCTGTGAAACCAACATTCAGTTATACTGGTTTGTATGTTTAAATTTACGTAGCACAAAAGTCACTCTTCAGAAGAATTTTGAGATAGAGATTCCAGAAATATGGAGAGAGGTTTTAAAGAGATTTTAAGAAAGAGAATTCACACAGATAGTAAACACTATTTTTTCTTTTGATGAGAAATTTTTTTCTCTGGAATTCCTGGTCTACCTGAATGCCGAAGTTGTGTTTCAGTAAATCTTTTCTCTTCTCTGTTAGTCATTGTTCATGTTGCATTTTGGGGCTTAAAAAGCCATCATTATCACCATACTATTTTTTACTTTAGTGTACTATTAGAAAACTTGTTTTGCTTTTTTTTTCTGCTTGAGGTGGGAATGACAATTTCATGGTGGTGGTGTGCAGAGGAAAAACAAAAAAAACACCCACCAACTAAAGTATTCAAAGATTGCCATCACAGCTCAAGAAGAAGTTCTGTAAAACTAATAGTAATATATTCAAGTATAAAAATACATGGTAGAAATAATTCAACCAATTGTCTTTCTTTTTATTCTTAGAAACAAAATTGTTATTCATATGGAGAGATATAGCTAAACCTATGTGTAGATGTAGTTGCAAAATATATATATATATAAAAATTTGGGTTTCTGTACTTTCTGACACTACCTGCTCTGAAGTTATACTAAGGAAAATTAAAGAAAGTATCTCATAATTGAGGTTCATTCAACATAACATGTTATACCTCATCAATTTTAATGTTATTTCACAAGTAATGAATACTATGTAGTAGTACTGAATAGTATGTAATAAAGTAACAGGAATGAAAGAAGTTATATAATTATCTGACGGGGTTTTGACACTGCCTTTATTTTTGTAACTTCACAGGTTGATTGGTTTTAAAACATAAGGAGTACATACAACTTCCTGAAACATCTGTTGCTTCGGCATGTTTTTATACCTATTGGTGTTATTTCTCTTTTTTACCTCATTATTATGCCCTCCTTTGTTTCAGATTGTATTTCTTCTGTTGCTTTCTTTATCTTTTATTGTGCTATATAATAACTTGCTATACCACTAGTTCTCAAACTGTGATTTGTAGTCGCTTTCCATAGTGAGTGCTTCCCAGTTATAAATCCATATTAAACTGCATGTATTTAAAAGTTTGATGATAAGAATGTGTGGTAGTCTGGAAGAAAATGTGATAACTTAAAATGGCCTATCATTTCAAAAGCTTGAGAAGCAGTGCTCTAGGCAGTACAGACTCATGGAGGTATAGCCATGTCTTGCATGATTTGAAGGTAAGGTGAATAACTCACGGCATGCTGTCTCATCCTTACATAGCATGCTTCACAGTCAGAACATGTCTTTGTCCCTCTAACACAGAAATAAAAGAGGTTATCCAAATTTCTTGGGGTGAGGGGGAGGCCTTGGAGACCATGGCAGTGACTCCTAAGGTACATCTCATACAAGTGCTTTCTTGCGGTTACTGCAGGTCAAGGATTTTATGCACTGCTATTACTGGTCATAGTGGGATTGTGTCTTGGGACTTAGGCTACCACATTATTTAATTTTTTTTCCACGGTGTAGTGGTCAGTATGCATCATGGTGGTTTGTTTCCTGGAAGTTGTACTGCTCGTTAACATACATGGAGAAGCACTGGTGGGAAATTTCAGGTAGAAAAGCTGTATAAGCAAGCCTGGAAGGATATGAAAAATTCTGTGATGCTTTCACAAAATCTTGAAGATTTTTTAATCAAAAAAATGCTTTCTACATTGTTTCTATACCTTACTGACAACTCTTTAGTGTTACATTATTCACATTCCCTTAATATAGAAAACTTCACTGCAGTGGGCTTTGGTATAACATATTGGAATATATATACAAATATTTAAAGAATGATGTGAAAGTATTCTGGACAGTAATTAAATAGAGTTTTAAGAAACTCAGGTAGTTTATGGATGATTGTACTTATGCACTGCAGGATGGAAGAGCATCCAGACAGATTTTTACTGAAGTTTGTTGCCTGTAGCATGATAAAAAGCCTGTAATGTTCAGAGAAGATGGTAAAATACCTATCATTTGTCACTAAATTTGGAATTTTATCTGTGTTTAGCCATATCTGTAAAGTCGTTTTCTTGGTGTTTTCATACAAGGTTCCAAAATTAACTACCAAGAACTTAACCGTAGATGCAGCGTCAAAACAAAAACCCCGTGACTTTTTAATACTGTCATATGCACTCTGAAATCATGTAGGAAAAAAGGATACTTTAATAAAGCAAAAAGAATAAGACCAAAAGAAAATTTTCCAGCCCTGTCTGTAAAATTAGAGTTGTTTTCCTTTCAATAAGAGTAAATGTTATGTATAATTTTCAGCCGGGCAGAACAAGTACAAAGTAGTAGACAGCTTTTCTACTTTGTCTCATTTCTTAACTATACAAAGATGTAAATGATCAAATGAGATACCAAGCAATGAAACCTCATCCCAACTATAGTATTACTAAATGATGTATGTGGCCCAAAGGACCCATGTAGAAGGTGTAAAAATGGAATTAAAAAATATGTGGAGGTTACTGTGCTATGCAAATATATAGTTGAAGCTCATTGTCATTGTTTAACCTGGCAGGCAGCTAAACACCACACAGCCATTTGTTCATTCCCACCGCATTGGGATGAGGGAGAGAATCAGACAAAAAGGTAAAACTCATGGGTTGAGATAAAGACAATTTAATAGGACAGAAAAGGAAGGGAAAATAATAACAATGATAAAACAATATACAAAACAAGTGATGCACAATGCAATTGCTCACCACCCGCTGACTAGTGCCCAGTCAGTTCCTGAGCAGCGGCTGCCCCGTCCCTGGCCAGCTCCCCTCAGTTTTTCTTCAGCATGGCATCATACGGTATGGCATAGCCCTTTGGCCAGTTTGGGTCAGCTATCCTGGCTGTGTCCTTTCCCAGCTTCTTGTGCACCCCCAAACTGCTTGCTGGCAAGGCTGTATGAGAAGCTGAAAAGTCCTTGACTGGTGTAACCACTGCTCAGCAACAACTAAAACATCAGTGTGTTATCAACATTATTCTCCTCTTAAATCCAAAACACAGCACTATACCAGCTGCTAGGAAGAAAATTAACTCTATCCCAGCTGAAACCAGGGCATTCATTCATTCCAGTTTCTAGTTGGTATCTATTATTTTTGGTGCTATGACAGGTATCTTCCAGCTATGGTGATTTCCACCTCACCAGTATTTAAAAAAAAAAAAAAAAAAAGGAACTGTGGAATCAGACACCAATATGTCTTTACCAGCTAAATTCCACTAAGGGTTTTCAAAGGCCTAATAAGAAGTTTCATGCTTTTAAGATGTGAAGAGAGACTGTGAGAAGGGACTCTTGATAGTTTGTTCTATTTTGGACGAACCGTGCAGCTGTGAAACTGTTAATGAGGAAGACAGCTTTTGCGATTATCTCAGATCTCCATAGAGACTTTTTCCAATAACTCAGATCCTGTTCTGGTTACACACCCAAATTCCTTCTTTCTGCCTGATATTTATTATAGGTTATTTCAGCAGTGCTGTCTGTGGTTAAGATCTGTCTGTAATATCCTCAGTTGCCTTTGACTTTGTCAGTCTTTGAATTCTAGGGTTGAAACTTTTCCTTGAGCCAATGTAGTAACGTAGTTTATTTGTTTCTGAATTAGAAAAAATATATTTTTATGCTCACATTGAAGTATTTGCAACCATTTTGAGGATGCATTCCTCTATTTTTAGACTTACCAGGACTTCCTAAGAAGGGGCCAAGTTCTGATGTTGGTGTTTTGCCCATTGTTTTCTGCCTGCGCACTGACACATACAGGCTAGCTCTGAAAGCTGCCCTGTCTGTGTGTTGTGAGAGGCACATTAAATGTGTCCATCTGGCTACCATCTTCTTGTATACACTCCTTTCCCCTACTAGCAGCCTTGGTTCTCTGTCCTGAAACACCGAGGGCTGCAAATCGTCCTCCAGAGCCAGTGCAGGGGAAGGACACATGCAGGGATCAAGAGCTAGAAAATCCCCGATGTTTTCTTTCTCCTCTGGTTGCTCTCCAGGCAGAATAAAAGAAGAGGAATTCTGATTTTAAACTAAGGCTTTTTTGGGAGGGAAAGAGGAAAGGAACAGAAAGGCATCCCATTAGAAAGGATGGATAAGGGGACAAGGTAGGGTTCTGCTGAGCATCGTGACAATCTGGGAAGAGAGGTGAGAACAGGAGAGAGTTGAGTGCAGTTAGTGAGGTGCGAACCAGCAGTGGAGGATGAGCCAGTTTCCTTCCAGCAGGCATTAAGTGAAGACAGAATACATAGAAATTAAGGGAAGGACGTCAGTCAGAGCTGGTCAGAGGTCTGGTGACAAGGAGCAGTAGAAGGGTAGAGGGATCTATACCTGCTGGAATACACTTTCCTAGAGAACAGGTAGTTGAATTCCTGAGTCTTGCAAATGGCTTTGAGGAGCATCAGCAAAACATTTAGCCCACTGTTGTGAAGACAGCAGCCAAACACTGCTATTACGCCGAGCGTTACCTCAAGCGGTAAACAATGAGCCACAGCTCTGAAGAGCCCAGGCCTGCTCACAAACCATCGATCTACTTCAAGGTGATGGGTCAATTCTGTGATACCTTATAGGATTCTTAAAATCCCAGCTGAAACTACCCCGCCTTCCTCTCCCTGATGTCAACAAAAGCTCAGGTGGAAGTCAGGTACGGGGGAATTAGGGAAGGAGGAATGACATCAGAAGGAAGGTCTGCTCAAAGCTCAAGACTGCTCTCTTCTATATTAATAAAAATATAAGGTCAGTAATTATATCATACATCCTTCAGCTGCTTTAACTATGAGAATCACAAGGTCAAGTCTCCATCTTGGGTTTTCAAGGTCATTATTTTGGTTTGCTAGCAATGGAAAAGTGAGTAGGGAAATGGGGTTTTTCACAAATGTATAAATCAACTAAGCATTAGTGATTTTGTTTTTGGAAAAGAAAATGTACTGCTTTTGCCTTAGGGACAACTTCTTGTTGTGTTTCAAAGACCTTTTATGATTAATAAATGCATTAGAACTTCTATAAAATTGAAAAAAAATTTTTAGAATAGGAAGTGGTAGGCAACTTAATAATGAGAGCTTCTGTAATACCATATTCAGCTGTTTTGGTTTGACTGAAATATTCTGAGACTTGAATAGGCCGTTAAGGTATAGGAACCACATATTTATAATTTCAAGTCTTGAGTTCTGCTCACTTAAATTTGTGAATGTCTATTTCCAGAGTTTGGTCCTTTCAAGGAGAATACTCCTCTCCATGGTATGTGTAGCACATTTAAACACACAGACACATACATAAAATCCGTCCTTGTTTTGACACCGATGCTCTCATTGCTATGTTATTTTGCAAAAAAGTTGAGAATGTAGCAATGGCTATTAAGAATGATGATACACTGTTCTGTAGATAGCAATAAAATACTCTGCATTCCCCTATTCACCTTTTAAGGATGTGCTTTGAAATGAGCATCTATAAAATGTAGTATTCTTCACTGGTTAGTAAATGTTATTGATGCTGCTGCTGGCTCAATAAATGGTTTTTTAGAGCTGTGGAACATTTCTATGTTAAAGTGCAGCTGAACATGTTGGAGTGGCAGACGTCTAAATAAGTGAAGTGTAATGTTGCTGAAACAATGAACTACTGAAAGGTGAGGTAGATTCTATGAAACATCATATATTTGGAGTGCACAACCGCACTTCCTGCAAGCTACTACAGCATGGAGAGTGATGATTGTAAAAAGGGAGACAGCTTGGATTGCAGCATTTGTTGGCTGGCAAAAGTAACTATAAAAACAATAGGAAAGTTGCCAGGGCACACCTCTCTGTGCTAAATATGATTTAATGTAGTTTGTGGAAATAGAAATATAATTAAATTTATTACAGAGAAGGAATTGGAAGGGCATGTTTGTTTTTTAATAGCATAAAAATATACTTTTCCCTGCAGAAGCATTACCTCAACAAAAGCAGCAGGAAACAGTTTTCTACTTAGGATCATAAGAAAGAAAATCTTGTTTTGTTGAATTTGTTTGTCTTGACAAATTACATTATAGGTTATAGATTAAAAATTTTATCTCTCAACATATCTGGCAACAGTGAACCTTAAAAATCAGATTAAAAATCTCAAAAATTTTTGTAGGCATTTAATTACATGGTATGCTTTTTCTTTGTTTTGGATGGCTTGTGCCCTGTCTGGCTTGCTGGTGTCCATAGAGCCTGTGGTTACTGCTATGAACTTCTGAATGCTGTCCACCTTTGCTTCTCTTTCAGCCTTCACCTCACTTCTGTTTTTCCAGCACCTTATATGAATGATTACCTAACTCCAGGCAGAATGTGAGTTTTTTCCTGTAGTTTCTTCACAAAAAGAAGTCACTTCTGTTTTACAAGTCTACCTTTGACATTCTTTTTCTTCAGGTAGCACCTCTGGTTTCTCCAAGATGTCAGTTTTGTGCTTTTTGAAAGTGAATCAGCCATTGTTAGGTGTGACTAGCATATTTTTTAACCAGGTGTCTGACTCCATTTGTACATGTACATCTCATGTACATCTCCCAACAGTTCAGGATGATGCTCTTGCAGGAGATGCTGTATGAATCTGGTGCCACTCCTCAAATGCACCTGAATGGAGCTTTGCAGACTAGAGAAGTTTAGCAAAGGCATGAAGAAGTAAATTCAGCCAAAGATTTAGTGATACAGTAGTAACTACATTAGTTTTCCTTTTATTGCTGTTCCTTTCACTTCTGACAGACAGTTGGCAAAGTGTAGGTTTTCCTACAGTCAAAGGGACAGTATATGCTAATAGCAGAAGTCGTTGTTTTATTTATAGTGCAATTTTTTAACTTTTACCTAGAAGGATGTGAATATACTTTAGCTTTCTTGGGATCTACTGTAGTGTACTAGAGAAACCTGCCAGCTAAAAATGAATTTGGAGAGTTTTATTTTGCATTTTGTTTAAAGACAGCATTGCAGAATATAATTATAGCTATCTTACCAGGGAACTAAAAATACTTGGTTGTCTCAGTGGCCTTAGCCCAGGGACGATCTTATAACTACAGAATTCAGGTTGTTCAAACACCTGGAGCTGCCTTGCTCTGCTGTCTAAACTAGTATTCTCTGCTGACTTCTCACTTCTACAGTCTGCAATGTTACTCTGCACAAGAAAGTTTAGAAGCTTGGTAAATATGAAGAAAAATATGTACCTAGCATGCTAACATGTAGATATCTCTGGCATCTAAGTAATTTTAAAGAGGTCATTTGGGGCAGAAGGGAGGAATACTATACGATGCCCACAGAGAAAGAGTAAAACACTGTAAAGAAACGAGAAGTCAGTAATATCAGCCCTGGATTAATATTAGAGTTGCAAATAGAAACAGGCACACATTGCTAGAGATAGTACACATAACTCTGCAAGTTTTCAGAACTGAAGTTTGGGGGGGAAGTCTTGAGATCAGTGAAGGAGAAAATTAGAAAATTACAAGACAGACTGGGAGATGAAGTTACAGAGAGTGGTAAGATAGCTGAAATGTGTTATTACTCATTAAAATGTACAAAGGAGTACATTAAAAAATAGAAAGACGTTTTCTTACATTGTGTGAACAACTTTTAGGTTAGGCCGTATGTACCTAAGGAAAGCTAGTTCGTGAAAGGAAAACAAATCCTAGGCTTTCATTTATTTATTGTTTTACAGTTATACCCAGCTTATACTCCAGACATCATAGGACAACACAATTAAGCAGGTCATCAATCACAAGTATGAAAATCAGCCTGGAAAGGTCACTAAGGTTGACTGATGGTCTTGAAAATTTAAAATAAGCGGACATTAGACTAAGTTACTTGATATCAAGTGATAGTTGATGGCAAGTGGCACCTTCTAAAATAGCTCCTAATATGTAAAAAAGATTTTAAAGAAATCACTAGGGAAATGTGAATGTCTACATGTATTAGTGCTCTAATGAACGGATGTTCTCATAATTTTGAAAAGCAGTGGCTCTGCCTTTTGATGATTCTTCTGTCATCCTATTCCTTGGTGCCTCTATCTCTTCTTCCAAAAGAAAAAAACACCCCAAAATATATCAGACTATTTTTAAGAACAGAGAAAAAAACAGAAGCAGCAGAAAGATTGCTTGATTCAACCTTAATTTCAGCTCCAAGTGAAAGGACAGGCTCAGCAAGGGGTTTCTGTGTGTGAACAGTTGACATCTCCAGGACCTCAGAGAAACCAGTGTGTTGACACACCTATTTCCAAATAGTTGTGGAAACAAAATTACAGGATTTAGCCCTAAGCAAAAGTTTAAGCCAGAGTACCTTCAATATAATAAGAGCAGTACAGTTCCAGTCTGTGAAGTGAGCCTTCAGAACAGCTTGTGGAAGCATCTCTGCTCTTCTGTGGAATCCAGTATTTCTGTTTGTTCCAGACATGTGGGTGGTTATCAAACCAAAAATCAGTATTTTTGCATTTTATCACTGGAACTCACAGACTGCCCATATACCTTTAACCATGTGATTTTAGTCTTCATTCATACAATTTGAATTTTATTGCTGTTCCTTTCACTTCTGACAGACAGTTGGCAAAGTGTAGGTTTTCCTACAGTCAAAGGGACTGCATCTACTTTTTCAATGGCTAGATTTCCTAATATCCTTGTGGTCCATTTATGTTGATGGTGGTTTTTTGTGGATGAATGATCGAAGTTGTTGTTTAGTTTTTCTGTGGTACCAATAAAGATGAGCACAACTTAAAAATTTGTGAAGTTTAAGTAGTTCACATTCAGCTTTTTCAAGTATGTGACTTATTTTTCTTTGGGAAAAGTAAGTCTGCAAGTCTTTTATTTGCCAGTGTTTAGGTAATGGCGACTATTTCTACCCTATTAAACTTTCTATAGTGTTTGTCTTAAAAGGCTGACTGATTTCCCTTGATCTACAAAAAGGGATGGAGGATAAGGGAGCAAATGAAGAAAAAGTTAATCTGATGCAGCATGGGATGTAAACGAAAACACAGCATCTGGAACAGCTTTCATGAAGGATGTCTGGAGACTATGTCTGTTGTTTGGACTACAGTGGATGTACGGTGAAGCCATTCTCAGTAAGCTAAAGAAGATAGCCAATGTTTTTTCCCTATACCCAGCTTAATAACTTTAGACGGACAATTTAATTTTACAATCTTCAGGAATTTGGGAGGAACAGGAGGCAGGTTCAATGCCCATCAGCCCCTGCTCAGTAGCTCAAGCTGTAAGAAAGGAAGGGGGCAATCCATTACACATAAATAGCTGTAGTTATCTAGCATGATCCATGTTGTGATTTTACACTTCTCACAAAGTCAACACTTTAGATTTTTCATCTAAAGTGACACATATATTTACACTTTCAACAGTCCCACCCTCATAGCAGTGCAATTGTAAAAGAGGAGAAATCTGCCAGATTCCAAATTTTTGTGTAAAAGGAACATAAACATATATGTGTGACATAGATCTGTGTGTGCAAAAAGAAAGTAAATAATTACATGAAATGTACTTTTTAGAAATATGTTTCATGGTATGACACTTCCAAGAGAAATGGCATGTGCAGTTCTGTAACTGTTAGCCAATTTTTAAGAATTTTAAAATTGGGAAGGACGGGATTGATTTCTGGGAGAGGAAGAGGCATGTGCAATGGGAATTGGCCCAAAGTGCGTCTTTCTAAAAAACCCAGAGTAAAATTGGATGCTTTGAATTACAAAATGGCTTGAATCTTACAGCTGGTGATTACCCCTCTCAGCAGAACTGTGCTAAAAAGAACATGGCAGCCCAAGAAGTACATATTAAAGCAAAGCAAAATCAATCTGCGGACAGGCATTAAAAGCACTTTTTTACTTGGAAAATAATTAATGTGTAGAACAGTCTTCTAGATAATGTTGCTGAAACAAAGACACGGGTCATTCAGTAAACAGCTGGGTATTGTTCAGAAAATGTAGTATTAAAATGGGACGGAGGTTCGATGAACCTAATAGCCCCATTCTCAGACATGCCTTTGATCCAATGTATCCTAGCTGGGCATTCGTTACTTGATACTAGGTATTACTGCTCATAGGGAAGATACTATCAATTTCTCTTAGTTTGTCTGTATTTTAGCAGTCTGACAGCACAAACCTGGGTTGAAGTGCCCTGAGAATGACAAGAGGCTGTGTGTATGGGAATGGCCTCAATGAGCCATATTTTGCCCTTCTAATTTTAACCTGGATGGTAACTACGCAGCTGTAGTAATGCAGGTCAGAAACTCTTAAGTGAAGGGAAAAAATTGACCTAAGCGATTCCACATTTTTATTTCCATCTAACTTGTGCTACGTGAACCTGGTTACAGTGATATAAATTTTATATCAGTAATTCATGTGCTGTTTAAAATGGCACTGCATTCGTGCTCTGGGGTTCACTTTCTTGGAATTCTCAGCATTCTCAAAGTCATAGCACTTCTGGAAAACTATGTGAAATGTCAGTTAAAAGTTGTAAGGAAAAAAGTAAACAAAAATTAAATGAAAAATTTCAAGCTTTTAGCTAGAAGGTTTTTGTGGTCCTGACAATCTTGTAAAGACTCAGGTAGCCTACATTATGATGCAATTGGACAATAGTATCATTGTGAAGGTTGTTCAGATGAAGTAAATCTAGCTGTAGGTGTGTTTCAAAACCAAGCTGGGTGGGCTGAAGCATATCAAGCACAGCTTAGAGCTTAGATGAAAGAAGTGAGGTGAAATAGAACTGTGGGTTTGTTGTACAGGTTATCAACATGGAAAAAACATGACCAGAAATGTCCTACCTAGGAAGAAATGGATTTTTTTTTACTGAGTGTTCTTCTAGATATGGGACCCCAGTGCTCTAACAAGAGCTACCATAGGTCTTTCAATACACCAAAAGCCTCTTTGAGACTGGGTTTAAAATAATACTTCATCCAGTCTGTTAAGATCTTATTATTATTTATCATGGAATTATCTCCATTTTCTTTTTCTACATGAAATAAAAAAAAGAATGAAAGTAAAACTCTAAATCGCAGTGAACTGGACTGTTCTAATTCCAGCAAAGAGACAGAAGATGCAGGAAATCCTGTAAGTTTGTTTCTGAGTTAAAGTTCTTAGAGGATCAAAAATACTAATTATTCAGCATTTCTCAGACTACCAAGAACTCAGGCATTTAAAAAAAAGAACCAACACTAATCCGAGGTTGCACTGGAAATCTGTCAAAATAATGCAGGCGGGAATGACATGAAATTTTTTCTGTATTTTTTTTACACATTCCATGCTTTTGCTATTTTCAAGTTGACTTTTGCCTATTTAAAGAAATGGAGTAACAGATAATGTGTTTTAGCCTCAAATCTTTCAGACTGCGCCTTTTCCTGGCACTCAGGTAATTGGAACTGAAATTGCAAGACTGCTGAAAAAAATTTTTGGAGGATGCTTTAGAATATGTTCAAAAGGCACATTTCTTCTAGACTTACCTGAATGAGAGCACCGCGTTTGAAATGGATTCCCATAAGTGTTTACATTAATACTAGTGTGTTTGAGGCTTGATACAGCTAAAAGAAAGACTTCCTTTTTAATTTTTTTAATAGAAGTGTCATACAAGATGAGAGGAGCCGTGATCACCAGAGGTAACTGACTTAATTCTGTAATGGAAGAAGCTACTGACTCTCCAAGGTACAATGAAAAGTATTTTCAAGTGTTTCATAGTATAAACACCATGCAGGATTTTACTGGAGCCTTAAAACCTGCAGTACGGAGTAGGCAGTCTGTACCATGCAGATATGTGGGTTATCTTTCATTCTTTCTAGTCTTCTGAGAATACATCCAAGGGACAAAGCCTCAGGAAATACAATTGTCCTTTTAAGCTTAAAGGGTAAATGGATGATCTTGTGATTAGAGCACAGTGTTTGGAGCTGTTTGTGACAGCTCTGTTTGTGATTGTGCCAAAACACCGTGCAGCCAAATTTTCCAGAGTAATCAGGAGTTGGTTAATGCATATAATGCAAGGATATAGGTAATATGTAAATGAGGCTGTAAGGATCCTCTTTGAAAATGATCGGAGAAAGCCACAACTTGAAGAGGAGGCTGCAGTATGAGTGGCATGCCCTCTGTGACACGGCGGTGCTGGGAACGGCCGTATCTCACCATGTGGCCCAACACATTACAGCTCACAACTCTGGGTGCTGCCAATGCAAATCTCAAAGGCTCGCTCTTGTGTCAGCCTGGGGCTGGCTGGGTGGCTCACCTCCTGAGACTTTCCCTTCCCTGTCACCGCCGGGAAAAGCCGGGGGAAGCTGAAAGGCTGGCAAGCTGTCAAGCCCCCTTTTCATTTTTGCCTGGTGGTAATCCACATATCAAGGTTGCTGTGAGGCTGCAGGTTCTGGAAAGCTCCCTACATGTCAGCTGGGAGCATCTTGTGCTGGGTCCTGTGACTTTCACTGAACCCAGGCATTTCCGTGGAGTGAGCGGTTTCCAGTTTTTGTCAGAAAGTTCTCAAACAGCAGTACTCGCAGCCCTCCCTCGTCGTGTGCTCTGCTCTATCCTGCACCTGAGGATGTGGGTCAGTGTCTTCTGCATGGGGTGCTCCTTTTTTTATGTGCTTTTCTCTGCTGGCAGTCAAAACAGAAGCAAAAGGAAAAGTAAAAAGAGCTGGGAAACACAGGTGTTAATGCTGTGAAGCCTGTGGGTGCAAACAGGGTTCTGTTAAAAATGAAATGAAATTGGGTGGAGGTAGATAAAAAGAAATCTGAAATAATTGTTCTGTAGAATATGGCCTTTCCACATAGGCAGAAATCTTTCTCTTCACTTCTGTCTGAAGAGAGAGTCAAATAGAGAATTTCATCTCTTAATTAGAAAGAAAAATACTCATCAAACACATCTCATCACTGGAAAGCTAATGATCCACAGCTGCTAGTCTGAAAGGGCAGGCTTTTTTTCTGAACAGTAGGAAGTGTTAATCATTTTGGATGAGATTTCTTTTTAAAATATACTGTAGTTTGCAAAAGAATAGGATATTCAATATTCTAACTTAAATTATTTTTTGAAGTGTTGTACACCAGGGATAGTGTCATGTGTCTCCCTGAATGATCATTTAATGCATGTGTCTCTCGCTAAGAGTATCAACTGATGTGATGTTGTAAATGGCCAGTTCATGCCTGTGACTCTGAAAATCTTGATCTCATGGGGGAGAAGAAAAAGAGACCTCCCTTATATTCTTCTGTGTAGGAAATGGCAGCTATATTAAACTGTAACCTTTGAGACTCCCACTCCTCCCTTAAAATAGTTGGCTTGTTTCAGTAGTGATGAGGATCCTTTTTTTAGACAGTTAGAGCCATTATTTCCTTGGAAGAGATTGTACTGGATACAGTCCATGTTCCACTGGATGCTTTATAGGCATGGGCAAGTCCCAGAACTGCCCTTTTATACTTATTCCTTACCTTTTCTGGACTTTTTTCCCCCCTATATTTGTTCAATGGATGCATATGTAGGTTTTCCTCCCCTTCATGTTTGAAGTGAAGTGGAGGTTTTTACATACCACTTCCCTTCTTCCCTCTCCCTGCAGTGATCAGGCTCTTTATGCCTAAGAACTGAGTCCCTGGATTTTCTTGCTGTTCTGCACCATATTTCGGGTTTGCTCATGTTTACTTAAAAGTTTTGTCTAATACTGGGAATCTGCTTGTTTTGTCCCATGTGCATTTCATGAGTGCATTTCTCTTCTGGGGAAGATAGGCTATTTCACTTGCAGTGCCATCACTGTGCTGGTCTCGCACAGCACACATCTCATTTGTGTTGTAAATATAGACTCCCTGTTTTCCTAGTGCCTGGCTGAGACAGGTGCCTGAAAGGAGGAACTGGTTAAAATTCAGCCAGACAAGAAGGAAATGAAGCTGGCAGGTCAGCGACATCATCTACAGGAGATGGCAGGTGTAATACTCACATTTTTGAAAGATATGTCATACAAGTTATAAAGAGGTAATATCTTAATATAATATTTTAATGGCCTACAGAGTACAGTACTGTAAGGAGTTAATACTCTTAACTTAGGGACCTCAAGTGAGGAGTGTTTGAATGGGAACTCATTGATGTTCTGGAGTACAGGGTACATGATGACCGTGTTCCTCAGTCTCTGGTCAGGTCTGTATCTCCTGAGACTGTCTAGGTTTCTGGCTTTTTTTCTCTGGAGCCAGGGATTGTTTGGCTATTACTTGATTTTCTTTCCGTCTTTCTAACCAAAGTTCAGATGGAACCATAAGAAAGACTGTATACATTGCCATTTCTCAACAGATAATCTCTAGTATTTGCTTTTCTGATAGTTGGGTGCTGTTTGTTGACTTCCAGAGCTCCCTTCAGCACGTATCCATTGACTCAGGGCACTTCTGGCGTTAAAGGGTGCAAGGATTTTTTGCTTTTCTTTTGAGACGCAAATTCTGTTGTAAGTTGGCTGTATCAAATTTACCACATCAAATCCCTGTAGATCTTGCTCTCAGAAGGGTAGTTAGCAAGCTCCTAGAAGAAGTCTCAGATTCCGTGAGCTGTTGTTTGCTTCTTATTCATTACCATTTCTAACAGATTTCCTTTTAAACTAAACAACCTAAAAAAGACAGTTTTCTTTCAAAAGAAATATTAATTATTAGAAGTGCCAATATCCTCTTACATATGTCACACACACTGCTTTTTCAGTTCTTTCACTATTTATCATGTTTTTCTTGCAGTCTCACAGGACTTCCATATACATAGCATTCAGTGATAGAAAGTAGGGGCGTGAGGTAAGTTAGTTGATCTTGACACAGCAGATTACTTAAAATACAGAGGTTTTTTTTCTTTTATGTGGGAGCTTGTATTTGATAAGAGCATTTTGTTTTAACTTTAAACAAAAATCCAGTAGAAGACTATTAAAATCCCAATTTTCTTCTTACTCAGCTTTACAACATCTTGGGGACTGATTTGGGAAAGTGACCCTCTTTTTAGTTTACTAGGTATTGGCATTGCTTGAGGTTTGCTAGTTCTGTGGCACACCACCTTCATTTTAGTAGGCAATAAAACCACAAATATTCAAAAGCTTAACTATTTGGATTAAAAAGGCTTAGCAAGATTTCTGGGTGTATATCCAACTGTGATACATAGTGTGATTTGCTATAATACTTCCATTTTTTGTTTTTGTCATATTAGAAGAAAACAAACCAAAGTTACAGCCAGAGCTGGCTAAAATAAAGGGGGATTTGTTCATAGGCAAAACTGGATGTAAAAGTGGTTTTAGTTTGAACCCATCTAAATCCAAATATTTTTAGTTCTTTCCTGCAAACCAATGCTTTTGTACCAGCACCAGCAGGGAACAGTGTCTAGCTGGACGTGTCTCAGCCAGACAGCTACAGGCTCTGACAAATGCTTAGGACTTCCAGGCTTCAAAAAAAGTCAGGTCTGTACCACTTGATGGATCTGAGACTAAAGTCCAGCCTGTGGAACTTGTCAGAGCTCCGCGGCAGAGAGCTGTGGTGTACAGAGCTGGCAGTGGAGATGGGTTTCTCCTGGGGTGCAATCCCCATGTGACCCCCTGTGCTGGAGAGCAGCTCCAGTTATCAAGGCATACATCTCTGGAAGACGTAACCTGGCCATGCTTCTGCCAGCCTCCAGCCATGCAGCACTTGAGGTGTTCTGAGGAAACACTTCAACGAATCAAAGTTTTCGAAGGGATGGACTTAGGTGACTTCTCAGCATTCGTTTTAATCCCATTTTCAATGAGTTTGTGGTCAATACTATTTTACTGTACTACTGCTTTCATTAAAAGAGTTGTACTATTTTACCTTTTAGTGTGATTTTTTGCTAGTTTTCTATGCAAAAGATTTTTTCAGATTTAGTTGTGATGTTTACTTCTTCTGCTTGTTTGTGTGACATTACTACGAAATGACCAAGTTCTTTCTTCTGAACAGCAAATTAATTTTTATTCACGGAAATAACCAACCTTTTATTTCTTAAATTGTGATCTTATTTTTTGCTATTTTGCATGATTTTGTCCACATAAGCATTATTTTATGAGAGAACAATTAATATTCCTCTTAGACTACACTACATCAATTTTCCTTTTGCAAGAATTAAGGTACAAAGCAATGGCAAGTGTAGCAGTTGTTTCATGCAGGTAAGTGACTAGTCAGCAAAGTGGTTAAACAACTTCCCTGCCTAAGGAGAGACAAGTTTCTTTAGAATTGTTTTAATTTATTGGTCGTAACTGTGCATAAGAGTTTAATGTAATGCTGATTTGAATCACTTTTTTCCTTTCTCTGTCTTCTAGCTTTTTCTTTTCGTGGTCTGGAACTTTGAGCTCTACATGATACCACTGGCTTTGTTGTTGCTGCTGGCATGGAACTACTTCTTGATCGTATCAGGGAAAGATAACAGGCAACATGATACGGTAAGTCTTCTCTACTTCAAGCGTATACATGTCCTTTTCTTTTTTTAACTAGATAATTTTTTTTAACTGAGTTTAAATATGACATCTTTTTGAAAATGTCTCAGTTCACAGTGCTCGGTGGACAATTTTCCCACCTGCAATTTAATTTTTCTCCAGCTGTCCGATAAATGTGTCTCGTTTTGTTGAAAATGTCATGTAAAATAGAGTAGAACATGTACTGTCCACAGAATCTGGTTTGTGTGGGAGCAGAGATGAGAGGCTTATTGGTCAGGAGAAGGCAAATTCTTTGAAAATGGTTTTGTGTGGCTAAGTCCTTATGTTGCATTTTTTATTTCACATATTGAAGTTAAAGGTTAAAATTATTCCAATTTGTTAACAGTTTCAGAATGTATCATGTTTTATTGTATTTCTCATTTTATCATTAATATGTTACCATTCGTTGAGCTTAATATAGGCCTTTTCTTATTTTATTCTCATCTAATGCCATCATTTAATCAAATGCATGTAGTTAGGATATAAAGTAACAAACGTACTAATAACTGACATTTATTAATAATAAAAGCATGGTTGAGATTTTCAGAAGTGCATACCAAAAGTTGAAGTTGTTTTCTGTGCTCTGCAAATTTTCCAGTATCCATTTTTTGCATGCATTTTATTGCTGAGCCTTATGAGTTTGATATTTGTATCAGTATTCGTATCCCAAAACCAGTGTGCTGTCTAGGACATTATGATCTGGATAGATAACTGGATGGGTGGAAAAAAATCAAAATGGGTTAGATAATTGGTCTCAGAGGATAGCGGTTAATGGAGGCTGGTAACAAGTGGAGTACCACAGTGCCTAAGGACCTGTCATGTTTAACATCTCTGTCAATGACCTGTCGGAGGTGACAGAGTGCACTCCCATCAAGTTTTTTAGTTATACCAGGGGCGTGGGACCAGTTGATATCCTGGATCTGCCAGTCAAAGAGACCTAGTTAGGCTGGAGGAATAAGCCAATAGGAACCTCAGGAAATTCAAGAAGGAAAAATGTGAGTTCTTGCTCTTGGGAAGGAATAAACCATGATACAGGCTGGGGATTGATTGCCTGGAGATGAGCTCTGCTGAGCTGGGCCTGGGCATCTTGGAAGACAGCAAGGTAAACACGAGCCAGCAGTGTGCCCCAGCAGGAAAGAGCCCAGCGCCCTGGGCTGCATTAACAGGAGCACAGCCAGTGGATCAAGGGAAGCGATTATCCCCTCTGCTCAGTACTTGTTAGACTGCATCTAGAATAGTGTCCAGTTTTGGGCACCCCAGTTCACGAAAAACATTGATTAACTTGAGCGAGTTCAGTGGAGGGCCATCAAGATGGTGAGGGGGCTTTAGCACTTGCCCTGTGAGGAGAAGCCGAGGGAAGTGGGCTCGAAAGAGCCTGAAGAAGGCTTCAGGTGACCTGAACAGCAGCCCCCCACTACCTACAAGGAGGTTATCAAGAAGATGGAGCTAGATTCTTCACAGTGATGTGTGGTGGAAGAGACAGCAGACATGATTTGAAGCAAAAGAGGTTCAGACTGCAGAACACTTTTTGCCATGAGGATTGCCAAGCAGTGGAAGAGGTGGCGCAGGAAAGTTCTGCACTTGCTGTTGGAAGTTTTCAGGACCTGACTGGATAAAGCCCTGAGCCACCTGATCTGACCTCATGGCTGACACTGCTTTGGGCGGGAGGTTGGAGGTCCCTTCCAGCCTGAATAATCCCATGACCTGAATGTCCAGCAACTGCAATTACTAGTGACCACAGGAACTGATATAGCCCTGATCCTGGCACTGATGTTACCTGTCTACATCACTAAGACTGTTATGCTTCCAAGGGTCATCTAAAATCAAGGGTGGGAATGATAGAGTTATTCCCTAATCCCAAAGGTTGTTACATTCATGGAAAAAGCCTAAGATCAAGATTTAAAAGATGCATTATTTAATCACAGCCCTTAGTCTCCTGCTGCCTGAAATGCTTAAAGCTTCTCAACCTGAAGATTTTATGAGTAACTGAAATCCCTTGTGAAAGGAGAGATTTCACTTGTGAGCTGCAATACACTTCATTTCTCTCTGAAATACCACCTGCCTGTGAAGATTAATTGGGTCATGTAACTTTTCCAACAAAATAATGAAGCTATTGATGGGCTCTCTGTTGAAGACACCAAATGCTGCTCTAAAGATGTTCCTCTTGCAGAGATTGCTTCAGACCAACCTATACAGATTATATCAACCAGTCATGTTCTCCCCAAATATTTGATATCTGTGCCATTAATTACTATTTTTTGTTTAGGCTTTATCACAAGTAAGTTGGGACCTCATTTTTAATGAATTGAGCTTGGTTATCATTATGGTGAGCATCTGTCTTCTATGAACTGATCTGCAGACTTATTGGATGCCTTTCTAATTAACTCACAAATCTTCAGTAATATCACAAGTCCTTAGCTCAGGTCATTAGCACAGTATCATTAGATTAGGAGTCATTTAAATATTTCTGTTTTCCTATGCAGAGTGTAAATATTAACTAAATTAATTAAGCAGTGTTTCCTAGTGGCTAGAGAATGCTTCAGGATTCACATGATCTGGCTTCTGTTCCCAGGTCTCCAGAGATTCCTTGTGTGCCTCAGTGAAATCATTGACTACTTATCTTAGGAATATCGTCTGTCTTTAAAAGTTACTTTGAAATCCCCAAGCTAATGATAAGACAAAAAGATAAATATATTTGTTAACTTTTCTAACTCAATTAACGTGTAGTTAAAAATACTTAAATTTGGGATCTTGAAAAGTAGCTCAGAAGTTTCCATTGTAATATCCCTACAAGAATAGTTATCAATTGTCTCATCAGTTCAGGCATTAGGGACTGCACTCTTCTGCAGGTCAATGAAATAGTGATCACTAAGTTTCTGTCTGGATATGGCAGGCGGACCAGCCTTAACTGATCCTTGTTTGACTGTCTCTATAGACAAGGTATCATTTGCTCTGTCCTCTGTGGCATCAGTTTCTTTGAAGTAGCTTGGAACTTATTTTCTTGTGGAATAATTCACCTGCTAAACGGTCTGGGCTGCTCTGTCATAACATGAGCCTGCGCTGCTCATTTGAGTGTGAGTATGATTATTTTGCCATTTACTCTGACTCCTAATAAGTTATACGTGCAAGTCCTTTCTTGAATTAAATGAGGTTGGGTCAGGGGGAGACACAAGTATATTTACTAATAAGAGATGAGTCTATTGGAAAGTCTGACAGAGGTGAAGCAGCATCTTAGGCATTATTACTTTCATGGATTCATCTAGACTCTCTTTGTAGGACTGATCATCATTGTGGTTTTAGTCGAACACTGGCACAAACTTCAAAGAGAAGCATTAGATTCCCTATCTTTTATACATTTAGATCAAGATTAGTTGTGTTTCTGAAAGATATGCTTTCATGAAATACAAACTCCTACATTAAATGTTAGCGTAAGCGGATGTAGATAGATGTAGATTTAGTGGACAGTTCTCTAAATGAATCTGTGAGAATTCAGAACGGAACTTCTGGCATTGAGTCATATGGCAAGTGTAAAAAATCACAGAATAAATATTTCCTTCCTAAGCAAGGAAAAAAATCACTAAAATGGCATTCTTAATGCTTTCCTCTGAATTTTGCAGTAACATTTTTGCCTGAAGCTTACCTAGCTGCTTTCTCCAAGGATCCTTGCACTTCCTTATGATCTTACTCCTAAATACCTGACCTCACAAAATAATTTATTTTTAGCATAACTGCCATTCTCATCTTAAACCATCACCACCTAAACACACAAGACAAGAACCGAGTGGATCTTACTGCTTTTATTGTTTTCCCTGTCTTTTTTCCAGCATCTTTTTCACATCCTCTGAGGGAGAGGAGAGGTATCAACAGCTGCCACTTTTCTGTCGCCACTGCCCCTTGTCACCTGTGCTGGGTCCATGCAGCGGGGAGCAGCATGGGAGCGCTGCCCCTACACATTGCCAGCCCTGTGCCTATGGCAGGTACAGAGTAGCGGAGCATGGCACAGTGACAGACCACTTGGGATATTCAGGGAGAACAAGGGTAGAGCGAGAGCAAAGGACTGGCTTATTTCATAGCAGCCTTGACTCTCTGCGAACCCCAAATCACATCTTACAATAGATGGACAAACAAAAATTCATCCCACACAGCCATAATTGAAAGACTTCTAGATATATCCAAACTAACAGAAAGTATGCTGGGGTTTAAAGCTTCTTTTCAGTCTTTTTAAGAAACTACTTAATATTTTGATGTTTTCAAATATATTGTACAAAAAAATCTCACCTTTATAGTGCAGAGAAAACTGCAGCACTGCTGTCTGGGGTCTTTTTTTCACTTCTATTTCTAAGCAAAATTCACAGTTATTAGAACTGCATGCAGTTAGTGGAAAAAAATCTCTTTTTTTTCCTGCTTTTCTACTTCAGGCTGTGTTCCGGCTGCCTGCTGGAGCTGCCTAACTTAAGGAATGGTCAGATAATCCCTCAAAGTGATTAAAAATGTTCTCACTCTCCTGCTGCTCTGGTCCCCTTCCCTGAGATGAAACAGTTGATTGTATGGTTGGAACGCATCGTATTGTGAATGAAACCTGGTTTGCATAGTTATCAATTTATTTTTTTTCCCTGTGTATGTAATCCTGACTAGCACAATTAGGACAAACTGTGACAGTCTCTCAGCTGTTGGGCCATAATGCTTAACTGCTGTAACAGGCACATTGGATCTCCTCTGGTGACACTTGCAAGTTCTTGTTCTTCATTGACTAAATAGGTAGCAGACAGGGAGCCCAGGTGGTCTTCTCCTTGATACTGCTATTGAGGAGAAAGGGCTGGAAGAGGAGTGGACTGATCTGACAGATCAATAATCAGTTGCGCAGCTGTTATTGACAACAGGGACTTGTTTTTTACAACCATGGGATCTTCCTTGAGGACTGAGGACTACTAGGAAGAGGCAAGATCCACCTCACCAAGTGGGGCAAAATATTCTTTCCCAGAAGGCTAGCCAACCTGATGAGGAGAGCATTAAACTAGAAATGATGGGGAGGGAGGTGATGGCGACCCACAATCAAGTGAGGAAGTGGTGGTCTGAGTTGGCAAGCAAAGGCTGCAGGGTGGAGTGGACAGGAGAGACCTCAAAACCAACCAAATAGGGCCGAGGGGGCCCACCCCAGGTGTAGGCACACAAATAAGGAATTGCCACTCTGGAAGAAGCTCTCACATGCTTTCTGAGAACTCGGTATGCCAGAGGGTCTCTCCCTGAAGTGCCCGTACATTAGTGTGCACAGCATAAGAGCCAGTAGGAGTTAAGAGGTCCACGTACAGCTACATGCATGCATGATCACAGAGACATGGTGGGATTGCTCTCATGACCATCATGCAATGGATGTACACTGGCTCTTTAGTCAGGACAGCCTGAGAAGGCAAGGAGGGGGAGTTGCACTTCAGCCCAGCAAAGGGAGGATGGTGAATGGATCAGAGCATCCAGCATACAAGAAGAGGCTGAGCAAGCTGGGTCTGCTCTGCCTAGACAAGATGAGGCTCAGGGAGCATCTTGACAATGTGTATAAATACGTGAAGGGAGCGGAAGAGGAGAGAGACAGGCACTTCTCAGTGGTGCCCAGTGACAGGACAGTATCAATGGGCACAAACCAAAATGTGCGAAATTCCATCTGAGCACAAGAAAGCACTTTTATTGTGAGTGTGGTCACACCCAGGACGAGGTTGCCCAGAGAGAACGTGGAGTCTCCGTCCATGGAGATATTCAAGACCTTACTGGACATGGTCCTGGGCAACCTGCTCAGATGTGACCCTGCTTAAGTAGGGGGGTTGGACTTGATGATCTCTGCTTGAATAGGGGGGTTGATCTCAAGATGTCCCTGCCAACCTCTGCCACTCTGTGATTCTCTGACTGAAGATACTAATCCTTCTCTCCTTTTGGTCTATTATTTGTTAGGGTTTTTTCCAAGCAATTTAAAATTTAATAGAAGAATAATACACATGCCTGGAGTTACCTGTGAATGTTCTTCTGCCATATATACCCCTATGGAGAAGAGGTTTAATCACTTCAGTTCACATCCTGCATTTATAGTTAATACTTAGAGCCTTTAAGGAAATATTAAATAGCTAATTTCCTCTTGAAATTTCAAGTTGCACATGTCATTGCATAGAAAATGATGGTGAGCAGCTGGGAGTTAATGTGCCATACACAAATTCTTATGAATCTGTATAATAGAGTATATACACATATTATTAATCTTGTAAGAGTGATATAAAACGGCACAATACATCTTTTAATTTCGCTGGAGATTTTTTGTGAAATAGGCTTTGATGACTTATGTTTCTTGAGTATATGTTTCTATTAAAAGTTAGAGCTGGACATGTTTAGAGTGAAATTTTGAGAACAGAAGAAAAATAACTTTGTTGAAGACAGCCTTTCATTTTGAGCTTTTAACCGGTTTCTGTGGGTACTTTCTATATAGTCCTCCAATATGATATCATAGCATCATAGAATCATAGAATTGTTAAGGTCGGAAAAGACCTTTAAGATCATCAGATCCAACCGTTAACCTACCACCGCCAAGTCCGCCACTAAACCGTGTCCCTAAGCACCACATCTACCTGTCTTTTAAATACCTCCAGGGATGGAGACTCAACCACTTCCCTGGGCAGCCTGTTCCAATGCCTGACCACTCTTTCAGTGAAGAAGTTTTTCCTAATATCCAACCTAAACTTTCCCTGGCGCAGCTTGAGGCCATTTCCTCTTGTTCTATCACTTGTTACTGGGAAGAAGAGACCAACCCCCACCTCACTACAACCTCCTTTCAGGTAGTTGTAGAGAGCAATAAGGTCTCCCCTCAGCCTCCTTTTCTCCAAACTAAACAACCCCAGCTCCCTCAACCGCTCCTCATAAGACTTGTGCTCTAGACCCTTCACCAACCTAGTTGCCCTTCTTTGGACATGCTCCAGCACCTCGATGTCCTTCTTGAAGTGAGGGGCCCGAAACTGGGCACAGTACTCGAGGTGCGGCCTCACCAGTGCCGAGTACAGGGGCACCATCACCTCCCTGGTCCTGCTGGCCACACTATTCCTGATACAAGCCAGGATGCCATTGGCCCTCTTGGCCACCTGGGCACACTGCTGGCTCATGTTCAGGAGGCTGTCAGCCATCACCCCCAGGTCCTTTTCAGCCAGGCTGCTTTCCAGCCACTCCTCCCCAAGCCTGTAGCGTTGCCTGGGGTTGTTGTGACCCAGGTGCAGGACCTGGCACTTGGCCTTTTTGAACCTCATACAGTTGGCCCCAGCCCAACAATCCAGCCTGTCCAGGTCCCTCTGCAGGGCCTTCCTACCCTCCAGCAGATCAACACTCCCACCCAACTTGGTGTCATCTGCAAACTTACTGAGGGTGCACTCAATCCCCTCATCCAGATCATCAATAAAGACATTAAACAGGACTGGTCCCAACACTGAGCCCTGGGGAACACCACTCGTGACCGGTCGCCAACTGGATTTGACTCCATTCACCACAACTCTCTGGGCTCGGCCGTCCAGCCAGTTTTTAACCCAGCGCAGAGTGCACTTGTCCAAGCCGTGAGCAGCCAGCTTCTGCAGAAGAATGATGTGGGAGACGGTGTCAAAGGCCTTACTGAAGTCCAAGTAGACAACATCCACAGCCTTCCCCTCATCCATTAAGCAGGTCACCTTGTCATAGAAGGAGACCAGATTAGTGAAGCAGGACCTGCCTTTCATAAACCCATGCTGCCTGAGCCTGATCCCCCGGTTGTCCCGCACGTGCCGCATAATGGCACTCAGGATGATCTGTTCCATGACCTTCCCCGGCACCAAGGTCAGGCTGACAGGCCTGTAGTTCCCCGGATCTTCCTTCCGACCCTTCTTGTAGATGGGTGTCACATTTGCTAGCTTCCAGTCATCTGGGACCTCCCCGGTTGACCAGGACTGCTGATAGATCTCCCAGCTCAGGGGCATGAAAACCTTGAGGATGATCAGTCCGACTATTAAAGACTGCGACAAAGAAAGCATTAAGTACCTCAGCCTTCTCCTCATCCTTCATGGCCAAGTTTCACCCCGCATCCAACAAAGGAGGGAGATTCTCCTTAGCCCTCCTTTTGTTGCTGATATATTTGTAGAAGCATTTTTTGTTATCCTTGACAGCGGTGGCCAGTTTAAGTTCCAGCTGGGCCTTCACCTTTCTAATATGTATACTCAGATTTTTTATTTGTCTTTATGTGTCTTCTGGAAATTACCACACAAACTAAAATAAAAGGGGGAATGGGAAGAAAGATGCTTACGAATATATCTACTTCACTGGATTCCTTCTTTCGTCAAGACAGGGTGGTAAGCATGACAAGCTTGCGTTGGTTGTGCAACCCCAGCTCAGCTGCAGCTGGAAGAGCTTTTCTGCTTAGAGTTCAGATCACTTTCCTCTGGGGGTAGGACAACAGTACCTGTCAGAGGTTTTGGTGAATTTGCTGTTGCTCCTGTTTGGGGTAGGGAGTGCCACTTCGCTGTACGTTCAGTACAGAAACCAGCCCCACCAGGAAAGTGCCTGACTCTAACCACCTCTTCTTCTGCAAATTGAAAACTGAGTTACCAAGCAAATAAACAAGGTAGTAACTTGATTTTTCTGTGTTTCTTCACATTATGGTCTTAAAGCATAGAAGCGTGAGTCCATAAAGTTCTTAGTTTGAAAGGGTTTCAAAAGGTTTTATCTGCAGATGAATACAGGACAAACACCAAGTGCTTCAGATCCATTGCTTGTGCAGTACTGAGGGATTTTGTGCTTGAAGTCAAGAAATCGTCTTCTGCCAGGGAATCAGCAGTGATTTCTAGCTGAGGACTAAATTTTTGCTATGAATTTATGGCAAAAATAAACATCATTCTCCCTGTATTCTATCTAGAGCGTCTGGAATATGTCATTTGCACAAGATGATACAAAAGGGCATTGTCAGGTTGGCAATTACATCTTGACTTCGTTGTGACTGTACTTTCCTGAGAAGTTTTGCCTCCAGTCTGATAGCAACAGCAGCAGCCTGTTCTATCTCCAAAACAAAACAAAATCTCCAAAACACAGGGCTGGTGGCAGAATACAGAGTTAGGCATAGAACAATATATGTGTAAAACTAGTCTGATCTATGACATCTCTAAAGGTAAGGAAAATATGGTTGTTTTTATAGAGTTATTTTCAACATCATGCAGAAAGGATTTTACCTTATATTTACTAACCACTAACTAACGTTCTCGTCTGCACCTTGAAATAGAAAGTGACTCTCATTCTCTTTCTACTTGAACCAGATGGCGATCCGCACATCACTCTGAATGGTGCAGCAAAGTCCATGAGCTTTTCTTAAAATTTGCAGCCTGCCTTACTTCTGCCAAATTAATCAGAATCGCAAACTTGCTCTCCACTTGTTATCATCAATAAAATAAGTTAGAAAGGCTTTTTGCAAACAGGTCATCATCTGTTTGTGCGTTCAGTCTGGGTACTATCAGAGCACAAAGACCACCGGCAACACGTGCCTGAATATTAAGTAGTGTGCTGAGAACCATTGCCGTCTTCATGCAGCTGTTTGTTCCTTCCATATGATCCGTATAGTCAGGGAGGAAAAATACACTATAGTGCCCCACTACGGGACAGGGGTTTTTTTAATAAATCAGAAAAGAAACATGAAAATGTCAGCTTAATCAAGCATTTAAATTTTATTAATCAAGTCTAATTTTTATGAGTGCAAATAATCGCTGAAGCTGGACAAATTTGCTCTAGATTGCATCAGAAACATAATTTTAATATTTAATGGCCTGCTGAATTTAAATGGAGAATTATCTTTATGAAACATGCTCTTCATAATTTGCCATTAAATGAGAAATGAACAAATCAACATAAATCTTACATAAAGGTTATTTAACTAAATGTTGGTACTATAAATATTTTAAATGCATTATGCACTAATTTAACAGTCACACACTACACTATATAAAGATATAAGTTGGGCAGAAAGCGTTTCTCTCCTACAGCATAATAGAATGTAGTACTGCAAGTGGCTGTCTGTGCTACAGTTAAAAGAGACTGTCCACACTGCAATTATAATCCCTGCGTCAGAGGCTTACATACAGTATCAGAGTATGTAGTAACCCCTTCTTAAAACTTGACATGGCTGTTCTCATCCCAGTAGCAGTTACAAAACCCAAATGCACTAGAGAATTGGAATATTTTGGCTGGTTTTGGTCACCTGAAGACAAAACAGCACAACCCTACCCTAGATATCTCCAGCATTTAAAAAACTTGGATTTTTTTCTATCATAAACCAATTGATTTTTTAATTTATATTTTGCCACATTTTTCAAATACTGTCTTCCAATATTGTGGGCATCTAAAATAAAATTGAAGTTCACTGCACATAGAGACGTTTTTTCTATGAGACGGTTCTAATGATTTTTTTTTTTGCATTTGCATCAAGATTTACATGGCAACAAGATTCACTTGACAGGTTGTAGTGGCTGTTGTAAATAATCAATATTATATAAACATCAGTTTAGTTTCTAGTAAAAATTCACATAATTATGTAAGATTTTTATTCATCTTTGGTTTGGTTTTCTTTTGCTTCTGCTGAACTAAAAATGAAGCATCCTAAGAGAGATCTGACATTTCAAGTGTACAGTACATGTTGAAGCCTTTAGATGGAGACATACTTCAAATAAACACCTAATATTCAGTTCACAATGCATTGTATAAATACAAGAAAGAGCTAAAATAAATGAGAACCAAATATTGAAAGAAATATAGAGAAAAAGGCCTACTACTTGTGCCATTTTTATCTTAAAAATGACTTAGTCTTAACTACATTGGCAACTGAATATTGAGGGCATATAAAGCTGACAACAGGAAAAAGGTTACATGTTCTTGTATAATAAACTGTATTTACTGCCCATGCATGTTGCCAAGAAATTTATTATACTGCAAATAAAAATTCTGTTGTTGACATTACAGAACTACGTGTAATCAGTAGCATGCATCAAAAGGCATCTGATAGCCATATTAAAGTCTCATTTCCTATTAAGAAGCAGACTAAATTACAACATGAGCACTTCCCAGAATATGCTAACAAAATGCATTCTGTAAGAAGAAATAATTGTATTTGAGTGTCTCTGTAAAAATCAGGAAGTATTTTAGCAGTAAAGTACTAATGCTTTTCTTTTTAGTCTGCTGTCTTCTGTACTGCAATATATTCAACCTTACTGGCAAGCTTATCACACTAATTATTATTACATCTAGTGGTTCAGTTATCTTGATAATTACTGCAGATGAAATACCCCAAGGTCAAAACATTAATAGTATAAATCAGGATCGGTTGTGTTCCAGATATACTACACTATTAAATCAGAATCTGTTCATTTGATTTTTATTTTCCTTATAAATGTGGTGTAAAAAAGGTGGACATTTTAATTAAGCTGTATCTCCTGTAAAGTTTTTCCTTGACAATTCCATGAAAGAAGCAGATGTCGTGTTGTGAAAATGAGCACAAAACTGCTGCTATAGGGGACTTATTGACAATGGACATCTTTGCTTCAACTTGAAGTACTTGGAAATGATGTGAGAGAGCCCAGGTGGTTTTATGCACCCTTCTTAATCCATACACACTGCACAATTTTATATTACATTTACACATAACCACTGAATTGAGTGACACACAAACATACGGTACAGTTTATGTCGGGACAGTATGAATTAACATGAAATCTAAACAGTCCCAAACAGTACAATTCTGATCACATTCATTGCACATCTAAAATGTGTTTCATTCAGAACCAAATCTCATTCTCTCTTTTATTTTGTCTTATGAACATTAATAACTTTATGTGAAAATACAAATGTCTGCAGATATTTTGACACCGTAACATGATATAGCATAAAGTGTTTTCTTTTGTTTTTCATTTGAAACCTCCTATGTTTGAAGAACTACATCAAGTAAGATATAAGCAAATCTAGAGAAGTGCTAATGGGAGGCAGGGGGCATTGCTTCACATTAAAGAAGAACATTAAGGTAACAGTCATCAGGGTTATCTGCATTCTGGTAGTGCCTCTCCTTTTATTTTTTCTTTATTTTGCATATTATTGCAGAGCACGTATCTGGTATTGTTAACATGTAAAGACATCAAAGTGTCTTCTGTACAGGTGTTTCTTTTGGATCAGCCAAAGAAATTAGAACAGAAGACAATTCGTGGCGTGACTTGCGGTTTGCACATTTTGTATGAGAAACAGCAGGCTGATACCAAGACAGAAGGACCTTTCATTAAAAGTGGTGTTAAGTTTCAATGTGTCATTTTTCCACAGAATCTTTAGATCCAGGAGGTATTTTAAAGTTCTCTCATGGGGTTTTGATTCAACATGCTTGCAAATAACTAGAATCCAACCATACTTTGCAGGTGTTGAGGTTAGAAGTCAAAATGAATTATTTTCTCAGAAGTCCTATCCTGTTTGTTAGTCAAGAGACCATCTTTAGAATAAATGCAAGTTGTACTTAGTTGTCAGCTTCCTCAGAAGACCATGTTCTAGTCCACACACAAGTTTTCTTCAGCATGCAAATGTGGTGGTTGTGCTTCCTTTTGGTAACCAGGTGTAACATAGCTGCGCACCATTGCTGCTGCAACAGAACGGACACTCCTCCAAACTCCTGTGGATTATGAATTGTACACTATTTATAGACTGAGCTACTCAAAGAGAGTAGGAATGGATCAGGAACAATGGCAGTATGTAGGAATTAGACTGCAAGCTTCTTCTGATTAATAAGCTTTTAATAGGGCTATTTTGCACAGGAAGGATCTTACTTTGCAGCACTTAAACATCATCTGCTTACTGTTTGGCCATGAAGTAGCTGACATGCCGTATTTGAGGCCGTCTATGTGTGTTTTTTAAAATGTCATCTGTATTAGTATTACATTCAAGGGACAGTACCAAGAAACAGGTTCTTTCAAGACTTTCTACCAGTAAGCAGCATATAAGTCTGTGACAAGTGACATTACAGAAGGTCATGTCACTTTTAACTGCTTGCACTAGATCTTTCTGATTTCCCCAGTGCCCTTCCTTTGTTTGATTAATACTACTTGATTTCAAGCAAGGTATTGGAAGGCATAATTTAGAGTGGGGCAATCTAAGATTTTTGCCATAGAACTTTTAATAAGATAACTCTAATGTTTCATTTTATCTTCATAGACTTTTTCCTGTCCTCCCTCTCTCTCCTCTGCTTCCTTCCTTGTCTCCTCCCTTCCCCCATCATACCTCCCCCAGGTACAATGTTTGACATAGCGATCCGAATAACTACTGTCTTCCTTCAAACCAAAGCAGCACACGTGCACTTTATTTGAATAGCAACGAGGTAGAATCAAAGGAGAAAAAATTCCATTGTGCATTTTTTTCTACAGGATTCTTACTACAAGGTTAAACTGAAATCTGTTGCTCAAATTCACTGTACCTCTCTTGAACAGCCTTGCTTTGTTATGCAGAAGTAGATTGTACTTCAGTATACAGCTTTTGTAAGGCTTCAGTGTACCTATTGTTCATATATCATAAGATTATGAAGAATCTACTTTCCTGGTTTTAATTTGTGTCAAAGTTCTGAAAGCACTTGTTTTGGTGGTTTAATGAATTGTATTATTGTGTCTGTGTTGTCTGAATGTTCATGGTTTTTTTTTTTCTTTTGACTCTTCCTTTTGAATTTCAAGACAAGTGAAAGCATGGGCTATGTTTCGTGTACTTTAAAGAATCGTTTATGCATCTTGGGCATAGGAACACTTTTACTACATTTTATTTTTCTACGATAATTGAATTCTGTTTTCCTTTCCAGACAATTCAATACTCTAAAGCTCAATGTAATTGATGATATGACTAACCTAGAACAAGAGCATAGACTGGTAGTGGCTTTTGAATTAAAAAATGGAATGGAGGAGCTGGAAATCTGGGCTCAGTCCTGGGCTTCAGGCGATTTCAAAGGACTTTTTATGTCCTTTGAACAAGTTAACATTTTGCCACTCTATAGAAGCTTGTAAAGTAGTTTGAGATCGTTAGATGGGGAAGAAAAAAAAAATGTGAGTTTGAAGTATTATTATCCGGATAATTTAGAATGGGTATTGTCATGCAAGTGATTTCAGTGAGGTGCCATCATTTGCAACAATTTTAGAGGTTTCCAATTCAACTAATTGTCTCCATGCTAACTTTAGCGCTAAGTGAGATAGGCATTCTGCTGTTCAATCCTGTCAAGACAAGGAATTTCTGGATATACGTAAAAGAGATCTTTAAGTGTCTGGGGAATATTAATGTTGAAAAGTAAGAGACCTAGTGAGTTTAGTCAGCTCCAGGCGTAGGCAGTACCTGAGTCAACAGATTCAGGTTTATACCTTGGGCTTTAGTCACCTAACGATGTAATTACAGACTTTTTTGTGTGTGGCAAAACTGATTTAAGAGGGTTTCCATCTCGCTGCAGCCCTTAACAGCTTGTTTTCGTCCTCTCTTCTCAGTTCACCATTTCCTCAGTAGAGCTGATGCCGGTGTTTCTGGAGCTGCTCAGTAAACTGAGTCACTGAAACTATCTGCATTAAAGGTTTTAGGGTGGGTTTTTTTGAAGAACTCAATCAGTCCAGTGATGTAGTTTACAGCTCAGCTCCCCAAACACTTGGAACAGGCCAGGGGAGATGACAGTGAGCTACCAGGAGAGGAGAGGAACAAGGAGGTGATGCAGGTGATGCACCTGCATCACCAAAATGCCTTTGCTTCCACAGGGAGGTCCATGAAGACAGGACCTCTCAGGCACCTCCAAATGGGATGCATAAAATGGTGTGCTGAGCCAAGCAGGAGCTGACAAGCATTTCAACAACATGCTCTAACATTCCTCCGTGCTGAGAGGTGTGACTGTCCCAAACTCTGTGGGCAGTGTCTCTGATCCCCTTTCTTTAAGAAATGGAGCAGACCTGGCCTAAACAGGAAACAGGAGAAAGTGGTGAGGGAGGCTTCTTCTTCACAGATAGTGGCTAGAGCCCAGCCTTGGTTCCTTCTTCAGCCTGAGGGGATTCACCAATACACCTTGGCTGGCATTAGGTCAGAGGCTGCAGAAGATTCAGTCAGTCAGGCTCCTCCTGATAAAATTGTTCTTCTGGGCAGGAAAGAATTCAAGAGTAATTTTTTCTTTAATTTCTCGGGTCATACTTCCTTGAGCTTTTGTACATGCTCAGTCTTTACTGTTTCTTCATATTTCTAGTCTTTCTTTTGATTCTAAGATACAGGACAGAGTAGCCAGTAGACAGAATTGGAGGCTCCTTCCCCTCCGAAGTCCCAGGGTTGTTGTTAGAGGTGTTTGGGGACTGGGTTCAAACAAGGATGAGCAGCTGAAACTGGAAATGTTTTGAACTGGGCAGAGCATGCAGAGTGCTCTGTGCATGTTAAATTGATCTATGTGTTGTTTACATTTTGCATGGGCCCATGTCACATGATCAACTGGGATTTCCTTGATGGTTGAACTAACTCAGAGAAAGGCATCTGATACATGCACTTTTCTTTTTTAAGTTCTTCTCTTTCCTGAATTTGGCTCTTGGATAGTGTTAAGTCCCTTTAGTTCTTGGACATGGATTTGGACTTGATGAGAATGTCCTTGCAGGTGTGTTTGGGGGGGGGGTGACTATGAAGTTATAATTTTAATGTGTTGTCTTAAATTACAAGTAAACGTTTGTAGCTTCATCTATATAACAAAGTAAACTATCGTTTTAGTTGGTGGCGAGTCTGTAAAATAGGCCAAAGTATTAATGTTTCATTTCAATGAGTTTTCCCTTCTCTTGTCTTTTTTATGCATGTTTTATAGTACATAGTATACATTTTTTGCATCCATACTGTGACACTGGGCTAGGTGGATCTTTGTTGACCTTCGTTATGGATGTTCTTGCATCCTAATAAGTACTTACGTATAAATAATGATGTAAAAAGAGCCACATTATTTTCTGGTTATAATTCCACCAACAGAGAATTTTCTCCATAGGGTAGGCTGAAGACTTGATCACAGTGTTATGAGAGAGGGATTTGTGAGTTTTAAGTCTGAATCTGCAGCTGGCCATCTTTGGAAAGTCATTTAATCTCTCTGTAAACTAGATGTAATAGTGGTTCATTTCATGCTTATGCTGTGATTAATAATTATTAATATTTGGAGAATGAATTGAATGTATGTGTGTATTTCATAGTGTTAGACTGAAAAGACTCTTTAAATGGAAAATATGTAGATGCAGACATGTGGCAACTTCAGCTAGCAACGAATGTCCATAAAGTTAGATGCACAGACTGTATAGAATCACTATTAAGAAACATAGTGCTAACGCTGATGGAGCATATGGTGTATATCATTGTTGTAGATCACAAGCAGATAAGCTAGTATGAATTTATTCCCAGCTTTGTATTCTTCAAAAATCTCTGGGTGAATGCTGTAAATTCTATTAAAAATGTTGCACATTTCTGTAGGTAACAGTAAATTTAAAGCAAGCATTTGTGTGTGCTGCATAGGCACCAGTGGAGCTGACAAAGAATTCCTTTAGTTAAAACAATCATACACTGAATTTGGAACTACCTTTTAAATACTTAAATTGTCAAGCAAGCGTTTTGTACAGGAAGGGTTTTCAGTATATAATTCCCTAATGTAGGTCAATTAAAGCTATAACACTTTCCTGAATTTGAATCTCTTGATCAAGTGTTTTTTCCTAGTTGTACATTTTCCTTCTGTGCATTTATTTCAAATGTTAATAAAGTTTTCATCTACAAAAGGTTTAGAATTGACAGAACAAAACTCTTCCTTTTTAAATCATGACAACTACTACTGTTTCTGTCTGCAGGTAGTGGAGGACATGCTAGAGGACGAGGAAGAAGAGGATGACAGAGATGACAAGGTAATTATCTTTCCTAGCACTTGGGTATCTGGGGATGGGAGAATTTAGACATGACACTGTTTTTACAGACAGTTAAAAAAGGAGTTGAAGTGTTTTAGTCCAGAAAATTGGACAGAGCTGTTTATCATCCTAACAATGCTACAGTGTGTTGCAGGAAAGGATAGAGGACTATAAATCCTGCCTTTTTTTTTTTTTTCCTTTCTTGGTCCAGAGCTGGGTCAAATATTTTTTCTGCCAGGAACAAAAATAATTCAGCCTGTCTGCAACTTGATAGCTCTTGTGAAGATAACTGCAGTGACAACTGTTTTTGAAGGACAAAAATTTGTCCTGTCTTGAGTATTACAAATAGGGCTGCACTTTAGGGGAAAAATGGTGTAGAAATAGTAACTCCTTACTGGTTAAAGATGGGATATTGACATCTATAATTTTCAAAGAATTACTTGGTAGAAGAATGGCTGAAATGTTTTGCACTCTGTATGACATTTAAATAATCACAATTCTCATAGACATCCACTTGCTTTGAAGTTGGCATTGTGGCCCAGCAAGCCGGGAAACTGTTGCAGATCATTCAGCTATTTGAGCAAACGCGGTTCAGTTTGGAGGCGGCTGGTTGAGTTGAGGATTGCAACCACAGTAAATAACAGCTCATTTCCACATCTTATTGAGCCAAGCTATGGGACTGCTTGGATTGGTTGTCCCCCAGGGAGAGGGAAAAACCAGAGAAAAGAAATTAGAATGACCTTGCACCACTGAAGCAATGGCTAGCGCTGGCGGGACAGCTTTCTGGTGAGACAAGTGCAGTGAAGACAACCCCATTGTTGCTGGTATTTTCATACCAGGAAGGTAATATTTGTGGAAGAAGAGAAAAGGGAAAAACAGATAATTTTACAAGAACTCTGAATTAAAATACAGATGATTTTGACCTTCACAGATGTTCCCCCACTTCTGTTGTAGTAAAGCAATGAATTTTTTTTTTGAGAGGAGACAAACAGTGTACCTTAATTTATGCCCTTGACCTTTGTTTCTAGTTGAGATGTACAGTTATATACCACTGTAAGAATTCATCTGCTGGCAGCAGCATCTGAAATGTCAGAAAATTCACCATGATTAGTTAATCCCCTGAATGATTATTTTTCTGTTAGCTAACACCTAAGATCTGAGAGATGATAAAAAAAAGAGTATTTTCCTCATTCCATTGCCAGCTCAAACATTTTACAATTGACAGAAAGTTATTATGTGAAATTCTTCTATACATCACTTAAATCGTTAGCTATATCATTTCAGAATCGGCAAACACTGTAGTAACAAAACCTTCTTTTATAAAACATATATGTGATGGTTTTTAACACTAAATGATATGAGCATACACTTCTGGCAATAAAACATATGATTTATTGCAAAGGTCAGTCATGTAGCTGTGGAGGGCTTGTATTTTAACTCAACATGCTGGCTTTGAATCATCATTTCTCTTCTGATAAACACTGATCTGCCATCCATTTGAAGCCATTTTCTCCCATTTCTTCCTGCTTTATTATTAGAGCTGGTGCAAAAGTATCATCCCAGTAGTGTGTGTATTTCTGGATATTTTAATAACTGTGATTCGTTCACAAAGAATAGTGCTTGACTGCTTGTAGTTTAAGTCAGCCTATGTCGTTACTGCTTAGTGGTTTTTGGAAATTGCTAAACAAACCCCTTTAAAAGGGAAGATGAGGGCGGGGGTCAGCCCCCCTACTCCCCAATTCTCTGGCACTCAACAGATGCCAGGCAAAATGTACCCAATTAGAAATATCACTCAATATTTCTCAGTGTTTCAATGTTGTGATCTAATATTCAGCTTTCTCAAATTGACACCAGAGTTCAAGCATTTTTCTAGATCTAGTTAGCAAGGTTGAATAAAAGTGAGTACTGACATTACCATGTGCATTCAGTGAGCCCTTTTATTGAATATTTAAGAGCTGTCTTTCTATACAGAAGGTGTTTAGGTTGATTTTTATAAATTCAAAGCTGTCTTCATTATTACAAACATTTTGAGTTCTCATTATTAAATATGCTGTTTGAATGGAAAACTACACCTTTTAAAATAAGCATGTATGGACGACCGTGTATATTCAGTACTCTTTGCAGTGGGCATTATTTTGCACAGGGCTAAACTGTAAAACATAAGTGCATATTTAGGAATGAGTTGTTTGTCGTTTGAAGCTGGTAGGGTGTTTTTTCATTTCTGGTACACTAGATGTACTCTGTTAACTACTGCTGTTCCTCTTACACCTTTTTGTCAAAATGGAAGGGTGCGGTTTTGTATTATTTTAATTCTTATATGTGTTTTCCTAAAGCTGTGTGCAGAATGAGGTTTTGTGAGAAAACAAATGCACATTTTGTAACACCAGCTGGTAGTGGCCTCTGGCTTTTATTATTTCTCTGTTTTTTCATACAGTATAATAGAAAAGTCAGGTAAATGGGTCTTCTTATGCGATAAAAGTAAAAAGATTAATAAATGTGCCAAAGCCTCACTTTAATTGAAACTGAAGCATATGTTGCAAGTATGTAAAATATGTCCCAGATGTTTGACCATGGCCAGTGTCTTTGCTTTCCCTGATTACCACAAGGCAGCTATTAGTCCTGTAACCTTTGGACTTAACGGTAAATGGGGTATTACATGGCACAGAACTGGAGCACCTGTTTTCCATTCAGTAAAGACCCCTGGCAGGCTTTACCTAAGCCTATCCATATGTTTTCACTTAGCAGATTGTTGGGCGATTATGAAAAGTGTCTTTCTTTAGAGCCAGCTTAAATATTAGTCACTTGCTCACAGTGAAAGGGCAACTCTTTGGCTACTTGATGAAGTCCGTGTGGGCACGCACTGATGTAGGTTACAGGATGTGTGGTGGAGGGACGTTGCTCGACATCCTTAAACTGCAGAGTTACAGAAGTAATAAACTGAGGATGATGAATGCGCAAATATATGTAATTAGTTAAAGTAATGCATTTTATTAGTAGTGCTGTGTAGTACTGAGAGGAGTTTGACAAGGCAGATTTGCACTTACTGTATTACTAAGTCTCATTCTAACGTTCTGGATTGCAGTAACTTTTTGTTCACCCTCTGCCGCACTTAAGGTAGACAGGAATGTCAATTAAGGTCATAGGATGGGGTTTTTTTGCTGGAGAATATTAACTTTCATCTTCAGTTCCAATATGACTAATAAACTAAAATAGCAAGTATACTTCTTGTTACATCAGTTACAAAATGGTGCTTAGCAGTGGAACACTTTTTTTCTCATTTTGTTCCTTTGTCATATTATTTATTTAGGAACTAAAAAAGATGTTGTAGTTTGTTTGGCTCTGGCATTTGTCCTTAGTTTAATATTAGTTTTTCCAAGAAATACCACTGGATTCTGCATTCCATATGTTCTGTACCACTTGCTAAACCTATGCCAACCACAGATTTACAGTTTAATCTGATTTCTCTCTCTCCTCTTTCTCTTTTTTGGCTCCCTTCCAAACACTGGCTTACACAGTATCTTAGCAAATAAGGGTCAGTTAAATTACATGAAGTCAAGTTATCAACAAGCTATCAAAAGGATTTTTACACAGTTATGTTATAATAATGTAGCGGTCAATATGCATAATCTATGTATACAAGATTTTAGTTTGTCATTTAAAAAGCTGAGGTATGCTTTTCACATAGCTTTTTTCTTTGAACAAGCTCCAGATAAGATTTCAGATCATCAGCATTTTGCAGAAAGTCCTCAACGTGCCACAGAATCAGGCCAGTGAGCAATGCTACTATTGCAGATTTAAGTGGCAGAAGATGCACAGTATGAGCACTATTTTATTTCACCTTTTTATTAACGGTAACAATATCTTATTAATACAAAATACTCATTTGCATCATCGGCTACTCTCTCTCTAGGCTTCCATTCTTTGAAAAATTCTTTGCAGTTCTCAGTCAATGTTGTTATGTTTCAAGATAACTAGAAGCTTTTATAATTAAAGATAGTTGAGTCAAATTAAAATAGGTTTTAAAGCTTTTAAGCATCCCTGCTGAGAGGTACTAACTTTGTTTTCAAGCCAAGACACGTTCATAACCTGTCTCAGAAGCACGCCCTGCATTTTTACCATGAGTAGATCATGAGGAGGAGGAAAGATAACTCCGATGTAGCCTATATTTTTATATTCTATAAAAGAGAAGATTGTAATCTATTGTAGTGGCGGTTATTTCCTATAAAATAAATGGTGGAAAAACAATACAGAAATAGGGAGTGAGTAGAATGAAGAGAAAATTCCAGAACTAATAAATCCATAGGTTCACCTATAGCTTGATTCCACCATTAAATTCTACGTGAGCATAGCACCTAAATGCTAACTGTAAGTACAAAACTAACAACAGCTCCTAGTGAAAACTGTAGCTGTGTATGAGACAGCTGTCCCCTAAAAGCTTAGCTAGACTATGTGTACTTATCAAACAAACCTACCACAGGGCAATCTAGAGTACATAGCTGCAGAAGTCAAACCTCTCAGTGCAGTTTGATTTCAGCTCAGTTTAGTTATTCATATAGAGATGGTGATAAGAGGCATGTGTTTCTATCAAAATGGTACATGATAGAAGGGATGATGGTGTAGACTGCTTCAACCCATACACTGGAATATCAGCTGATGCTGCTTCTGATCATTGGATCACCCCCAAGTCACAGCCATGGAGCTACTTTCACCTGGATGTACCTTGGATCATGTGGAGCCTTTGCACAGGAGCTTCCACACAGAGCAGTCTTCATCCTGCCCTGTACTGGGGCATCGGATGGGCTTCATGATCAAAGTGTGCACCTTTGAAAACAGGTAACTTGGACAGCCTTCTGAGAGGTTTAGTTTTAGTGAGATCAGGCTTCTTCATCCTGGTACAGTCCTGAAATACTATCAAAATTAGTGGAGTAAAAAAAGTGTTAGTGGGATCAGAATCTGAGATTTATATCTGAAGTTTGGCACTCAAGGAGGTATGTGTGTGAGATAGTCCCTGGGGGACTGCGTGTCTATAAACTGTTGAATGAATTACACTCATCCATGTACGTGGTTTTTTTCACCTGTGACTAATATAGTGTGGGTAATGTTCCTCATTTATTAAGTAATCCAAGTATAATTCAATAAATTATTAAATCAAATGAAGAATATGTCTTAATTATGTTAGCTGTTTCAGAATGTGACATAATTTTGCCCTACATTTTTCCTCTACCCTTAATATTATTTCTTAATATAACTAAGCAGATGGAAATTCTTTGAGACCAAGCAAAGGTTTGTTTTCACCTAGCTCCTCAAAAAGTAACTTTATAAAATGGGGTGTAGTAAAAAAGTCTGTATGGTCTTGTCTGACTCAGGGGAGAGAAATGATGAGTGTTGAAAGAAACGACCAAAAGCTTTTACTGCTAGGTTGTCTTTGAAACCTTCCTATGTGTGCAGGTTGGTTTACTCCTTAGCTCCAAAGGCATCCATCTGTTGTGTGGCTTCAAAAGTGGTGAGAATGGACCAGTCCTCATTCTCTAACAGAATTTTTTAACATAGTTTCACACAGAATCATGAGGCCTGGCGTCTGTTTAAGCTGCTGCCATGATCCACTTGCAACTCTAAGCAGGCCGTGTAGTCACTGATGCATGAGTATTTGCCAGCCACCTGAATATTTCTTCAGGTTTATTCATAGCTCCCCATTTTCACCTTCCAAAGAACAGCCCCAAATACCTGTTTTAGAGAGATGCCTTTTGAACTTGTTCTACAGCAAAGTGTAGAGTGCATAATACAGAACAAGTCTTCATGTAAGTCCCATAGAAAGCAGAGATGGTAATGGGTAAGATACAACTTTGGAAGCCTGGTAGTAGAAAAGTGGTGGTTGAGATGTGCTAGCATGAGGATGAGTGCTGCATGGACCCAGTCCCTGGTGGCGGATGTGTGGCTGACACAGTGTACATGAATGAGAATGAAGGATCGGCAGAGATGACGCTGTGGCAGAAGACAATGCCCAGCAACGTGGCTCTTTGCAAAATGGATGGCATGTTGTGGTCTGGGTTTTCAGGTGAGGTTTGATGCTGAGGCTCACAGCACAGCACAACTGAAAATCTGCCTTTTAAGCTAGGTGTGTGCCTTTGACTTCACTGAAATGCTTGTAAGAAAAATTGCAATCTCAACTACAAAAATTTGCCAGTACAGTTGATCAGGCATTGCTGTGCTTTATGGAGAAAGATATGGGAAAATAAATTGCAAGTTTTTGTGAACAATATGCATATATTTTGTGTGCAGTTTGAAGTATCTGTGTGTCAGTAGAAGATTTTATATTGTTTACTTAATGTTGATATGTGGATCAGTGATGATGTTGCTGGCCAGATCATCCAGGTAAAATATAATACTGACAAAATGAAAGAGGCACCCCTGCCCCAAAGAATTTAAGTGCAAAGCTCCTCCTAGAGGAGTGTGGTATGGAATTACAAAGTTGGTATTGTGCAGCAGCATCCACAAGGACACAGCAAGGAGTGGTAGAGAGCAGAGTCTGCTGCTACTCAGGTTTCGTTTGCTGGCAGATAAAGAGGTAAATTTGGCCTACATAAAGTTTGTGGACAAATAGTGCATATAACTAGCTTCATTCTACTTCCTTTTCATCTCGTAGATATGAATTTTATTCATTTACTGGTAACTCCTAGAAAAGCTCCAAAGGTGTGGCAGTTTACCAGAGCAGTTTGTCCTCTGAATGAATTACTGTGACCACCTGCGTCAGAAAGCTTTAAATATACTTCCATTCAGAAAAAGCAACTGGTTCCACCCATCTCAGCAAAAGTTCATGTACATACAACTCCTAACTAGCACATACCTGTAGATGCCTAGAGACTTTCCAACAGGAGTTTTGTTACCAGGCATCTTCCCCTCTGCTGCCCTGGAATATACATGCCTTTTTGGGGAAAAAAATATGTTAGAATACTGATCGATCGGACGATGTCATCTCTGCCAAAAAAATCTTTGCCCAGTCCTCCATCCTGCACTATCTCTTCCCACTTTCTGTTAGAATAGAGTTTAAAGCAGCCCTTTGCTGCTTTGTTTTTGTAGCTTCTTGGTTTTGGTGTCTATTGGCATCAGGTGTGCACCACATATGGAAGGCGCTTATTTTCCAGTACTCACAATCCAGCCTTAGAGACAATTCTTTAACCATGGGAACTTTCCATTAAAACAGTTCTGTAGATTTTAAAGCATAAGTGCAAGGAAGAATATATTGGTTTTCTGTGTGGAAAAAGTATATATTTTTGTTGATATCTACCTTCCTGCTAGCAGAGACTTGAAAATAACCAGAGAGACAGGTGACTGCTATGTGAAGGATGAGGCTTTCCTAATTCCTGTGAAACTCTATCTCTGGACAGTTTATGCAGCTTGGTGGGAGGTCTGGATGGGGGTGGGGGGAAGAGGCAGCAGTCTGCCAACCTGCAGCAGAAATTTGCTAAAGCCAAGTAGCTGATTTGTGAATTCCCACCTGTATCCTCGCAGAGCATCCTTCAACTGGGGCAAGGACCTGCCATGGCTGCTCTTGCCTGATGTGGACTCATGAGAGGAACCAAGTGCTGGGGGGGGGGCAATGGATTTTCTGTGGCTTTACTGACTTTTCTGTTGAGTCACACGCCAAGGATACAGATGCCCACCCATGAGCCTTGTGGGAGCAGCTCAGAGTCGAGGAGCCTGCAGGAGCAAGAGCTGGAACAGGCAGAAATAGATGCAGACATAAAGAAAAAAAAATGTAGAGACAACTTAGGGAGCAGGGGTGGCCGGGTGTTGGGCAGGCAGGGATGTGGGGAAGGATGCCGAGATCTATGGCAGGAGAAGACAACGAGGCAGGGAGAGGCCATGAAGCCCCAGGTGGAGGTTGGCTGGGGGAACAGGCGTGGATTGAGAGTCCATGGAGGGGAGTGCAGAGTTTACCTTGAATATCACATACGTTAATTTTGGAGCGGTTGGCTTCTCCATCTCAGTAGTGCTTTGAATGTAGTCTTCGGTGTACAATTTAGATAGACTCGAAAATTAGAATTTATGGCATATGGAAAAGCAATAAACGGTTGTTTTAGCACTCTGGCTTAGTATTAAATGTGACTTAAGGACTGGGGTGGTATCTGTGTTATCTGCATGATCAGCAAATCTATGTTTGACTGGTTTGGGAGCAGATGAGGTAATATGATAGGTTAACATACAGCTGTAGCAGTCTGATAATGCAGTGTTTTTATTGATTGTCTAACTGAGTAACTACACTAGGTATTAGGTTTGCTTGTCACAGTGCTTAGTGCCTGGGGTAGTTGAGCAAGTTACTTTTCCACTGAGTTGACCCCAAAGTCCCAGAGTCTTTCAATCAAACTCCTCAGATTTCATACACTGGCAATTCCTTTCCTTTTCTAATGGGCTATATTAAAGAAAATGTGTCACCTTTTGCACCATGTAATACTAAATCAGATCAGAATTCATGCACAATTATGTCAGTGGAAATCTAATATTACAGACCTGCTTATCTCAAGATAGCACATGGAAAAATAAACTTGCACAACTGACAGATTTACTTGATTCTACAGATAAGTTATTTGTAAGTAATTGAGCTGAGGAATGTATACGGATTATTTTCATACGTCTCAAAAAACATATAAGAAAAATGGCTAATAAATATTTAAGTATAGTTTCTTTCTTCTTTCTCTTTCTCCTATTTCCTTTCCCATTTTATCTTTTCATGGCCTGCTCAAGTCCTAAAGTAACAAAGCCCAGGATGGAAAAAACAGAATTTATGTTAGCAAACTGTTTTTGTTCTGAAGGCTAACAAGTTTAGAAAAGCAAAATGGACACCACTCATTTATGTAATGTCACAGATATCTAATGGCATCTAGGTAACACAGAGCTCTGAGAAAAAAGCATTCTATCGAAAAAGTATTTCTTTCTGTTTTTCTTTAACAGTGTGAAAAAGTCAAAACACCGTTGCTAATCTGAAGCTTTCTTGCAATCAGAAATAGTAATTTAAGATCGATTGCTCAGCAGATGTGCTTTTTAGTATTTTACACAAAGGAATGGTGCAATTCCTCCTACCTTCAGCATGTATGGCAGTGCGTTGTTATCCCTTTAGTGTACGGTATTAGCTATAATTTAAAATTAAGTATGTTTGTTGGCCTTTAATTATTGCTTGATTAAAATTTTAAATACCAATAAGGAAAGAGTAGATAGAAATCCTTTGGAATACCTTCTCTGCCACTGAGTAGGAGGCTAATTTGTGGTTGGATTTTTTTTTTTTGGGGGTGGGGGGAATTTGAAATTTGTGTGTATGTTTACGTGCACCAAAGCACCTTCTTTTCTATTCTGTGAAGTCCCAGGGCTGCTTTCCTTCCCACTCTCAAAGAAAAAATGCTGCCTGAATATTTTAGATCAATACATAGCATAGAGTGAAGATCAAGAAACAGTTTACTCAGCTATTTTTCTGAAATATAATACTCACCCATGCATTTTGATAGAGGAATGGTTTGCATAGTAATAGTTGTGGTTTCTGGGCAGTCTATTAAAAATGAAGACTGCATAGTCTGTTCAGGGAAACCTTGAAGCTGCATTATCAGAAATTACATTATATAATGTTATAGGCCAAAAGCTAGTTTGTTACTAAATAATTTTTTCAAACAGCTCTTAAGTTGTGTAATTCTTTTTGCCAATCTTCCTCAGGATATATTGATTCAGAAGAAAATGTGTTCTAACATCATGATTTTTTTAAAAGAAATTTTATGCTGAATTTTGAAGTCTTAATGCATAAATATGAAAATGTCATTTCCTGAAAGTGCTGAAGATTTTTTTTCCCCAGTGAAATGTTGTCTGTTTATTTGATAAGGACTAAAAGTGTTCAAATGACAGCTGTATAGTCCTTTTTGTTGGTTTGTTTTTGCAAATCAGTGCCTGCAAACTAAGGAGAGGAACTGCAGTGGCTCACTGAAAGTTGTTTTCAAATGAGACTAAAGGTGCTTTTCAAAATAATCTAATTAAGAATGTAATTAACATTGTGCTCGAGCACAAGCTACCAAGCCACCTTAAGGTGTGAAATGCCGGTCTTTTGGAGACACCCTGTTTCAGGAGACTGGAACTTGCCTCTGTGCACAGAGACCCCTGGAGATTCCTTGTTCTTCAGAGTGGCTGGCTTTGAAAGGAAAGCACAACAGTTTTGACCCGGGCCGTGTTTTCCTCTGACACCAGTCAGACTTCAAGGACTGCTCATTCATGGCCTGTAGCCCCAAGAAGCCCCAGACAAAAGCCAGCAGATTCAAGAGCAGCACTTCACACTGTTGAAGCTCCCCCCAAAAATTTGGTGAGAAACCCCCTAGCAGCTGTTTGACGCATCATCTATTGATCTAGTCAAAGAACAGCACAACTCTTGGGAGCCTGCTGGAAGAGTAATATAGGGAAAGTTCAACATGTTTTATATCTCCAAATTACTGTTTTGGTAAGGATCTCAGATGTCACCAAGATAGACATAATCTATTGAGTTTGAAGAAATACCATTTGCTTTTAAAAGCAGGTCAGCATTAAAATGCAAGGAAAAGTAGAACATTATACAAGATTGGATGAAGTATGTAGAACAGAGCCAGATTTTTTTTTCCAGATGACCAAATCAGAGTAGTTATAAAAGGTAGAAAGTAATTATTGAACCCTAGAGAGTTTTTTGGAATCAAATATATTGGGTTTTTAAGTATTTTTTTCTGCCAATAGAATGTTTATTTTTTATTGTCAGAATATTGGAGGAAACTTCGTTTCCTGATGGTTTTTTTTTTTCTTTTCTGTGGCTTGGGGATCAAATCATTCATTTCCTGCCAATCCCCAAATCCTCAAATTTTTGCTTTGCAATTCATGTTTTGTTGCCAGCTGCTGAGGTCCTTAACTAGGATGCTGCAATACTTATTTTCTTCAAGGTTTGTTGGAGAAAAAGAAACAGTTTTAATATTGTACTTCCAGGTCATTCACAAGTATTACTGGAAGTACCTCAAGCGCACAGGAAAGTTGTACAGACTTTTCTTCTTTATTCTTATTTTAATATTTTTATATTATATACTTAATTATATATATATAATATATGTATTATTATATACTTAATACATTTTAATGTGTGATTTCGGATTGTTAAGATTCAGCAGTCTATCCATGTGTCCTGAATGCGAGTGGAGAAAGAAAGGTCTTTTCTCCTTCCTTTAAACATTTCTTCTATCTATTTCCTTTGCGTTGGCTAAGCATAGTGCCAAAGCCCTGAGGGATTGAGTCTGTGAATGGTGTCATTTGTCACAAGTATTAATAGTTCTAGGAAATTACTGTTTGATAAGGAGCAGCACAGTGGAGTAACTCTTTGAGCAAATATGGGGAGAGTGAGTCAGGGGAAAAGGTACGGGGAAGGCAGAGAGGAGAAAAGAAAGAAAAAGGCTGTATGCTTGTGTTTCACTGGGATAGGTGGGGACAATGGATGAAGAATTCGCAAGGACATTGTCTGCAGAGCTCTGTATTTGTAGAGCATTTCCAATGTATAGATAAATTTGTGTGAATTATGTCTCTAAGATGATAAGCACACAGCAACTTGGAATTTGTGGCCAAGTTAATACAATTCAGTACACAAGGGGTTTTGGTTTTTTGCCCCACAAAATACACTGAAGTTCAGAAAACCTAAGTGATCTGCGTTCACAAATCCTTTGGGTGGAAAGGACAGCCAGAAGCATCCAGTCTTTGTAGTTTCACAACAGATTGCTTGAAGATCCAAGGTTAAAACAAAATTGTATTGAAAACAGATAAAAAGAATTTGACCAAACTGGACTACAAAGTCAATTAGAGTTTTTAGGGAAAGAGGTAAGGAGGGAACAAATTCATCAGCTGAAAGTCATAAGGGGAAGAGGAAGGGATTTCTGCTTTAGCAATGAAAAAGAAAATGCCAAAGAAACAATGTATCCCTACTGCATGAGGAGGGAAATAAAATTAATTGTTTAAAAGGTACTTGATTTTGGACATCCTTTAAAATGTTTTCAGCAACAGAAAACAGGCAAAAATACCAGTTGAAAAGGAAACATGCTACAATTCTAAAGATTATTTTGGGGCAATACTTGGAAGTGATGCTTAGACCGTTAAGGGAATTATCTAAGAATCTTACTGCTCTACTGACATTTATTATCCAAAAGTCACGGCAAAATACAAAAGTGCTGAAAGATAGAAGAGAAATGTGTTATACTTCCATTTCTAAAACTGAAGAGGGGATCGATCACGACAATTACTATTGTTTTAACGTGTTTTTCTCTAAATGATAGAACAGACTTGAAATCAAAAGTGGCCAAACATGTGGTTTTATTCCCATACTCAGAGAGAGAAGCTCAGAGGACTTCACGACGAACCCTTGGGACCACTGACGTCAGTGAGCACCACATCTACTGTGTGCACTGCCCATTGTAAAATGCACTTTTGCATCTAATAGCCTTAAACTATTTGCAGATCATGAGATTTACCACACATATTTACAATCGCAGTATCCACTATTAGAATTACGATATAAATCTGTGCTTCCATTTCAAAGCCTGTGATGATTATTTTTGATCCAAATGGTCCCCAAAATCAGTATCAGGACTTGGACACCCAAGATGGTTTCTGTACCTCCTCTCAACTTCCCAGGAAGGTGAAGAGGGTTGGAGGAATTAGTTTTCACAATCTGAACATGAAAAACATTCAGAAAGTGTAATATTACCTTTTAAAAAGACACTAAAAAATAAAATAAAAGAGTCTGCAGTTAGTGGGACCCTACCCCATGTTCTTATTTCAATATTCCCTTTTTTTTTTTTTTTTTATTTTGAATAAGGTCACTTACAAGGACAAGGTCTGTAATGGCTTCCAGGCAGTCAAAAAGGATATATTTCCTCAAGGATGAAATTAAACAGCAGAAATATTGTTACAATTATGCTCTAGTAATATCCTGCTTTGCTTTCTCCATCATTTACATAGAGAGGGGTTAGTCAAGGACAGGGAGCACTCCAGCACTCCTCCACTACCTCAACACACATAGCGTTGTTCTTTCCTTTCAGAGCTATCGATACCATCCAGGCACTGTACATTTTTTCTGGGTACTATCAATATCTTTCTTCAGAGTTTTATCCTAACAAAGCGTGTAAGGACAGAATACAGAAGCATAGCCACAGACGTGGCATGAGTTTATAAAGTACAATATACTAGACAGGTTACCTGCTGTTAGGATTTTGAAAAGTTTTAGTGCTTAGGAAATCTTCATTTTCTTCCTTCTCCCTCATCTTTTCCATGTATGATTCTTCCTACTCTTATGCTCTAGGAGAAAATTGGAACTGTGATTAGATATGCTAAATTACCTCCACCATAAACTACAGATAATTTGCAGCGTTTAGTTATTGCTGTTGTTTTATGGGTTTAGATGTCTATTTAAACCACTTTAATGGTGGCTGAGTTTTTTAAAACATTTGTTGAAAATAATGTTTGTAGTAACAGTAAGGAAAATTGAATGTGGTGTGGATGAGATTAAAACATATTGCTTCTTAATAATGTTTCAGGTGAATAATTTGCATCTTTCTTTTAATAATATACATCCTTTCTAATTAAGATGGTTCTGTTTTGCTCCGTAATACTAGACAAGGTAGGAAGGGGAGAGCTCAGTGCAACTCTGTCACTGGAATCAGCCAAGAAGATTTATGCCATATAAAGGGAATATAAAAAAGTTGGAAATGAATCACCACGTGGAAGGGTGTAATAACTAACAGCCTCTTGCCATTGAGCAGATCTCAACCCTTCTGATGCTGGGACTGCATGTAACGACACAGTGCTCTGCATAATGGTGCCCTCATATTGAAAGGGTCCTTTAGGCACTCACAAAATACAACTAAGGACACAACATGGCAACAACTGAGGAGGGTAAATAGAGCCTGTGCATGAAATAGAAAAAATAATTATGATTACCAGCTGTGAAGAAGGTGGCTATCTATTTATACTACTTTTCTGAGAAGTGGTGCCCATTTTACTTTGGTTTAACGGGCTTGCTTTGTTACCATGCATGCTCAGAGGTAATTGATAACTTAGTTATTAAGTTAAGTTAATTAGTTATTAAGTTATTAAGATAACTTAGTTATTAAGATAAATTAACACTTTTTTACTTTCTTCACCCACCTTCTCTGGTGCAGCTAACTGTTTTTCTGCCCCCTGCTTCAAGGTAGACTCTTCCTCTGGGGATGCTGGGACCCACCAGGCTCCTCTCTGACAGGTCTCCCTTCCCCTTCCTAGAGCAAACAACAAAAAAAAGTCTTAATAATGATGGCCATTATTATTATTATTAATTATTAATATTATTAATACCATAACTTCTTAATATTAGTACGGCTACTAATAAGGAGCTTGATCCATCTCACTACGGTGGCGAGCAATCTCAAACACAACCCTGGAAAGGCACCCAGTCAGGCTGTGTCACCTCCAGTTGCCACGGGATCTTCCTTATATTCCCTTTGCATTAGCATAACACATCGGGGGAATCTCCCAGGTGCTTGCAGGTATTGAAGAGAAATGCTTTGCACACTACACACTTCTATGCTCCCCTGTTTTTGAATAAGCCTTGTTAGTGAATTCCCTCCCTTTCTCTCCCCTGTAGCACTATATTAATATTTTCCACTGCATACATTAATATTTTCCACTGCATAGGAATCAAAAGCACTAAAATCAATCGGATGCCATGCGGGAGCTGTGTGCTCTGGAGTGCCAGCTTCTCCAAAGCTCAGAGTCCATGTGAGGTTTAAGCTCAGTACAAAGAAGAAATTCCTACAAAGTTTCCAGGCACTGACTGGTAGGAGATGATTCCTAAGCTCTTCCATCATATAAATAAAAAGTAAGCAAACGCAAAGGAAACTACTGTTGTGTTTTTATACGTAAAGTGGAGGTTCTCGGGTGATTTTCGATTTGAGATCGGGTTGAAGGTATTCAAATTTCCCCTCCTCCCCAAGAACGCTGGAGATCTTCTTACGTGTTTGGTTTTGTACATGCTATTGTACAACCATGTAATAAAAATGAATCTATTTTAAAGCATGGATTGGCAGACTTCAAGAGAAGGAAACATAAAATAGCTATTAGGACGTAAGTATTGGTGTAAGTGACTAATGTTACAACCATGGGTATGTCATTCATTCTCTTAACCCCAATCTCCATAACCAGAAAAAACACAGTAAAACTAGCCATTTATTTGTCTGGGATGGGAATGGTTCGCCAAAAGCAGAATTTGCAACACTTTTTCCTTCTAGAAGTAATCAGTGCTGTAGCTGGAAAACACTTATGTGACCCTGTTTGTTCAGAAAGTTTGTTGGAAGTTTATTTTCACTACGCGGATGAGGTGAAAAAACAGGAGACTTTTTTGGTGCATATCTGTGCAATCCTTTCTAACAAGCAGTGGACTGTACTTCTCAGTATTTTTTTTTCTAAGCTACAATATAAGTAGTTCCATTATTCTCTCTATTGATTTCTTGTTCTCCTACTACTGCTCTGACACATTTTAACAAAGATGCAAGTATCTCAAATAATAAACAGGAAGGGTTCCTGCTCATGTGTGTATTGTATATGCTTAATTTTCATAGTAACTTCTGCTTTCTGTTCTGACTCATACTCTTGTTTGAGTTCCACAAGAGATTTTAACTGTGTCATATTTTTTGTCTGAAATGATGGATAGTTGTTCTACCCACTATTTTGATAATTTCACAGGAAAATGATGGTGTATGTGCTTAATTCTGCTGTTAGTTTTATTAAGCTCTTCATATTAATGCTGTTTTGGCAGCAAGCTCCACCAGTGAGTTTTGCATTATATGGTATAAGAATTTACTTTTATCAGTTTTACCTCTGCTGCCTTTCAAGTTCATGGAACATTTCTCTCTACCGCCTTATGAGAGTAATTAAGAGTCCCAATTTACTTTCTCTAAACCATTCATTATTTTGAATATCTTGATTATGTTCATTCATCTTCTGCGTAAATTAAAATGTCCTAATACTTTCTGTTGCTCATTGTCTTATTTTTCCTTGCACAATTTTCATTATTTCAATAGCTCGTGTCTACATTTTTTTGATCTGCTTTTTTAATTTTATTTTTTAACTTGAATTTAGTACTTCAGCTGAAATTATGTTATCAGGTTATATAATAGCACTAGGTAAAGTTAAACCACTTGTGTTAGTCATTCATTTAACCTTGTTATATTCCTCAGAAATTTGACATCACCTCCTTAAGTAATTCTGTCACCTATAAACTTGGCATCTCAACCTTCCTTCTTTTTGATCTAGAATAATAAATATATTAAACATCAGCTCTAGTACCAAATTTTATGATCTTTTACTATTAAACTTTTGAAATATGTCTGCTCCTCTACCTCATTCCCCTCACTTAGTTATTTTAATATCCTTTTTCTTTTAGGAATAATCTAAAAGATTTCTTTTAAGCACAATGTAAATTATCATTTGCTTTCTCGGTATTGATTTGACTCGTTTTAAATTCTAAAAGGTTTCAAGAAATTTGTCATAAATAATTTAAAAAGTTCTGTGTATGGTACTAGGAACTTTTAAAAACAAGCTACCTGGGGGGCTTGCATTTAAGCCCTACTCCTAATTTCTTGCATGTGTATTCATTGTGGAACAGCTTGGGGAGGTTTCCACAACGTTTGTGACAGAGGATCTGCTTCAAATCAAGTGTTGGTAAAAAAAGTCGTAGAAAGAATCAACAAAATGAACAATAACAAATTATCAGAACTGGGTGTTGTTTGCCCAGAAGCTCTGAAGGAACGTGAGGGGAAATAGTTGAACCACTAACAGTGGTGTGGGTGCTTGAAGCTTATGTAGGTCCAACATGAGTGGACGAACTTAGGGAAGAAAAACCCATTGAGAGTTATTAGGAACAAGGAGCTGTCCTTTTGGACTGGAAACTTCTGAACCACGGTTCTCTGAAAGCTTGAAAAATATTCTAGCAAGTCAAAGTATCTGTTTGACCTCTACTTGTTCATTTCTGTGGGTAGCTGCTCTTGACCACTCCATCCAATGCTTCCATGTGTTTAATAGCGAACAACTGTAGTACTGTCTGGGTATTTCTAAATATCACACAAATCTGGTCCTTTACAAAAAGCTGTTTTAATCCATACAGTTGCTTATTGCAGTCTCTTTGCTAACTGTTGAGCCACAAAGCCTAATACCTCAAGTGTCTGTGTGCTTAATCTCAGTCAGGCTAGAATAGCGCAGCTCTTCTTCTAGAGGAATGGCACCTGCTCTCTTCCGTGTTTTCTTTGGAAAAAGGTTGAATATGGTATAACCTCCCAGCCAGTTGTTTCAATGATGATAAAAATTCCACAACCCTTCTCCCTGTTTACTTAACATCGCTGTGCCCTAGATATGACAATGTGTGCAGATCCAGGAGAAATAATGAAATCTATGGAAAGCAGGCACACAGGAGAAAAAAGACATTTTACAATGGCAGCTTTATTCCCTGCTGTTGTTGGACTGCAAATGGGTACTGAGTTTGCAACCAAGGCTGAGAAGCATTTAAACTTTATTTACTAGACAATAAATAATACAAAGACTGTTTGCTGAAAGTTAAAGAAGAGAGCTGTCGTCAAATTCTTGCACTGTGCTTGGTGGTTGTTGCTTTTCTGAGTGTCACTGAAATAAGCAATGAGTTTAAAGTTTTGGAAGAAACAAGTTGGGGTTTTTTTTTTGATACGGCAGCCTAATTTGTCTTCTGTGCTGAAAAGGCCTGTGGGAATAAACTAGGTTATTCTAAACAGACTGCACCTTGTTAGAGATCATGCACTATACAGCACCCTGAATTAGTCAGCAGTGGTGGAGTTGGAGAAACAGGAGGTGGCACAGTGCTCATGCATCTGTGGACAGCTGTTGCTGGCAAACCTTTGAAGCTGATGTCATCCTACATGGATCTCTGGCATTTGTGAAAATGTCAGGAAAGGATCAGGGATTTAGGAAGGGAGAGATGCTCTCCAATTTCCTTTACAGTTTCCTGTTTTCTCTCCTGAAAAATAACTCTCTGTTCAAAAGGGTCCACTTCCAACAGGGGTGCATCCTGCATTGAATGCCAACTGTTTCTGCAGCTTTTCAGGCTAAATGCTGCTGGGTGCCTCTTTTGCTCATTCTAAAGTCAGTCGCGTTCATTCGTTTGCTTAATGCCCAATATCCACTCTGAATTGTTAAACAGCAACGATTTGTTAGTTTGCTGTCAGGCTCATTATTCCCTGCAGGTTTCCCAGAGCTCCTTCTCCAGCATTTGTATATCTGTGGATCTTGGTACTTCAGTTTTTAAATAGGCAATGTGCAAGTTAGGAGATGATAAGAAAAAAAGTAAAGTGGGGAAATGCATCTCACATACTGACTGGTTAAAGTACTTTGTTTATTTGTTTCTTTAGGAATGCACATAAATTCCATCGAATGCCTATTTTTCATCTTCTGTAAACTAGGTATCTATCTCAGCTGGTTTTTTTTCTTCTTTGGCTGCAGGATTTAGTATAAATAGTATCATCTGTGATCCAGTATACTTCCTATGTCATGAGTGCTTAGTGGTCAAGTTAATATTGCCTGAAAAACAACAAATTTTTGTGTTTCCTGCTGTTTATTTTTTCAGCTGTCATTCCATCATTACGGTAATCATCTGGATTTTGTATTTCATGTTAACAACACTTTGCTTTCTGTTTTCATTCTAAGGCATCTCCATTCATTATCATTTCAACTGAGCAAGTTTCATTATTCATTTCTCGAAATTCAATTCACCTAAGGTGGCTGAAGACAAGCTGGTAGCTTTTTCTACAAGGTCTTGTATTGTAAAATAACAGATATATATAGATACAGTACCCAGTCAAAGGTTTTGCTTTAGCTACAAATGTTTTTCTGAAAAAACAAGTAGATATTTGTATCAATATTTGCCTTTGAGCTACTCTTTTTTCTTTCTGGTATTGTAGACTGCAGTGCAATACCAGAACATGAACACCTCTCACAAAGTTTTCAGTCAGAGTATAATTTACTGTGGTCCAGCATAAAAATGTGCTTTTTCTCCTTCTGACACATTAGCATGCTGGAGCATATTTAAAATGAATGTAGAACAGATTATTGTAGATGTTAGACATATTGTTACAAATTACCCTTCGTTGTGATTTCACATATTCATGGACCCACCCCGTCTTCACTGGATGGCTCAGCTTTAGATCTCTTCCAAAATTTCAATACTTCCTAATAAACACAGAGGGTTTTTTTTTTTCCCCATTCCAGTAAAATAAGCATACAGAGAAAATCGGCAGCGGAGCCTTTCAGGCTTTTCTCTGGATTTTCTCCAAAGGGACCCTAGAATTCTTGGTTCCCTCATTGCTCCTCGCCCACTGTACCCACAGAATATTTGCAGAGATATTTTCTAGGTGCTGTTCTGTTCTTCCTTTTTATATTGTTTTGCCTCAAATGCCAAACTATTTTTCTACTCTATGTAATTTTCCAAAAGCACAGCTTGAACATTTATCCAGGGGAATTATGTAAAAAAGGAGTGTTTTTGAAAAGCTCTCTTTCTTTCTTCAATTTATTAATATTTGATCGATTCCTTGAATAATTGTAGCTGCATTTATATATGCATTGTCCTTGGAAGGTTACTTAGACATGGTAGGATTTCTTCTGAGCTGAAGTAGTAGAGCTAGTGACATGATCATGGTGTTGTGCTTTTCGGTTTTGAATGTTCATGGTTCTTCTGACCATCATCTTGTTAACCACCATGGAATTCAATCCCAAATTGCTTCCAAGATTATTTTATTTAAACATCCAACTCATACGAAGAATGTCACCCAGATCTCACATATTACTATTTTCATCTTAATTGCTATAGGTTCATTTTTGAAATGAAATATTTCAGATAACCTACACTTGCTGGCTTAGCTGAGCATGAGGCCTAATGTTTTTTCTTTTCTAGATCAGGTTCCTTAAGAGAGGAGTTTTGTCTAATCCTTGAGCACTTGACAGCAATCAAGTGTTTCAGATTTTAGGGCTTGGTCTTCAGCTGGTGTAAACCATCTGTGCTCTGTTGACCTCAGGATATGGTAGCAACATGCAGCCGCTGAGAATCTCACCTGTTGTTTTCAAGTCTCTCTGAGCTTGTCCCTAAGAAAATGGTTTCATTTGCCTTTTTTCATAGCAACTTGCTCTTGAATTAAATCACTGGAATCCAAGACAGCCAAAAAGTTTGGATTGATGGTCCCAAAAGAACACAGTTTGGGTAACAAATACCAATGGTAAAGGCATTTCTATAGTCCTCTGCTTAGCAGTCTGCTTGACCAAGCACAGGTAATTTAGTACTAAAACTGTGTGCGCCAGTTTGGGTAAGGAAATTTCAGGGGAAGAAATCCCTTTTGATTGCTGTGAAACGAAAACATTAGCAGTCCAACGTACAATCACATGAATTTTGAAATACAAATTGTTTTTGTATGTGTTTGTTCTAAACATATTGTTAATAACTGTGAGCATAAGAGAGAAGCATCAGAGCAATAGCCCTGCTTAAAAAGGAGTTGGGTATTTTAGCCTGGTAACTAAAGGCAGGAGGGAGGGAGGAAGACTTCTCTCACCAGTCTTTAGTGATATGCAGTTTAGTTATCTAATCAATGGTAGTGATACAGGAGGAGGATAGAGGAAGACCACATTCCTCCTCCTGAGGAGAACACTACCAGAGAATAGTTCGTATTAACTTTAAAATAGAAACCTGAGACTGGAGTGCTAAATTGTCTTTTAGATCAGTATTTGACTCCTTTTGCTGGCTCTTGTGGTGGCAGTTCATACAGCGGTGGTGACAACCTTGAGGTGACCCTCTGTAGTCCTGCATTGGAGATGCAGGTCTTTTGGCAGCAGCAGCAGTTACAACTGCTATGTCTTAGGTTTGCCAGGTCTGGCTGATAAATTAGTGTAAAATCACTATCTCTGTTTGTTTAGGTGAACGACTTACATAAGAATTATAAGATCATAATATCCTGTCAACACAGGACTGGGAAACTTCCAGAAACAGTAAAGTAAATCTAAATGCAGACTTTAGTGCAGAGATAGTGTCCTAGCCCGGTATGGAGGTGATCTTGAATAGTCTGTCTTTATCCTCTGCCCAAGAGCATGTTTATCATTATCATAATCTTTTCAAGGAGAAAATGAAAATTATGTTCTACATACATACACTAAAACATCAAATTACCTTCTACATCTGCTACATTCAAGCCAATGTATTTCAGAACTGCAACTGAAATTTTAAATGACTGTAACTCCAGCAGAACTCCATAATCTTCCTTTTGTATCAATCAGTGACAGCTGTATAGACATTTATTGAAAGATAAATTTTCAGGCTACTTTAAACTTTCAAAACAGGGCACTATATTATTTTGATGAGGCTCTTGTTAGTAACAAGTGGACAACAAAAATGTGTGGGTATGATTTAGATAAGCATCTCAAAAATTCAGGTTTTTCACTAACAGCAGTCCTTTAGCATCCCCTTTTTGGTTTCTCTGTCTGTTTCTCTCACCCCCACCTGAACGCAGAATTTTTCTACTAGCTGATATGACTTGTTTTCACCCTACCATCCTTCCAGGCTTTTGCATAGCAGGGCTGTTCTTATTTAAAATAACTCTTTCCAATAGAGCTAGCAGGCTCTTTCCTTACTTTTTTAAGATTATTAGAGCTTTGAGATTTAACTTTTAAATTTGTCATCCCTAACATTTGTATCACAGAACTTGAAGAGTTGTATTAATGAATACGTTGTTAATTACAGTTTTGCATTCAGTGTAGATGGAGAGTAAATGCTGTTAGAACCACTGGAATTTACAAATCCAACTATAAAATCACGGTCAAAGTTTGTTCGTTAGTAGAACCTCAGGACTGTATTTTAGCAAAATTAGCTATTGCAGACAACTGCTGGACAATACACCGGGACTTCTGTTTTAGCCTCTGTTGGATGACATCAATGTGACAGGATACAAGAGAAATATTAATGAGATCACTGTCAAGGTCCAGTATAGTTCTATCTTGCATAAAGTAAGAAACTCTCTCTTCCCTTGTTTAAATATAGTAGAACAGGGTGAAGGGGAGAAGAAGAGGCTGCCGAGAGAAAAATTTCAGGTTTTTCAAAGTTGAACATAAAGCAAATGCACCTGGTAGATTCTCGTCACCCCAATCTTTAACCCAACAGTGCCTTACTTCTTTAAGTTTCCTTCCAAAATAATGTCAAGGCAGGTACAGCATTATTTGGCATTGTTGACTTTTTGCCCCTGAATGTATCACCATGAACAAACAAGCTTCCACCCTTTTCAAGTAATATTAGAGTATTTCTGAAGGTAACACCTCATAAAGGTTTAGCATTAGCCAAAAAGGAATCATGCAAGGAAAATTTTAAGTTTTTGTTCCCCCCCCACTATATGACCCTTCAGTGAAATGGCATGTCACTCCATTAACTGGCTCTCTTGCGTTCATATTTCTGTGTTTTATCTGGAGTGTTATCTTTACAGTATTAAAATGTGCAGTGAGGGAGAGATCAGGAAGGAACAGATCTAAACAGCATTGGGCAATACTGTGGAATGTAGTAGGAAGAAAGAGAAAACACAAAGCAGTGGCAAAAAATTCTCCATTTAATAAGAATTTACATAAGAATTGCCATTAAAGTGTTATTTCTCTACTTTGTAGAAAGCTTGCAATATCATCTTTTTCCCTAGAATTATTACTGTAGCTCTTGACTTTTTTTTTGCTGATTTTATATTTATGTTCTAGCACTGCAGCAGTTCATTACACATGAAAAGGTCTAATTCGTTATATAGGTGGTAGTGCCAAAAAGTCACAGAAGGTTCAAAATGATTTTTGTCAACTCTCAGTGTATGTTTGAGGAAGAACAGATTGTTGTAATATTCATGCTCACAGGCATGGTGTCTTCATAAACAGTGAATCTTCAGTGTTTTCGTCCGCGTGTTTATATGGTTTCTATTGTGCCTACTTACTGCTGTTTTAAATATGGAATGCTTACTAGGCAATAACATTTTATTGCTTCTTTCTTTAATAATCATGACCACAAATACCATTTCTCTCTGTAAAACCCTGCTCTTCTTATAATTATGTGGTTTTATCCATATTTTAAAACCCTCAGCCTGATTTCCATTTGGGCATGAGCAATTATTTTCAGACCTATTCTCCATGTACATGTAAAAACCCATATTAGCAGGTAGACTTTAGAGATGACATATTGAGCATTTGTGAATAACTGATAGTGTCTTAAGAATGTGGTCACTGAGGGTGTGGTGCCAGGTAATATGGGCAAAAGCGAATACCACAGTTTAAAAGCTCAGTTCTGGTTATCTACGTAAGCCTGGGATTTGGTGTCCAATGTGAAATTATGCCAGCGCTGTGAGGAAGCCTGCTCCCACTGTTGCCTTTCAGGATGGTAGGAGTACCAACCAGGCCTTCTCTTTTATCGATGCTAAGGGGAGAACTTACACTGGTACCTGTCTGCCTGGCATACCGTCAGTCACTATTTAAAATAAATGAAAGTCTGAAGAGTTACGAGCTGGCTTACTGGAAGTGTGGAAACTTCTAAGTCATTAAGGTCCCACTGAAAGGTTTTAATGTCTTCAAGAGTCTTCCTGTACGTTTTGAATTTAAGAAGTGGCAAGACCAGATGGTTATGGTACTCCACAAGTGGCAGCCTTCATGAGGGAAGTGCGGTTAAAACAACCTGACCCTCTCAGTTCATTATAGACTTAATGGAGGAGGCCAGTTTCAGGTCACCCCATGCACCTTTCCAGGTCCTGTAGACCATTCAGCTTTACCTCATGATCGCACTTCCACAGTCAGCTTTAAGATAACAATATCATCAAGGTTGTCTGACCTCTATCCATTTCCCTGAGCAAATAATAAAATAATGACTTACCCGTGTATCCATCACCAGATCTGAAGCCTTTTGATAGGGGTACAGAAGACCTGCAGGAGATCAAATGCCTCCAGAGGTGGAATAGTGTTGGCTTACTATTTTCTTCGTAGTGACCTTCCCAGAAAGCAGAGGTTAAGAGTCTGGGAGGTAATTGCTGAGGCCATTAATCCCCAGTGACAGGTTTTTGAGCGGCGGCCAGACCATAGGACAGTATTCAACAGTTGGTGTCTGCATGCCCTCCCTGGGAGGTACTAATGAATCCTGCCAGTAAAGGGCTAATGCATTTCCTACGGACGCTTCTGGGTCTACTTCATCAGTCTCCAGAGGGAGGTCTACCAGGGCGTTGAAGCCCTGTGTGTGGCTGAGACTCGTGCCAGGGGACAACACGGGACCTATGGATGGGCTCTGCTTTGGAGACCAATTATTACTTGAAATAAACTGCAGTGTTTCCTCATGGAAGTAGTATTCTTCTATTCAAGTAATAGACAAAGAAGACCACATGTGTCTTCTGGTGGCTAAGTGACAGGACCATAGCACTTAGAGCATACCAGGTGAACACTCTTGCTCTCAGTGGCTTCATATCATCTCTCTGTACCTATCACACATTAGTCTGGCTTTGTCTCAGTTGCTCTGGTTTCTACAGAGGTGCTCTTTCAGACCAGCTTTGGCAACAAGGGATATTTTTGGAAGATCCATCTGGAGCCTCTCTTTCCCAGACAGCATCTCCTAAAAATTTCAAAATTTACTTCTATTCTTGAAACTCTCCTATGATATTTGTTTTTGTGATCGGTGCCTTTCTCTCCAACTCAGCAGTTATTAATAGGACAGTTATCCACCATAAAATATTCAGAGCTTTATTCTCTGTACTAAAAATGTCTCCTTTCACTTAAAGCTCTTTTTTTTCCTGGCTTAATTCCATTCACTTTATCAAAGTTTACTTTTGAGTCTGGCTTATTTATTTCTCCTGCTTTCCTTGTCTTTTGAAATGTCTGTTTTGTAAATGCACTTTAACATAGAGAAGAGAGAGGTTTGGGGTTAGACATACAATCCTTTCCTAAATGACCCTATTTTATCATGGATTGGAAGCATAGTCCACTGAATAAAGAGATTCCGACAACATGGGTTGTATTCAAGGTTTCATGTGAATCAGTTCCACACAGTCTAGAGCCAGTCATTTACTTTGTTTTGCTTTGGTTTCACCAAATGTAAAATATGGTTATGGCTGAAAACCAGTATACAAGAGTTAAGTATTATTATTGGCCAAGCAGTATATCAATCTGTAATCTACAAATCCTGTGAAGGAGGAGGAGGACGTGGTCTCAGTCTTTACTTTGGGTTCATTCCCTTTTGTAAATTCAAATCAGACTATCAACATCAATTTGACTTTGCTTTCACAGTTCATGCTTAAAGCCATCCCCTAGCAAACATCTTGCTTTTCAGATACCTTAAGCCTACTGCAAACAAACAAATAATGGAAATTAAATAGTAATAAAGCTGTTGTTAGCTCTGTATAATAAATTTTATCTACTATTTAAATGGCAATTATTTCCAGAAACTTGGCAATTGTAGCCATACAAATGATGAAATTGATTCCAGTCACAGCCCATCTTTCTTTGGAAAGGAAATACCAGTAGTGTTTGAAAAATGGATTATTAAGAACCTTGGTTCGCTCAAGGTGGCTCATACGTTGTATTTGCTAACACAGCATCTTGCTGGAAGAATATAAGTGCAGCTTTTCCCTAGCCCAGATTATTTTCTCCACAAATCTTCGGAGCAGGAAATAAGAAACAGCTAATAGTTGTGGGGCATGTGGAATGAGTTTAAGCAAAGCCAAACCCTGATCCTTCTGATTGCCTCCTCTTTCCTGTGCTGTTTTGTCTATTCCTGCCTCAGAGTATGTCAACAAATTTTCTTTAAGCTTAGAAGGTGCAGGGGGGTGGAAATAGTGATTCTTTCTCTGTCTTTTTCTGTCTTTTGGGTTTGGGGGGGGAGGTAGGGGAATGATTTAAAACAGATGTGTTTTCAAGAAAAGGTACAAGTTTGTCTTGTAAAATATTTGTGAAGAAAAACAGCCTCAGGACCTCTGAACGTAATTGCACTTGAGTTCTGGAGATGTCACAAAGGGTACTGGTTTCGTTACAGTGACATAATTCTTTTCTCACACAACAATTACAAATCAAGATAACTTCACAGAGAGGGCAGAATCTGTTAAACAAAACTGAAGAGGCCAAGTGTATATGTATTTGAAAAGCAGAAGAAAACCTGTGATTTCTGTATGGCTTATTGTTCGCTTCTGCTGTATGAGAAAACAGATTATTTTCACATTTTTCCAGTACTGGAAGTATGTGTTTTACAGGAAGGAATAGAGCAGGTATCTCTTTCCTGATGACAAATGAAACACACTGGATATATGGTGCACCTCTTCTGAAGCTGTATACCTGAGAGCAATAAAGCTCTCATTGCCAAGGCTTCAAGAATGCAATAAATACTAGGGAAATAACTTCACAGGTGACTTGGTGTTGCTGTGCAGCACTGGATGTAGTTGATATCGGTAGTTGTGGTTGTGGTCATCCTCAAAAACCCAAAAATATTTCTTCGTGATATAAATAATTATTACTCTTGACTGATAACATAAGCTCATTCACATTGCCTGAGAAACTGGTGGTTTTGCTGTCTCTGAAGTGTTTGGTTTTTGAAATGACATTCAGTCTCTGGAAGTAGTTTTGCCATTTCTGTCTGTCTGTCTCTCTCATGATTGTTTATTTTTAGACAATCTGTGTTCTGTTGCTAAATACTTTCAAGGTCTCCACAAGAAATCTTGACAACATAGTTGCAGAACCAGTGTCACTGAAGTAACTTCAGGTGATTAAACGTTAAGTGATGTTTTCCTCATCCAATCTGGTTTATTAAGACAGTAAAAATTACAACAAAATAAGTGAATCAATATACTGTCTGCTAATTAAGCATCAGGAGAAGAAAAAAAATTAAATGCAACATATGCTAATTTCTTAGGTGCTGGACTTTGGAGTCAATTACAGAGATAGTTGTATTGTGTGGTTTGTGATGGCAAAATCTTGAACAACTTTTTTTATTAAGTATTTTGCCAATCTTGAAGTATTTTTCTTTCCATTTCTCATTTTCAGAAAACACTAATCAAATTCAAACTAGATAGGGTGATATGGCATCAATCCATTTGAAAAGTTGAACATCAACTTTTGACTTATGTGTAGTCTGGGAAAAAATGAAGAGAAATTGACTTTTTTTTCCATGGTGATGCTTCATTTTAAGCCCATCTAACACAGCATTTTTTTGAGAGTGCTGTTGGCTCTGTGTTGATTTGATGCTGCAGCCTGTCTCGGTTTAGAGACATGAAAGATTTTTGGGGAAAAAAGAACAGGTTGTCAGAGCGGGAGGAGGCCCAGTTGAGGAATGGTCCATGGAGTGCATTGATGTACCTGTGCAGCACCTTGTTTGGTTCTTCTAAGAGGCAAAGTCTGCTCAAGTTGGCAGAAAGGACAACATTCACTGATGGCAAATCTGTCAAAGACACCAGAAAACCTCTTAATCAGGGTGGATCCTGCTTTTGAGGGACAAATGGTCATTGTTTTTGAAGAAAAACCACATTTTTAGGGGCACAAAGACTCTTGATAAACTTAACAAAAACGAAATTATGGTTAGACTTTTACATTACCATAAATTGATGGCTTTGTGAATGAAAGTCCAACAGTGTATAGTAACCTGAGCAAGTAAGGAGGTAATTAAATTACTTTCTACAATGACACTTCCCCTACATCTTTCATGTTGTCTATGGCTGGCATTTTAGATGCTTTTGGAGCCATGGGCTGCACTAATCATATTGTAAAGGCAGTCAGAGTTACATCCCCCATATATTTCATGATAGTGACTCTTCAATATTAGTAAGGAAAAATGAGAGAGAGAGAGAGCAGGTGCTTACTGCCCAAGCAGAAAGGTATATGATGGGGGCACAGGTACGTCTGACAACTTAAACATGTATGCTGAATGATGTGCACAGGTTTGCCTGGGGTGGATGCCGCCAGGTGTGCTGTGGGTGCATGGGGTGTCTTAATGCTGCGGTGCTAATGGATGGCAGAGTAAAAGGAGCATGGATGTGTTAAAGGACTGGCAGAGTTGCTGTTTGTGTAATAGATACATAAAACTATGTATAAAATAGTGGTGTATGATACAAAATGCTAAATATGAGTGTATCTTTCCCAAGCTAAATGAAATGCCTCTGATGGTCCCAGTTAAGCAGAACAGCAGCACATCTTCACGTCATGTCCAGATGACTTTGTTTGGCATTTTCTGTTTCATCCTTGTGGTCTGGCCCAACGTGGTCTGAAGGAGCGGGGAGGGCAAAATCCCATGTGGAACCTCGTGAGCCAGAGGGAATTGTGTCTTTAGGAGCTGAGGTGTTTCTGGATTCTCACTCAGTGCCTCCCACAAGGAATGTTCATCTTCCTGGTGCCTACATCAGTGCAAGAACCAGCATTTTGACAAACTGCCCTTATTCCACCTTTTGACTCTTATCACTTGAGAGAGCGCATGACATAAGAGGTTGGCACCTTCAACATGTTTATAAACCAGAGACCTGGCTTGTTGAAATATATATTTAGAAACTAATGCAATGACAAACAAAATTGTGTGGTGTTCAGCATACATACTAAAACATACTTATTTTCAATATGCACTGCTTAAAGGACAAGAAAACAATTTCTGATTGCCAGGTTTTCCCAATTACTTTTAGATGAATTTGTAACACCTGCACTTTTGAAACTTAACTGATGGACACATGGTCCTTTTCCTACAGTCAGAAATTCTTTTATTCGACTACTCCTATTCTTTTCTTTAGGACAGTGAAAAAAAAGGATTTATGAACAGACTTTATGCCATCCAGGAGGTGTGTGTCAGTGTCCAGAATATCCTTGATGAAGTGGCTTCTTTCGGAGAAAGGATCAAGAAGTAAGTGCTGACACAGGTGCTGGATTGCTCTCTGATACTGTTCATTTTTCCAATCCATGGTACAAAGCATTAGACCTTTTTTCTTTTCTTTTTTTTTTTTTTTTTTTGGCAGAGGACTCCAGTTTTGGATAATCCATTATTGAAACTCATCTATATTAACTTTGCTTTGTGGAGGCCCTCAGTTAATGAAAATCCTGTCATATTCATTTTGGAATTTAGAAATATATTAATTGGGGGAAAAAATCAGAACTAAGGCTTTGAAGTAAAACAGGAAGAGAATCTTGTTGTGAGGCCTAACAGTAGTTATTTAAAAGTAATAATAAAACAATGCAGCTTTGATAAAGGAAATAAGTAGAGCTGAATAGGGGTTTCAGATTTTAAGGATATACATATGTTCAGTTGCTGGAAGTGTTGTATTGATGTGAGTTAGCAAAACTTTTCCTCCTAGAGCATATGTGATTTCTAACACCTAATGCATGATATATAAGAATTGCCAATAAATTCAGGCCTTAAGTAAGAGAGATTCTGAGATTTATGGTAGGAAGTTTGGTGTATTTTCAGCATGGTCAGTGAACAGCAGCGTAGGGTTTATTATTTGAGATCAGACGGGTTCCAGAAAGACATCTTCCAGCCATCAGCTGCAAAGCAGGACAGGATTGACTTGGCTTTCTGCCCCCGAAAGCTGAAAGCATCTCATCCTCGCTGGATGAGAAGGTGGGAGCAGTGCCTTCGCAGCTGCCTTTCTGCTGCAGGCAGAGGGGGCAGGCAGAGAGATGACCCGGGAGCCATGCTGAGTTAGAAAACCTTCACAAAAGGCTTTGCTGCAAAGCTTCCATGGACGCACACAGTGCATCTTACAGGAGAGTTAAAGCCATGTGTTCCCTTGTTCTGGGTGTGATCTAGGAGCATAAGGCACCTGTCTCGTCCACTGCTGGTGCCATCCGCAGTGCATTGGTGTTCCACACCTATGAGACCATAGACTGTGCAAAGGGTACAACCCCAAGATAAGTACCAACTTTTGGAAGTGAATTTTAGGAAACTGATGCATTGGGTCAGGAGGTCAACCTGCAGGAAACAGGAGGATCATCTGTCATGCTGTTCTGCCTTTGTTTTTTTAAATCTATCAGCAATGGCAAGCATATCGGAATCAGGATGAAGAGGAGGTTGCCATTTAGGCGTTTAAGAGCAAAGTCCCTCATAGGAAAGGTTGGGAAACATTCCCATGGGGACACTTCCAGGCAGGCTATGTTCACACCAGCAGAGGCAGGCTCTAGCACATTGTATTGCACAAGTTTTCCAGACAAGCAGAATGAGTCTCTCTCTGAAAGAAGTCTTTTATCAAAAGACTGTTCATGGAAGTTGTCTTGATGATTAAGTTGTTCTAATTGTGCATTTTGGAAGTAGGGTTTGTTCTATTATATACCAGATGAGAGCAACAGAATTTTCTAAACCGAGTGAGACCAAATCTTCCTATAAATCTTTGTAATTTGTTCCTAAAACTATAATGGGAAACCTGTACTGAATGCTGTGCTAACACAGCACATAAGGAGGTTTGCTAAGTGAGGAGCCAGTGTTCCCACACATGGTGTGTCTGTGATCCATTGCACAAAGCCGAGTCACAGGAACATGAGCAGACCCTCAACCTTCTGTTCATCCCAAATGCATGCAGAAGAGGGGAAAAGAGCAGGTGTCCCCTGAGGAGAAAGGGAGTGATCCTACACCAAGTGACACTAACATAATGTTCACTCTGGAGACATGTCAAAATTGCCAGGGAGAAAAGAAGACAAATAAACACAGGAAGCCAGAGCTCATTATGAAAAATATGGCTAGCAATTCAGATAATTGCAATTATTCAGCCAGAGAAGCCAAAATAATGTAATCACACTGATTGGGCATGTAGCTAGTGGTAATACTTTAAAGAGTATCATCAGACTAGTTAGAGCCAAAGCCACATTTTCCTTCTGGATAAATGTCATGCAACACCTTTGACATGGTGATGCCTTCATGGAAGAATCCCGTTGAGCCAAGCTCCCTTTAACCAGCATTCCCATGGGACATATATATAAATTGGCCATCTGGCCTTTCTCTCTTCCCTACACACAGAGGTTGGAGAGCCACAGCACGGCTGTTTCAAGACTCATTAGATTTCACCTCCTCTCAGCCCACACCTCAACCTCTGCAAAATGAGGTGATCAGCAGTTTTTTATCACAGTGTGGAGTTTAGGACCCTTACTAAGGATGTTTTGATCCGGGACTTTTTTGGAAAGCTGATGTCCTGAAACTCTGATGGGATCCCAGAAGCTCTCTTCCTTTACCCATAAAGAAATAATCTTTATTTGATTTGATTTTATCTGGAATGATAAAGTTTTTCTTTGCTTTTCCTGCAATGTACTTTATCTTATGTCATTGCCTCCTTTTTTTCCTCCTTCCACCCTTTTTCTCCCCTTTTTTTTTTGCTACGCAAGGTGGTTTTATTTCCTTCTTTCATCCACTGCTGTTGCGTTATCCCTCTCTTCAGGACTGACTGTTCTGTCCCCTCCTTTTCCCTGACCCTCTCCTTCTTAGGTGCATGGGTGAGTTTCCAGCTTTGCACACCCACACACTTGCCTTTTCCTGAATGTAGCCCCCAAGACAGAAGGGTTCCTGGCTGGGGAGTGCAAGTGCCCATCAAGCAGAGGGGAAGGCCCCTGCTAAGCCTTTAACTGCTTGCTCTGTCCTTATGGTAGAGCAGGGAGGAGACAAAACAGAAAGCCGTAGCAGTACTCTTCTAACTCCTATATCCTACCTCTGCACTGGTATTGAAGCAGGGAATCTGGGTTGCTTGTGCGAGTACATCTGGGAAGAAAGGAAATATGTGTATTTTGCCTGATGCTGAAACTGAGGGTGGGCACTGACATTTCTGAACAGTGGAGCAACGCTTCCTCTGGAAAGTGTGTGCAGTGGGCCAGGGCGAGGTGCCATTCAGCACATGAGTGGGTGAAGCCAGGACCTCCTTTCATTTCCACTGGGAGTGGGTCCAAGCCCAACCTCGCCCTGATGTCCAGCATCCATGCATTCATTTCTAATTTCAGTTTGTTCTCACTGATGGAAATTGGCACTTCTCCCCCTGCCCTGCCCATTGGTTTTTCTTTTATTGGCTCTGTCAGGTGACCACAGTTCCGACTTCTGTTAATTTTTCTTTTAGTACATTCAACTGGACTGTCCCATTCCTGAGCTGGCTGGCGATTTTTGCCCTCTCCGTGTTCACCATCATCCTGTATTTCATTCCACTGAGATACATTGTCCTTGTCTGGGGTAAGTAAAGCCTTTTTTAACTGTCTGTGCCACTTAGAAAAAACTGTTTTTTAAGGGATGACTTACATTGTCAGTACTTTTCTGTATTTATGGTCATGAAGCTGCCCCATGATGGAAACAGACAGGTTAGTTAAAAATCACAACTGCGTAAAGATTTAGGCCCACCTGCAAAATGCATTTTTCTTGGCTGGCATTCTAGACTTCATCATACTATAAACATGTAGCCATGAGGATTCTTCATATATCAAAAGTGTAGCTTTGTCTAGATATTACTCTGATTTATTTTCACCACTTGTACACAAACAGAGGCATTTCAATCTATGTAGTGCATTTAGGACAATATGCCTTTTTTACTGCAGTACTTTATCTTGTGAAAGTGTATGTAAACATAGCAACAAGAAACTTGTTTAAAGGGTCACCTTTAGTCCGACAGAAAGGTATATGTGGTATTTGGCTGGTTGATAATGAACAGAAACTGGGGCGGGGGGTGGGTAGGAGGGTGGAATCGTGATTGATCCAAGCTCTCACTACTTGTCCTTATATTTATTCTTTATACTGATTTTAAACAGCTACCATTACCACATCTGTTGTAAATAATGCTCCAAGTTTTCATTTGTACATTTTTTATACATGTTACACCACCAACAGCTGTACCCTTATTCAGTAGTGCAGACTTGTGAAGAGCACTGTCTCAATTAAATCTGTGGTTAGATTTTCTTTCTGAAGAAAAGAATAACAATCATGGCTTTGTAAAAACTTCTGAACTCAAGAGACAACCTCAAATCACTGAACTGACTCCAAAGAATATATTTGTTGTATATCAGTCAGTATTAGTAATACTCTTACAGAGTCTTCACAAATAAATGTAGCAGAATATACAACATGGAGAAGAAACAATATGGAGGATTTGAACAAATTTTTTTTTTATGGAACTAAAAGAAGCAAGTGTCTTTTCCTGTCTCAGAATTTCACTTATTCCCCACATACCCTGTGTCACTTGAGTGCAACCCAAACTCTTAGGTTGATCCCAAAATTTCATTCTCCCTAGTGCACACAAGATGGTAGGCGTCTTGCTACTGAAGTTTGAAGTACTTAGTCTATGTCCTTTTTCTGTCATTTTTCAGACAGATCTGGCATCTTGTATGCTTGCTTTCGTACATCCCCTTGATTTCATGCAAGAACCTGAGATTATAATACCCCTCCAAGACCCTCAAAACTATACACTCAGCACTGTTGTTTGAAAAGCTCCTGACACATACCCCTGCAATACCCTGGGAGAGGTCACGCTCCCCTAGAAAAGTCTCTGTTTCAGGTAAGGCAGAGCCTCAACTCCCAAACTAGAGTCCATGCCTCCCCAGCCATGGATGGATAACATAAGCACAAATGAATGTAAATGCACCTTGCTGTCCTTCCCTTCATCTCTTCCCTCCCGGCCCCCAAGTTATCTAGTCTATCTAGATACAACTTCAAGCACGTTTGTTCACTAGAGGTTTCAGCTCCACATTTTTCTCCTGCATTTCAGTGTAGGTGGCTTCTTGTTCAGTGGGTTTTGGGGGATCCCTTCTTTAGGCACATATTTCTCTTACATCGTGCTGGGAGACCAGACAAGTACTGCATAGCTCCAGCTCCAGCAGTCCAGACCTCCTCAGGGTGAAATGCATTCACACAGAGCCATGTCACACTGCATGTAGCTTTGAGCAGATGTCCCTTCGAAAAATTTAGTATTCCAAACACATGCCTGTTTTCTCCATTATTGTGTGTTTCTACGCTCCCCCATGCATGTACATTTCTTGATCCCATTCGTCCATCCTGCACTTGAAAGCAAATGACCTCTGTTGTCCGACTTCCATCTGTAGGAAAGTTTGAGCTGGTCGGTAGCAGCATCTGCCCATTCCGTTCTTCGGGAAGGCAGGGGTTTTTAAATGAAAATTCCTCCATGTTATGGCTGGTCTTTTGTATAGCTGTCTTTCTTATGTGCATCCATAGGGACTGCTTCTTTCAGCCTGCCCTGGCAAGAAATTCTCGGTTCTTTCCCTCCTGGCCATGTTGCTCCCCATGGAGACTACTGGTCCTTGAACATGTGGTGTGTTAGCCATGGTGGAGCAGGAACCACCTCTGCACTCTAATCCCATTTGCTAGAGTGCAGAGTCCTGGTAACAGCTGCAGCTGTTTATGTGGGAAAGAGTACAAAGAAAATTATTTTAATCAGAAAATTTTCAAGCTTTTGGAAAAGACCTAATCCCCTTCTTGTATTTTACTTCTCCTGTACTGTGCCATCTCATCTGTTCAGCTCTTTTCTTTTCTTGAGCCTTGACCGTGATTTATTCATTCATTTACTTTCACGGGTTGACTAGTACTTTTCTTTGTCAGATGTGACAAGGTGAGACCATATCAAGTCCTGAATTCCACCCACAGGTAGTTCAGTGGCCACGTGCAATGAACAGTGGGGTAGACCTTGAATTTCCCAGTCACTTGCTGATGCAAAGCATCTTCTTAAACAAAGGTGTTTGAATCTCATATATTCTTTCTCAACACTCACTGTTTGATCACCAGATAAAGGAATGGCAGCACCTCCTACCTACACCACAGAACTGAGAATTCATGCAGTGGGAGGCTGTGGATGTTATCAAGACTGCAGCTTGCGCACTCTGTCCCAAAGCTTTATGTCCTTGCTAAAGCTTTCTGAAAGGCCTGGGCACCAAAGACTTCGTGGAAGATAGATTGTATTATCTTATCTCTGATACAGCCTTGATAAATGACACAGAACAGCACATTTCTAATGTTGTCCTGGCTTTCTCCCACTCACGTGAGAGTCTGTGCAGTTTGTACCATTCCTGCCTATGTTTTAGATATGTGTGCCCAGAGCACATGCACAAGGTTCTCCTGTGAAAAGTGTATGAATCTGACCCAGCATGTAACGATAAGAAAACAAGTCTAATTTAGAAGCCTGTTTTCTGCTTAGTTTGGGAAGGATTTTCCTGGTGCTTCTGAGCACTTATTGTCCATAGGCATTGTAAGATCATGATGTCTAAGGCAGACATCGCATCCCTTCTCTGTACTGTCATCAGATCATCTGTGTCTGTCATTCCTGGACAGACATTTGTGTAAACTCATCCTATAGTCTTCATGTGATGCAGACTTCACTACTTCCCATATGCTTCAGCATCCTTAGCATTGGAAAGATTTTCCTTGTGTCTAACAGGAATCTTCTGTCCTGCAGTTAAGCCCATTTCTGCTCATCCTCTCTGCCACAGAAATGGAGTACACTTTATTCCTCTCTTTTTTGCAACCTCCACAGTTTCTATTAGTTTCAAAAAAAAGTATTGGAGGAATTTGAAAACGTCCCCAGAACTTTTGCATTTTGAAGCAGAGGGAACCACAGCAGCAGATTCTGACTTACAGAGCCTGAGTTTACAGTTCATTCATTCATTCAGTGCTAATGTCAGACTTTGAAATGGATCCTAAAATCTTTTTTAGAACTTTGCCAAAAAAATATTTTTTTTTAAATTATGATAGTAACATTTGAACTTTCACTTTTGCAGGCATCAATAAATTTACAAAGAAGCTTCGAAGTCCGTATGCAATTGATAACAATGAGCTACTTGACTTTCTATCCAGAGTCCCTTCAGATGTGCAAGTGGTGTGTATATTTTTTAAAGTGTCTGTGTGGTAGTTAATTTGATATGTGGCATCATGATTTTCTGGGTTTTTTAAACAAATTTTAAAGCAGTTATTTTGATTCAACTTTATATTCTTTGGCACAAAGAAATTGCAAACTAAAGCTGGGGATAGTCCATGAGCCTTAAGGAGGGTGCTAGACTGTTTGCAGTGAGGAAATAGCTACTACCTTGCTTGTGCCTTTGGGGATGCTTAGGAGCAATCAGTAAAATACAAGTATTTGGGAAATGGTAGTGGGTGCTGGAGTTTGTGTTAAGCAGCGTCCAGGACTGTGTGAGTCTGACTGGGATAAGGCACTGTGTAGGAAACACTGGAGCTGAGGCCATCAGGACATACAGCGAGGGAATAGGAAGGTCGAATGATGCAGGGAGCTGCACCAAAACGGAGCGGCGGGCAGCCTTTGCCCAGTGTCTCGTGACAGCACTCAGAGCACTTCCGCCTTTCTTTCCCTGGGGTGAAAGTTTTTGCTGTGGCCACAGTTCAACCATGCTCATAAACTCCTTTAAAAATAACCTGGTTATGAATTACAAGCTTTTGTAATGCAGTACACAATCTCTTGAGAAGGTGCAAGCATTAAGATAATGTCAGGCACATAAATCACCTCCAGTATCACAAAGATTATATATTTTCCATATTTCTAGGTAACGGTTCCAGTTCAGAGCTGGTATAAATAGGAGGTATGGGTGTACATACCCACTCTGAATCTGATCCCCTCTGTAGTAGGCCTTTGAAAATGCTAAGCAAGTTTTTAAGCATTATTGCAAAGAATATTCATCCAATTCATGAAAGAGGATACTGTTTGTTCTCTGTTAGAGTTCATGGAGAAAACAAAAAAAGTAGCCTTCTTAAAGCTTACGTCAGCACAGTGTTTTACTTCCTGGCAGGATTCTCCTAATGCTGTTTCTCCTTCTTACTCTAGATCTGTCACTCTGTTTTTGTTCAGTCACAGCTGCAGATCCCATGTAGTTTGTAGGGGGATAGTTTTCTTTTTCTTTCTTTTTTTTCCCTGGGAAAAAAACAGAAATCTTTCTTTTTCTAGCAAGCACCACCTGATCGGTTTCTTTCTCAATGTTGTGTTTAAACAGGTGCAATACCATGAACTGAAACAAGATCCCAGTCACAGCCCGAGCAAGAGGAAGAAAAACAATCCTGGCTAGCCAACTTCACGTGTTGAGGAGACTAGCATCTGCTGGGGGAAGATAAAAGAAAAAGCCTACAGCCTAAGCAGCGTTTCCTTTCTCTAAGCTTTTTATTTATTTTGCCTTTTTATCTAATGGGGAGATTTTGTAAATATTGTAAAAAGGCATTTCTCATTGACTATATACTTCACACTGTAAGGACACATTTGATGAAGGTTTCAAGTAGGGTTTTTGCTCTTTGAAAGCCTTGTTAGAAACGGCATAACACATTAAAGGAATCAGTCTAAAATGGTAAATATGCACTGCTACTTGATGGACAAAGATACCTGAAGTACTCAAATCATGCCGACTAAATCTACAAAAGGTGTAAATTGAAATCTGACTCAAAAATTCAGTCAGATTTTATTTGTGAGCATTAATATTTTTATCCAGTAAGTCACCATTACAATTTTCTATGTTTTATACATTTCAAGAGAAATACAATGTAGTGGAGCCTACTGCACTTAAGTTTTAGCAGATTTTTTTGAACTCAAGACCCTGATGTTAACTCCTGGTGCAATGTTTTCCTGTGCAGTAGGGCTGCTTATAAGATAATGAGAAGCACCAAGTGCAAATCTCTTTTTGGAGCTCCCAAAAGAAGTTCCTGCCGTTTTTATCATTCCATTATAAGACCTAAAAATCTCTGTCTCTCTCAAAATACTGCCAGGTTTGTAACTGATTGCCTATCTGATTTTTCTATATGTACCAGTAATCTTCATTTGTACTACATAGTTTAGTGAATGAAGTTCATAGTTCTGCTGTAATGGAAATACTATCAAACTAAATCCATATTGCTTTGGGTGTCATGCTATGAACACCTTTTGTGCACATAACTATTTTAATATGGAAATCTTGCAGAAAATGTTTTTGCTTTCAAATCACAAGATCATATTAATACGCTTTACGATATAACACATTACCTGTTACCAATGTGAAATATAGTGTAGAGGAAAAAATGCAGTTGTGGTAAAACTGATATACTGGTTTTATTTCCTTAGCTAATAATGTAGTCAGTTCTGATACAAGTGTGCCCTACTGCATGGAAACTGCATTATTTTATAAATTACATGGAACATAGACAAGAAACGTTTACATTTCAAATGTCTTAGTGGCCACTGCATAACGAGTACTTGGGGATATATTCTGATAGCTGCATGTAGACTTCCATGCTCAGCTCCCCATGTAGTGAGCAGAGACTTCATTCCTAAGGGACTACCTGTGCACAGCTCTTAGTCGTAGCTCCCGGTGACATTAAAGGGGATTTTTGCCCAAGGGAGAATGGCAGGACTGCATCTTCGAGAGGAGCTGTTCCTGTGGTCCTCTCTGGGTTACCTCTCATTGGTTGCAATTGCTGATAAAGTTATATTGCACTACTCTAACAATACTTTTTGAAAAGACTATTTAGAAATACTTTGCAAGCAAATGTATATATATATTTGTCTAAAGAATTATATGTTAGCTGCATTGCTCATGAAAGATCATCCTGGATTTGTTTATTTTACAGATACATGGATAGACGGTTTCTGATGTAATGGTTATTTTGATCTTTCTGTTTGTATGTTTGAAAGAATGCTAGTCAAATGACTGTTCTGCAGAAAGTCTTGGACCTAAATATGCTCTTGTTACATCATGACTTTAAAAGAATTTATTTGCAAAGCTTGTGTAACCACCTTTTCACTGTATGCTGCCTGAAGAGCAACATACTATTGATGAAGTCAGAATCACTGATGAGCCTATTTTGTTTAAAAAAAGCCAAACTTTCAACTTGACAATGTGTGAATGTTTGTTGCCAGTCGTCAGTTTTGCAGAGTTCTTTGATACACTGCAAGCCTTGTACCTTCTTAATGTTGCCCGTCAGTCTGCGTGCAATTTCCTGTTGTGTTTTTTTTCTGTATTCAATTTCAAATGTCTACTTTGGTGGTAATGTCTGAGTTAGTTATAGACATTTACTGCATTAAACAGTTTTAAGCATCTCTCTACTGGGTATCAGGAAGCCTCTTTCTTTGAAGTCCTACACTATCGTTTTCCCATGAGTGGTGTGAAGGGCAAGTGAGTGAAAACATCATATTTCTGTGTGCAGGATTTCAGTATTTTAAGCCCCAAGTGGAGGGGGCAGGGGGAGCAAAACAACTGTTTGTTGAAAATTGGTGAACTACTCAAAATTGATCTCACTGAAAACATAATGCACAGAGGGAAGGCTAAGAATACATGTTGATTAAATATGATTCTCCTGTCACAACAGGACATTTTAAAATCACATTTTAAAATAATTTGTCAGTGAACCCATTTTCAGTATTTGCAGTTTGTCTACTCTGCTTTGTGTGGGAGGCCTCTGTAGAAAATCAGTCCTGCCTTATGCCGTAAATATTTCAACATATCTTCCATTTCCAGATTGGTTCTGAAGTAAATTTCTAACCTGTTAGATTTGCTGGGTATTATTCCTAAGAAACTTGTCCATTCATAAGCAGTCACAAACGAGTAATGCATCTCATGATCATGAAACTCTTTCTGCTCTCAGAAAATAAAATTTAACAACTTTACTTGGGTCCAGTGAAAATGAGTAACTTAACTGGGGTCCACACTTAAAGTAGGTGTCAAAGCACTCAGCATCCATCGAGGCTAATTGTCTGAGAGGTTCCAGTTACATTTCTGCTGATAACTCACAGTACAGAGCTTTACTTACCCTATTTTTATGGTTGTTTCTCTTTGTAGTAAGGAACAACTAAGTGTTTTTCATAATAGCAATGAGCTTTAACTTGAAGAGCTACTGTACTGTAACTTAGCATTTTAAATCCAAGTGGAATAAAACCCAAGTTTTTTCTATTGCAATTAAAACAACATTGGAATAATCAGAAAGTAATTAAGCAGACTGCATACAGTATATCTGCTAATGCAGGCCCTAAGAGCATAGGCTTTTTTCCCAACAAGAGCTGCTGGACCTGCCAGAAAATGTGCTACCTGATGCTGAAGTATTTCATTCTGGGAAAGCCCAAGAGCACAAAGCAAAGGAGAGAAAGGAAAAATTATTTCTCTTATCAGCGCTAGATCACATACCTGCCACACAAAACGTAATAAAACCTTTGCAGCTCTCTGCCCAGCAGCCAGGGATCCCTACCTTGCAGGAAAACGGCAGCTTCTACCCGTGCCTCCTTTCCTTGCTCGGCTGCAGGAGTCTTGCTGACAGCCAGACACAAACTTCTTTCCATTTCTGAGCCTGCTTTGCTTTTGCGGGCAAACTTTTTCCTCCCAACTGGGCTAATTTCCAGGTTGCTCTGCAGCTGCTTCTATTAAAGACAGCTCATGTCCCCACCCCCCCACCAAAACTGCTGTTGCAAGTCTTCAATAAATACCTCCTCCTCCAGAATTTTTCTGACATCTTGCAAAGGTGAAAAAAAACCCAAAACTTTTTCCATCAAACACAGTTGCCATTATAGCTATTTTTCAGTGTGGAACACTGGATTTCCATTGCTTTCTGCCTAATTGAGGTATAGCATAAAAGGAATGTATCATCAGACTCTCAAAGAGGAAATTCAACTGCTCCCAGATAAAGTGCAGTCCTTAGACATAAACCTAGAAAAATGTGAAAGCTTGAACAAAGCATACTGTTCTCTACTCTCTCACTTACAGATGTGGGTGAAATGCAACTGGTTGAAACAGTCATGCAACTGGTGAATCAGGTAAGGGCGAAGCAGAAGTAATGAGGATGAGGAGCTGCCTGGGGAAGTGCATTTAGACCCAGAGAGAGACATTCACAAGGGCTCACCTCGAGGCGGTGCTCTCCCTCTGCACTTGGTAGAGAAAGAAAAGATCCTTTATACCAGAAGACTAACATACCTGTCCTAAACCACATTTAGCTCTCCATATTTCTCCACAATGCAAATAGAGCGAGCTGCTTCTATTGCCTAGACTTGGCCTTTGTTGTGAATTCTACACCCCTTCCCTTAAAAGCAGCCTCTCGCTCAGGAAAAAGGAAAAAAAGTTAACGTAGTACAGCTGCTGCCAGCCATGGGAGATGTGAGCAAGTGTAAGTCAGGTCATCAGATCAGGAGGTTGGATACTTCTTGTTGCAAGAGACATTAGAAGTTTCCTGCTTCTTTTGTGTCTAGTAATCAATGAAGAGAAGGCATGTTTCTCATAGACTAATGATTTTTAGGTCTTAATTTAAAAAAAAAATATCCATAAGCTATCATTGTACAAAAAATGAAATAAATCTTAACTGTCCATTGCACAGGACATCATACTTGTGGATAATTTCTTTTTTCTCTGTAAGAATTTAATGCTCAAACAAAATCAGATTTAGCCATACTTCAAACAGGACAAATTCCCCATCAATGAGTCTTGAGTGTCCAACTTGAATTTCTGGAAGTTTGAAATTGAGTTCTTTTACCAAAGGGGCCAAGAAGAGTACAACTATTTTTTTCTCCTCATCAGCCTTAGTACTGAATGAAATTTAGATGTCAAAATCTTTTTTATGGTTCAGGTCGCACAATATAGAAGACTGAACCCATTAGTCATGATTCACATTGTAATAAATATTTTCCCATTTTAATATAATGAAACTTAAAACTGCTTTTCTTGATCAGTTTTTACTTAAGTTACAGCAGGTGATTAAAGGAAAGGCTAAAATGTTGATTATTGATATATATTTTGATTAAAGAATGCTGATTAATATTTTCTGGAATAATTTAGTAAGTCAATATTGCCGGACCTGCTTTACTCTCACATGAAGACACATTCCTAAAGTTTACTTTTTTTTACATAGTTGCAGATGATCTCTTTTAGGCATGTCACAAAAAAACCAAAGCCTTTTAGATCCACAACTGATGAAAAAAGATCCCCAGACAAAAGTAGTAAAGAAAGGTCAAACACTTTGAAAAAAACATGGTCAAATTTGTAGGGAGTGTTAAGGACTGGGCAGGTGCATGGAAGTGAACAAGAGCTGCAACTCAGGAGTGTCCCATCTTTACTTAGTGCATGCCATTGCAATTGCCACAAGTACCAGAACTTTGAAAAGAAAATGAAAATATCAAACAAATATCTTGCCGCATCATGCCATTCCTAGATATTACTGCAAGAAAGGAGGAAAGTGGTTTAACTAACTTGTAGCATTGGTAGTTTAACACAGCTGGAATGCTTTCCAGCAGAAGCTCCTCAATTGACACCAATCCATTTTAATCTGCTCTGAGCGTCTGCCACCATCTCACCTAATGGTGACTGAAAAAGGGATTGGCTTTTTGCTGAACTGCATGCTGGGAAATCTCTTTTCCAGTGGTGTTTTTATTACATTATAGGGTGGACCTTGCTAATTCGTGGTGCATGGTACAGCAACCATTTCTCTCACTTGCAAAAGTTTACCTCTCAGATACCAGCCTGCTCAGTGCACATCTATCCTTGAGTTACAACATATAGGAAGATTTTTTCGCTACCTCCTGAATAAATATGGTAACAGAAGCAAAAACTATTTTCCTTCCCCACAGGGTTGCTAGCTCTGGGACACGTAACAAGCTTGACAAGCAGCTGTACTTGTATCGGGACGAGCTGTTGCTCACAGGCACGAGATAATGGCTTGATCAGAAGAAACAGGCCTGGAGACTAAAGCAATTCCTTCCCCCAGCTACATTTCTATTCCTCAGGCTGAGGCCCCCTAAACACATGTATTGGGGAAGGGGGAGGAGAAATGGGGAAGGGCCTGGATTGTTAAATAAAAGATTTACTTGTAAATTGGATAAATATCAAATATAACTTAAATTCTTGCAGTTTGTTTGTTCTTTTTTTTTAAAGACTGGGATTTTTTTAAAGGACAAAAGTCTTTCTGCACTATGTTTCTAGAAGTAAGCCTCTCAGAAGAAAGTCCAGTCACTGCAGTTTGCTGTGGCAATGTACAATTTTGGGAAGGCTGGGTGTCATCTTGGAAAAGAGCTGGGGAAGAATTACAATGGATTACGAGGCTGGAACTGGCCTGTGTGTATTTTCCCTTCACAATACAGACATGGCCTCTGCCCTGGCATCCTTGCAGAGATCCACAGCTCAAAACCACAGTTACATCCACACCTTCCTTGCCAGCTACCACCCCGTTTGCCATCTCTTCTTGACTTGCCAGATGCCCTGGAGCTGGTCCCACACTCACCGATGTGAAGGGTCACTTTTCCCTTTTTTCCACCTTGGCTGCAGTCTCTAGGTGACCAAACTGAATGCAACTGCACTATACCTCCTCTCCTTGATTTCCTGGTCACCTCTGATACTAGCAATTAAACCTTACTGGGAAATCTCACTGTTTGCCATGTCACGCTCTGCTGTTTCCTCTCCCTATTTCTCTTTGGTTTTTTTTTTAGTGGGCTGCTCCTTTCTTTCCCCACCCACAATTTCTTTTTGGCTTATTTCTTTTTCTTACAGACCTAACTCCTTGGAATATGTTCACAAGGCTTCAGCTGCTGGTTTTATGTCAGCACTTCACATTTTCCTTGGTTTCTCATTGCTGCGTTCCCATCTTTCATCAGTGCTGCTTCTCCTGGGCCTGTAATGACTCTTATCTAGAGCACCCTCCTCTTGGCAATCTAAGTCCAGACTTTGTCTGCTCTCTGCTCCCTGGTTGTGCCATACTTCGAAGTTGCCAGTGCAGAAAGGAAGAATACAGAAATGAAAATCCATGTTTAAAGGAAGGAAATCAGGAAATCTCCTCTGGAAGATGTATAACCATTCCTGTAATATACATGCATCTTGCTGTTGGTTACTTCATTCTAAAGTATCTGAGCTTAGAGTTTTGCTCTGCTCCAGTTCAAGGATTTGGACCTCTGTGTGACTGGAATCAAATTATAATGGGCATTTTAGGCGGGGGGGGGGGGGGGGGGAAGTAAAGCCATACCAAACCAGAAAACCTGTAGTTTGTGAGGGAGTGGGATATGTTTAAAACAGGCAATTGCAGCAAGTATGGGTTGTTTGGGGTAGAGGAGGATTGGTCTAATGAATTCACCATCATGGAAAATGGGTTTTCTGTGCAATTTGCTGTTCTTTTTTAAGTCCTATGGTTCATAATTAAATACAGTGCTATGATTTTTGCAGTTTGGCCTCCTCCTCTACTGGGTAATGTGGAGGCTGCACTTTGACCAGACACTTTTCAGAACAAAGAGTGGCATTTTAAAAAGAAATGAATTTTTGAAGTAGTTGACACTTACACTTGATGCCGAAGCTGTCAAATGCCAGGAAGTTTAAAGCCAAGGTTTCTGTTTACCTTTTGATTTAAGTTGTGATAAAGCGAAGGGAGAGGTGAAGAGAGGATCTGGAGTCATTCAGTGAGTTTGCGCCTACCTGTCAGTGGTAGGAAATTGGTCTCACATGTGATTGAGGATACAGAGGGTTGTGTGGTGTCCTGGAGCCACAGGTGCTCTGCACGGCTGACAGTAACCAAGACAAGACGATCAAGGTTGTAACAGGAGGTATGAGATGCACTGCTGCCTTTCTGTGAAGACCTCTATAGAGCATCTGCCCTGCTGCCCCATCTCAAATGGGTGCATTAGTTCATTGTTTTTGTGAGTGGTAATTTAAATGACCAATTTACAAACGGAAAATGGCAACAGTGCAAGGGAGGAGGAACTCTCGACCTTAAATTTGAGGGTTTTTTATTTTCTCCATCTCAGTCTGAATGTTAAATCCTCTTTCTGCTTTCAATGTGCAGTTGAGGAAATGTGGCATACAACACTGCAGCTATTTGAGAAGTTCTGAGCTTTTAGAAATACCAGTTCCTATATTGATACTTCAGTTCATTTGCACACACCCCTACAGCGTGCACATCCAGCGCTGATGCTGAACAGTAGCCATTCCCCTTACATCACACATCCATGCAACAAGGAAAGGCCATGCATCTCAAATTTTCTCATTGAGTAACATTCAATGATGAGAAACACATGCAAATTCTGATATTATTTCCAAATAATGTGTTTTAAAAATGATTTCTCAGTCCCTACATTCAGCGGTGAAATGCAGTTGACAGCTTGTCTCTTAATTTCAGTCCTGTTCAGCCTGCTACCAGAGACAGACGTTTAGCTACGGAATGAAGAACTACAGGCATCAACCATGTGTAGACTCCATATAACAGACTCTGCTATTAAATAAGGAAATAAATTTTCAATCTTAATCCAGAATCAGTCTACTTAAGTCAGAGGACACAGATAAACTTAAGAGGTGGACAAGTAGTATTGTAAGGCCATGGCACAGTCCCACACAATATACTTGTTGCTAAATTGGAGAGAGATGTGTTTGATGGATGGACTGTTTGATGGATAAAGAATTGGCTGGCTGAGAAGCTCAACACGACCTGGCAATGTGTGCTTGCAGCCCAGAAAGCTAACAGTATCCTGGGCTGCACCAAAAGAAGCATGGCCAGCAGGTCGAGGGAGGTGATTCTGCCCCTCTGCTCCTCTCTGGTGAGACCCCACCTGGAGTGCTGTGTTCAGCTCTGGGGTCCTCAGCACAGAAAGGACATGGACCTGTTGGAGTGGGTCCAGAGGAGGGCCACAAAAATGATCAGAGGGATGGAACAGCTCTGCTCTGAGGAAAGGCTGAGAGAGTTGGGGTTGTTCAGCCTGGAGAAGAGAAGGCTCCAGGGAGACCTTATTGCGGCCTTTCAGTACTTAAAGGGGGCTTACAGGAACGATGGAGGCTTTTACCGGGGCCTGTAGTGACAGGACAAGAGGCAATGGTTTTAAACTAAAAGGGAGTAGGTTTAGATGAGACATGAGGAAGAAATTCTTTACTATGAGGGTGGTGAGGCACCAGCACAGGTGACCCAGAGAAGCTGTGAATGCCCCATTCCTGGACATGCTCAAGACCAGGCTGGACAGGGCTTTGAGCAACCTGACCGAGTAGAAGGTGTCCCTGCCCATGGCAGGGGGATTGGACCTAGATGATCTTTAAAGTTCCCTTCCAATGCAAACCATTTTGTAATTCTGTGATTGCTCTTTGCACAGCTGGCAGGGGCAGCCTGTTTCCTGGTTGGTACTTAACATAAAAATGTGAATAACTTGGATTTAGCAGGTAGATGCACAGCAAGTGGCATTGCAAGGATTTTGCAGAAAGCATATCAGGTCTTCAAAAACAAGTGTCTTTTGACTGATGGAAGAAGGAGAAAGCTTAAAAACTTGCAATGTTTAGGTTCAGAGCAGATCTGAAAGCATCCTACCACAGAACCCCACAGCTGAACACTAACACAGGGTCAGGCAGAAGAGCAGGTGACATCAAAGTTTCCATGCTTTCCACTCATCAAAGGAAACATCAATGGGAAAGGCAATCTTACATACTAACTCCTCTAAAATGAAGACCATGTTTCCATATAGACTGATAAAAAACCTTCAGTTTCTCATAAACGGTAAAAGTTTTTTGGGGTCATCTTCCCACATCAGAAAAACGTCTGACTCTTCTAACAGAGGCAGGAGGCAGCAGCTGAGAGGGATGTTTGATAAGACCCTGAGCACTGCAAAAGTTGACCTCTACCTGCAGCACACAGAGGTCAGTTTCAGCAAGGTTGCCGGAGGGCAGGTACAGACACTCTGTAGTGACCACCACACTGTGGTGACAGCCACAGCTCAGATAACATGAAGCTGACCCTGTGTGCAGCACCTTAACTTCTGTGTAGTGGGCATGACACTTGCCCAAGATGGAAGAGAGACCTCAGTTTTGCCTTCTGCTTAGACAGAGTGGACTCAAACCCATGCTGCATATTTCCTAAGAGGGTGATGTGGTAGACATGAGGCTATTCAGATGGGGGGAGAGGGGACCTAATTAATTAGAGTATTGATCTTCTTGCAGCTGCAGCTCGGTGCAGGAGAGGATCCAGGACTGGCTGTACAAGAGACAGCGGAGGCAGGAGATGGCCTGCAGCCTTGAGGGTGATGCTTCCAGTGGATAACAGAAAAACTTGGAAATAAAACTGGTAAATATTTGAGCAATTTTCATGTAGATATTGCAGAAACAAGAGTGTGCATATGCTCCCCTGCAGGAGAAAAGAAAACAAATGTCTCCTGCCCTTGAGAAGATGCTCTGGCCTGTAGAAGTTTCTGGCGGAGGGTACAGTTTGGAAAGATAAGCATAATCCTCGTTGTGCTTTGTAAGGACCTCTCTCCCCCTATGTGACTGCACAGAAGCCTAGAGGAGACCTGAACATTTTTTCTTGGATCTGGCACTTTCTAGCAACTCGATGTGTTATTCATCTGTTATTTACAGGCCTTTACTTCAGGATGCTGCACAGGGTAAAAAAACTAAAATTTTTTCTTAAATTTATGAAAGGGAAACATTTGAAATGGCAGCCTGCTTACCTATTGGTAGTCTGTCATGCAAAGCAGGAGTTTTCCTTCTTTCCCCTTGGGCAGCTCAAAACGGCCCGCTCCAGCAGCCCAGCAGACTGTCATTTTACTGATGGCTAGCACTCACTGTAGGCACATGAGATAATATCATATCAAAGCTTCATGTCTTAAACCTGGTGCTGCTGTGGCACAACATGCATTTGAAAGGATTTTTCTGGATTTGTCGAAAAACCAAGACAAAAGCAAAAAAACCCAACCTGAACCTTAATTTAATAATGGTGGTGAGGTCCCTATAAATATAGGTATGCTAGAGCCTTTAATAACTGTGCCTATCATTTAATCTTATAATTTCTCTCCCTGCTTTTTTGTGGCGTTTGCAAAGGACCATCAGGAAACAAGTAATTCTTCATGTTCTATGAACACTCCTGAAATCAGAAGGGGTTGATAGAGAAGATGATAGATACGTTATCATCAGTCCACATGGTATCCATATGAAGTTCAGCCTTCAGTAGTTCAAGAGCCATTATAGATAGCACGTCCCCCACGCAGAGAGGGTGTGCTTTGAACAGCTGAAAGTGGTGACTGGTTGACCACCTCAAACTGCCAGATTGTATTTGTTCTCGGAGTAAAATTTCAGCAGGCATGCACATATATATTGGGGTAGATAGATAGCATAACATCATTAAAGAAAATCGGAGTTGGAGCATTAGTGAGAAGTAGAAAATGTCAAATTTTAAGACTAAATGGGTAAGTAAAGCAAATAACAAACCAACAAGCTGAATTATTGGCACTACAGTTTTAGGATTTCTTTTAATATAGAAGTCTCTCAATTAGTTTAATTTTTTTTAGTTACCCTTGCCTTCCCTGAATTTTCAAAAGCACCATTGGTTACAGATGAGCTGGTATATACATAGTTACGTATCTTAGCAAAACATCCACTCTTAAACAAAACAGCAATATGTGATTTAGGTGCACTGGGAGTTAAACAAGAATGGGACCTTCTTTACATGACTTTCCTGAAAAACTACAACATTTAGCAAATGTATACAAGCTCATTTAGGTAAGACAAGAATTAGATTAATTAGACTTCACCTGTGTGCAAGTGACAAGCCATAACAGGTAAACTTCCCTGTGTCAGCACTCTTAACAATTTGTATAAGCTGACTGTTCACTCTTCCACTGTTTTATTTTCACTTCTCCTAGATTCAAGATTAATGACAATTTTCCAGAATCAATAAGATAGCTCTCCTGAAAGATTAATGAAACTTGCATTGAAAGAACCCTGAAGCTGGATCTCAATTTCTTAACTGGACTTGAGCGCAGTATTTTTGCACCATTTTTTCTTTTTTCTTTCTTTCCTTCCCTCTTCAGCCAGCAGTCTCTTTGAATGTGGGTGGAAACAGTAATTCCCAATGTTGTTAAAAAACAACAAAATAGTCTAGGGTTTTTTTTAAAAAAATGTATATTATCATCAGCTTTAGACAGATAGAAGCATTGTTTTTCAATTTTTCTAATTATTTTTTGAGCAATTTAATCATGCTCTCCAAACACCTGGTTCACAGATGCCTGTGTAGATGGTGTTACTGGAGCTCTGCAGCTTTACTGTTTCATCTCTTCTGCATGGGGTTCCCCACCAACCTGCAGGACAAGCTCTGCTAAATAGTCCTCAGCTCATCTTTTTTTAAAAAGGAAGGTATTTTACATTTACTCAGCTGTCTAAAATATGCTACTATAATAACATCGATTGATATCCTGACTTAAAGCAACTTCTTAGACAAACTAGAATCTGTTTGTTCGTTTGTTTTTTGGTTTGTTTTTTTTTTTTCCCCCAGAGATTATAAGTTTGGTTGATAAATTAGGTGCATTTTCACTATCTTTATCTGAATATGAGAGCAGAGATGAGTATTTTGCAAAGTGTAATTTTTAGAGCTGTTTTCCTGAAGAAGCATCATTTCATGTCTTGGTAAATACAATGATAAATTTATGAACTTGTAAGGCTCTTTATATATTACAGTTTGATGATTGTAATTATTTAATGTGCATTTAACAGATTTAAAAAGGAGTTATCTGACAGATTTTAAACAGTATGCGTTGGGGAATAATCACTGAGCATGAAATGTTTCTCATGGTGTTCCTCTGGGATTGGGACTCAGACTGGCGTGTTTCACCAACAGAGTAAATATACAGTCACTCACATTTTGTTTGCACGTGGCACAGGAGGTGATGAAATGACCACTCATGCAGATTGGTCTGGTTCAGTCAATAAATTGGATTCCTGTTAAAAAAAAATGTGTCTTAATGCACGTAGTGCAAGTTAAATGTAAGAAAGACCACACAATGAAGGCTGTAATTACCCGACAATAAACTGGAGGTGGGTTCATCTGAGTTTACTGGGCACTCTTGACCACATGGGAGCATGGCATGGTGCTAAGGCAAAAAGGCTCAGTGTGGTCCTTGAATGTATAGGCAAAGGGGCAGTCTGTCATAGAATCATAGCATTGTTTAGGTTGGAAAAGACCCTTGAGATCATCAAGTTCAATCATTAACCTAGCATTGCCAAGTCCACCACTAAACCATATCCCTAAGCACCACACCTACACATCTTTTAAATACCTCCAGGGGACCTACAGTCCCCTCAGCCACCTCCCTGGGCAGCCTGTTCCAGTGCCTGACTACCCTTTCAGTGAAGAAATTTTTCCTAATATGCAACCTAAACCTCCCCTGGTGCAACTTGAGGCAATTTCTTCTTGTCCTATCACTTGTTACTTGGGAGGAGACCGACCCCCACCGCAATAAGGTCTCCCCTGAGCCTCCTCTTCTCCAAACTAAACAACCCCAGCTCCCTCAGCTGCTCCTCATAAGACTTGTGCTCTAGACCCTTCCCAAGCTTCATTGCCCTTCTGTGGACACGCTGCAGCACCTCAATGTCCTTCTTGTAGTGAGGGGCCCAAAAGTGGACACATTCGAGGTGTGGCCTCACCAGTGCCGAGTGCAGGGGGATGAGGCAAGTGTTTGATACTGCACAGGGCATTTGTGATGCTGCCCTTTTGCAATGCAGGAATTTAGCATCAGTCAGGATTGTAGATGGTGCAGGAAAGCGCTTCAGGACTATTTAGAGAGTTTAAAAGGAGCTCAGGCTTTGAGGTTTGAACCTCCTCTCTGCTATAACAAATTTTAAATGGCTATTGAAGCCACAGGAATATTTGAATTTCATAAGCTAACCTTTGCTCCTAAACAAAAATAAAACAAATAACAGGAAAACTCCTGAGCCCAGATTCCTAGTATACTGGCAGTGGTGATTTATTTGCCAATGAGTGTGACCATTTTGAAATTGAGAAACACTCTGTAAAGTGTCTTACAAATATCACAAGAGATTTTTGCACATAAACTGATGTGCTTCATATCTAGTAATGGCAGTAGTGCGAAAAAATATGTATGTGTCAGAGAAAATATAAGACTGAAATTTGGCTTAATGCAACTTTTTGCCAACTTTTGAAGCTTGACCAACATCTTTGCGTGCCATTATAATTCCTGACTCCGTATCTCAGTGTGCTCTACCTTCTATTTTGCTGCTACCAAGTATTGTGCTGCTGACCACTGTTGCTCGCCTGTCTGTGCAGCATTTGGTACATGTGCAAAAGGGATATTCTCCAACTGTATGCTGAAGGTGGAGAATAACAAAGAACTTTTTAAAAGCCTGGGAAAACTGGGATTGATTGAGGATGGAGATGTACCTTCATGCTTGTGAAGCATGTCAGTGTGTGAAACGTGCGCACAGAGAGAAAAAGGGGAGGGGAGCTGGTTGTTTGATTCTGTTTGTTCTTTTTACTAGGCCAGGAAGTGGGACATACCCTACATACCAAGAGGGATTTTTAAAAGCAGACAGTTTAATCACTTAATAGATCTCACTTTATTGCAATCATGATTTAACAGGAAAGTTTTGCTATTCTGAAAGAGAACAGGTACTCTCTAATAAATTAGATGAAGCACATAATTTTATGTTAAATATGACTGAGATATACTTAAGATTTTTTAAGGATATGGAGTTTGCAAACTTGAGTATATATAAAACTGAATATGTATAAAACTCAACCCTGTTAAGAGCATAACTGGGAAATAACAGGAAAATTTTCTGTATATGATCCTTAAACTGAGAGAACATTAGAGAACAAAATTGTGTCACCATATAATTAAAGACTGACGATGCATACAGACAATATTTAAGTTGGGGCTACATGTGGAATATTAATTCAGACATTTGCTAACTTTTGAATGTTTCATTTTGCTATGTTAATAATGTTCGTTTAGCATATGTTATCTACTTTTCTTTACAGTATCTTGGAGAGATGTACTTGAAATAAGTTTAAATAGGTAAGTAGGACTTATAAATGATTGATGTGCTTTTTTTCCTGTCTAAATTGCATAATAAATAATTGTTGGAGTATCTTGGATATATAAGCAGGATCACTCTCTTTATCAGACCAAAATAATGCTTTTCCTGCTTTCATTTCAGTCACTAAAGTATTATATTAGGAATAGATATGAGTATTCTGAAGCACTTGCTTTTGCAGATCCACCAGAATTCTTTTTCTGTGGTTCTCAGAGTCCCAGTTATTTTAAATTCCCAATTACCTATCAAATTCATGACTAAAGAAAATGTTAATATTGCCAACTTAAATGCATATTTTGCATTCTTTAGAAAGTATGTATGTACCATTTCTTTCATCACATCCTGCAACAGGGAATACTGACATTTATTAGTCCGTCTCATATATGACAAAGGTTTTTTTGGTGTTGCTTTCTTACTACAGAAAAATAAAAAGTGCACAAACAGAAATTAATCCAATATGCACTGACCCTTTATTCTATTAGAGCAGGCTGTTCTGCATGCATGTATAAAAATAATAATCAGTCATTAATAAACACTGAACATTTGTAATGAAGGTCTGGTTCCAAGACCAACTCAGTCTGAGCATCTTCAGTGGATTAATTGCTATGAGATCATATATCTCAGCTGCAGAAAGACTAAATGGAAGTTTTAATGTGCTGCAAGCCAGCTGCATCAATGTAACTTATTCCCTCTAGTCAAGCAACATCAATTTCAGAAGCAGCTATTATCCACACCCTTTCTTTTAGGGTTCTTTTTTTAATATTATAAATTGCTATTACAGAAGAATTGGAATTGGAAATGTTTCTAATTAGTACCTTCCTTTTGAAGGCTAAGATTTTAAATTACTCCTGATCTATTACTGAATCTGTTAAAAAAAAAAAAAAAACCAACAGGTATCCTCATTCTAAAGCAGCACTTTCTTCTCTTCCCTTGGAAGGGGAAGGGATAAACTTCCCTTAGAAGTGTCTCTCTTCCAGGACCCTAGTCTGAAATGAATTTGGCACTGGATCTCTACAAAGATGCAAGGCAGGAAGAGTAGTTGTTGCTATATAAATGTGCAATAAGAGCTCTCTAAAGCACGTAACTCTTCCACTTCCCCAACCCCATGCAGCACAATTATGTAGTTCAGCTGCCTCACAAGCCTCAATACCTTTAAAGAAGAGCACAGGATTTTCTCTTTTTCTTAATTAATTAAAAGGACCATCTGATAGAATATGTAGCACACAATCTTAAATTAGGTTAGAGGATTAGTTTAGAGGATTTATTGTGTGTAGTTTGCATGTATTCACAGAATGGAGAACAAAATTCTCCTATTAAATGGGGTATAATTTTTAAAGAGATCCATACTTAGTGTCAGAATCTGATGCCCAGTACATACTTAAACTGCTTCGTCTAATCCTTCGTAAATTCCCCTGCCAACATAACTAGATTTGTGCCACTGCTTCCACCGACATCTTTAGTTGAGGGAATCCCAGGAGTGTTTACCAGATCATTTTATACACTGCAAGTGTAATGGATTTATCAAACCACTGCAAGCCAACACAAGTCAAAGCAGAGCCAAGGACACTGTAGGTTATGCTGAGGGTGGATTTGGCCCTTCGCAGCATCAGCGTCCTGGGAAGCAGCAAGATGACTTGATCATTTTAAAGCTCTAGTCCGTGGTACCCACTGGAGTTTTGCAAATCACCCGAGTATCTTGGCCAGTCTCCTCAAGTCAGCCACTGCACAAATGAACATGACCATGAGCACCGTAGTGCTGATGAGGGAGAAGAAGATTTTCCACATGCCTTTGTGTGACCATTTCTATCAAACTAACAAAGACATGGGAAATCCTAGTACACCAATTCTGTAAATATAGATACACTACCTTCTGTTTTGAATTTTATAAGATGTAATTAATTTACACAACTCAGTTTTAATTTTTACAAGACAAGGATAAAGACGACAAAAACAGATAGAAGGAATTTGCTTTTCCATATGTTTTTGTTTCATGACAGGTATTTATAATATCAGTTTTATTAAAGGATATTAAAATATGTAGGCACAAGCCTTTCTCAAGGAAAAACTGCTTATTGTAGTGTTTCAGCTTGGTTTAACTTTAGGGTCACTGCCTCTGGAAACCGAAGTGAACTATGGCGTGAGATTGGTAACAAAGACTTCCAGGACAGAAAATACAAAGTTGAACTTGGTGCAAATGATATAGCACCTTCTTGAGGTGGTCAGAGCATCCAGATCTGTCAGACAACTAGAAGGCATTGGTATTAAGAAAATTTTCCCTAAAAAATGCACTGAATCAGTGCATCTGATTTCCAGGTTCTGGTAAGTGTTAACAACATGGGAGATACTACCATGTAGGGCTCATGTAGGGCTGCGAAATTTGTACTTCTTTAGTTGCTGGAAAAAAAGTTAGCCCGATACCAATGGTTAACAGTTAAGATTCAACCAATGTGACTTGTTTGGAAGCTAACCATTAAAACAATTTAAGTATGAGCCTGATATGCCTCTACCATAGTTTCCAGAGTTGCTAATAAAGCCTTCATCTGTTCTCCAGGGAAAAAAAACATGTTTGCAGATATTTCTTGAAGAAACTGTGGTAGTTTGTGAAAAGTTTCTAGCTCTCTAAAATATGTATCTACTAACCAATGTGCAGAAAATGTTTTTTTTATCTTACAGTTATCATGAGCCATTACTGGAAGTACATTTGAACAAGCCACTTCTCTGAGAGTTAAAGTAAAGGGTGAAGACAGATTATAAACTGAACAAAAATTCAGCAGCATCTTATTAAATAAAATCAACCACAGTTCTCTCTGCTGACTGCAAAAATCTTGTTCTGTGCGTTCATAGAAGCTTTCAATGTTCTCTTCTGGACGAACAACATTCAAAAGTTCTTGCTTCACTGGTATGGACTCAACATAATCCAGTGGCAATTTTCCATTGGAGTCCCTCTGCTGTAGAAGGACTGGTCCTGCAAGGAAAATATAAACATTAATAATAACAGCACATGTGATTTGGCAGCTGAATGATATTTTGGTTTGGTTTTTGCCAGAAGCTAGGAGTCTGTTTAAATTCCTTTTTGTACTAAGTTATGTTGATGCAACCGATGAGTTACACATTCGCAATACAATCTAGAACGTGTAGAGACACCCTTTGTAACAGTTTCTTTACAATATTGTCTTAATTTGCTTCCAGTTTTGCTAGGTTAAAAGCCAAGAGTTATTATATAGAAATGTAAAAGAAATTCAAATGTTACTTATGCTAAAATTTCAAGTAACCATATATAGAGTATGTAAAAATGTAATGTTATTGCTGTTGTAAAATTACATTAAGTATTTTATAGACCAGGTTATTAGCTGACAGTGACTCCAAATTAAAGGCATGTTACTATGATAGTCTTTATTTTACTTTTCTGGATGGTGTGGTCAACCTTGTCCTAGGCTAGGCAGCGAGGTAAACTATTGAGGCAGGAATCCTAGTCTCCCCTAACAACTCAGTTTCAGAATTTGGTTCTAACAGATTTCCGAAATGCCAAAATGTATTACTCTAATAAATAGATTTAAAGTAAGTAAATGGGACATGTTTTACTTGTTCAGATCATACTACATTATTTTGGTATTTCTTGTTTATTAGTACAAAGGAGCTATTAATGTTTAAATAGTTTACAGATGTCTTGATAAGTTTAGAAAAGGCCACACCAGTAAGAAAAAATGAAGGCAGTTAACATGCTACAGGTGGTGTTTTTCAAAGATGAACACACCAGGAATCTTCTTACGTAAATTTGGGTTACTATGCTAAAGTAATTATGCAATTTTAACTTGAACACATTTTCAGAAATATATTTAAATTACAAAAGGTAGTTCACCGCATTACATATCCATACTAGAGGTTTTAACTTTTCTGTGATTAAAGCTGTATTGTTTTACTCCATCACTGATTATGCAATATAATTACATTTTGCAAGCTGAAGGGTTTTTATAGAAAGAAAGTGAAAAAAGTTTTTGCAGAGATGTGTTCTAAATTATTGAGCTGAGTAAATCCACACTGAATGGGTAACATGCTTTCTACCATAGTCTTGTCAGCTATTTGACAGGCCAAAACCCAGAGTGTGACAAAGGCAAAGATAAGGGCACACGCAGCCTTATAGTTGCCAGAAAACCTTGATGAATGCAAGTGCAAGTAGAGCTCTTCCCCTAGGACAACAGGATCATCCACTACCTATTCTTCACAATAGCCCAGGAAAAATGCACATCTGTCAGTGCAATGCCATTTCCAATTGAGGAGCTGGGCTTACTATAATATTGGCTATTGCATCACTTAGACCGATTGAACTGAGCCCAGGTATTGGCTTGGCATGTCAGATACATGGTTCAGTAGATATATAAAACACCTGGGAGCCACAGAACTGAAGCTCAGCAAACACAGAGGTAGAACTGCAGAGGAATGTATTGATTATGAGCCGGTGCTTGCACAACAGACACAGAAACAGCCTTTAGGGGGCAGGAGAAGACTGTAAATACAGAGGGTCTTATGCCAAGAATGAAATAAAATTTTGTTTCTCTACCTTAATTAAGTAATAGGCCATCTAAATACAGTGCATTCTTCTGCCTCATGGCTATAGGCAGAATGATTTTTATTGAAAAAATTTGGACTCAGCATATAATGCACAGAGATTAAACTAACACAGTAGGTCAATGGTAAGGATATTGCAAATACTCATTTTAGTAAATGAATTAAAAGAAGGAAGAGTTGATATCCAAGACCATTCTTTGCAGTTGTTTTTTAAAAAAACATGCTAAGTTAATTATATTGATACAGTATATTTCAAGACAAGATACAAGGTCCCTGTCACTGAACAAAAAATATTGTTCAAAACATTTATCATGTGTCTGCCTAAGGGGCAATGTATCTTTTTTACAAACTAAGGCATCCCTCCCACTATTATCCCTAAACAGCAGTTATCACAATTACAATATAGATTCCTTTCTTAAACTAATTACCAAGCTAATTGTGTTCTTCAAAGACGATCACATTAATTTTCATAAATGCTGAACAAATTTATGTTGAAATACATGAATATATAGCAATTTACTGATCTATTTTTGCATCATGGTAAAAATAGATCAAAACAAAAGAAAATCCTTAGCTTTGCTTGGTGACTAGGTAATCTTTATCTTCATTAATGAGTTTGGAGAATATAGTTACAATGCATATGGTGTAAAATGCAGAATAAAAACATTACCATATTGGAAAAAAATGTGAAAATCCTGGTTAATTTCATATTCAGCTGATCAAGATAAGTGTGAAAACAGTATTATTTTTATTGTGACCAAAACAGCTTGGCTTAAAAATGTTTTAAAATAAATATTTCATAATAACATTGTATTTTAAGCAACTATTAAGAAAAACACCATGAACTTCATATGGACTCAGAACAGTGGATAATTTCCCTAAACCAGTTTAGCATAAATGCACTCACCCCCATGCTGAAGTAGCAGCTTGCCAATTTCTACATGTCCATTTGACAGTGCATCATGCAAAGGAGTCACCCCGTCCACTTGACTGAGCAGGTCTACCTCTGGACAACGTTGCAAAATTTCACGGACACACACTGTGCTGCCATGGTTACAGGCTTCATGCAAAGGCGTCCAGCCAGCATAGTCTGAATTATAAATCAAGGGAAGTTTTAAAACAGCAGAAGTAGTACTAAAATGTTAATAATGTAATTCATTAGACAGCAAAACACTTTACTTTTTAGTATTCATCATGGCTACAGTGGCAGTTTGTGATTTCAAAACAAGAAATTCTATTGAAAAACACCTGAAAAAAATTAAACAGCATTTTTAAAAATCAATAGAAAATGTGATGTTAAAACACACTTTAGTTATAAATTAACCTTTCCTCAATTTTTGCTAGAAAGTCCTCATTTCGTGTTGTTTAACATAATTAAGACAGTTTTAGTAGTATAAATACAAACTTTATCACCAAATAGATATTAATACAGTTCTTTAGCTGGCTTAATTCTCAGTTCTGTAGAGAAAATGAATAACTTACCTTTATCATTAATGTCTGTTCCAGGGAAAGAGAGAAGCTGAATCAGTCTCTCCACTTTGTTACTTATGCAAGCTTTATGCAGGGCTGTCTCTCCTACCATAAAAAATTAATAGATTACACTAGACTAGGCAAGATAGCAACTAAAGAAAATAATCAAAGTGCCTGGAACTAGGAGACCTGGCTATATGCCAGAAAATTCAATAATGAGTAAGATTTTCCTTTATCCTGTTTAACCATCTTTTAAGAAAATTCAAAAAAAACCCACAGAGCTTCTGTTCCACCAGAGATCCAGCAATGAAATTGTATTGCAAACGGTTTAACACAGGAATTATCTCCCCCCAGTTCAAGGTTTAAAGCTTCAATCACACTATAAAAGCACCAAGTGATCACAGAACACCAAAAATACTGGGTTTTGAAGCAATAAAACTTTAGAGTGCAGTTGCCCTCCCTTAAATTTATTCATGAACCTACGTTAAAATGTATGGTTCTTTTTACACAGCATTTATAGCTTAATTCAAATGAATGTTTCTGGCTAAGCACGAGTGCCTCTACACACTGAAGTATAATTCAGAACTTCAAATCCGTTAACAGATGGTTTGCTGTTTCTCAATAGGCTGTCTGACTTGGCTACAGTAGCAAGGGAAGGGGGAAAAGAGAGAGAAATAAATGAAGGGGTCCTAATAATAATAATAAAAAAAGAAAATCCTGTGCAAAAAAATCCCAAGCCTTAGTACCATGTAAAGCTGAAGTAAGTGTGAAAAATTGAACAGCAAGCAACTGAGAACTGCTGCTTATATGTAAAGACACCATTAGTTTCTGTATGATAAGAACTTCAGACCCATTCTAAACGCTGTTTTGCTTTCACTAAATGATTAGGTTTGAACAAGAGCCAGAGGAAAATCTTGATGCCAGGTGAAAGATGATGCAACAAACATCTTAGAAATGAAAAATATCTCAGGCTAAATCTCTCAGCCTTTGCGATAAGATTTACATGGTATATTTTGTTATATTAATACCTTCACTATGTAAATCTGTCAGCTCCATACTCATTCTTTCAACAGAAGATACTACTTACAATTTTGGCAGGGGAAGAATAGAAAAAAAGTAGTTGTGTGGGGTTTTTTTTTTTTTTGCGCTAGTCCTTCAGCTCACTTTTCTTTGTAGAAGTCAGCATGTAATAATTCACATCAATTTTACTTGCAAAAGCAATAAAGAGAAAGGGAACCAATTTTAAAAATGCATGGTCTGGCTCTGTTACTGAAGCTCTCTTAAATCCCAAAAGACGGTGAGGGGTTTTTTTTGTCCTTCAGTATTTGCGATACAATTCTGGTTTTAATTTTTTGAACAATCCCAGCTTGCTTTTGCCAGTTTTTTCTAAGCCTTCTCTTGGGTGCCATGATTAATATAGTTGTGTTTTAAGTGATGTAGGTAAATTTCTGATGACGAAGATGAGGAAAAGTAGTTCCAGCAAGTAATTCTTGTTCAGGCTCATGTAAAGTACAATTTATTAAATTTGTGTAATAAGTAGGAACCGAATGAATTACTGCAGTGCTGTTTTATTCCTTAGGTACTTGGGTTCCAGTATAGCTAAGACAAAAGCCAAATGCCTTTCATAGTCTGGGCTGAATGCCTGGAAGAAAACAGTCCATATGCTTAACACAGCTATGTAACATAGCATACTCCTCAGTCTTTGTTCACAAAATGTCTAGGACTGAAAGAGATGAAGACTGAATTATACTTTCAAATCAGAAGACGTTGATCCTACCAAGCACAGGTTGAGGTGGATTAGCAAAGTAAGGCGGGCAGGACTGGAATGAGCTCACACAAGCTGTACACTGTATTTAATATCTGTGAGGGGGAGGGGAATGAAGAAGGCAGCTTTATTCCACCATATATACAATTCCTCCTTTTAAATAGACATCAGAAAAAAAGAAACACAAACCATAAGAAAATAATGCTTGGGCATAAGCCATCATTTTAGTTCAGCATTCATCAGGACAAGATTTTTAAACCTCAAACTGTCGATTCTAACCATATAAAGTTCTTAAGATAAATTAGATATATAGAATACCTTTAATATTTCGCTTGTACAAATGTACCTCTTCAGCCAAAAGGCAGGAATTCTCTTTGGTGTACGAAACCTCAACTTTGGCTTTTGCTCTAAGCTTCTTTGCCAATTGAGGGCACTTATTAACCATTAAGTCACTGAAAAGAGAGCAAAGGGGACACATCTAAAATCACTATTATATATTTTAAGATAATGTATATGTACTTAATGCTTTTAGATGTGTATGTACAGTATACTTAGATCTATCCACTTCAGAGTTATTTCTGAAATGTCTTAATTACATAATTTCTATGTCACTTAATTACAATGACATTTAAAACAGTAATAAAATTAAATTACCCACAATTAAACTTTCTTTAAAGGTAATTCTATGAACAGTTCAACTTCTCTATGTACACTTTAAATTTAATATTGGGAAAATGTAACTACATCAGTTTGCATGTACACTGAGATGGAGGATGGGGAGAAAGGGGGAACCCCAGCCCAGAGGTGTTACAGGTTTACAATGGAGCTTTCTGTCAGTTGCAGTAATTTGTAGACAAGAAAACAGGTCATATAAAGTTCAAGAAATGTGTCAGGTCAGAAGCTGTCCCCCAAAGCAGAATAAAACTGGTGATGTTATAGGTATTACTTACGGTAGATCAGGCAGCACTTTGACTTGGTTCTGCTTATCACCATTTAGCATCTGTAATGCCTTTTGAGACTCAGGGCATGGCTGTTGCCCTATTTTCTTTTTCTTTGCTTTATGTATCCTTCTTGTCTCCGGCATCCCTACCTCTTGCAAAGCAGGCGAATAGGAACAGACCTGTTGCAAAAGTAACATTTTCAATGACTTTGTATACAGTGAATTAAAATGCAGTCATTTTCTTTTGTTGCACTTCATGCAAAGCAGTCATCAGCTAGCTGTATCTAAGTTTTAAAAAATATCATCCCTAAATGATTGCTTATATAAATTGTTTAAAGTTGTCTTCTGCAATCTTTTTTATATTCTTGTAATTCACTCTTTATGCTGGTGTCAGAGGTGAGTGGGTTGTGTCTGAACCAGAAAGTGGGAAATTCTAGACCTCTCTCTTGGTTTTTTGGTAGCTGAGATAATTTTGAACACTTCAGCTGGACATAAGACTGAAGTAAAGCTAATTGATTCTCAGGTACTTAATGAAAGTATTTACAAGCTTCCTGCCCATGGAGCAAAACCAGGCAGCAATTTGGTAAAGAAATACTCACTCCCCTCCTTCATCCCTTGTAAGATGAGGGGTTGGATTAAACCTTTGAGCATTGTGACTAGTTATCTCTTAGGTGCTCTCTCATTATTAGGATAGCTTTGGACGTTGTAGATATTTTGGCTTCTTTCCAGTAATACAGAGCTTCCAGCCCACCTATACTACTCATTTTAAAAAGCCATGTAAGTTTCTGCAGTTTGGAAAAAGCATAGGAAAAAGTTCAGTGAGGAGACTCATTCAACAATTACACAATGATTATACCTGAAGAAAGAAATTAAAGAAGGCTTTGAGTATCTAGCAGATCACTGTAGATTCTGCAGGCAACTTGGAATGGGTGAGGGACACCTTCCTTGCACCTTCGCTGTACATTTACCACCAGAGAGTAGAAGGGCACTATTTGAACCCACAGAAAAGCCTAGCTGATAAGATGCTGTATGAGAAGAGCTGGCAAAATCGGACGATAGTTAATATTTATTATATGGAATGAGAAAGGAGGCACAGTAATGCTAAGGAAAGCCACAAAAAGCACATGAACTTGTTTCAAGCACTACAAAAATTTACATTTAAGTAGTTCCAGAGAGTGATCAGTAGTCATGGCAATACTAAAAATAGCAATTGCTGCTGCATATGTGTCGGCAACATACATTAAATATTAGATATATAGTTGGCTTATTTTTAAAATTCTGACAGTCTTTTGTTCAAGCTCTGTTTAAACATGATGTGTTAATAAACAATGATTTCTGTTCACAATAAACCCCTGTAAAATTCAGGAAAACTTATATATGGAAAAATGTATAAAGGTGTAAATTTGTTTTTCTTTTACTCTACCTGTAGAATTTTAGGACATATAGAAACAGTTATGGATTCCATATTCTGTTTAGTCATTAGTATTAAGATTACTGAAATGAGGCCCTAAGTTAGGGCATGTCATTACTGTGTGATCTCCCTGATTTGCCTGCATCCTGCTAGCAGTCATGGTTTTGAGAATTTCTTTCACAGCTTTCATCATGTATTTCCTCACCAACTATCACAAATTGTGATTTGAAGGCAGGAAAAGGTTTGCAAGTAGGAGAAAGTTTTTAAGAGGAGAAATTAACAGGAATACGCTGTGGTTCACAATCATAAAATCTTGTATGTAACAAATGCTTGGACGCAGTAGAATAGACTGCTACTTCTTCAAAAAAACTGAAGGAAAAGATAACCCAGGGTAATCACACTATATTTGGCATTTTCCTTAATTACAAATATAACATTGCCATAAAGTATTTACATCAGAGATTATTTTAAAAAGCTTTCATTGTGACTTTTCATGGTAACTGCATGTAAACAGATTAATCAGGTGTTACAAATTCTCTGGCAAGAAAAATCTTACCATTGTTTTGAATCCAGATCTCAGGCAAAGAGAAATTTAAATGCAGTAGAGTCTATCTACAGGTGAAAGACAATGCATGCAATGAGCATGATCTTAGACCACAAACGAAAGATATTTTCCAAATCTTTCATTAAATCAATTACCCGTAAAATACTTAAGTGCAATAGGTTATTAAGGAGTAGAAGAGTTACTTACTATTTTCTGAAGAGAAAGAGGTTCTGTAGAAATTGTTATATTCCTCTGTAAACACATTTTTTTAAAAACTGCTTCTGCGACAAACATTTGAAGCCAGAGGGATGGTATGGAACAAATGAACATTTTTAACTCACATATCGAAAAATCTGGATAAAAGCAAAGGGGGGAAAGAAAGAGCCTTAAAATGAAAATATACAAACCTGTACATCTAGAGTTATCTAGAAGATAGCTCTTCCAGACTTTTTTTCTGCTGTTGCAGATTCAGAAGCTATTCTCCGTGAGAATTACTAAAAATACTCATATTAAAAAAGATTTTTTCCATCATCTGATAGTAAGACCAGCTCCTAAGAGAATGGTCAACAGATTTTAAAAGGCAAAGCACCACTTTTTATGTGAAACTTTTTAAAAAAATGCTCTAAACACAATCTTATAAAAGTTACACCTTGATTTTGAGAATGAAATTATTTATTTGGGAAGTTATGCAAGTGATCACCTCTAAAATCTATAAATGACACAATACAAACACAATTCAGATAAAATGTATGACACATGAACAAAGAAATCTGCAAGTAATGCAGGGTAACCTATAAATTCTACATTAAAATTGACCGTAAGCAAATTTCAACCCCATTCAGATGTACCAAATAGTTCATACTGTTTCAAAAAAACCCAAAACAGACAGTGACAGAAGAATATATATCTGTATCTGTATCTGTATCTGTATCTATATCTATATCTATATCTCTCTCAATGTATATCAGGCATATGTCTGGCCTATCTCTCTTTTTTTTTTGGAAAAGGAGACAGAGTGACTGATTTTTCTTAGGGTGATATTTGTGTTTCGATTCTAGCAAAATAATTCTGTCAAAATGGCAACTGAAACAGGTGGAAAGCAAGGTCTGCTATCAGGAATAAAGTCTTTACCGTACTGAGGAAATATTCTGTTCTGCTAAGAAGTGCTCATACATTAACTGTAGACTCAATAAAAACAGAAACACAAGTTTTGAGCATACAGCCGTTTTCTACTCTAAGAGCAACAGAATTCAGGAGAACTCTGCAACAGCTTTTTGGGCTGTATGTGCTGTGGACTAAACCAAGCAGCAATGATCACCAATAGGTCAGAGAATCTTTACTCTTTATAACCAGTCTGTTTGTTCTTGTGAATGGTTTCAATGAAGGAGACCATAGAAAGTATAATATTCCATTTGTGTACAGGAAAGTAAGAAAGTCTTACAGAAATATATATCCAAGATTCTCCCTATTATATGAAAGCTAGAAAATGCCTTGCAGAAGAGGTAATAGTAGTAGATACTAAAAGCTCCATTGATTTAAATACTATAAAGTTCCAACTGATTTGGCCTTCTAAGACCTAAGGCAGGCTATAACAGTTCTGGTAATTTGCTTTCTGTAAGACTGGAGTGGAAATATTTGTTTAGAGACTAAGATTTTAGTTTCATTTTTTCAGGATAGTTCTTCTCAAGTGTCCAGGTAGGAGAAGGCAGCAACACTTTAAATAAAGCCTATGTACACCTGTCTCTAGAGAAAATTAGACTGAAACCAGGATATCCATACAGGTGTAACAGCTGAGTTAGTTTTCTCACTGTTTCCTAATTGGGGGAAGGGGGAAGCTTTGGTGGAAACTAAGTTTGAAAATAAAATTAAAAATATTCAGTAGTTTTCTTGAGATTATTTTTTTGGTCTTTTGAGTTCTTCATTCCCTAGTTGCTAAAGGACAGATACCTCAACCAACATTCCATGTTAAATGATAATGGTTCATTTGAGTCGTGACATTTCTCTTTATCTAGTACATTTAATGAAGAACAACAATAGTGATTCATGGGCCTAGTCGGAATTTTCCCCCACCCCCCAAATAAAGTCCATTAAGTCTAACCATTTGGAATGAGACACTAAAATGTTTAATTTGAAGTCTGTATGGGTCAAACAGTTCAGCATAGCTTTTGGACTTATGGCTGAAGTGTCTTTAGCAAGCAAGGTCAAGTTTGTGGAGTGAAAAATTTCACCTGAGAATTGGCCTGAGCCAAGGTGTCTCCAGTTGCCTCTCTGAAGTTACGGCTTATTGTGATATGCTTAAAGCTCTTCCTAAACTGACAAGAGAGGTCCAAAGATTTTTTTCCTTCTTCACACTGTGTAGTCTTGCTTTCGCAGTAACACTTATTGAGATTTATATAGAGAGATTTTAATAAGAAAGTCTGTTCTATTTGGCCTTTGCTTGGGATGGACAGACAAACAGACACAAACAATAAAACAGTGTCCTGCATACATACACATCACACCATAAGATTGCACATCTGCAACAGAAGGTAAAATATAACTTGAAAGTAAACTGAGGCATTAGTTAGGACTTTGGTGTATCTGATTAAAAGACTTTGAGAGGCCTTTCAAACACTCACCATCACATGAAATGGCAAGGTACTGTGCCAAATCATCAGCTACCTGATGAAACACATTTCTGTCCATAAGCAAACTTGAGATGATCCAATATTCCACTACAGTTCCAAGAATTGCATTTAATAGACCAGCTATTTCACACCTGAAAGCCTAAATGGGGGGAAAAAAAAAAAAGGTATGTATAGACCTGTATACTATATAACTAATTCACACTGATAATGTAGTAATAACACAAGAGAGCTTCTTTAGATAAAAGCCCACTCTGTTGCCAAATCACTTCTTCACTGACTTTTTCTGCTCAAAAGCTAACTGTTGCAGCCAGGTCAACAAAATTAATACACCATTGATGCCACATCAATTAAGAACTTGGCAATGGAGAAATACAAGTTATTTGAAAATACTCTGTCTAAAACAACATGCAAAATGGGATCAAAGCTTACAAGTACAAAGTGTGATTTTGTTTTAAATTAGGTTTTGTTTAACTGTAAGATTTCAAGTACAGCTTTTATGCTAGTTAACCTTGTTTTACTTTGACTATTACAGGGATCTTATTCTCCCTCCTCTATTAGGATTCTCTTGTCCTAAAGATTTCATCATGACATTAAAGCTCCTTTTGTGACTAACTGTGTATGTCTGTGCCAAAAAGGAAAAGGATGCAAGGTGTTAGTTTCCAGCACAGAAAAAACTTTGGCAGCCAGTTTGCGGGATCAGAAAACTTTCTTCTGCTACCAAAAATTCCAAAGAGACTAGCAGCTGCAAATTTAGAAAGAACATACTTATGGGTATTAGCCTTACCTGAACATGCACAAAATGGTCATGTGTAGATAAAAAAGTCAAAGCCTATTTTCTTCAGGAGGCATCAAGACAATATACAGCACTTTAACATGCTAGCCAGAAAGTACCACAAGACAGACAAACATACTTGTGCACCCACGTGAGCACTTCATCAGTATTGCTTGGGTAAAGCACTGGTTCTAGTGTCTGAGTTAGTCTGTGCAAAGGAAAGACAGATCTGTCTACCCAACACCCATGCAGAAATACTTTATGCAATGATTCTGAACTAAGTTATTCCTCTGACCATATCTACAACCACAGAAAATTCGGTATTTATATGTCAATTTTTAAAGTGCAGTTTGGAAGAATATGTGCACCATTGTAGGAACACATGAAGTTCATTTGCCCAAAGACACCTACCTAAAGCTCTAGTGGAGAATCACTACTGTTACACTAGAGCACTAGGCAATATGGCTGGACAGGCTGGAGAGGTGGGCCCATGTGAACCTCATGAGGTTCAACAAGGACAAGTGCAGGGTCCTGCACCTGGGTCGGGGCAACCCCCAGTATCAAGACAGGGTGGGGGATGAAGGGATTGAGTGCACCCCTGCCGAGAAGGACTTGGGGGTACTGATAGACGAAAAGCTGGACATGAGCCGGCAATGTGCGCTCACAGCCCAGAAAGCCAGCCGTATCCTGGGCTGCATCCAAAGAAGCGTGGCCAGCAGGTCGAGGGAGGCGATTCTGCCCCTCGACTCTGCTCTGGTGAGACCCCACCTGGAGCCCTGCGTCCAGCTCTGGGGCCCTCAGCACAGGAAGGACATGGACCTGTTGGAGCGGGTCCAGAGGAGGGCCACAAAAATGATCAGAAGGCTGGAACACCTCTGCTATGAGGAAAGGCTGAAAGAGCTGGGGTTGTTCAGCCTGGAGAAGAGAAGGCTCCAGGGAGACCTTATTGTGGCCTTTCAATACTTAAAGGGGCTTATAAGAAAGATGGGGACAGACTTTTTAGCAGGGTCAGTAGCGATAAGACAAGGGGTAATGGTTTTAAACTAAAAGGGGGTAGATTTAGACTAGATATAAGAAAGAAATGTTTCACAATGAGGGTGGTGAAATACTGGCACAGATTGCCCAGAGAGGTGGTAGATGCCCCATCCTTGGAAACATTCAAGGCCAGGCTGGATGGGGCTCTGAGCAACCTGATCTAGCTGTAGATGTCCCTGCCAATTGCAGGGGTGATGGACTAGATGACCGTTAGAAGTCCCTTCCATCCCAAAGCATTCTATGATTCTATGATACACAGCATTCTCGTGAAAGAGAATGAGTACTTCAAAATGGACAATTTTGGATAAGAGGGTAATTGAACTGAATATGTACTTATTTGTCAGCTTGAGATTTTAAAGAACTACTTAAAGGAAGCAATAGTTTTCTGTCTTTTGCTGTGTTCACACACCACAGTCAATGGTTTGTCTGATACTCCTTTGAGAACAAAATGTGTTCAAGGTTGGTTTAAAATAATTTAATAGGATTCCCTCAGGAGCTGGAAAGCACCAAAGACTGAGACAGTTTGAGCTTCATCAATAAATCAAACAGACATATGTAAGAGCAAGAGAGACTGTGACACAGATGAGATTTATTATAAAAAGATTACAAAGTAATTTGTCGAAAACCTACGTAAATACATAAAACTGTCCCTACAGTTAACAGACTGACTTGTCATTCAAAAGAAAAGGAATAAACACAACTACAAATAAACATTGTGTGGGGAGGCAGTATAATCTCAATCACTGAAGGCTTTTAAGAACTGGCCAGGGAAAATGTTAGGAATGTGATCTCTGAGATCACTTCCAGCCCTACTTCCTCTTACTCTGTTAAGTGCCACTTGATTTGGTTTGCCCCTTGCTTTAGTGTATCGTAATACTTTATTGTAGATGAACTGTGGGATCTCATAATAAAAAAACCTGAGAACATTGATATGGCATGTCAACAACATGAAAATAGTGTTTTTCAACTAAAATTTAAATATTTTAAAAGCTACATTACTCCCTATCTTCTGAGGTTTCAGGAACAGAAACTGAAGAACTAATTTAAAACGTCTGAAATGCATTTAAATTTCCCTTAAGTATGCACACCTCTTTTATCATTGGACCCCAAAGCAAAATACTGGGTGAATAATTTAATTCCATCAATAGTTCTTTGCAGGAAATAAATTACACAAATGCGGCAAATAAGCATGATTTTAAGAGAGGTAAGTGAAAGGATCAAGGACATATAGATGTAATCTGAGGTAGATATAGATGTAAAGCACAACTATTTACATTCTTTTTCTTGATTCTAAATCACAACCTTGTATTACTTCATCTATTAAATATTTTCAAGGAAAGGGGTGGGGAGCGAAAGCTGACCTTGAGGCAGCAGATTGAAATAATGACTGTTAATACTGCAAGTATTAATAATGTTTCACAGTCAGCTATATAGCTGCATATTAAATGAGGCTGATACTCTAGTTGCAACTACATTTGCTCAGCTAAGTATCTCGGCACACTGACAAAGACAAACCAGATACTGCCAACTGGTGTAGACTTGGCTGACATTTTGGTAAAACAACGGTAGTACAAACCAAGAGCTTCTCCTTAATATTTTGAAATAAATGGTTCAATGCTACAAATGAAGAGGAAATGCTCTAATTTACTGAAAGTATCATCTGTCCTAAAAATATTCAAATATTAACACCTTAAAAATATTTTCAATGACAAAATAATACAAAAATAGTAATGAAAACACATGCAATATTAAAAAGGAAAAAGAAGCAAGCATTTCCATTAAACATGGGAATTGCTACCATGTATGACAAAATATCGATGTGCACATAAATAGCTTCTGCTGTCAAACTCAAGAGGCTAAATCTGAGAAAGAAAAGTCTCTTCTACTGCTTTACAACTCTACTGCTGATTTAAAGCTGCAGTTTTTCTGAAGTTTAGATGATATTTTTAATTACCAGACTAACGTAAAGGGAAAAATACCAAAAAAAACTAAAAAAAAAGTTTCAGCAACAATATTTTTAGAATGTAAGAATAAAGTGTTACAAAGCTAAGTGATCTCTGTATATTAATCAGTGAAAAAGTAAATACACAGGAGCCACCTCATTTTTTTGTAGATATAGAAAAGCAATATTCAGAACATTGTATGGATGTTCCTTATCCTTATTCCTCTCTTATTCCTAGATATGAAATAACTCTTATTCCTAGATATGAAATAACAAGTTAGCCATATAAATGACATGAATTGCTATTTTATTAACAAATGCAATTTTGGATTAAGTAAAAACACACTTAAATGACAGGTTTTTGTTTAGACTGTCATTTAGATAACGGTGTGACTACTGGTGATCGGAACACAAGCCTTCAATTAACAAAAATTGAGAATACTCAGAAACCATTGATTTTGGTTCTATTATTTACTACTTCAATCTCTAATCAAACTTGAATCTGATTTAGTTTTAACAGTTTGTTTCTTTATAAATTGACAAAGAAGGACATGATTTTTGTAGGTATATTATAAACTATTAAAATCTCTCCCTCTTCCCCATAAATGACGTATTTTTAAAATTCCTAAAAATAACATACTACTACAAAATGTAGTATTTCAAATCGTGCTGAAAAGATTCTTAGTAGAATGGCAGTATTATTCTTCCTTATAAATCCAAGTGTACCGAATCTGCCTGGGATAGAGTTAATTTTCTCCATACCAGTCTGTGCTGTATTTTCAATTTGTACATCGAACACTGTTGATAACACAGGGATGTTTTAGCTACTGCTGAGCAGTGCTTGCACAGCGCCAAGGCCTTTTCTTTTTCCCACTCCGCGCCCTCAGCAAGTGGGCTGGGGGTGTGCAAGAAGTTGGGAAGGGACACAGCTGGGACAGCCAACCCAGAACGACCAAAGGGACATTCCATGCCATATAAATGTCATGCTCAGCAATAAAAGCTGGGGAAAGAAGGAGGAAGGGGGAACGTTTGGGGTTATGGTGTTTGCCTTGCCAAGTAACTGCTATGTGTGATGAAGCCCTGCTTTCCAGGAAGCGGCTGGACATCTGCCTGCCGATGGGAAGTAATGAATGAATTCCTTGTTTTGCTTTGCTTGTGCACGCAGCTTTGCTTCACTTACTAAACTGTCTTTACCTCGACCTGTCAGTTTTCTAGTTTTTGCCCTTCTGATTCTCTCCCTCATCCTGTTGCAGGGTGGGTGAGTGAGCGGCTGGGTGGGGACTTACCTGCCAGCTGGGGTCAACCCACTACACCATGCACAGCAAATTAAGTAAGATCCAGTTAAACCTTTTTTCAAAACTATCTTCCATGTTCTTATTGTTGAGAATCACAGCTATCTCACCAAGAAAAGCATTGAAGTGGGAAGAGGCTGTTGACTGTGTTAGCATACAAAGGTCACATCAGTACAAATGATGTCTGCCAGCTTAGCAAATGCAATTCCTACATTGCTGTTCCATTTAATGCGCTGCCAAGTCAAGTGCTCAGTGACAGAAGTTTCACAGTGTGTTTTAGTACACATGAAAGTTCTTATAGGAAAGCTTTTAAGTCATAGGAAAATTCATTTTAACTTTTTTACTTTGAATTACAGAGTTACTTTAGAGTTGTTTTAGAGTTCTTTTTCATGTGGTGTAGATGTTTTTAGGGTTATGCAGTACTCCAAAAGTGCCTAAAACATACTTCCAAGAAAGCTATTGGAAGTGACATATAGACCAGAAAGACATTTAGTGCTACAAATTTACACAACACCAATTTATGCCAGGTAACGATACCTGAAACATGGAAGAAAACAAATCAGAAATATGCAAGACGATGCAAGTAAAAAAATGGAATTAATGCCTTTTTCACTCCTTTGTCAGGCTATGTAGGACAGCTCTTTTTTAAAAAAACACCAGTAGCATCAGGGATGAAAAGCATTTCTGATACCATCTGTGACATTGTGAAAAGCCATGCATGCAATAGCTCAATGCTACTCAAAGTGCTATAAGTAATATACACGTTCCTTTGCAAACTCTAAAGCTGAATTAGCAGCTTTGATTCAAGGAATCTTGACCAGGAGTTTTTGCATCAAACCCTTTTAAATAATATAATAAATAATAAATTTTATTTATGTTAAAATTATGTTCAATATTGATTTGAAGATCTCAAGTGATGGAAAAACTTCTATGTTCTTTGGCAGTGCATTTTAAACCACAAGGATAGTGTATCAGTTTTATTCCACCAAGTTGTCCCAGCAGATTAACACAGTGATAAGCAAGGGCATTCAATTTCCTATCGCTAATTTTGTTCTGGTACATTTAAGATAAAGTATATTCTATCTAACACAAGAAAGCAAATGCACTCATATATGTAACTTAAGTCTTTATAGCCCTTTGTTCTTTCTTTTTCTTTTTTTCTGATGTAGGTTACAATATGCCTGAAAAGTGAAATATCTTCAGAGTATGTAAGCCAAGGAAACCAGTAACTCAGAATTTCAGCATGGATTTTCTCACTTAGAATCATAGAATGCTTTGGGATGGAAGGGACTTTTAAAGGTCATCTAGTCCATCCCCTGCAATTGGCAGGGACATCTACAACCAGATCAGGTTGCTCAAAGCCCCATCCAGCCTTGAATGTTTCCAAGGATGGGGCACCTACCACCTCTCTGGGCAACCCGTTCTACTGTTTCATGACCCTCATTGAAAAAATTTCTTTCTTATATCTAGTCTGAATCTACCCTCTTTTAGTGTAAAATCATTACCCCTTGTCCTATTGCTATTGACCCTGCTAAAAAGTCTGTACCCAACAGAATACTATAACTATTTCTGCATTGCTCTTTTGACACCCACTCCCGCCATGTTGACACATATATATAAAAAACCATAATTTTGCAACAAATCAGCACTAGAAGACAGGAAACATATACAGATATTTTCCCTCCACTCTAGTCCTGATTCATTGCAATCTCTTTGAATCACAAAAAAAGATAATCTGATTCTAAAAAGCTAAAAAAAATAATTGCCCACTTTTACTAATTAGAAAAGAATGTGTTAGATATGCCAAAGAAAAAATTTAATTAAATTATTCATCTGTTTTTATTTAGTGGTATTTTCACTGGAGAATTGCACGGAAGTTTGGTATATCACAACTGGCATGTTTGTTTCTTCCCATGAGCTAACAAGCTTGTGTAAGCTGGGAAACATGGTCACCCCTTTACACTGTGCTATAAAGCACTTAATTTCTGTGCCTATGCAGATAGTAAGAACACCTAAAGTCATTCCTTTCATTTAGGTTTCTGAATGGCCTTAACCTGGTTCTTGCCAATGTGTTGCCTCTTAAGCAAACAGCTTTTAAAAAGCAAAACTGGTAACAATGACTCACTTTCCTTCCTGAAGACAGGAAGGAAAATTTTGCACCCAATATGCCATATTTAATGACATGGAACTACTGTAGTTTTATTTATGCATCTCTAAAATAACAAAGAAAGGAGAAAAGAAAACACAGTTCTGCCTGCATAGCTGAGGAGGATCTGCTCCTTTGGCTTTCTGAATGACCTTTTCAACTATGATATGGAATTTTAAATGGAGTCTCTGAATATATGGAAAAATCAGTATATCAAGTTTTAGTATAACAAAATTGAGAGTGCAGAAAGGAATAATGACAACTTTTGAATATAAAAATATGGTATTTTGTTTTAGAGTTTATTTTTGGCAAAAAAATGCAAAGGGAAAGAAAATGCAATATATAAATACGAAGTTAAAGAATAAGGCTGTAAGAAAGAACATACTACAGATATTATGAGGCAACAAGCTGCTTTTTAAGGCTAGAATTCATATCTGCAGGGATATTGTACATTACAGTGCATAAGATCAAAGTGGGAAAGCAATAGGCACCTTGGTTTTGTGCTGAAAGTACAATTCCTATATATATGTATACAAAGAAAATAGAATCTAAACAAGAGCTAGGTCTCTATGTTTTATGTTATGTTTTATTCTTTCTTTTAAGTTTATTTTTCGTATATGTACTACACTCTATCTGACACAAGTGATTATTCTGCTTATGCAAAGAACAGTTTATGAAAAAGGTATGGCTTACAGTGCTGGAACTTGTCAAAAGAAGGCATAGTAGAAAAAAGAAAATGGTGCCTACACTCAAACTGCAGATTCAACACCAGGAAACATATGAAAGCAGTCTCATTTTCCAAAGAAACAGAATGGCCACTGACACCAACTGAATGGAAGCCTGGTTGGTGCTCAGTACCTTTGAAAAGGTAGGTTGTTTAAATATAAATATGGGTATAGAAGCCTAATTTTAGGCACATTTTTAATATCTTGACCAAGGATAAAAGGCAGTACTGTTTCAGAATGTCTTGCTTTGATAGCCCTCAAAAAAGGTAGGAGGTCTGGCTAGGTAAGATGAGTGAAGCTCTCATTATGTTTAATCTTTCTGCTTTCTTAACATAATGAAGAACTACTAGGTATTCTATTGAAAGTGCTTTTTTCTCTGGAATACTTGATTTTCTATTGTTGTTCTGTTATTGTATTGAAAAAGTGAATGAAGTACCTATTTATTCTGTGTTCTCACAATAATTTAAAAGAGAACGCAGAGACAGCAGTAAGTTTGTATTTTATGTGAGAATCTAGAAGTCAAAGATGTTTTACAAGACCCCTAGCTTCTGAAAAGAAAGAGGTGGTATAGAGGACACTCAGTATCTTTCAGGTCAATGTCCTGCTGGTCAGCAGGTCACAGAACAGCAATTAAGTTGCCTTCAATTCCATTTTTATGAAAAGACCTAGGGAAGATACCAAATGAAACTAAAGGACTTGGGAAGAAAACTGGGGCATTTATTAAAATAAAATAATACATATCTGTAGAAAACAGCAAAAAACTATTAGTTTTGTCAGCTTTCTCCTTCCAACATTTCCTGAATACAATCACCGTAAAATAAGATAATCACCTCTTTCGTTACACCTTATTGTTTGACAGGATGTGTTAAGCTGGTGTCCCTAATGACTACAGTAATACCTGCTGGTAAGGGCATGTGAACATCTGACTGTAGCCAACAAGCTACTCATGACTCGTTTCTTCTCTACAGATCAATATGAGAATCTTATGGATCAATTCATTACCTTTAGTGGAGCAAAAACCAGCATGCTTCACAACAAAAGGCAGCTATAACAAGCAGCTGTGATACTTACATATAATTCCTCACAAAGGAATGAACAAAGGAATGCCTTTAAAAAAAATATGTCGGTCTTCATTATTTTAAAGTATAAAATTCATACTCACATCGTTTTTTCTGTTCAATTCTCTATGGGAAAGTATGACCCAATCTGCTAGAATATTTATGTGTTTGGTAAAAAGCACTGAGGTTTCGCTTCCCAGCCAAAAGGTCTTCAGAAGAACTGTCTGTGGCATGACTTGCTGATGCTGTGAATTGGACCCTTCAACCAAACTGTAAAAAAAGAAAGTGAAAAAACCTAAATCTTTATGCCACTTTGATTACTATAGTTACCAGACAGAAACCTTGTCTTCTGTCAAAACACACACAGGTTTAAGTATGGAAAGATCAGACACAATTTCTGATGAATAATAAGTAAAAGAATGATGACTATTACAGTCAGACTGAAGGAATTCTAATATTGTGCTAATATTACATAAAGTAAAGGCTGCCTTTACTATATAAAGGCAGCGCAAAACCAAGACTTTTTTATACTTCATAAACTAAGGAGAGGTAATTGACTCCCTAGCTAAAGATAACAGTTAATTGAATTTAAAAAAAAAAATCAGTGTGTTCAGAATGCTGCCTGTCTACCTTAAAGAATGAATACTGAAGCACTGCAAAGCTAAAAATACAACTTTATGAGCAAAATTAAATGCTTACTAAAACTTGTACTATAGTGAAATAATAGGCTGGGAAAAGTTAAGAGGCCTTAAAACACGATTAGAAAAAAATCCGATACAAAATACAATAAACAAACTAAGAATTTAGAAATATAAAAGGTAATGCTAAACTGGCCTCTCTGTAGAACTTGTTAGGGACATACAAAACCTGCTACAGATACAGAAATGCATGTGAAATTGTGAAAAAGTAGTAAGAAAGTATTATCTTATAAAACCTACCTTTTTATCAGAAACTCCACTTCAGCTTTTACTAAATCAAAGAAAAACTTCAATAATGTTTTGTGAACTATCCTCTGTTCATCTCCTCTCCCTGAAACCGGGACTGCATGACAAATGGTTTTGCAACAGAGGCAAGACCTGAAAAATAAACACCAAAAAATCCATTTGTATGACAGAAATCATAGTCTGATCTATCGGCAAAAAAGTCAGCATTGACTTTTGACCATTTTGACAAGGAAATATTTTGCTCCTCAGCAACATTCATCATTTTAAAGCCTAACTTTCTGGTTTTAAAGCTGTATTTTAAAAAAAAAAATTAATATGTTTGTGACTGGGGCTTTGTGTTGTAGATGAAGATTTTGTATTATAGTGTAAACTAAATAATTTAACCATATTCAATTTTTCTGTCCCATCTTGAGGTACTGTACAATTACTGAATTTAACAGACCTTCTTTAAAATCTCTAATTACAAGGTAGTCTTGTAATATTTTATAGACATTGTAACATCCTCCAAACCTTACTTCAGATTAACAGTTCACACATACTATTTGACAGGACTACAGTTTGTAATCAAGTCTAATGATCGTCTAATATGATGGAGATAATTTTGAAGTGCGAACACATTTTTTTTGCTAGAATTTTGAGTACTAGAACCACGAGGTATACAACTGCTGGGTATTCACATTCTGCCAGTAAGTACTAAGAGATAAAATACTTTATCTAAAAGATAAATTCTCTTCCATTCCATGTGACATGTTACTAATAAAAACTATTAAATGTCCAATTACAGTGATTCAAGTACACTGATTCAATGCCCTTCAAGACTATAGACATGCTTACTATCAGACACATTCATGTATCTGTAATCACGATTTTATCAAAGTATTTAAATGCTACTTAAGATTTTATGACAGTAATAAGAAGAGGTACAGTTTCTCTTCCAAATCCATGGAAGAATTAACTTCTATTGGTGTAAATTACAAAATATGAGTTCTCAGGCTAAAGCACAGACTAACTACCCAAACAGCTCTTATGTACTGAGTCTTGTATTTGTAGATGCATAGGATATAAACAGACTTCCTGAATAAGATGGTAAAGTTTATGATTAAAATCAAAATACAACATGAAGATTCATGTTTGGTAAGATAAAACTGGAATTTGCTTGGTAACTGCAGATATATATGTGTCTGTCTATATCCACACATACACACCAGAACAGCAATAATACATAGATTATTGTAATTTGTGGAAAGCTTAAAAAATAAAATAAATAACTTTTTAAAAAGGAAGGAGGACAAGAAAATCTACATTTTTTCCTTACCAAAATAAACCCTCTGCCTGTGAGATAACACGTACAGAAACATAAAGTGAAAGGTCCAAATCTCAGTTACAATTCTAGACCTTCACATACAGTTGACTTGTTCTGGTGAAAATGTGACTTTGATACAACAGAATTCCAACCTTCCTTCCCTGTCCCTGAGTTTGGAGTAGCATAACAACTATTGCATCCAATACCTCATCAAACTTTCTTACCTTACAAGCATCTCTATCAAGGACCATGTGCCTTTCTTACAGATAGGACACTGAAGAAGATCCAAATAATACTTTAACATAGATGGGGACTTCCAAGGAGGATCACGTTGGAGAACAAGGTACAAAATGTGATGAAGTTTAGCACAAAATACTGCATCTGTATTTCCCTGTAATAAAATGACAAAATAATATTGGCTCCATACTGGCCAAAGATCCATAATCACTAAGAGTTTACGTATTTTCTTTATTCCTTACAATCCCAAGTAACGAAATTTAATCAGTAAAGTAACATGCAATTTAATGCATAACTACAAGCAGCAAAACTCAAGAGTTTACAAAAAAAAAAAGGAAGGAAAAAAGGAGAGCTTGCTCTAGTGTGATATTTCAGCTGAATGCATCACTGCTTAGAACAAACCTTCTTCTCAATTGAGCTCTCTATCTGTGGCCTACTAGGTTAAAAAAAAAAAGTCAGACAAGTGCTGTTTCTAAAAGCAAAAAAAAAAAAAACCTGGGCCAATTCTTCCACAATATTTAGAGTACTACCTTGATATGGCTTGTAAATGAATAATAGTTTTAAAAAATTCTGAAGTATTGAATTCTTCCCTTTTTAACACAAACACATTGATGAACACAAAGTGAAGGGTGAATACATCACTAAAACCCACTAAATATAATGTCAGAAGCAAAGATCATAAAACTTCCACTTCTTGCTTTAATATTTATAATACTTTAGTCTTCATCTCTCACCAATAGGACATATTCTAGAAGAGAATGAAGAAGTTGCACAGGAGGTGTAGAGTACTTTTGACCTGCAACAAGTTCTGTCATTACATCAGGAAATAAATACTCTTCCACTAATCCTTCAAGTATACACCATGTGCTTCTGGACAGGTCAGTACTTTTAACCTAGGAATGAGATATCTTTGTAAGTAAAAGAACAGCTTAATAAAAAAAAAACTTACAAGAACTAACAGGAAATCTCTAAGTAAAGCATTGGTAATACAATAAAACAGGGAGAATATTATAAATTACACCAGAAATATTACTTATTGCCTGATCCAATAAGCTGCTGTCATCTAGAAAGGCCTTCACACTTACTGAACTGGCCTTTCATTGAAAAGATGTTAGGTTTCAAAATGTGCTTCTCTTCTTAGAAGATCTGAATACATCTGTCCTTTTAAAAGCAGATTACAATTCACACACTCAATTACTTGTCTATACTTTATTCTGGAAAGGTACGCAAAGGAGTGTTAGTATTTCCAAAAGTGCAGAGTACATCCCACAGTATATGGCCTGAGCAATAAGATAATTAGTAGAGAAAAATGTAAACTCATGAAATACATAATTTACGAGTACACATTATAAAACCATAAACTATGTTTTATCTCTCCAGCTCTCCTATTCCCATATAGCATGTCAGAGAAGCAGCTAATGCTACAGATAGCACAGGTATTGATCCCAGTGGATTTCAAAGCTCTGAAGATCTTCTTAATGGCACAGGGCTTCCTTCTTATTCTCTGCCACTCATGACAGCAAAACACTTAACTTTGCAAGCTTTCAGAGGACCCAGAAGGATCTAATGGCTTTCATGAAATGCTGTATCTACCCTGCAATTTCCCTGCTTTGCCTGTATGCTCAGCTTTCCAAACATTTATTTCCACAGATTAATGACACAAAGAGGAGCTATTGAAGTTCTCAGCTACATTGCTATTTACATGTTTCCTCTAGTCCAGGTTAAAGCCAAACCTAAGATGCACAAACCAGTTGCAACCATATTGCTAATTGAAGCACAGCTTCCCTCTGCCTCGTAACTTCTGTTTTGAAATCCAGCTATTTTGTCTGACCACACAGCCTGAGGCTCTGGTAAATTCAAAGAAACTGGGATAAGGAGTCACAACTGAGAGAAGCAGAGTCAGGACGATCACTGATTAGACTGCTGGGAATTAAACAGTTACATAGGTCATGGCTTGGACGAGTGTACTCTTTGCTGGGTAAAAAACTGGCTGAATGGCTGAGCTCAGAGAGTGGTGGTGAATGGAGTCAAATCCAGTTGGCGACCAATCACGAGTGGTGTTCCCCAGGGCTCAATATTGGGGCTGATCCTGTTTAATATCTTTATCGATGATCTTGATGAGGGGATTGAGTCCACCCTCAGTAAATTTGCAGACGACACCAAGTTGGGTGGAAGTGTTGATCTGCCTGAAGGTAGGAAGGCTCTACAGAGGGATCTGGACAGGCTGGATTGATAAGCTGAGGCCAACTGTATGAGGTTCAACACGGCTAAATGCTGGGTCCTGCACCTGGGTCACAACAACCCCATGCAACGCTACAGGCTTGGGGAGGAGTGGCTGGAGAGCTGCCTGGCAGAAAAGGACCTGGGGGTGCTGGTTGACAGCCAGCTGAACATGAGCTGGCAGTGTTCCCAGGTGGCCAAGAGGGCCAATGGCATCCTGGCCTGTATCAGGAATAGTGTGGCCAGCAGGACCAGGGAGGCGATAGTGCCCCTGTACTGGTGAGGCCACACCTCGAATACTGTGTTCAGTTTTAGGCCCCTCACTACAAGAAGGACATTGAGGTGCTGGAGCGTGGCCAGAGCAGGGCAACAAAGCTGGTGAAGGATCTGGAGCACAAGTCTTATGAGGAGCAGCTGAGGGAACTGGGGTTGTTTAGTTTGGAGAAAAGGAGGTTGACGGGAGACCTTATTGCTCTCTACAACTACCTGAAAGGAGGTTGTAGCGAGTTGGGGTTGGTCTCTTCTCCCAGTAACAAGTGATAGAACTAGAGGAAACAGCCTCAAGTTGTGCCAGGGGTGATTTAGATTAGATACTAGGAAAAATTTTTTCATGGAGAGAGTGGTTAGGCATTGGAACAGACTGCCCAGGGAAGTGGTGCAATCACAGTCCCTGGAAGTGTTCAAAAAACATGTGGATGTAGTGCTTAGGGACATGCTTTAGAGGTGGACCAGGCAGTTAGGGTAACCGTTGCACTCAACCAGCTCAGAGGTCTTTTCCAACCTTAATGATTCTATGATTGTATGATTCTATAAGTTTATTATTGCTTTAGTCCCTGACAACTTGTAGACTTTATGATCTCTGCCAAGAAAACTGGCTCCTAATGTACATTAGATTAAGCTACTGAAGACATCCTAGCAATTGTTTTAAAATTAGTTTAAAATTTAAATTAACACAGACTTTAAGTCCAATTGTGGTTTTGAGGTCAACGGAGTACACTGCTATTAGCAAGATAGTTTCCAAAAATGTTTCAGTAATAAACTGCCATCATTAGGAGCTCGGTCAAACCTGAAAAACTTCTGAAAGAAATTATAATCATAGTTAAATCACAGCTAAAGTCTCAGTGAATGAGCTCCACCTCAGCAGTAGATATTTAGTTTCTCTGCAAATGTTTCATTTCTCAGATTCCTAATGTATGCCGTTGTAACAATAAATAAAGCCACTCATCTAGATAATTTTCTTTTAATCAAGTCTTTGTGCATCTGGTGTAGGCAACTCACATTTATTTCAATTTTCTCATCCATGCATGCAATATTAAAATCTTCACATTATTTCCTTTGGAAATAATGGTTGCATTCATACTTTTGTAATGTTAATTATATGCAAACAGCGTATCTAAAGAGCAATCATAAACTTTTTAATGGTAGTCAAAGAACAACTTCTCTGTCGCCTGGATTTAAGATGTGTGAAGATGACTCAGTATATTGTGCATGTACAAGCATGTTACTACTGGCCCTCATCTGCTGATCATACCAGTATCCGTCTTTTTATATTGTGATTGAAACTTCTATCTCTTGAAAATTCTGGTACTAGAAGAAAGAGCAACATCAATGCATTATTTGGAAAGTACACTGAAACAAAGCTGTTTGGCGAGAGTGTGAGGCCTTTTGCATTACATTCAAGATAAGGATGAAGTAGAGAGCCGTTTTTTTGGTGTATTTGTAAGGAGTAAGAAAGGATGATAGAAAACTGAGGTGATGAACTTTTTTCACTATCAGGAGACACTTTTTGTAGTGCCTTAACATTCAATAAGCTGTACAAAGCTGCACTGGATCACATTCTGGCTGATGAGGAACTAGCAGTTTCTTGTGAAGCACTGCTGGTACAACCATTAAAACTTCGAGCAGAAACAAATGAAAAGTGAAGGCCCGCAGACAATAAGTTGTGTTTTATATAGCATAACATGGAAGAGAAGCTGACAGAAGAGAAACAGATATTTTAGGGAAGATGATAGATAACACTTCGCTGAGTTAAGTCTTCCTAGAAGATGCAAACTGAGATGACTGAATATAGAATGTAGTTCTAATCTGTTAATTTAGTCCATAGGTTTTATTTTACTTCACTAGTATTATTGGAAATGTTTATTGGAGCTGTTTTTAAGAGCCATAAATATACTGCCTATAGAAGTCCCATATCAGTTGCAAAGGCTAGCAATGGATATTCCACAAAGCAGTAAAAGACAGTGGCAGGTCATGCATAAGGAAAGTATTAGAATTAGGCTTAAAATTTCTAAACAAAAAATTATATTAAGAGTACAGAATAACAATTTCAGTTTACATGTGTTAAGAAAGCTGATTTTTTTTCCCATAAACTCAATAAACTAAGCAGTAACATTAAATTTCAATGCAAATCTATTCAGTAACAGAAATGCACACAGCATTTTGCCCATTAATGGTAGTGTTGGACAAAGGCATTTTAGTGCTCAAGTTTTAAAAATATTTTTCTCCTCCCTTCCTTACTGTGTCAATAGAAAGAAATAAAATAAAAATAGATTTCTGTGAAGCCTGAGAGCTCACTTTGTCAGACTGGGACCTCATTTATATATCAAGTAACTATTTATGTACTATGGCTCATAAAGACACCAAATCTTCAGCTACCAAGAAATACAGGAAGCTAATAGATATTCTTTAAGTTTTTCCCATTTTAACTTTTAAATAGCACAAGTTGCCATATAAAGTACAGTAGCTCATAGCTACTGTGTATAATGCTTTTTAAGTACTAAGAGGTAACTTTTCAACATTATTTAACATTTATTTCTGTGCTTCAGTACACTCTGAAACCTGCATGATGATGTTTAAGGCTTATGCTGTAAGAACTGCTCTTTCTTTCTACAGTGAGACTTTAGCTAAAGTTTGTCCCTACTAGCAAAAACATGTGAGCACTGCAAGAAGTTGTGTATACTTACTCTTTATTGCTACTGCATAAAAACAATGCTTGAATAATTTAAGATGCTTTAAATCATATTAGGGCATCTTTGCTTCTTTTCTTCTGATGTTAACAGGTAAAGTTCTCCTAACCAGCAGGATTAAAGAGTTTCTTTGTAATAAAGGGGACAGTACTGAAAGCACTGTAAGAACGAACAAAATTCAACAGTATTCCAATGATGCTCTTAATTCTTCAATAATTTTATTAGAGTTTTGGATAACATAAATATTTTAAAATGTTTCTTCGATAGCTAATTTCACAATGAAAGTAAGTTTGCCTAACTTCATAATAAAATTCCATATATGCAACATGCCGTCTCTGTGAGAATCCTTACCTTTGGACTGCATTTATTCAGCTGGTCTTTTTGAGCAAACCTGTGCTTCATGGTCTGTAAAACAGGATAAAGTCAACCTGCACACTGGATACCAATAAACATGTTCAATAAATACTCTATTAAAAAAACCCAAAATGGCAACTTTTTTAAAACACCGTTCAAGCAAAACATTCAACAATCTATTTATATTTCTCTTTTTAATATTTGGGTGGCAAAATTATGCAATAGAGGATTAGTGACCTAAAAGGAGAATAATATGGCAATTTTTCTCCCCATTTTTCCTCTTATTCTCTGCTTCTTGTTTATGTAGTTGCTATGTAAGGACAGTTTTACTAGATTTGGTCCACTTAACCACATTAAAAAATATTAAGTGTTTTCAGTTTTTCTATGGCAAAATGCAGACTTTGGATTCCTCTTGCAAGTTACCTATAGTGTGAAGTTATGGCAGTAGGTGCAAAAATGTACTACTATTATTTCTATATTTAGTTATGACCTAGGGTTAACAATCTTACTCATACATATTACCAAAAAAGTCTTTTAGGAGACATTGTCTTTAGGATTATGATTACTTCATCTGCACATAACTACATAATAGCTTGAGGGAAAGATAATCTGATAAGAAGTGCACTTGTTGTATGTAGTATACATGAAAAGTCAAAGACACATTTATTTTTTAAAAGTCTGGAGGGTATGGTCTTGACAAAATGTCACTGATAAAAGATGTAGCATTTGAAGGTGTATAGATTTAAGCAGCCTGAGTCTTATGCTTGTTAATCTCGTGTTTAAACTTTGTGTACATTAAGGACTTAAAAATTCTATTTTTTTTGCTTCTATGAACTTATATTAATATACACAGAGGACCTGATTTTGCAGTTACAAAATCATACAGTGCTTCATGTAAGCAAGCTTCTACAAAAATACTTACACACCATCATCTGCATCACTGTAACTTACAGAGATAATAGATCCCAACCCAAAGTAGTTGTTTTTTCTAGATAGGAAATAATGTTTTTAATTTTTAATGTAGCACATTTATCAAGATTAGATATGTGACAACATTAAAAAAAAGGAGTGCATTTAGCTCTATTTTTACTTGTAATAAAAAACATTCATATGAATCAACAAATTCTTGCTCTAGGATATAGTTAGTTTTAAAAATGTGTTAGTGTAATTCAGCTAGATAACAGAAAAGTCACAGAAAGACTGTAATCCAATGACACTTTGTTGAAAAGTATCAGCTACTACTTATCTCATATATTACACAAAGATTTCAAGTAGTCCACCATGTCTTCCATACACCCAAGCCCATCAATTACCATTACTAAATTATATTTTAGCTAATGATAAATGTAGTAAATATGGGATTATTAAACATTGCAGGTTAAAAGATGTTCAAAAGATGTTAAAATATCTAGTTTATTAGCTTAGTACTATAATAAAAGATAAATTTAATACTATACATTTTAAATTTTCTGCTAAGAAAGCATTAACTGATTGTTACTTACCGCAGCAAAATACATATGTTTTATAACAGCATTTTTAATTTCAGCAAGCTGCATGTTAGACATGATTTGGTTGGTTTCTTGTGCAGCCAGGAAATGGTTCATTTGGGTATCTTCAGTATTTTGTATTTCATTCTGTGCAGAGCAAAAAAAATACCACTTTTTTTAGTTTCAAAGCTAATGCTCTATAACAGCTTTTATGTGCTAAGTCTTTCTATATATTCTATCATAAACCCTTGTGTGCATATGCATGCTTACGTAATTTTTCAAGGGTCTACATTATGTGCCAGATAAACAGCTGGTGGTTTGGAAACAAACCACTGATGTTGTGGGAGCTATAGCATAGGAATTATCAATGCAAGCTTCCCCATAATTATTTTCCTAACTGACTTTTAACTCTGACCCAATCCCCATGGCTGAAACAAGAACAGTGTTTCCATAATGGATTTTCTCTTTGGACTTTTCAAAAACTAAAACCAAAGCCCACACCTTTTCAATTAGTCAAAAATGTAGTAAGGATTCTTTAAGACATTTTTTCATCAATTTGACTATCACCATGCATTCATTTTATAAAGGCCACTACAATGAAATCTTTTCAGTTCTTGCCTGTAAGCCTGAACTAAACTAGTGATCTAAAATTTTAAAGGTGTTTTTTTTTTTTTAAGTAATCTGTTCTCCAAGTCCATGTATTGTTTCCAGCTATTTCTTCAGCACAAGGAATGAGGAAGTATTTCTCAAACAGGTTTCCAACTCATTCTGAAAAGACTCTCAGCAAAGCCACAAGATAGTTTTTGTTAGTAAAAAATAACTACAAAAAAAATTTAAAAGTAATTTCAGGATATGCGAACAATACATTTCATTAAGAGTTCAATGCATGCTTTTTGTCAAAGATAGACAGACTAAGAATAAAACACCATCTTTGTTTTAGGCAAATACACATGTAACTACAAAACCAGCCTCCTCCTACAGTGCGATGAGTTAAGAACACAGATACAGGTGAAGTGCTCCCCTTGGTCACAGTACCGATGGCCATTTTCTACTGGGAGCAGATGTGGAAGGCTTGGGGTAGCTTGCCTTCTAATTCAAACATCTAAATCTGATGGGTAAATCAAGTATAGGAAATACGGGAAATAACAGTAGGCAAAAAACCACACTCGTGCATGCAATGATAAGATGCAAGCCATGAACAGTTTATACTTTTAAGTTTTCAAGATAAAGTTTCAAACACTGCACGTTTCATCCTGTTTTCAGATTTTCCCTTAAATGTATAATTCAAACCAAAAGTATTTGGCATGTGCATAACTATATTTCTAAACAAATACTGACTTTGTTGCACATTACAGAAGAGTTAAGTATTTTTGATAACTTGAAAAGAGCTCTAAATAGCTTTTGATGAGCCAGCAATAACTGAACTCTGATGCATTAACTACTCTTTACTTCTTGTGGCACTTTCTGCATATTATTTTCAACATGCTTATAAAAATACTTATATTCAAACAATTTATAGTACCATCTTGGCAAAATGTTATGAATTCCAACATGCATTCAACCAAGCATTTACAGTCTCTGTTTAAATTTGAGACTAGCTCCCTAAAATCATGCATGTGTTTTAATATCTTGAACCACTACATTTGACACCTTGTAGGATCAAATAATTAATGACAACACCACAAAGTATTTTAACACTAGAGTTATGAGGTTGAGATTATAAGAACAGATACAGAAACATAAAGATGAAGCAAAGACTTGGTTCAGAAAAAAAATCACAGCAAGAACAGTCTGAAAGTGCAGTTCCACTGAAAAAAAGAATACTGTTTTACTGAATTCAGCATCTGGACACATGCGTGGGTGTTTAGGGGAGGAAGGGGGGTATTTATTTTTGCTAGAAGTAGCAGTCAAATAGCAGGACTACAAATTTACAAAGTTGGAACATTCTAATGAATTATGTGCCAAGTACTTCTGGGAGGGAGAGAAAAGAGTATGTCCATAACATTCTTTGATAAAGCCTAATACATTTGGACAAGTGTTGTGATTTGATTGCCTATGTTTTATTCTTTTCCTTTGAAGAGATGAGGAATCTTGGCAGTATTCTGAGTTCTTTAGATGCATTTAAATAGAAAGCTAATGCTCTCTTGGCCTCTGAGGTGAGTTACTTTAATGAAATCGAAGAAAAAAAGATACGTGCAAGTTAATGGACTGGTTACGATAGAAACCTGTTATCACACCTGGGAGGAATTCAGGGTGCATAGCAAAAAACACTTTATTCTCATAGAGATCAATAAAAGGTGAGGTAGCCATAAAAACTTGACACTCATTCCTCTATTAAATGTAAATGTCTATCTTAGCTGAAAGGTGTAATAGAGAACAGTTTCCCTGAACAAGTTTCATTAAGAGAGTAAGCATTAGACTGAGATCCCATGTGGATGTGTGTTTTAGTCAGGGTGTAAACATTAAGACCTTTCAACGCTCTTCTCACCCTTTTGTAACAGCTTTACTGCTCATTAAAACAGGAAGAGCAAAGTATATGCTTTGACCTGAAGAATCCAAAGGATTTTCAAATGAAGTAGGTTTTCTTAGTAACAAACCATTTTAGCTCCTACTTGCTTGCAAAGCTGGTGTTTTCAATTAGCAGTTGACTAAAATCATCCTACAGTCTGAGGAACTACCAGACTAAAGGAATCTTCTGAGGCCTTGGAGTAGTTCCAGGTCAAAACGCTAAGTTCTGAATAGTGCATCTGTGTCCTGGTTTTGGCTGGGATAGAGTTCATTTTCTTCCTAGCAGCTGGTTTAGTGCTGTGCTTTGGATTTAGGAGGAGAACAATGTTGATAACACACTGATGTTTTAGTTGTGGTTAAGCAGTGCTTACACTAGTCAAGGACTTTTCAGGTTCCCATGCTCTGCACGGTGCACAAGAAGCTGGGAGGGGGCACAGCCAGGACAGCTGACCCAGACTGGCCAAAGGGCTATGCCATACCGTATGATGTCATGCCCAGTATATAAACTGGGGGGAGTTGGCTGGGGGGCAGGGACCGCTGCTTGGGGACATGCTGGGCATCAGTCGGCGGGTGGTGAGCAACTGCATTGTGCATCACTTGCTTTGTATATTCTTTTATCACTATTATTATCATTATTATTATTTCCTTTCCTTTTCTGTCCTACTAAACTGTCTCTATCTCAACCCACAAATTCTACGTTCCCCCAATTCTCTCCCCCATTCCACTGGGGAGAGGGGGAGTGAGCGAACGGCTGTGTGGTGTTTAGCTACCTGCGAGGTTAAATCACAACAATCTGGCAAGCAAACAGCTATGAATCATTAGGCATCTCTCTCCCGCTAAGGGAACAGTAAAAAAAAAAATTGTAGTTCTAGTGAGTTCTGCACATACAAGAAAATTCACTAAACAGTGACATGTCGCCTCATAGTTGAGATGGAAAAGTGAAAGAGAAACAAGCTGCTCCTCTTGCTCTGACTTCTCTTTTGTATCACTGTAAATTTAACTCCTTAGACAATTTTGGAGCTTAATGGTAAACCTAACACTATGAACCATTTAATATTGCACTGGATGCCTCATCTGGCTCAGCCATTCCAACAACAAACTCCATCTCTCTGGAATGATGACTATTAGTGTGGTTTCTCTCTTCAGATAAGGTCCATCCAGGTCCTCACGTCTTAGTGGATCTGATGATGTATTGTCTCATGTTCTAGTTTAGTTAACAGAAGAAAGCTATTACAGGGACTTTGGAGAATCCTCTTCTACCAACCAAGAAATACAGAGCTTGCATTATCAAGAATTTAATACTTTTGACCAGTAAAAGAGAAAGAAGTTTTGTCATGAATGGCGACAGGTTTTCTAACATGGAAACAGACCAAGTTGAATCTAGTCTTTGCACATGTAAGCATCATGTGATTTGTAAGGACTCATTAACATTTTCTGAAACACAGACAATTACTTCCATGGAGAGTTCTGCAAATGGAGAAGCATTACAGTATATAAACTGTTAGTATATAAGACATTCAACAAGTCTTCTTGGCATGCTAATCTATTCTCATATGATTGCTGGTTGCTTATAGAATCCTTTAGTTTAAATTAATTTTATTTAATTCTCTCTATAAGTACAGAATGATCTTTCTACAGTAATGTAGTTAAAGGTACACTCAGATAGCAGTTCATGAAAATATTTTAGGAAATTATAATTCTTGCAGCATCAGGCTCAGTGCACTGATTGAAAAGGGAATATAGGTGACTAGCTGACATTAGATTCCCAGCACAGACATAGTCTGATTTCATTTCCTCTGCCTAGTATACAGCCCCCTGACAAAATTCCCATTGTAACCACCAGTTCTTCCCAGCCATGAAGGACAGCTAGCAAACTGATTTTGAGTTAAGAACCTGAATTTTAACAAAATAATCTACAGACTATTTTACCATAGTCTATCTATAACATTATGAAAAAAAAGGTAGAATAATTGAGGTCAGCTGACAAAAGAAGTTATTACATTGATCCTGAAGCATGAAGATACTATTACAATACAGCTTAATGGTGTGTGCCAAACCCAGTAAAAAATATGTATATTCATATACATAGGTAGACAGATAGATACATACACACATTTGAAATCCTTACCCAATACAGCAAATATAATTTAAAAATAATACTTTTTTTTCCCCCTTGGTATTTTTTGAATAACTGTTTAGTTGATGATCACCTACACTAGAACTTCCTCCTGAAGTCTAATTAACTTTTCCAGTAATAGTAGCACAAAGCAGGAGCCAAGGAAGAACATGAAGAGGAAGAACAAATAATGTATGCTTCCTTGGTGTTATTTCTTCTGGTCTGAAACAAACCACTGCTTTTAAAAGACAATTTTTCTATTACAGAATCACAGAATGGGTGAAGTTGGAAAGGATGTCTGGAAGACATCTGGTCCAAACCCCTGGCCCAAGGAGGTCCACCTAGAGCCAGTTGCCCAGGACCATGCATGGGTGGCATTTGAATGTCCTCCAAGATGGAGACTCCACAGCCCCTTCAGGCAACCTGTTCCAGTACTCCATCACTCTCCCAGTAAAAAAAAAAAAAAAAAGTTTTCTGACTTTCAGACAGAACCTCCTGTGCTTCAGTTTGTGCCCATCACCTCTTGCCCTGTCACAGGGCACCACTGAAAACAGCCTGGCTCTGCCCTCTTTGCACTCTCCCTTCAGGTACTTATATACATTCAGAGGCCTTCTTTTCTCTTGGATAAGCAGTCCCAGAATCAGCAAGTTGTATTAGCTTTAATTAAATTACAAAACATTCAGGCTGATCACATTTCCCTCTATTATTAATGCCAAATTATTTACAGTAATCAGTAAACCTGACATAAATTGCTAACAATGACAATGAAAAACTAATTTTAGGTATGTTTCTTAATTTACTTACCTCAAAAAGGTAATCTCCTAGATACTGCAAAGGGTAGCATCGCGCTTCAGAGAGACGTTTTTTGTTTTGCATAGGAAAAATTTTATTATTGATGAATATATGAGTTATATTGTGCTCTGCATTTTGAGATGAACATATGGTTGCCTTTCCAGCTTGCAGAACTCTAAATAAACATATTTGGAAAGATGTATTTACTGCATTGTATTAATACCACCTACAGTTACGATATCATTCACGAACTATAGGCATGCAAGTGCAGAAGAATAGGGGTTCTAGATGTATGACACTGCCCAACCTTCATTAGGAGGATAAAAGGGTGCTTAATAGCCTTCAGAAAAGGAAAGAACCCACTCAACAAGACATCCTTCTCTTAACAATTTGACACTATTAATTAAAATTGATGTACACCCCTGCATATCTGATAGAAAGCTTTACCTGTGCATTTTTTCAAAGATAAATTTGGTGACAGCAGCTATAATTATTGCATTATGTCCCCCACAATGATGATGGTCTTTCAATTAAGTTTTACAACAAATTAAGTGGTTTACCAAAAATGGAACACTGCTTTTCTGAACTGTAACATGATATTTTCAGAATGCAAATACAGTTTTTTATTTCATTTTGGAGTCATTTACAGCATTTGGTGCTGTCCAATATCATACACAAAAACCAGATTTGTTTGTCTTTGGGACACTATTACATGTAAGAGTTTCCCCAGGGGCAACTTCCAGAGTTGTACTGCTGCAACTATTCCTATCTTTTAGAAAAGATACCAGACAAAAAAAATGGTGGAAGAAATAAGTCTCTTGACATGCTGGATATATGTTTTATTTTTCATAATCCAGGTATGTAAAAAGAAAATTATGCTGGTCTCACACACTTACCCATCCAACAGCTAGGCACTAAAGGCAGGAAAAGCATAGAAGGGGGGAAAAAAGGTACAGTGTTGTGAGTATTAGAGAAAAAACAATCTTTCCCCAAAGCTACAGTGGCCTTTATAATTGAAGACAGTACTTGCTGGAGACAAAAAATATCTACCTTTCAGTGTTTTCTGACTAAAAGGATCCCCATGATGGTGTATGGGAAACAGTCTGGAAAAAGAGATTCCTTCCACAAAATTGCCTGTTAACCTGTCTTGCTGATGTAGTGCCTGTTAAAGGTTATTTCTACTGCAGAGAGTTGTGCAAGACAGCATTTCAACAGTGTTATCATGAAGATCTGCATAAACAGTTTTTATGGAAAAAGAAACAGCATTTTTCACAAGTGTAGCAGGATGAGTGCATCTTTCTGCAAGACAGCACATAGTAAACTCTTCCACTCAGCCAAGAAAATAGCATACTTAGAATGTCTTCAGTTGGCAAAATCAGAAGATGGTAACTTCAGCTACACCTCACTTTGTCTTTAGGAACTGCAGACAGGCATTCTGCGATGCAGCATGCTGCCCCGTACCATCATCAACCTGACAAACTGCCCTTGCCTTCTTGCCTGTGCATCTGTGGCACACCCAGACCTGAGAAGTACTCCTAACTAACTGGGATTTCAACAGAGGAGAGTAGGACAGTTTCTGCTCCTGTAATGAACATAAAACTCTAAAACAGCATCAAGGGATGCTTGCTTTTACTGTACCAGAAGCAAACAGTAATGATACTCTGTTTGCAATTCAATGTAGTATTTAAACCACAGAATCCAAATGTGTAGGAAGAGTGTGTGTGTGTGGGAAATGTAGTCCCAGAATTCTGGCACTTCAGTTGTTTTCCTTTTCTCTGCTTTTCCTTTATACTTTTGTCCTTTCCCTTCTGAACTATCTGTACTTACACCCTATCAGAAACATCTGTTACAGTACAAATTAGGTCTTTGGAACTACAAGAAACTGTTGCATAGACGTGACACAAAAACCAATCAGATCAGTCACAGTGTGGCCCAGATCCATAAGACACAGTTCACAGCTGGCTCAGGTCACCCACCCAGGTGAAATAACGTATCCTGTTCCAGCTATGATTTGAATGTAACATCCACACAAAATAAACAATTACTCATAAAAAACATAAGCCTGTGTATCTTGCCTCATGAAGAAAGTTTCTGTAAGCAATTTACATAGGATGCAAACATATGAGAATGCATGTTATTTTTGGCACTATACTAAAAGAAAGCAAGAAAAGCAGTGGTGTTAAAGATTTAAAGTAATTTTATTATAAAAAGTATGGAAGTATATTAATGAAAACAATTCAGAGTTTGAAGAGTTGGAGGTTGTTATGCACCAAATTAACTGGGATGGAAGAACAAAAATGTGTTCAACCGTACAGTAAGTGTCCCATTGTTCATTATTTAAGCTTTAAGACATATCCTCCTACCTTCTAATAGATGCCATTTGTTTATCACCTTCCTTAACGAGGAGGACAACTTTCCATCTGTGGAAGGCCCCTGGAGCACTAGAGTGTGTCAGTTCTTCGCGCCATCTTTTAGGTGCAGATTGCATTTGAGGTGAATAATGGGTGTCTTTTTCAATTTCATATCCCCATTCGTACGTTGTTTCATCAAGCCATCTGCCACTTTCGGCACTATTAATTACGTACTCCTTAGTTAGTATCCACTTTCCTAAAAAGCAAATGAACTGTCAACCACAAAAGATTTTTTGTGCAGACAAATGGCAATCAACTGAAGATCTAATATAAAATTAACTTCAACCTTTCTTGTGCAAATAAAAGCTGGAATTTTAAGTACCATTTTAAAAACTTCTTCCTACTACAAGAGTTCTCCTCTTCACACTTTAAAATCAGATATCTCACAATGCCACTGAAAATGATCATTTTGTTTTCTTTTAATGATGAAGTACCTTTTTTCCCTTCAGAGATAAAATACTTGTCTATCTCCTCAAAAATCTGCAAATGGAAGTTTTCAGCCTCCCAGATTTTGTTCTTATGAATTCCACAGAACCTTGCTTAACCCTTTATTTTTAATATCATGTGACACTTTTAGAAATGTACTAAAATGTAGTAAATTGAAGAAATATTTTACTACCAATGATTAAAAAGAGGAATGAAGGTTTTAGCATGTAAGCTGTTTCTTTCATATCTTCTTAATATTACTTGCACTGCGAGTGTAGTGAATACCAATATTAGGGGGATATGGTTTTAGACTTTTGTCTTTCGCCTTTCTTCTTTTCACATGCTTTTCTCTCATCCCTTGGCTCCACCTCCTCCGCCTCTCCTCTTTCATCTTCCGCATGTATGCTTTTGATACTGTATGTAGTGATCTTCCCCTTTTTCTCTGTCTCTCTCTTCTTACAGGTTCAGGTCAAGAGCCGTGGTTAGTACCCTGCTCCTGTATTGAAACACTACCTACAGAAGATACTGTAAGAGAAATTGACTTGAATTGTGTGAACCTAATTGGTTTCACAGAACAGCAGGGTTGACTGGCAAAATGTTTCAGTGCAGGAGCACAGATGGTACTTCTACATAACCTAGCATAGGTACCAGTAGACTTATGACTGGAAAAGGTATGCTGTGCACAACCTGTATGTTAAAATCACTTTCATTTCAAAGTTTCCATCTCAAAACTTCTGTGAGCTAGGAAGTCCATGAAGACTGGCATCCTTGTTAGTATTTCTGTTCACCTCTAGGGAGTTCTAAATGGGTTTAAACATGATCTTTTACACTTCCTTGGGAAAAACTGCAGTAGGAATGAAAACACACTCTCTGCCATCAAAGGCAAGAGCAATGATTATGCAAAAATAGCACCTCTTCCAGGAGTAAAAAGTACTAGATGGTATTGGGGAAGATTTGCAAGTATAGAAACATGACAGAGTTTTGCATTGCCATGCAGACACTACATATATCATTTCCACTCAGTTCAAGAAAACATCTCCAGATGTTTTAAATCCTGAAAAGTACGAAAACATTAACTCAAAGGTTTATAATAGTTAAAATTAAGTGCTATGCCACAAATCTATCTGCATTTTAACATTGTTTCCCTCATAGAAACTTTTGGTCTACTTCCTTTTTGATTAGAGTGCAATCAGAATTTTACATTAGTACAAGGAATCACCCATATATATATAGACACACCCCCCTAAATTCTAGCAGCGACAGATGATTGAAAACGCATGCTAATATGGTATGTCAGTACAAATATGAAATCAGGAAATTTACTTATACCTTTAAACGCAAATCTATGTTTAGTTATTTCTGTCTGCTATCTCTTAAATTTAAGATTATCCATCCTAAAAATTGCTTTAACACTGGTACAATACGATATAGGGAAAATAATGATCATGTTTAACCAGTTAACAGATCAGTATTATGAAATCTCATAAATCCACAAGATTTTCTAAACTCATCATAAAATCTTTCCAGGTAATCTCATTCTAAAAGTATCCCCTTATGTATGGGATTTCAGCATCAGGCCTTAGGTAAAAGAAAAAGCAAGAGGAAAGACCAGAGGCTTGTGTCAGAATGGCAAAAGCTTGGAATTTTCTCTTGCTGCATAAACAGGAACTTAGAGACAGTGACCTTTACCAGTGAATGTTGTGAGTGATTTTGGTGTCAAAAATGCATGCCGACTACAGGTGTCCATACTCTCTCTGCCTGCTTTTCACGCGATCCATTTTTAAGCGCCCATATCATTTGGATATGACTTCATGATCTAACTAATGTATAACAAAGCTTTCTGCTTGGGAACAGATGCAGATCAAAAAAAGGAAGATGGCAGGAATTTCATTGAGGAAAAAAATCTAAACCAAAAAGAAGTAAATCAGAATTTGAACATACTACTATGTTAAAAATCAAGGTTAATGGAATAATAAGAATGAGGGTTCAAAAGACAGTTCATTCACAAAATGAAAATAGGTAACTAGAAACCTTTTCAGGGCCCTTTCCAGTCCTATGTTATGATCCTATGAAATTTTACAGCAATTCTATTACTCACCTGCAGCACAGGCAGCTAAGAACTTTTCACTCTTGCATGGCTTCTTTGCTATAAGATGCGTACAATTTCTGTATTTCTAACAAAACAAAAACAAAACAACACACTTGTATCACTGGAAACAGTTTAACTTTCTTGGCTGTTTATACACAACTCTAAATTACTGCACAGTCCTTTATTTTAAAGCTCACATTTTTTGCTTCTGCTCTAACCATCAGGTACTTTAGGGAACAATACCTTATTATCTAAAAAAAAACAGTCCAGTTTCAACAGCCATTCGAGTAGGGCCTTTTTCTCTTGTTTTTTAAAACCAGTTAATTGGATTATCCGTTTCTGGCTGCCACCTGCCATCTGTTAAAAGAAAAACAAACGAAAAGGAAACATTAATACTCAAAATACACATCACAAAACGTTGCTTGCATGATCTTACTAGTATTTCCTACTTGCTTTCTGAGAAAAAGGGAAAACACAGCGCGAGGAATCAGCACTACCCGACGGCGGGACCCCACGCTGTCACTGCCTGCCACCGTCAGGACACCCGAAAGGCGGTAACGGGGTAGGCCAGACATCCCCAAACTGCGGCCTGCAACGGGCCGAGCCCCCCGGGGCCGGCACCGCCCTCGGCGCAACCCACACCCCCGGCGGCGAGAGGCCGCGCCGTTCAAGCCTCTGCCACGCTGCCGAGCGGGCCGCGGCGGCTGCGGGGCGCCTCCCGCCGCCCCCCGTGAGGGAAAGCTGCCCCGCCTCAGGGGAGTCCCCGCAGCGAGGTGCCGCAGAGGTGCGGCGGGCCCGCCGGCGGGCCCAGGCGGGAGCTGCGGGGAGCCAACCGCCTCCCCCTCTGACGCGGGGAGCTCACCGTGGGGGCGGCGGCCGGGCGCCTCCTCGGGCCGGGCCGGGCCCTGCCGTGCCGGGCGCTGCCTCCCGCGCTCGACCCCCGGCGCCTTCCCGCCTTCCCCCCGCCCCGCCCCCGGATGTGGCGGCACGGCCGTTCCGGGCCGTTGTCACTGACGCTCCGCGGTCGTCGGGGCTGCCGGCACGGAGCCGCGGGGGGGAGCCCGGCCGGGTAAGTGGCCCCGGCGGGGCTGCCCTTCCCCTCCCCTTACCGCGCAGCCGGGCCTTGGCGACGAGCGGGACGGGGCTGGGGGCCGCTGCGAGCCGCCACGGAGGCCCGGGGTTCCCTGAGGCCGCGGCGCAGCCGGGTGTCGCGCAGTTCCGAGGCTTCCCGGAGCGGCGGCGGCGGCGCCTGGCGGCCGAGCGGCTGGTGGGCGCCCGCCCCCGCGGCGGGAGGGCGGCGCCGGCGCCCCTCTGAGGAGGCCCCGCCGGAGCGGCCCCGGCTTCGCGCCTCAGCGCGGGGCGGGAAGGGGCGGTCTGCCCTCAGGCCGCGGGGAGCGAGGCGGAGGCGGGGAGCTGGGGGAGGCGAGGGGGAGCTGGGAAATGCGCCGGCGCCGCCTCAGAGCCTCCGAAAAATCAGCATTTCTGTTGCTCAACGGAGTTAGAAGAGTGGAAAGCGGTGAGGTAGGGGGGTGTGTGCTGGAGGACGGAAGAGACCTCGTTGAGCAGAGGAAGCTGACAGGAACCAGGTGGAGTTCGGTGTAGATGCAGGCTGAAGTGTCTCCCCTCTGGAACAGGCTGGCTGTGAGAGTCAGGAAAGGGACTGGAGATTTCTGATCCTCAGCACCCTTTTCTGTATCTCAGAGAAACTTCTAGTGTCTTATGCCACATGATGGCTGTTCTTCAGGGAAGATGACCAGATACTGCTGCAGCCAGATAATCAAGCCACGTATTTTGGTGGAGGGATTCCTGCCCCACAGATAAAGTTGGTACTGACTCTTCGTTACAGAAGTCAGGGTTTGATTTTTTTATTTTAAATTACAAAGCAACATGAAAGAGTCAAAATAATATTCAGATTCTATGTCAAGCACTCAGAGTTTAGAAATGTAGAAATGCCAAGATTATGATTGTTTGTGAAACTTTATTTTGGTCCCTTGTGTATTTGAGAGGTGACTTTTGACGTGATTCCTGTGTCATGTAATGCACTGAATGGATAATGCACAAGCAATCTGGTAGTGCTTCATAATGAATAAAATTAGCTTTGTAGAACACTTTCTCTTTTACTCTTTTTTTTTTTATACAGTAGGAGAGTAGAACGCATGCATCCTGATTCAAGCAAAAAAAAGATGATCGAATAGCCTCCTTAGAGAACTGAACACTACTCACTCTCCTCCCATAAAATTCTTATGTGATAGTGGACAAGTCACTTTGTATTCATTGAGGTAGCTGTTTCATATTTAAGACCTGTAAACTGAGAAATGTGTGGCAAAACTTTCACAAGTGCTGAGTATTTGTCACTGCAGCTTAGATGAATAGAAGCAACGCGTACGTAGGTATTCCTGTGGAAAGAAAACCAAAACCACATAGCTTCAGACATCTAAAATCTGGCAGCACATTGGACTCTTGATTTTAAATCTGTCTGAGTTTCCCAAATACCAAAATGGAAAAATAGTTCTGCTGGGCCTCAGATGGGTCTTGTGTTGCTGTTTATGAAATATTCTGGTACCCTTAATGCTTACTGAAGTTTTCCCATCTTCCCTTAACATTGCAGATATATTTTTGTATGCAAAGATGAAGAAGTAACCGTCAACCTCTGTCATTAGTTTTTGATATAAGTGGCACTATAAAATCTTTAAACATCTACTTGAATATTCAGAGCTAAATGGCTGTATTTATTGCTTGCATTTCTTGATTGACAATGAAGATTAGTTGCATAATCTATTTTGTACCTGTTGCACCTTTATACCTTCACTACTGGGTTGTCAGCACTGTAAAGGTATTTTAATTCTTGTAACTGGAGAGCAGAAAATCAAACACTTGTACTTGGTTTATAAAATGTAATCTAAAGTTTAGTCTACGCTTAATCTGTTGTCCCTAAATATTTTTTTTATTTGATAGTCAAAATTTATCTTATTTAAAAACTAGGAACACAGTTCATATGAATAAATAATTCTGGGTTTATTTACTCTGATAAAGCTGAAATAAATAATGTTTGGATTAATATTTTTTTAAAGTTAACAATTCTTATTAACTACTACTAATGACTAACCATTACTTAAATAGTAACTAATAGCAGTTTTGTGCCACAGGGCTCATAACAGGCTGGAGAAGTCTTCAACATACAGTACCATGAATTTCAGCACACAATACTGTAAACTAGCTACTAGTGAAGAAGTTGCATACTTATATGATGACCATTTGTTACCTCTGAGAATTAAATATTTGCTAGTGTGGGTTTTTTTTCGCCACAAAAATACGTGGAATTGCATATGTGGAATCAAACTAAGTGAGACTTCAAACATTTCATGTCTATTTTAACTTTAAAATACATTGTTACTGAAGTGTAGCTTTAAAAAATTGAAAACACGTTTTACCTTCATTTTAGTGATGTCTGATAAGCTTGGATTTCACTTATCCTCTCCCTCTATTATTTTTTCATAATAAGCCTAAAATATTTTCTTCTTTTCCATTCCTGTGATCTCATTATAGTAGGTAGATATTGCTTAATTCGTTATGTTTTTTCTTACTTACAAGGGTTAATATTAGGTCTCATGGGTCTAGGGAGCAGTCTTTCTAACTGGCCTATTTTTCAGTACCTCTAGGTTTCTTTGTTCTTTTAATGTGTTTGTCAAATATATGGTTCAGTTGCTCAGTATTATAAACTATAGTTAAGCTGTTTGTCTCTGGGTTTTATATAGATATCCACTTTTACACTTTCTCTTCTACAGTGTATGCGGCATCTTTTGTAAAAATTCAGAAATGATTTTCATTGCCACACAAATGGTATTTTACTTACAAAATTCTAATTGCTTTTTAAGGACTATGGCTGTACAGCTCCCATGTCCTCGGTTCTTTAAGAAGCCAAGATCCGAGAAACAAGTATTCCTTTTTCAGAAAAAGAGTTTACTTACAGTGTCTCAGGTGCCCATCTCTTTCAGACTTCTGTAACTGCTTCTTTCTTAATTTTATTTCCTAGAGAGACAAAGAAAAAGAGAAATTTTGTTTTCATTCGACTGTTCTACTTTTATACCTTATACTTTTTGTTTCCTTTATGTTCTATACATAATTGTGTTACCACCATGTCTTCTGCCTTGAAATGTCACTTTTTACATTTTCCCATAGACAGCTATTTCACTTCACATCATACATGCAGTTATCTTTCTCCAGGCCTCATCAGTGTAGCCATGATCAATGTGATCACTATTGAATCTTGTCCTTAAATCTCACAACCTCTTTCTGCAAGCCTTCAACAGTTTATCCTCAACTTTGCAACTTAGGGTTTAGGGTTTCTTTTCGTTTTTTTGTCCCTCACTAGCTTTTTGACTTCCTATGTGGAAAACAATACGTAATTTCTTGCGGTAATTGTGATACGATCCATGCATAAACATCTTGTCCATTGTGAAATATGATCCGACAGATTTTTTCATCTAGTGGAAGGTTTTTTTCATTATGTGCTTAAAATATTTTCCATCATGCAAAGAAGTTTATCAGTTGACTGATTAACAATTTCAGAGTTTAAAAAATGATTCATTAGAGCTTTTTTCTAATGTTGCCTCAACATAACGTGTGTATACCTGTTTAAGCAGTATCATCTGACAAAAGAAAAATCACAATGCCATAGGCAAATTTTGCTCAAACATTTAATAATCACAGCTTTGTAAAAAAACCCCAGAAGCTACACTAAAAAGTCAGTCATAAAAACTAAAACAGTATGAAGTGTCTCCACACTGCCTTCATGTGGAGAAAAATCTAACTTTGTGCCCTGTTTTAAGTCCATTTTGTAAGTCTGTCTTCAGTATGAAGCACTGAGTCTGGCTTTGTCAAAACAGTAAAGGAATTTACATTTTATTCTATAGTGATAAGGGATTACAAGAATTGGAAATAATATAAACATAATAGAAATCCACAGAAGCTAGAATAGTTTCTTTGTAATAATCGTTCTTCTATAAACATACCTGTAATTTCTTTCATGAGCTGATGAATATAGGAATGGCGGAACAAGCATTGTGAAAATTGTTGCTTTTCTTCAAGCCTTACCGATTATGTAAACTCTCAGTTACCAGAACTTTGTACTTATATTTAAAATCATATTCTTTATGATCCTGTCAGGAGGTATCATTTGTGTTTCTTCTGTGTAACCATTTTTCTTACATAAAGCATTTCTTTTTCCGATCATTGTAAGCTCAGCCTATCTTCTTATCTCCTTGCATTCACCTGCCCTTCTGCCAGCTCACATTCTGTTAATGTATGTCAATGAATCAGTGTTGAGGGACAAATGTAGAGAGCACAGAACGGTGTTCAGCAACTTGTTCAATAACTCCTCTGTAAATGATGCCAAGCTATATACTGTATCTGTGTTGCCTCCAGGAGGCGCGGCGACCTGGTTCAGGAACGGCATGGCGGCCAACCCCAGGCCACTTGGGCCATCAGCTCACAGACACCAATGTGGTGGATGACAAATGGCGTTTATTGATAAGTAACACAACATTATATAGCTAAGACTCACAACGTCACATCCGCCTGCTTACATCATAAACTAAACACTATTGGCTATCAGGAGAGGGGACCCTATCTTTCCGTACAACACGACATCTTCCGGCCGCCAGACCCTAACCAACTACGTATCTGTATTAGCTCACTCATTAATGAATTAGTGAACTGCACTTCATTAGTGCACTTTCAGTCACTCATGACTTGGCATAAGGTTTTGTTTGTTTGTTTTTTCTTTTAAATTATGGGTAGTAGAATGGTTTCATTTTGCATTTAATACTTACTTTTCCTACCACGTAAAGTTCAAGTTTCTTGTCTTTGCCTGACATGAGTTAGTTCCTGGCTGCTTGGACCTTCTTTCTTAATCATATTACTGTTCTCCTGCCCTGACCTAAATCCGCTATACCTGCCTGGAATACTTAATTGACCTAATTCCCCCACTGACCTTCTAATATTTTCTCCAACATAGGAGATGCATTCTGATGTGATCAGCATGTTTTCCTTCATCAAAGTCCCTTCACCTTCTTTTTTTTTGAGAATCCACATAAGCTCATTCTGATTGTGTTTGTTGATTTTTTTTTAGTGTGTTTCAAAATGCGTTTTCTTTGTCTTTTTTGTATTATTCTTCCCTAAGTGACTGCAGTCAGAATGGTGAATGTGTGTAATAGTAGCAGAAATTATGATTTTTTAAAAATAATTTTATGTTGCTAAATAGCAATGCCTATACTTGGAATATTCCAGAATGGTTTCTTCTCTGCAATAACCCCTTTCTCCCTGCAGTTTTATTTCTTACTAGGCAACTGCCAACAGCATGATTGATGCCTCACAATGCAGATAAACATGAACACTGGCTCACAGGCATTAGAAAATCAAGTTAGAGGTGATGTAACCAGTGGGGTAATGTTGCATGTACACTTTTTACCTTCTGTGCTGCTTGCTGTACTTGAGGTCAGTACAGAGGGTAGGCAAAAGGTGTAGATGATTGTGTACGGAAGGAGAAAAGAAACATACTAAAAAGTTAGGAGAAAGCGTGGCATAAATTGTAATAGGGAAGATAATGAAGGTACAACAAGAGCAAGCTAGTATCAAAATACCCTACAGTGTGTACAGTTCTATCTATATACTTTATCAATATGTAACTGGAAGATTATATAAAATTGTGACATACAAGTATCAGACATAGATTTGGTACTTAAGGTGAGGTTAACAGAGTAGCAGTTCCTTGTAACTGTTTAATTGTCCCTTAAGGTGAAACCCCTGTCATGAGCAGATATTGCAGATAACTTGTATTCTTACAACTTTGTCATCCATCCCTAAGAATTCCAGGTCGCTGCTGAAGGCAGCTTACCCTGGGATATCAGTGTCTCTTCAGTGTCACACAAAGATTGTAATAGGAGCATTCAGTATTAAAATAGTGTGCTCATTGGTGTAGTTTTTTTTTATTTTATCAGAAATCATTGTCTACTAGACTCAAAAAGCAGACAGCATTGACCAAAGAATAAATCCAAAATTAACTGTCAGAATAATAGCAAAAAATAGATCACATTAATGTAGTAACCTATTGCCATATGAAAGTGGGTTTCTCTTCAGATAGGCTTTGAGGTCTGTTTCAATGCAAAATAAGCTGAACATCCATAATTTTTATTTTTTTTTACTGAGTCTTGTGAAGAATTCATTTGGGTGAACAAGAAATTTTGCTTAATGGCTGATTGTTTCCCATCACACTTGTGGACTTGGGAGTTAAGAGAAGTGGAGTTTTGTTATTGCAAACATTACTGTATGATTCTACCTGGCTTTGGCATACCCAGATGTAAGACACACAAGTCATTCCTCTATCCAGAGATACCACTCTATGCTATGAGGGAAATGTTCCCTCAAGGAAAGACACAGCAGTGTCCTTTTGTGATCTGTAGTCCCAGGAGCTTTATGAGAATTGGTGAGGTTCTCCAAATAGCTTCCTGAAAATAATCTAAGGATTGCAGAAAAAACGGCTAGATGTTTTGCAGAAGGGGTTCTTTGGCAGTCCCTTATGCACAGAAGAATAAAAGACTTCCTTTGAAGCAATGACATATATAAGGTCTCTCCCTCTTTTCTTCCACTTTTCCAATGAAGCAATGACATTTATTAGTGTAGAAGGTTTTTGCTGTCAGCGGTTTCTCCCATCTGGAGTGCCACTATTGACAGAAGGGCTGTGTGGTTAGCAACATTATTGCTCATAAAGATCATCAGTAAGGGCTGAAGTAAGAGCAGGACTGAAATCCCTGACTGGGAACAGAGCACCTTTTCGGGAAATGTTGGGGAGCATGAAAGCTTCCTTTGGGAAGGCATTATGGGCTCTTCTATATAAGCATAAACTTTCTAAGGATGCCAGCCCTGTTTCTCTCCTTTTCCTGCCTCCTCACTCCCAGCAGCATCCTCAAAGATTTATTTGGCAGACCAGAGTAGAATTTAGGTACCCAAAGTCCTACTTCCCTGTTGTTTAGAGGTAAACAGAAGCCCCTTTCACAGAATCTAAGAAATGACTTTACAAGAAGAGTTGCTAGCACCAGCAGTCAATAGGATATGGATCTTCTCAGTAATAAGAATGTTGTAAGTGGAATGATTTTGAATCTTAATTCAAAATTCAATTCTTCACTAAGGGGTTCTGGAGACAGGTGGCCTTTGAGATGTGTCTCCTCAAGTGGAGATACCACTGTACTCTTGTCCATCTGCAGCTAACTCTTGCCATGTTTTGGTGGTGGAAGGCTTAAACAAAGATGACTGTTGCACTCATGGGATTGTAAAGACAGTATGGCAGGAGAGGGAACAAAACGAAAAAAGAGCAGGATGAGGATTAATGGGGAGGCTAATGAGGAGAATTGCATGTGTAGCATATTGGACATACATGATGTAAGTCTTCTGAGGTAAATGGTAGATGCTGATTGAAATGTGGTAAATTAATCTGTCAGTTTTTAGTTTAAACATTTAGAGTTTCTTGCAGAAACTGATTTGCTGCAATCCGTGGAGGCATAAAATAGGCCTCGGTGAATTATATACGGAGGTGTTTCCATATTGAAGTTACTCATATGCCAATTTTTTTAAGCAAAATGTCCACCTCTTAAATTTTCAAGGTGTTATATTGGATTGAGCTTGTCTCTGCAGGAGACAACACAGAATTAATCTGAGACACTGCATCTAGTTAAAAATGTGTATGTGTACATGTGTCTGTATAGAAATATATAGGATGGTATTATGTGCTATACATGGGCTTTTCTTGAAAAAGGCAAAATTCTTTGCTAATCCAGCTAATTCATTACAAAATATTTGTACAGAGTATTGACATATTGCATTATGATTATGCATTCTATGCAAAAATTTCTGGTGGTTTTTGGTTGTTTTTTTTTAATTGATAGATTTAGGTCACTTTATATGGAATTAAAAGGAAAAATATGTTACAGAAAGAATCCTTGATTAAGAATCCTTGATTTTTTTCTCAGTTTCCCTGTATACAGTGTAGTTTAGAATTTTGCTGAATATGTGATTAGTGGAATTTAACCATAACTTGTCTTATATTTAGTCCTCAAAAGCATTCTTTTTCGCTTTATTTTTCAGTCGATTCAGTGAAGCTCCTGCACTGTGATTTGGCTTTTAAAGACCACAGTGATAGAAGGACTTCATTCTTTCTGGGCTGAGGAGAAAAATTTACGTGTTCTCACAGGCAACAATATTCTAAGATGGAGTTTAATCAGTTTTTGACTAGTTATATGTGTTTTATCTGTTGGAAGGCTGCTCAAGGAATTCACCACTCTCATGGGCCATGCTTCAAATACCAGCTTAACTTTTTTTATGAACCCTTCTATAGCCTTTAGTTCCTATACCAATATTGGTTTTTACCTAAAGTCTGAGTAATGTAGTTAGCAATTCTTCCTTTTATAACTAAATACGTCAGCTAGCTGTCAGCTCTGTGATGTGCCTGATCTTCTTCTCTCTTGCAGAATTCAATTCAATATCAAATCCAAGTCTGAATAGCGATGCAAAATGCTGCCAGAGTGTTACTCTGTTGTACTTTGTAATTTCCTTTCCTCTTAATTTTTAAATTTTATGTTTGATAAAGCTGAAATGCTTATACATTGTTGCTTAATTTTATTTCTCATTAGTTAATATAGGTGAAATAATCAGTGTGAATGTTTCTGCTTACAATTTCAGTTTTAGCAAATACGCTGCTTATTTAACTTGTCCAAACATGTTGAAGGTATTGAATTTTAAGGCAAAAACATTCACAGTCTGAAAAGGGAACACTGACAAGTTCAGTCAAAAGGGAAAAGAAGAATAATTTATAAAAGGAACTGTAGATAATGATGCCATCCAGTTGTTTTAAAGTGCATCTACCTCACCTTTAATGAATTAGATTTGTCAACAGCATATGTTTTATGCACTACTTCTAATGAAGTGGCATACCAGCACTACAGTGTACTTTGAGGTTTATTCCATCAAAGGTTTTTGCTGTCGTAAAGTAGACCTTTTTAAATAATAGATACTAAAAACTACATTTAAATAACATTAAGGTTGTGACACAAACACCAAATGACAAACTTCAGGCAATTCAAAGTTAGGGCTGACAACTTGTCATTAACTTGCATTGTTGCTTTTTAAAAAAGAAGCACAATTGCATGATTTAAGGATTGAATGTCAAACTAACTTTAAATTTCTTGGCTTTTGTGGGCTGGAGTTACAACCTTACTGTCATTTTTGATATAGTTTTTTGCATAGCCCCTGTTTTCAGAAAGGTAATAAAAGCAGTGGGAAAAGTACAGGCTTTGTTGGCTTTGTTCTTAAAATACAGATGTGAAAGTATTGGTCAACAAACAGGGGCTATCCCATTGTCAAACTTAAATGTGGTTCTTTCAAACTTCCTTTGCTCTTGTCTTTGCTGATTCTCCTACAGAACTTCTGAGTTACAGGAACTTTAGCTGGGGGGTACTTTAGCTAAAACCCTGGAAAGTGCTAAGAGTTCCCAATTCTTTTCCACATAAAGAACCACTTTCTTGTTAATAAACAGTACTGAATAAAGCAAGAGTTCAATACATGTAGAAAGCCTTGTAAAAATATCTTTAATTACTTAAAATATTGTGAAACAGAAGCAGGTGAACAGGATTCTTCCTGTTATGTCTTACACATGCTTTCCCATTTTGTTGGTGTTAAACATAATGGAACTTCCTATTCAGGTACGTTAGCATTCATGTGTAAACACAATCCTTTCAGTTCCTCTGTAGAGATGATTTCTCAAGGTCTGTAAGTCTAATGCAGGCAATCTATCATTTTCATCATAGTTCTGTCAATTTAATCTAGCATATACTGGCACCGCTGCCAAGTGGGCAGGCCTCCACCAGCCGCTCGCTGCAGTCACCTACCCTGTGCCACCATCCGTGCTTATACAGCTGCCTGGTAAATGGGGATAAACAGGCTTGCACAGGGTAAGTGGCTGCTACAGAAGGATGATAGGATATTTTTTGCCAAGCTAGTTTTTAGCTACCTGATTGGATTCATTATGTTAGTATCCACAACCACTACTGGATGCAGCAGTCAATCTTTAGTTCTTTTAATACAGTCATAGAATTATACAGTCACAGAACAATTTGGCTTAGAAGGGACCTTTACAGACCACCTAGTCCAACCCCCTGTCGTGGGCAGGGACACCTTTCACTAGACCAGGTTGCTCAAAGCCCCATCCAACCTGACCTTGAATGTTTCCAGGGATGGGGCATCCACACCTTCTCTGGGCAACCTGTTCCAGTGTCTCACCACCCTCATAGTAAAGAATTTCTTCCTTATGTCCCATCTAAACCTACCTTCTTTCAGTTTAAAACCCTTGCCCCTTGTCCTGTCACTACAGGCCTTGGTAAAAACTCTCCATCTTTCTTATAACCCCCCTTTCTATATTGAATGTTCATCTCAAACTTCCACCTCATCTGTTTCCAAAGTTGCTTGTTCTACAAGTGGGTGACCACAAGGTAGATTATTCTCAATGAAACCACTGAGCTATGTGGACCTTGTTTAAGCATTTCTTATAGCTGCAATATGCTATTTTGGGAAATTCTGTGGCCTTCTAATTTCCCATCCTGTACATATCTTCTCTCCATTGCTTTTATATCTTTGGAACAACGAAACGAAGTGTTATGTAGCACCATGGTTTGTATGATAAGTATCAACAGAAATGGAGGCTCCTAAAGTTAAAACTTTTTTTAACATTTTGAACTTGGACTATTATTTACCAGTTGGAATTAAGAGGCATACTGTCTTACTGTATGAGCAATTTCATATGATACTTAAGCAGTTAGGATTTTTATCTGTGAAAGTGTTAGTTCCTCAAATACTACCTATTAGTAATTTTACTGCCTTCTTTTTACGTAGGACCACTGATGGACTATTGACTGAATGTTATGCATAGTCCCTTAAAACTGAAAACAGGAAAATTTCAGTTACAGAGAGAACATATTGACTGAAGGTATGTATTTATGTAAATTGTACATTGATATGTTCTGAAATTGTCTTGCTATAAACTCTAACTGCTTAAAAAGTTCTAACTGGGTGGTTAGATGAGACCTGTGATGTTTACAGGAAAGTGCTTATTGGTACTAATCAAGAATACATATGAATTTTTAATGATTGAAGAAAATGTAGAGATGCTACATTTAAATTTAAGAGTTTTTAAAAATTCTAAGCAAGCTTTGTTCAGATTAACCATTTTATAAATTCTTATCTCTTTACAACATTTATAAAAATGACTAGCTCTTTTAACTATTAAGAAGTGGATAGGTATTAACTTTGGATTAGTGTAATTTTGTAAGAAGTCTGAATAAGCTATCTCTGTGTAGTAAGAACTTACATGGTTATTGTAGAAGCTAATTTAGAGCGCTGGTTTTGAAATGCGTATTGTAATTTGCCGCATTTGCTTAGGTGCAACAGTCCCTAATATTTGTTACATTTGGAGCGAAATACAGTCTGTTCTATGATATACAGAAAATCCTAGTAACCTCTCTTGACCCTGTGAAGAAAGGGTCAGAAAATGTGGCCTATCTCTCAAGTTGTTTGAATCTCTTTTCTCAGTACAATCAATCTATTTCTCTTCACTCCTTTTATTGTGTTGCCATTAGTGCATAATAGTGCAAACATATAAGTTGAATAAAAACTTGTAATCATTCCAAAAAGAAGTGGTTTAGGGAGCTGTATCATCCAGTAGTACAGATAAAGAAGTGGATTATTTGAAATATGAATTGTAGGCTCTACAATGTTTTTAATTATTATCATGCCATTTGACTGGGAGCATGTGAGTTATGTCAGGCAATGCAGATATAGGGGTGGTGAGGAATACAGCCCACTTGGTTCTTTTCCTATAATAAACTTATCCCTGGTGCACACTGTGATAGAAGAAAAAAAATAGAACAATCATTCCAGTCTGCCTTGATATTAAAAAATCAAATTATTTGTTCAATGCCATTCCATGATATACACTTGCAAAGCAATAAACTTTTGATTCTCTTACTTGGAACAAGCTTAGTTTCTGAATAATGTTCAGCTCCAAAAATTAGCATGAGGCAGGATATTGTAATGTCACTGATTACCAGCTTATCTAGGAAAAATATGTCGTTTCAATAAACACTCGCTCCCTTTCCTATTGCTGAACTCTTTCTTCATTATTCAGAATACATACCACTGGCTACTTTTCTCACTGGATGTTTTGTCTGTGCTTGTAACATCCTTCACACTGTTTCCTGGTGGTGTACCAGTGAAGGGAATCTTCGGTTGGGACCACCTGCTGTTGGCTGGGTCACAACAAGCATAATTTCTCTTACAGATTAATAGAATAGAGTTGAAACCCTAAGGTTCACTGTAGAACTCTCATATAAAAATAGATTTGGTCACAACTCATGCTTCTGAAGGATATTCTGGTAGAGTTGTTACTATATTCAGTTTTAGGCAGTTAAAAAATATATAGATTGAACCTTAAAAATTTGATTGTATTATAAGTTTCTAGCTTGAATTTTTTATGGTTTATTAATTTTTAACTTTAAAAAAGTTGTAAAATGCTATAAAATTAATATAAGGAAGAAGAAATTTGCTAAGATGTTAATATGACCCTAGAAAAAAGTTTTTACTCCTTTTTTTTTAGTCTGTGATGTCCCCTTCTCTTTCTCTCTAGAAACTTGAAATGTAGTCTTCCTTCAAAAAAAAAATTAGATCTTTAATTTTCAGTCCAGTTTTGTTCTGAAGCAAAAGATTTATTTCATGTGATAGGCAAGTAGTGCACGTTGTTTACACTGTAGTTCCACTTCTTGGCTGGTTGCACAACTCATTTGTGTCTTGTAATTATGTAAGAAATAACACAGTGCATGGTGTTCACTTGTAAGATATTTATGAACACTTGCCCTCTTAATCATGAAACCAAAGGCTAAGTGCTTTCTGCACTGGAGAATTTAATATAATTTCTTTACAGTAGTTGTTTAAGACAATAGGGAGGAGGAACCCTTTTCTGCATCACAAACCAACTGATTGTCTTTCCTTTTTACACAGTAATTTATGGCCTGGTCTTGTTCCAAAGAAAGATTTATTCTCCTCTTTGTGAATGCATTTTGTTATGATTCCCTCTCCCATCTTCTAATGCTGTTGCCTCTATTGTATTTTGAAATAGTATTCTTGACAGAACATCGTCCCAGAAGAGATGGTAGAATGTATTCGAGTTCTCCATGAGTATTCTTGAATCATACTCACATGGCATTTCCATGGCATATACAGACTAACAGTATAGAGGTAAATGAACTTCAGCATGAGGTATGAGGTGTTTCTTTCATGAGCTGCAGGACTCTTAGTTGCCCTATGTTAAGGACCTTCAGGCTGAAGTGTGAGAGTATTGTTTAAGAGATCCTTGAGAAGAAGGAAGTTCCTTTCACTATAACTATTCCTTTATTTTCCTTTTTTTCTTTTTCAGCAGTAATGGAAGGGTATTGTGGATAAATATTCTTTTAAAATGCCACTTGGTTATGCATTTTTTTTTCTTTTGTAACATCATAGTTGTGACTTGCACTTCCTGCTGAGAAATAAAGATGTAACATCTGATAATGTAATTTATCAAGTGAGATAAAACTGGATCAAAATATAGAGAGGGTGCTCTGGGAAGATAAAGGCTACCTATGAGCAATTAGTTGAAAAAATCATTTATATCTGGCTTATAAATTAGTAGGAAGCTCCTGTCTTAAAAAAAATAAATTAAAAAATCTAGCTTCCCTGATAGTTACAGAACTGCAAACGAGTTAGCCACAAGGTTTAGTTTTGTACAATTATTTTTGTTACCATTAAGTAGATATGGTATAGACATACTTTCATATCAGTCAGTATATTTGTACTTTAATATACTGTTCTACGGATGTCTTTCCTATCTCCTACTTCCATTGTGTTTGGTAGTGCTTAAACCCTAAATGATATATAATCTGTGCTTTTTTAATGCATAAAACTAGTTGATATCACTTATGAGTTCTGCTCTAGATTCAAACTGATAGTTAACTAGAAGTCAAGACATAGTCAAGACTAAGCACTTCGCTTCAAGAGGCTTAAATCAATGTCCTTTTAATTAAAACTGAGAATACCATTGGTCTCTGTGTTACTCACACATTTTTTTTTTCTCTTTTAAGTGATCTTTTCCTCAGATCCTTTTTTTAGAATAAAAAACCCCATACAGGTCCAATCTGATGCAGTCCTCATATGGTAGAATCAATATACTGCTGAGTATCAAAATTGTGCTTTGGCTAGCAGTGCTAAAGGAGAAAAATACAGTAAGCTGTTAAAATTCTTACTCTTACTCTCTACTTAGGAAGAAAAACAGAATAAAAAGGCAAGCAGGAGGGTGTCTGGCCATGAAGATGAGTGATCATGGAGAGCCAGTTGCCAGCCCACACTGTTAAAAGAACATTAAAATGCTGCTGTATTAGTAGAAAGCATGATTCTCTTGATATGGAACTCTGAAAACCATCTAGGCATATGCCTCTGCATTTCATAGTGGTTTTATGGATTCCTCAAAGATAGGCTTTCATTGTTTTGGTGTATTCTGACTAGTTACCAAAGAATCTTTTAAAACAGCTTTGATTAGTCTTAAGTTAGGCCTGTGCATGGGATAGGCAATCGGAGGTATTTAAACAATTACTTTACATGAGGCTTCTGATGGGAAGCATATTGGTTATTCTGTTTTCTTTTTTTATAGCTAGTAACACTTCAAAACCTGATTGCAACTTTAAATAAGTCAAAATACTAAGAAGCAATAGGCTTCTAGATGATTAGAGAGACTGGTGTGTCTATGTGAAGAAAATATTTTATATAAAAATGTATTATGCTTTGATTAATCCACATAAACTTCAAATAGAATGCTAATTATACAATACTGTGCCTCATCAGAGAAATCAATTACTTTTAAACTGATATATGTGAAGAGTTATGTTATCAAGCTTACTTTGAAGGCAAGCCAACAGAGAGGAAAATGATTACAGATCACATCCTCTCGCGGAAGCTTATTTGCCTTGAACATGTTTCCTGTTGTCAGATGCTAACCTTTCTTAGACTGTTGCTGATGTAGTTGAATATAAAGTTGTCCTCCTTGAAATTCTGATTTATATTACATGTTAGCAGCAACCATTTGGTCAATCTTAGAAATGTAAAATGATCTTGAAACAGATCCTATGAGATCTACAAAATTGAAATTATATGTATAATCTTTTTCCTAATTCAGTTAGCTTATGACATGCAATTGTCACCTTTTGCGAGCAGTTTTTTTCTTTGACTGGAAAGTGCTGGCTTCTTTAAACACAATTATAGTTGTTGGTTTGCTAATCCTGTGAGTCAGTCTACACTAAACAAGCAGCTTATATCAAACCCTTGGCAGCTTCAGTGAAAATTAAAAAGCATGCTTTACTGTAGAGATTGTCAAGAGTGGAAATAATATTTGTCCAGTCGGACAGCTTGCTTTTGTAGTCGCTAAATGAAAGTTGAGATTCTGTCTCTTCCTTGAAAGCTTCTGTGTCAAGAAGGTAATTTGGACTGTTTGTGGTTTGACAGGGATTATTAAAATCAGATGAAGTGAAGGGAAGGAAGTGTGAGAAAGCAAAATTGACAGTGACACTCTCTATTATTTGCAGCTTGGATCATGATGACTATGTTGATATGATAGATTCTAAATGTTAGGTTCACTGTTGGGATATGTTAAGCAGCAAATACTGTAAGATGCAGTTATAGATGATTTTTCTGACTTAACATAAAGCCATCCAGTATTTATTTTCATTGGGAAATTTGTGAGCGGGAGTGTAGCAGAAAATGAAAGACTAGAGGGGCAAATGGAAGGAAGAAGGGAGTGGTTCAGAAACAATTTAATTTTCTCCTTTGTGATCTGATTTAAGCAACAACTCTTTTTCCTTTTTTTGAGTTCATACAGCTTGCTAGTATACTTCAGAGGGAATAAAATTGAGGATTAAGAATTGATGGAACGGGTCATAAAATTTCTTTTTCCAATGACTTGAATTTTGGTAGGAATTTTTTAGCATTAATAGTTTTGCATAAAGTGAGCTCAAGTCTTAAAGATTGCTGTTTCACATCAATTTTTCATGACTTGCATCTTGCATGTTATTTTTAAATAGTGATCTTTCCTGCCACTTTGAGATAAATAATTTAAAAACTTAAATTATTGCAATATTCATATAGCTGAATTTTTAATTGCTGGAGATACATTAGCTGCACACTGTATGCATCTTTTGGTGTCTGGTGAATATACAATGTATTATTTAATCTTAATCCTTTGTTTTATCTCTTGGTTGTATAGGTAAACTTTCGATTTTTGAATAGGCAAGTTAGTGTAGAAGTAAGACACCTGGTTAGTCAAGTTTGAAGGTTGCTCTCATTTCTATATGGTTTCCTTTTCTGTTTTCCAGTACTGGAACTTTGCGAAAAATCCTATTTTGGGGCAATTTTCACTGTAGAGTCTTACGATTTTATAGGAAATTAGAGAACTGAAAGGAAAACGGGTGACACATGAAAGCCTTTGCTGTTATTTAGCATAGCCATAGCTTCATATCTTTCAAACAACATCATGCAACGTTTGAACAGTTAAGCCATGCCAGTATAGCAAGTCCCGTCTCTCATCTTCACCTATCTTCACAGTAGAGTGAAGCACATTAGCATCCAGAGTGATTCATCTCCCAGAACAAAAGGGGTAAGGGAGCAGAGTGACTGAGGGAAAAGAGGTTACATAGAATTGTTTGCAGACTTGCAAAATAAGGACTGTCATGAGAGAAGAGGGCGGTGTTGGAAACACAGTGGGGACACTGGTGAAGGAGGTGCTCCGATAACAGAGCACACAATACTCGTGATGCGAGAGGAGGGTGCCAGACCCTGATGTGGGCTGCAGAGGGGAATGTGAAACACAACCAACCACCCTGAAACAGACCCTGAAATAAGAGGATTGAAAATGTGTGTACAGGACAATCTTGGAGGGAGGTAAAAGACACAGCAGTGAGCTACTCCTGTGCAAGAAATGAAATATATAGGTCTGTAGTTGCAGAAGCATGTACTTGTACTATCAAAAAGTTAGATTAGCATTACAGTTTTCTGTTTTGATGGAAATAGTACCTACCAGCCTAAGGTCCTGCCTCAGCTGTGGTTGATGCTAGGCATAGTAAAATACAGTCCTTAATCAGAAGAGCTCACAAATAAGACAAAGGAAAGGGGAGGAAGAAAACAGTATTCCCATTTTAATCAAATTTAATGAATAAGAGTAGGTGATTTACCCAACTCCTGCTCTGTAGTGGAGTTAGTAGTGTGTAGTAGGACTAGGAATTGAACGCTGCTCACAGGAGTGTGACACTTGCAACTGAACATGTGTGTGTGTATATTTATCATTTAGGGAGTTAGAGATCGCTGTGTTGGTAGTGTATAGAAGACATAAATCAGGCCACTTTCACACTTCAAAGCAGTACTTTGACATTAGTAAACAACAGATATAGTTCTTAGTTGTTATCAGTCATTATCACAAGATTAAAACAGTTAGTCCTTAACAAGCTTTCCTAAACTGGGAGTATACAATACCACAAAGCTGATGCAGCATAGCTACCATTGATGGTTTGGGTCTTTGGTCTTAGTTACTGAAGCAGCCAGCCTCGAGCTCTTAATGAGGAAAAGCATGAACCCAATGCTTTCCCCCAAGCATTGGGAGAAACTTCCCTCAAAATCTTTTCCATTGTATTTTATCCTTCTTACCCTCCTCCTCAAAGAGATAGGGAGTATCTCATTTGCTGTCAACATAATTGATTTTATTTTTTAGGATCAGGATTTGCTCTGGTTTTGCCAGGAATCTTTTCTGTTTATTCTGTGGGATTATCCTGGTTCCAACAGAAATATTTCCGGCTTTATTTGTATACTTTTATCTTGCACATTTTCCTGTTTGCACATGTTTCCTTGAGCCCCTTTTTGTGCAACCATACCATGTTTGCTCCTTTGTAGTTTTGTGTTTCTGTTTAGCTGAGTTACAAAATGCTTACATATTTTCACAGGTTATGCTGTTAGTAGTGTTAAAATGCTATAGGATGCTTATGCACTGTCAGCAGTTACGGTGTTTTAGTGATGTTGTGTCTCTCTTCAGTGCAAGGAAATGTTAATTATGTCACACTTAAAATGGTGGAGGTGGGTTTGTTGTGCCTAGAAGCATGTGTTCAACAGTCGGTTGCAGCTGTGAGATGGCATTCTGATGTTAGTACTGAATGGGAGGTGACAGAGTACACTTGAGCCACGGCAGTTCATCACCTGACAAAAAGAAATAATGAAGAAGTTAGAGACAAGCGGGGTTACCCAGAGAGAGGGAGAAGAAAGCTAGCTATCTGCCATTTCATGGCCAAGCATTTATTGGTTCTTCGAGATACGGATACTCTTTACCTCCTTCAGCTACTGATAGGTCATAATTCATTGTAAACAGCATTGTGTTATTGCTGTATATTATGTAGCCTATGGTTAACTATTAATCATGGTATAAAAGTTTACAAGTGAAAGACTTTGAAGGAAATTGGAAGGATTTTCCTTTTTTCCGCCTAGTAAATGAATTTCATATGGGGACAAACAGTGACAAATGTCAACTGCATAACTTCATGTTTACTTCTGTATCTCCGTGTCATCATTCAGTGGTGGTATTCTTTAAATGCTTTGTGTGCACAAGTACTTCCAAGTGCAGAAATAAAAAAATAACACAAATTCTAGAATACTTAATTAGAAGAACATTTAAAATTCAGGTTACAGTTTGTGTGGATTTACTCTAGGTTAGTTAGGGTTGGGGGAGAGCTGCCCTCCCTGAATATGCAGATTTTACCATGTTACTCAGCCAAATGCTCATAATTTTGAATATATCCCTGTTCTGTTGGAATCCATCTCTGTCTCCTTGTGTCTGCTGTTCATCAAAGGGGAGGTTAGTTGGATCAGGCTACGTTTTCTAATGTCTGTCTGTGGAATTAGTCTGAAGAGCAAGGAGAGAGAAATAATAAACTCAAACCCTAGCATTTCAGTATTTACGGTCTTTTCAAGTGCAAAAGGTACGATATTTGTTTAGAGATTCTGAACACAGCAGATCAGAGGAGATGCTCCTGGCAAAAGTGAATATGAATTATTTTGCAGAGTTCCAGAGTTAATTTCAGATTCCTCGTTGCTTGTTCATGTTAGTGCGTAATAGTTGTACTGGGTTTTATTCTTAATATAAACAAGACAAATGCATTTCACAATGTATACAATGTAGTATTTTTACTGCAAGTGTAATACATATGTTTACATTTTGGCATAGGTTAGTCTGAGTTCCTACTGAAATGTGTAGTTCGGTTATCAGCTGAGACACCTTTCCTTGTATAATTCATTTTTAGTGCAGGGCTTTCAGTTGTGGGAAAGGTGTGTCTTTTTTAATATTTTGTTAAGAAACAATCATAATGTAGTGCTAGTATTTGTAATTAGCAGAAACCCACTTTCCACACCACCACCTCCCTCCGAAGGTTTGTTCAGCGAAATGTAAGGGAAGGGGCCAGGAATCTTTTCCTAAAGGCATCTCCTAAGAAATGGAGATAAAGGTCATCAAAGGCTTTGGTGGGCCTCTACAGAGGCCGTGGTCAGCAGAATCTAGCGCATACAGTGATTAAACATTTCTTGTTGATTTCTAAAGGATAATCTACCCTCTACATTTCTGTAAGTGTTTTATGTAAAGGACTGATTTGTTTTGATAGTATGTTGTGGCTGTTGTTTCCAGAACTGCTGGAGCTAGAAACTAATGCTATATTTTGGTAAAGTAACATGTTAATCTCCTGCCTGTTTGTGATACCAGCTGTTAAAAGCTTGTTGAAATAGAAAAGTAATGTGAATAGAAAAAAATTTTTAAAGCACAGGCATTATACTAAATAAGCATTTCCAGTATTTTTAAAACATCTTGGTAGGCTGTGAATGTGAAATAAATTTCGACATTTCAGAGGTCACATAAATGAAATTTCACTTAAATGAATTTGAGTGAAAAGTACATGACAAACATCAGCATTTTGTATTTTTCTCTACTAAATGTTATTGTTCCATTATAATTATTTTTATAGCACAGAGGATCTGCTTCTTATTTATCTAGTAGGGACTCCTATATCTGTCACAAAGGTTTTGAGAAAATGCGGAGACCTCTTTATAGTTTTGAACTGAGATTTTTTGAAACACTGAGAAGCTCTAAAAATTAATATCTGAAAGAAGGGATTCCTGTGTTGGCTTACTAAATTATATGCATCTGCAGTAGTGTGAATAACATCCAAATTCGCTAATTACATTTTTTTGATCAGTTACCCAAGAGAGAACTACAGTTATATTCTGGCACCTATTCTGGTGTCTGTTATAACGATGCAAGCATGATGACTGCCAAATGGGGAGGTGATTTGAGACAGCCAGCATGGCTTCACGAAGGGCAAGTCCTGCCTGACCAACCTAGTGGCATTCTATGATAGAGTGACTACATCAGTGGACAAGGGAAGAGACACAGATGTCGTCTGTTTGGACGCCTTTGACACAGTCCCCTACAACATCCTTCCCTCTAAATTGGAGAGATATGGATTTGATGGATGGACTGTTTGGTGCATGAGGAACTGGTTGCATCTAGAGGGTAGTGGTCAATGGCTCAATGTCCAGATGGTGATCGGTGACAAGTGGCATCCCTCAGGGGTCCATACTGGGACCAGTACTGTTTAATGTCTTTGTCAATGACAGACAGTGGGATTGAGTGCACCCTCAGCAAGTTTACAGATGACACCAAGTTGAGTGGTGCAGCTGACACGCCTGAGGGATGGGATGCCATCTAGAGGGACCTGGACAAACTCAAGCAGTGGTCCCATGTGAACCTCATGAGGTTCAACAAGGCCAGGTGCTGGGTGGGGCTAACCTCCGGTATCAGTACAGGCTGGGGGATGAAGGCATTGAGAGCAGCCCTGCTGAGAAGGACTTGGGGGTACTGGGGGATGAAAAGCTGGCCATGAGCCGGCAGCCCAGAAGGCCAACCTTATCCTGGGCTGCATCAAAAGAAGTGTGGCCAGCAGGTTGAGGGAGGGGATTCTGCCCCTCGACTCTGCTCTGGTGAGACCCCCCCCTGGAGTACTGTGTCCAGCTCTGGAGTCCTCAGCACAGGAAAGACATGGACCTGTTGGAACGGGTCCAGAGGAGGGCCACAAAGATGCTCAGAGGGCTGGAACACCTTTGCTGTGAGGAAAGGCTGAAAGAGCTGGGGTTGTTCAGCCTGGAGAGGAGCAGAGACCTTACTGCAGCCTTTCAGTACTTAAAGGGGGCTTATAGAAACGACAGAGTAAGACTTTTTACCAGGGCCTGTTGTGATAGGACAAGGGGCAATGGTTTTAAACTAAAAGAGGGTAGATTTAGATTTTAGGCAGCTTTTTTTACAATGAGAGTGGTGAGACACTGGCACAGGTTGCCCAGAGAGGTGGTAGATGCTCTATCCGTGGATACATTCAAGGTCATGTTGGACAGGGCTCTGAGCAAGCTGATCTAGTTGAAGATGTCCTTGCTTATGGCAGGGAGGTTGGACTAGATGACCTTTAAAGGTCCCTTCCAACCCAAGCCATTCTATGATTCCATGACTAACTTGCATATTAAGAAGGGATCAGGAGTAGCAGCCTGAAACTGCAGGTGATTTAAGTTAGATCTGAGAAACAAATGTCTAAAAACTGAGTCCAAATCAACAGTAGAATTTGTAAGAAAGATGACAATAAATATGTGGTATTAAGAAATAGTTACTTCAAATGAGGGTACAGTTTGTTGTCAGTAAATGGACTAAACTTCGAAGGAGGAAGTCCTTTGGACTATAACCCAGAGAAGGCCTCAGTTTTCTTCTTTTCCTTATTTACACCAGTTACCCAGGTTCTTATCACATTTCAAAGCATATTTTGGAAAAGACCTGAAAAGTTTTATCTACAAATACTTTCTGTTTATAAAATCTTATATTTTGTCTTGGTTACAGTTAAAAGCTGAACTTCAAATAATAAAATGTAAGCCTAACACAGAAATTACTATAATCTATTTTGAATTAGTATTTGGGGCTGGAAAGTTAAGTTTAAATGGACAAGGAGCTTGAGTTTACACATAAATAAGGGACTGTCGTGGTTTAACCCCAGCCAGCAACTAAGCACCACGCAGCCGCTCACTCACTCCCCCACCGGTGAGATGGGGGAGAGGATCGGAAGGGCAAAAGGGGAAAACTTGTGGGTTGAGATAAGAACAGTTTAATAACTAAAGTAAAATAAAATAGAACAGTAGTAATAGTAATAATAACAATAATAGTAATAATAACAAATAATAATAGTACGATAGTAATACAAAGCAAGCGATACACTGTACAATTGCTCACCACCCGCCGACCGATGCCCAGCACGTCCCCCAAGCAGAGATTGAAGCCCCCCCCCAGCCAACTCCCCTGCTTATATACTGAGCATGACGTCACGTGGTATGGAATAGCCCTTTGGCCAGTCTGGGTCAGCTGTCCTGGCTGTGCCCCCTCCCAGCTTCTTGTGCACCGGGCAGAGCATGGGAACCTGAAAAGTCCTTGACCAGTGTGAGCGCCACTTAGCAGGTACTTAGCACTACTTAGCAAGAACCAAAACATCAGTGTATCATCGACATTTTTCTCATCCTAAACCCAAAACACAGCCCCATACCGGCTACCAAGAAGAAAATTAACTCTATCCCAGCTGAAACCAGGACAGGTACTTATTAGTAAAGTTTGTCAAGAGTTGTCTTTTCTACTTCTGTTTATCTTAAGCTAAACTTTCCTGTCTTTGCCATGTCCTTGAGGGTATTCGGTTTTAGAAAGTAACTTACACTGCTTTCCTAAGCTGAAATAGGCCTGTAGATTGAAAAGCTATGGGCCACAAACTGCTCTGTGATCTAGGAATCCAAGATAAGTTACATGTGGAATCATATTGTCTTCCTGCTTCAGACAGTTATGTTTGTTTGAGTACAAGAGTATATGATTGTCTATGAAAAATCTTGAGATTCAGAAGTGATCTCTGGGTCATACAGCAGCTATTACAAGGTGGAATACTAGCTGCATGTTTTGAGAGCTAACAAATCCCCTTTCAGAACCCCTTAGATGTCTTCTTTGGCCTCCTCTGTTTTCATAGTTACTATCTATTTTTTCCAAATGTGTGGCAAGCTAGGAGATTCAGAATAGTTGTATTCTTTCTGCCTTTGTTGTGCTACTTCAGCAAAGCCAGGTGCCTTAACTTTTACTATATATATGTTCTCAAATAAAAATAGACTTTTCTCTTCATAAATATAGCTCAAAATAAGAAATAGGAAGTTTGCTCACTTAGGCTTGGAAATATTTAAGACAATTTTTATATTTTTTTACTAAACAACAGAGTCTATAGAAAACTACAGTCATGGCTTAAATGGAATTCACAGGTTGGTTAAGAACTCCCCCTCCTGTGTTTTCTTCTAGTCAGCTATTTGAAATTATCTGACTGGAACATGAACATAACACAGATATCTATAAAATAGTCTAAACAACAATCAGTGCTGCAAAAGTTTATTTCTTCAGATCTGTAACTTATACACTTTAAGAAAGTGTAAGTGTGTAACTGTAAGAAAATATGTGTGTAATTGCGTAAGTTTAAGAAAGCCTGTATTTATGGACTATTAATAAGTTTGCTCTGTTTAATCATCTTTCTAAAAACTATGTCATAGTTCTTTAAAGGTATAGTTTATCTAATTTTTCTTTAGTCTTACATCTTCCCTAGTAAGTATTGTACCCAGATTATGTCTGAATGGACTTTCAGTATTCAGAAGTCCAGCACAGAAACCTTATTACCTGACCTTAGTTTCTCATTGTGAGCTGTCTAAAACACCCCTACTTTATATCTTTCATGCCATGGCAACCATAGTCTGTTGTCCTACTTACCTATACTTTGGCTAACACATAGGTCTAGGCAATAGCATTTTGTGGTAGGTGAGAATAAAATGCTCGGCAAGAAACCTGAGCTTTTAAGGATTTGCTTGCCCATTTAGCCTTCTGTATTCAATAGAGTTGCAACTGGATGTGAGGAACACAGCCAGTGAAAAACATGACATAATTTAAAAGACTCCATAATCCTGAGGAATGCCAACAACTGGTGTAATTGGATAGTTCTGTCAGTGTGGCCGCATTTGGTTATGAAGAGAGAAAGCAATGACATTTTATTTGTAACATGTTTATTTGCAAAATATATATAACTTACTGCATTAAATTTTATTTATAGAAGTGCACTACTTCTTATGTAATGTAGGAGTTTTAAAGAAAAATTGCCTTATCTAAAGGACTTCTCTGAGCACCTCACTTTTATCTTTTCTGAAAAAAAGTGAAAACTGAAAACTTTGATAGTCAAATATTATTTCTTAAGAGAACAAAAAATTGAATATTTAAAATAATTTTATATGCAAAGTATTAGATAAAACATTCACAATATAATCAATAATGCATTCAATATAATTGAAGGTGACAAAATACAAGCTTTTTAGTATGATTTTTAAGTAGGCTTTAAGAATTCTGTTAACTAAAAGAGGGAAAAATGAAAGCAACAGGAACAAATCAGAAGGATATACAGCTCCCTTTCCCTTTTCCTCCCTTTCCCTCTTCCTCCCTTTTCCGTCTTGCGTACTGCTTAATTACAAAGATCTTGGAAAACTAATTTTGAAGAATATATCTAATTTGAGGTGTAAACAACGTCTTTAATAACCATCTTTCAAAGTAAAAATGAAAGAAATATTGTTCTGTTTTGGTAATTAAAAAATGTCTATTTATTAATTAAACTAAGAAATAGTACAATCTAAAAAGCTCTTTTTTTTTTTAAAGATCTTATTTATATTCCATATATTAGCAAGTCATCTGGCAATTTTTAGAAATATAACACAATTATGTTTCATTTTAAGCACTGAGAAAATGAGTAACAACTTTTGTCACAGAACAACATTTTGATTTTGATAATTTATCCAACTTTGCAGGGGAATTTCTATAAGGAAGAACACACAGGCCTTAACCAGATCATGCTTTTTATTTGTTTGTGTTATTTATCATGTATCTTCCAACTTCAGCAATGATTAAGGTAGAAGTCCTTGACTCAGGAGTTTTTATTAAGCAACCCAGGTGTGTTTTTTGATTGTCAGATGAAAGAGGTAGAATTCTTGTGGGAGAGACTTGGAGGGCAGTATTTCGCAAACAGTGTAGTTAAAGGCAGTATCCTTTGCAGTTATGCCCTCCCATTTCTCATGCTTTATGTATTAATGTTTAGGCCATTGTGCACCTGGCATTGCTTCAGTTCCTCTCAGTTAAGTACAACAATGATGCTGTTCTCAACCACATCATAGTTATGAGTCTCATGTCTTCTGCAGTTTTGACACTTACTTTTCTCATTATTTTCAAGAAGAATCCACATATATCTTAATATTGTTTTCTTGACTTTGTTGGTTTTTTCCTTCCTCTGCATCTGTGTTTCTGAATAACTTCTTATGCAACATGAGGCAGCAATATGCAAATTAATGTTTTGAGAACTTATTCAGAAATGCAGACATAGAAAGTGACGTGGTTATGAGATTCAATGGAGAAGCATCTTTCTGACTGGTATATTTTGTGCCACTCACTTAGGTTCTCATTCTGAGTGAGGTTTAAAAAGTGCCTGATGAAGCCAAACCTCTGGATTTAATCATAACCTGTGTCCTGAAATCCTGCCTTGGGACTTTGCTCTGGCAAGGTCCACATCCTTTCTGTCAACAGACGATTCTGAGTGCAGTAGCTGACATTTTTCAAAGAGGTTTGATGTCAGGAAATATCTTTCATGATTGTTTCAAAACACTGTCTTGACTGTGCTGAAGTCTCCCCAACTCCACTGGTCGTTCATGTTGCGTTTTGAGTAGAATCATAGGATCGTTTAGGTTGGAAAAGACCTTTAAGATCATCGAGTCCAACCGTTAACCTACCACTGCCAAGTCCACCACTAAACCATGTCCCTAAGCACCACATCTACACGTCTTTTAAATACTTCCAGGGATGGGGATTCAACTGCTTCCCTGGGCAGCCAGTTCCAATGCTTGACAACACTTTTGGTGAAGAAATTTTTCCTAACATCCAATCTAAACCTCCCCTGGCACAACTTGAGGCTGTTTCCTCTAGTTCTATCACTTGTTACTGGGAGAAGAGACCAACCCCAACTCGCTACAACCTCCTTTCAGGTAGTTGTAGAGAGCAATAAGGTCTCCCGTCAACCTCCTTTTCTCCAGGATAAGCAACCCCAGCTATCTCAGCCACTCCTCATAAGACTTGCTCTCTAGACCCTTCACCAGCTTTAGTTGCCCTTCTCTGGACACGCTCCAGCACCTCCATGTCCTTCTTGCAGTGAGGGGCCCAAAACTGAACACAGTATTTGAGGTGCGGCCTCACCAGTGCTGAGTACAGGGGCACCATCACCTCCCTGGTCCTGCTGGCCACACTATTCCTGAAACAAGCCAGGATGCCATTGGCCTTCTTGGCCACCTGGGCACACTGCTGGCTCATGTTCAGCCAGCTGTCAAGCAGCACCCCCAGGTCCTTTTCAGCCAGGCAGCTCTCCAGCCACTCCTCCCCAAGCCTGTAGCGTTGCCTGGGGTTGTTGTGACCCAAGTGCGGGACCTGGCACTTGGCCTTGTTGAACCTCATACAGTTGGCCTCATGTCTTCTTACTGTGACCTATTTGGAAATGTGTTTACACAAAAATGTCAGTTACTATATAATAAAATACCCATCTCCAGAGTAGCAAGGGCAATATGATATGAACTACATTAAGCTTATCTGCAGAATGTACAGCTTGTCGTGATTTACAGCTTCCATCGGAGTCACTCAGGAAGACGGCAATTGGCCTGTGCTCCAACCACCAACATGGCCACTTTCTTCCTGTGCATTTTTTCAAGTTAAAATTAGCTGAAGTGTTCTTATAACTTTGAGATTCTTTCAAGATCTGATCCACCATTCTCACCTAAGATCTTGGACTCTCCAACTCAGTTTGAGACTGGTTCAACAGAGCCCAAAACTGAGTGATTTGCAGGAGACCTTCTGTAGCTTAATGGGAGTTCACTAGATCGCATGAAAAAAACAACATCCAGAGTACAGTTTGTTAACATAGAACTTGCAGCTCAGGTTACTCATGCATCTGAGTAAGCTGAAGGACCACAGATAGCCTCTCATTGTTTTCCTTGGTACAAGGAGGAGAGGAGTCAAGCAGACACTCCTGGATGTGGCAGAGGTTAGACATCAGTACTTAAAACCACTTCGAAAGTACTCGTTTAGTATAAATGGTGCCAAAGTGTCTCAGAATCTCCATCAGGTTGCCTTTTGTACTTCTGCCTATCACAGGTATTTCCTATTTAAAACATTCCAGGTGTGATTCATCTACCAAACAGCAAACATCCTATATGCAATTCAGTTGTCCCAGGACAATCCATTCATTTTCCTCCAGTTAGACAATAGGGAACCTTTTAGAGATGTGTCCTTATTTTTAGTAAGGTGTTTTCCATGTGCCTTATCTAGATGTCTCTGCAGTCACTAGCTAGCGGATGCCTTTACCATAAGTCACATTGTGCTCATTTCTCACTCATACGTTCATCCAATTCCTTTTTGCAAAAAGTCTTTGGAGACTTACTTTCTTGCCCTGCTTCCCAAGACCTCCAGATAGCACAAATCAGAATAAGGATTATCTACGCAGAAGGTACTAGCTGCTATAACTGAACACTGAAATGTGTGTCTTATCGTGATCCCTCCAGGAGGACTGATGCTTGTCATACATCTTTGAGAAGGGCCCACCGCATCCTGTCCATGACATTTAAGGGTCTAGGGTCATCACTTTCCACATTTCCAGCATCACAGCATAACTGCATCTTTAATTAGCAATACCTCATGTTTTAAGGCTTTGTCTCTTATATTGGATTACAAATTCTGGGTAAGTTCAGCAGAGTCAGTTACAAGGATTTTCTTTTCCATTTGCGCAACTATTTTCCTGAAATTTATTATGACTTAATTATCCCTGAGTCTTCTACCCTTTTGCAAAACTTGGCTGAAATTGGGAAGAGGGTGCACCTAGGGCAGTGTGGAGAAAGACAGATACACAGACAACAGTTGCGTAAGCCCCATTTTCTTTGGAAAGTAGACTGAAAAGCAGGAACACAAAAAAAGTTGAAGCAGAGCAATAGAAGATGAAAAGGCAATTAATGTATTAAATAGAAAAGAGTTTTCTATTAAAAAAAAAAGGCTATAGACACCAAGGAGGAAGATGTTATTATGGGCAGTATGTCACTGTTGTCACTTATGTTATGGTGAAAAGCCTTTTTCTGAAAGGAAGTGATATAGATGTGTTTAAGATTATTTAGACTTGCTTTGCTGTCCTCTTACACTTTGTATGTAACCAAGTATTCTCAGCCAAAATACTTTGTCTCTTCTGGGCTGCCTCATAAATTTGCTGGTATACTTCGAATAAGAGCAGTGAAGTTTTATGAATTCAAAGATGGAAATTGCATCCTTAAGATAAGTCTGATTTGATCTATTGGCTGCATTGAAAGTTTGGGTGAGAGACTGACTAAGAAGCTTGATATTTCTATTGCATACTCCTGGATGTGGAGTATGGGGGAAGCAAGCAGATGTGTTTTATTAAAACAAGACATTGTCTTGCAAGCTTGAAAATACCTAACACATTCTAAATTGTGTGTACTCCAGTATGTATATTCCAGGGTACATGGTAAAAGAAAGTAGAGTGTCATTACTTTACTTATGGGGTTTTTTTCAAGGAGAGAAAACCAGAAGTTTAACAGTGCTTTTGAAGTTGAAAATCCTAGGTGAATAAGCAGTATGTAACTGCATTACCGTGTAGTTTCTTAATGATGTATTGAGCATTAGGCAGTATGGCATGAAACTTTTACAGGTTGAGTTATGCCAGCAAAAACCAATTTAAACTTCAGATTTAAGAAATGAAAGATTTTTTTAAAAAAAAAGAAAAAGGAAATTTAATGGACATTTACAGTTGTCAGTAAAATGTTTGATATGACCCTGTGTAGAGTTTAGTAAGAAGCTTTAATAATAGTATTTGGGGGAAAAAAAAACAAAACACATCCATGACATTTATACTACTAAACAAGCCTTTAAGATTGTGACTATAAACTTGGACCCACTTAAAAGGCATCTCTATGGAGAGTTTCTGTATTTCATTTTTATAAAATTGACATTTTTCAAACTCTCAGCTTTAAATTGAGAAGTAATGGAAGAAAATAGAATGTGCAGGAGTGAAGGGACTGAAATGCAGCCTACCTTTTAAAAGCTGTGGTCACAGACTTTTTTATGTAATTCTTTTTACATAAAATAGTTTCATTGGAAGACTATTTCCTGTTAAAATTCTAACAACTCTGTATCTGATCTACTGAACTATAAGACCTCAAAGGTCTTGAAATTTCTTTCCTTTAAATACCATTGTCCTCAAAGAGTATTGTGTCAGGAGGGAAGATTTTTCCAATAAACAAGAGGAGAAAATGCTTTTACAGTCTAGTATAGAAGTAGCTAGTATGTATTTGTAAGGATTTTAGTTGAAAATGGTACATGTTAGGCTCTTTACCAGTGTGTTAAAAGATAGTTCCTTCAGTACAGTCCTTATAAATCTGTGCAATTTTAGACATTAATGACAAGCAAGATAGGAAGGCTGTAGCAGGTGTTTCTGAGAGCGTAGTTCTGAGAGGGATTTGGGGGTTTATAAATTATTGCCTCTTCTCTGAGTTTGTAAGTGACAGAAAGTGAGAAAACTCACATATTATCCCTAAATAGCATCTCTCATTGCCACAATTGGAAATACAATTCTGCAGTAGATGCACCATTAGTCTCACACACAGGAGATATCTTATATTCTTATCCTTCAGGAAAAAACACAATGCCATGCAGTCTTTCCGGGGACAGTAATTATTGGTCTCAGACATTTTTTCATACCAGTATGCAAAATTTTCTCAATACTTATGATCCTCACCTGTAGCTGTAGAAAATAATTTAAATACTATACGCTATTTCAAAATTATTCAAATTATTGTATATTTTCTTGGCAAATACCATTAGTCAAAAAAAAAAAGGATGATAAGAAAACATACAGTAGGTATTTCTAACTAGGCTTCTACGACTCTCTTGTCTATGCATTAGTAATTACTTTACTGATTTGTAATTATTTTTGTAATTGAAAAGTATTTTTAAAACATCTATCATTCATAAAGCATATCCATTTGACAATGAGATTGATTGATGCAGTCTTAATGGGGGACAGTGGCAGAAGAGGATTTTATGTTGTGTTTGTGTGTATTTGGCAATGGCAAAAGAGTGGATTATTGAATTTTTTTTGGTAATGCCTTGAACCATATCTAAAGAAGGCAACATTGCACCAGGTTTATCCCTTTTTTTAACTTACTAAATGTAATAGAACTACAGGCACAAAAAAAGAATTCTGTGAGAAGAGGTATCTTGAATCCTTCTTTTATCTCTGCTAAAGAAAACCAGAAAAGGAAAAAAAAGAAAAAGGACACACTTGTGTACGAACAGTTGTTGTCACGCTTAAGGTTTTAGTAACTGTAAGGAAGCTTAGTGTTTGTGGACTTCTTGACTAAGAATGGCTTGTTTATTAATGTTGAATCTTGGATGTTGTACACTGTGGGATTCCAGCTACAGGGTAACTAGCTGAGAGACAAAGATGATATAGGACTGTTTCACTCAGGAGCTACTCAGAAAATGGCCGTTTCTTCTCTTCTAAAGGTTATGAAATCATGTTATGCTTTATTCCTTTCTTCTGACATAACTCCTCAGGAGTTTCCTTGCAACTCCAGATGGCATGTTCCTCTTTTGAAGTCACTGCCTTTGACCAATAGTGTTTGATTAAGTTTATGTAAATGAGAATTCTCTCCTTGTCTTTGAACATCTCTTACCAGTCCCAAGTAGCAGGAAATCTAATAAAACAGTGCTGATTCCTTTGCTTTATGTTCTCGATATTTCACTTTGTGTGACTTAAAGAATGGGGGAGAGCCAGTAGGAAGAACTCATGGATCTTAGTTTTAAATTCTTGCATGTACCTTTGCCTAGAAAACAGGACTAAACAACATAGTTTGAATATTAAATATTAATATTATGATTATATTAAATATTATCAGATATTAAAAATAATAGCATATGCTATTTGTCAGAAATCTGCATTAGCTGATTTTTAGTATAGGAAGATTTCTAAGAGAGCTACACATCCAGTCCTTTTTCAAGGCTTTAGACAGTATTGATGATTCAATGGCTGATATAGCTGCCTTAGATCAGAGCACTGTATTCTGATATTACAGCTTTAGACAGAAGGCACAGCTTTCTGTTTCATCCACAGTAAGGACTGTGTTTCTTCAGTCCCACTGTGGGTTGTATCTTATTCCCACTCTTTTATTTGCTGCCTCTTCTAATGGCGGAATTTGGGAGAAAAACTGTGTTCAATACGTTTACAAATTTAATTATAGATACCGAGAATCTCTCTTTGAAAGATATAAAGGAAAATGTTTTATGTCTGTGGTGAACAACAACTGATGAATATAAAATTAACATTTAAATATAAGTTTATAACAACAGCAAATGTGGAAAGTCTGCAGGAGGAACATTACAAGATGGTTTTAATAAAACTTGTTTTGAAGTTATTTGTGGCATTCAAAATATTCTGTAAATACAACCCTTATGAAGACTATTTTTCGTATGCATTACATGTTTTTTTACTGGAACGATATGGTGTTCCACAGATATCCACAGATATGAAGCTGTGTATGCTTCAGCAAAGTGTGGGAAATAGGTGAATATGAAAGATAACTTGGAAAATTTAGAGATCTTCAGTACCTGCCTATTAGCAGAACCAAAACCAGGTGATGTTCTTTTATAGACAGAGTTTTTAATTTCTTCCTTTTCTTTTACCAGTCTTTATTTTAAACAGTGATACAATTTTGAAAGGATTTCTACCACAGAAAATTAGGTAAGAAGCTTTTACTGTGTCAGAATAGAGCTCAAGAAATTATAATTTTTAAATGTATTTCTTGAGTAAGCTATATGTGGTTTCCAAAAAAACTTTAAATATTCAGACGATGTGGAGTCCAGAACAGTAGGAATTTCATATTGAATAGTATTATCTCAAGCCATTGCCATCGCTGTTGCTGCCTGCTGTGCAATTGCAGATGACATCTTCTGTGCTGTAAAGCGGCTGGAAACAGTTGTGCAACTAAAGATAGATAAAGGAAATCATTGTTAAGATGGTGGTTTGAAAGTGTAAGCTGAGTGATGAAAAATCTTGTCAATTCTCTCATCCCCTTTTAGTTTTGTAAGGATGCTAGGGCAATAAAGAGATATCTCCTGTAAGATAAGAAGCAGTATCAGAAAAAAGCTTCAATGATTTGGCTAGCTCTCTGTACATATAGTGCTGCAGTTTGAAATATCCCTGTTTTCAAATCACAGGTACATTGACATGCTCTTTTTAAAGTAGTGCTAATGGTAACAATTTTCCTTTATTGTCCTGAATATAGGTGGAATGAGAGCTCTAGGGGTAAAACTCACATAATATTAAAGTAAGTTTTCAAATATTTAGGTTGGCTGTAAAGTAACAGTCCAGAAAATTTGATTGCCGTGGTGTTTGGATTGCACTTAGACAAAGCATTTTGTGCTAAAGTGTGGAATACTATATGTGGAAAAAATGTTGCTAAATGAACAAATGTATTAGGTAATATTCTAAATATTTTATATGTACAAGTTATTGCTTAAATTCAAAATATAAATATATAATACAAAATATAAATAGTTATTTAAAGTTATCTTGAAATATACTAAAGGTAACATTTGAAGTATTTGGAAATAAGTGTCTCATTATACAAGAGCTAAAATAGTACATTGGCATTAACTGAATGAAATTAATGACAGGTCATGAGTTCTTTAACTCTTGAATGACTTTTTAAAGACTGAATTGTGGAGTTGTAAAATAATGAGATTCAGTTTATACAAATCTTGGTTAGAAATCAGTGATTTGAACAAAACAATATCAGTCTGCTGTTTTTTTATCCACTAAAGAGGTTTGTTTACACATGTATGCTCGTTGTGGTGAATAACAGAAGTTACGATACAACCAAAACTTTTTTTTCTGTAATAAATCAGGAAGCTAATTTATCATAACAAAATCGAAGAGGTTTTTTTTATTTTATTCTTCAGCTATTAGATGCAAACTTAGTATTTAATTCCCTATCTTTGTCAAACTGTTTATGTTAAAATTATTTGGGGTTCATTTAATTAAGATTGTTAATTGTTAATTTTCAGTCTTCTGGAATAAATCTGTTATATATTGCCTCATATTCTGGCCTTAACAGGCTAGAAATACTGGGAATTAAGACCTTCTACCCAAGTATACACCATTTACTTAATGTGACACCCCATAAATTGTTGATTCCATTAAATATCTGCCAGTGCTTAAGTAGTAGATTCTGTTTAGGTTTAGATAACTTCTTTAGATTATTTCATACACAGTAGTGTGTATATAAAAGCCTACCTCTGGATTTTATTGAAACCTTAATGGTTTGTTTTGTCTTTTTTCTGAAAACCTACTGTGTAATTTGCTCAAGTAGATGCTATAGTGCTCAAAGACAGATCTCTTTAAATCTTTGTTATATGAAATGCTATACTGCCTAAGGCTTCTTAGTTTACTTAGAGTTTGCATAAATGTATACAGGGCATTTGAAAACCCATGAAGGTTTAAAGTTGAGTTGGAAGTTTAACAAAGCGTGATCAAACATTATGAGAAACCATGTCTAACTTTAAACTTCCTGCTTTAGTTCTGCTATGATTTTCTTGAACACATATGTACTATAATTTTTTTTTCAAAGGGCCTAACAGCTCAGCTAATTAATTTTCCATTAGACTTAGGCAATTGACTCAGAGGAAACTCCAGGCAAACTGAAGTATAAAACTGTATTTAGATTTTTTTTTTGCCCCCCAAGGTGTTCAGTATAACTATAACACAAAATTTGCCTGACATTCTCCATGGTTGGTGCTGTCCTGTGATATCTGAAACCCACTGAAGTCAAAACAAGAATCTTAACTGGCTGAAGTGCCATAGGGAAATTAAGGAGTAACGGTACTGAGTATTTACCAATAAATAAGTCTGTCAACATTTACAAAGTTTCTAAAAATGCTGGAATGGATTTGTATTCTATAAACATGACCTAGTAATGTTTTACCCAGTGTAATGAAAGACCCATCATTTATATTTAAAAAGAATAGTGTTTGTGTCAAAAAGTGGGAGATGTCTGTTAGCTGCATATCTACAGTATGTTAGACTATGAATCTATAGTTAAATATTGTGTTTTATACATATATAGTGGTATATTGTACATGTGTAAATTCAACAAAAGTGCTTATACAAAAATCTATTCATTTTAGGTCCACACAACTTTTACAAAGTGTATGTCTGATGACATATGCTTATTATAGTAAATATAAACATTACAAATTAATCTTAGAAGTCCTGTGAAAATTCATGTGTATGTTTGTAGTGGAAGGTTTTTACAATGATATTTATTGAATTGCTGTATCAGAATGAAGAAGTATCCAGTTTGAACTAAGTACCTTTTTATAGAGGACTTCTGTGAGAAGATTGCTTCCTTTTGATTGACATTGAAAAAGAAAACACTAAAAAAAAAAAGAAAAAAGAAAAAGTGTTTTTCGGTGGTAAACACTATATGAATTGAAAAAGCAAGAAGTATCTGTTGTATCAACTTGAAAGTTTCATAGTGTTTTTTCAGATAGGCCTAATTGTTTTTGATAAAAACTAGTTCTTAATGTCACGCTTGTTAGGAGTGGGGAATTGTTACAGTGAAGTTAAATTGCATTGATACTGTGGGTTAAAATAAGAGACTTGAAAAGTATTTCTTTTTCAGCTACACTGTACATAGGTTAAGTTTCTTGAGTAGCTACCAAACAGACTGACAGCTGTATCATTTTAATGGTGATGAATGGTCCTCTAATATGTTTTGAAAAGAACTATACCTATTACAGATAGGGACACAGTGAGTTGCATCTGAACCAGGTTCTCTAAGACCATTTGTTTCAAAACATACAGTACTTCATTGTGATAGTAAATAGAAATATGATGGGATGATACTTTCTATGCAGCATAATAACAAGTGTTAATCTCCTTTGCTGAAGAAATGGGTTATTACTGTCTAAAATACTTTGAAAGAATTTGGAGTTTCAAAGCAGAGTTCTTCCCCCATATTATTACAAATAAGAAATATTTTTAGAAATGGATTTACTTCTTAACAAAAATTGTTTTTTGCCATCAGAGGAGGGCTGTGTTATCCTGGCTATCAGGGAGCAGCAGTGACTGGCTGCTCTTTGAGGGTGGGGAGAGAAGGGGGATAACCCAAATGGCAGGGGAGGGACCTTGCCAGCCAATGCCCATCCTACTGCCCCTAAGGGAGGCAAGTGGGGCAGGCACCGGAGTGATAGTCTAGTTCCACTGAGAGTCCAGGTCATCAGGCATTTAAAGCCTATTAGTGCACCCAGGGCCCTGACAGTGGTTACACTAAATAACAGTAGAATTTCTGCTCAATTTGTATTAATTTATATCTTGATGTACTTATTTTCTCCTTCTGAAACATTTTTGTATTTTGCTTCTTCATATGATGGTCTTATATTAGAGAAATACTTGGATTTTCATAAGAAGAAGTTACTGTTGACCACCTAAACCAATATTTGAAAACTGAATAATCAAATGTTGCTTTTTCCCCCATAAACCAAGACTGAAAGGAATAATTACCTTGTTTTGACAAGTGAACCGAAGAAGTATGACATAGAAGCCTTACAGGAATGCATACATGAAAACTAGGCTGTCATGTTTACAAGGTGATTTTTTTCATGTGATGAATTTTTTAAACAGTAAGTGGTCTGTAAACTATACTGATATTTTTCTGATGAACATAAGCTTCTTTGGGCTATCCTGTAAAGAAAAGAGTTGGGAATAAATATAAAATTTTGATTGTGCAGCTATTTTATGAAAATTCTGAATCATTCCAAACTGTTACTATTTTTGCATTACATGTATCTATTATACAGTACATTTGACACCAATCATTGACTGTTCTGCAAGCATAGTTGAATAAAAGATGGGTTTGAGTTATAGCTATTGAACGGAGTTAGCATCACATTCTGTATAAACTCTGAGACATTTTTGAAGAGAAAAGGGAATGAATTTGTGTGACCATATCTGAATATAAGTATACATGAGTGAACAACTGTATTTTCAATATTCCTTTTATCTCAGTTCTGTAAAGCACTGTTTAATGTTTTTCCATTGGTTGCAGAACCTTGCCAAATTGGCCTGCTGTTTTTTTGCCAGAACAACTGACTGAAGTATTTCAGCATTTGGGAGAATGCTTTTTAACATCTACTTTTAATTACAGTGTCTTTAATTGCAGTAACATCTGTTAAGATACTTTTGAGTCTTATATTCAAAGACTGATCTTCCCTCGATGTGTTACGTGATGTATTTGTTTTACATCCAAACTTTTTAACCAGAATGGTGACTGAGTTTCAGCTACATTCCAAAATGTTGAAAGTCTTTGAATTGTTATTTGCAAAGGGGTATTCTGTAGCTTCTGAGAATTTAAGAAAATTATATATCCATGAAATATTTTGTAGTATTGTGCTGTTAATTCAGATGTGCAAGATACCAGGCTCAAAAGAACCTTCACATTTGTTCTAACTTTGTTTTGAAAGAGTGAAACCAGAATCAGTAGTGTCATTTCTGCTGAAGAAATGCGCAGTTCTGCTACTGGTAGGTCTACACTCATATTTGACCAAAACTATCATCTTGACCTTGGGTCTTATAATCTGACGTTCTTTTGGAGCATGTGTCTTGTAGATTGTTCACTTAGAAAAACTCTCAATCTATTTTTCTAGTAGTGCCTCTAGGTAAATTTCCAACTAACACTGCTTCATAAAAGAATATTGCTTGTAAGAAAGATAGTGTATTTATTACGTGGCCAGCAGGTTGAGGGAGGGGATTCTGCCGCTCTGCTCCTCTCTGGTGAGACCCCCCCTGGAGCCCTGCGTCCAGCTCTGGGGTCCTCAGCACAGGAAAGACATGGACCTGTTGGAGCGGGTCCGGAGGAGGGCCACAAAAATGATCAGAGAGATGGAACACCTCTGCTGTGAGGAAAGGCTGAGAGAGCTGGGGTTGTTCAGCCTGGAGAGGAGCAGAGACCTTACTGCGGCCTTTCAGTACTTAAAGGGGGCTTACAGAAACAGCAGAGTAAGACTTTTTACCAGGGCCTGTAGTGACAGGACAAGGGGCAATGGTTTTAAACTAAAAGAGGGTAGATTTAGATTTTAGGCAGCTTTTTTTACAATGAGAGTGGTGAGACACTGGCACAGGTTGCCCAGAGAGGTGGTAGATGCTCTATCCGTGGATACATTCAAGGTCATGTTGGACAGGGCTCTGAGCAAGCTGATCTAGTTGAAGATGTCCTTGCTTATGGCAGGGAGGTTGGACTAGATGACCTTTAAAGGTCCCTTCCAACCCAAACTATTCTATGATTCCATTATTCTATGATTAATTCATTATATTTTGTTGCCCAAACATTGTGTGCATCTGAATAGTTACATTTGTCCTTCATGTGGCTACTGCAATATGAATAGTATTGTTATATACTAAATGGTAGACATGCAATATGCTGGCTATTAAAAAGTTTCCACTTCGTGTCTTAGTTTGAGTAGGCCAGTGGATTCGACCTGTGTTTTGGCCAAGTATGTGTTGAGTAAACTGTATACAAAACAAGATGACACTTGTTTTCTCGTACATTATAGTGTTTCGGTCAGGATTTTTATGTTCTAGTTATTTGCAATGATGTGCTTAATTTCCAGAAAGGCAGAAATTATAAGCACACAGAAAATAAATTTACCCTCTAATGTATTTATTTATTTTCATAGTTTCTAGTTATAATAGTGAGAATTTTCTTTCTAAATCTTAAAAAAAAATTAGTGAAGAAAGCTACTACTACTCTGATTACAGTAAAAGAACTGATTTTTTTAAACCAAAAAAATGCAAGATATTACGAACTTTATCTCTGCTTTTATTTTACAGGTGTCCCTCTCTGTAGAATTCTACTCAGAAGCATGCACGAGGTTTACTATTCAACACTGATTTTATAATTCCTTACATAAACGCTTCCCTTATTAATCTAAGTATTTCCAAATAACAAAATGTTGTATACTTTGATACGTATAGTCTGATTTTTTTCATTATTTAACCACTTTTCTGTATCTATTTTACAGGTTCTGAAAATGGAATGGGGAGGAGAGTATTCTCTTGATTCTTCCAATTTAGATTGTTTATTAAATATCCTTCCTGGAGAGTTGGAGTTTCAACAAATCCTTAGTGATCTTGATGAAAAAATAAAGAAGAACACTTCTAGGTAAAGAGTATTTTTTATATATCAAAAATATTAGTGAAAGTCATTACATTTAGGAAGAAATACGGCTTTTCTTTCTTTTCTAGTTGTAGGTTAAAATTCTGATAATTATTTCAGCAGTAATTTTACCTTTAACACTTGAGCATTTAACAAATTTTTAAAGCTATATAATTTTTGTGCTATAGTTTTTCTCTGTATGGTATTTTTAACAGTTGAATCATCTTAATCTTAGGAATTATTGCAGTAGGTGTGATAGTGGAGGAAGAAAATATGTATTCCCATGACAGTTGTATTTCCTACAGCTATGACATAGAATTTTTATTCACTAAAAGAGCTACAGAATTTTACAAAAAAAACAAAATTGGAACTCAGTATGTTCTTTAAGCATTTCTAATGGAAGTAGAAAAAGCAAGTAAGTTAATATATATAATCTTTCTTATATAAGCCATTATTTCAGTTAAAACTGTTATGCTGCAGTAGAAGATTTTCTAACTAGAATTTGTTTTGTAATATATTTCACTGTCCACTTCTTTGTAACATACTGTTTTCCAAATATCAATGCTGTAGAAACAGTGGAGTACTGAAAGAGTTCTTTGTTGATGTGGATATTTGTATGACTACAAAAAAATCAGCTCAAGGCTTTGTGCCTTATTTGAAAAGTGATGGTTGTGTTTTGTGGCTAAACTCTTTAGTACCTTTAAAATACTTTGATCTGTGAAAGATGCTTATAAGCAAATAAACTAATTGCCCCTTTAAAAAAGTAAGTGTACCTTCAGAGATATAACAAATAGCAGAATTTTGTATTAAATTTTGAAAATGTTTGCCTTTGGATAACAGTGCACGTTATAGAGTTGTATGATTTCAAAGAATGCCGTTCATGACATACATCTTAAGACTGCGTAATTTTAATGAAGTCCACATTTTGGTCCTCCATTTTGGAGATCTTTGTCTGCTCCCAAACAGCTTCCTGAAGAATGGAGATAAACCATTGCTGTCTCTCACTGAAAAATGATTTAGGTCATCTCTAAATTATTGTTATATTGCTTATGCCAGGCTGAGACATTTTTCAGGCTTTTTATCTATATTACTCATATCTCACATTTTGAACATTTTCTTTTAAAAACTTAGTGTTTACAAATGTAGTTGCGATAGTAATAATCCCACGGTAGCAATGATAGTGAAGATCTGGGAAATATGCTATTGTGGACCGCTGCATAGTGCAATTTCATATTACAATTTTCCAGCTGTTGACATCAGTGAAATGTAGATACTTAGAGTTTAGTTGATGTCATAACACATGACTTATGTTTTGAGTTGCTATGTTCTTATATATCTGGGAAAAAACAGAATCGGTATTTTTGACAGATGTGTTGTCACCTCGTCAACTACCAAATAAGAGTGATTTTGTCATCATTATGCAGAGCCAGCCTGAGAGTTAGAAAGATTGTTATCAAGATGAGCCTTTGGAATGCAAGTTTTGCTACTCCTTTTGTTTTTAATGTGTATAAAATGTATGCTGCTAGTTGAGAAAACTTTTGGCTATGGGAAGGCAGGCCAGCTCTTCATTCCTTTTAATGGTACTTTATGTCAGTTAACATTTTATATTACATTTTACATTAACATAATCACAGTGGAACTGTTTGCACATTTTTAAGAAGGCTGATTATCTCCATCTTAGGGACATAGTCCTACAAATTAGAAGGGCCTTTTGCTGTAAGTTTTGTAAGAACCAAATGGTATTATATCCAAGGAGAGCAGGAAACTGGATTAGGGTGTGGTACACAGCAATGCATGTCAGAAAAAGCTTTGTATTTCTGCTGAATAGACACTTAAGCTAGTTTTTAAACTCATTTTCAGAAGGAAAATCAGAAAGTAGCCCTGTAGTTACCAGGTGATATTTTGCTCCTGTAATATGTCAGTTTCAGAAATGGAGAGGAGTTTAAAAGAAGATGGACAGCAGCTGATGTGACTTTTAAATTAAAAAGAGTCCTTTTATTGCTAATATATTAGAGGTAGCATGGAATGAAATCATTTTCAAGTTACCATTGATCTTTGTAAGTGGTATGATAAGAGCAGCTCTGTGCGCTACAGTGATACAATGGAAATACAATCCATTTTTCATCAGGTAGATTTATGATTTTATTATACCACAGAGAATAAACATAATAGTATACAGCATATATATATTTTTAAAAATAAAACATTGTGTAAAAAATTATGATCCAAAAGTGTGTAAATCACTTGAATGCTCATTTATTGCCTTCCAAGTGAATAGCTTTTATAAAATTGTGTGACACGACAAATCAGATATGCTTTCCAGCAGTTGAATTACCTTCAGTATTTTTATATTGTACCAATTCTATTTGGCGCTATATCAAAAAACCAAACCAAAACAAAAAAGGCCATCTGTGCGAAATTGTTTTATTTGTAAGTTTTAAGGGAGTAAGTGGTTCATTCATTCACTATCATATAACAGAGCTCTTATTACACTTGAATGTTAACTTTATTTTTACAGCAGTTTACAGAGGCAGGTGAATATGAACTCTTGAAACCATTGTCATTGCTGGCCAGTTATATATATGCAATGATATTCTTGGGTTATTCTAAAGCGTGAAGTTGCATTCATAATTTCATCAGGATGGCCATTTGTCTTCAGTTGTTCCCCTCACATTTGCTTTGGCTTTTACGGTTTATCAAAATTGAGGGTTTGGAATTTTTTTTGCTAATATGGAGCATTAAGAATTAGTAAGAGTTAATTTTTGAGCAATCCACAGAACTAAAGTTTCAGCTGATATTTAATACTTCTAAACAGAAAATAAGGTGCAGAGCTTGAAACCAAGCTTATAGTGCATAACTTGAAAGTGATTCTAAGCATGAAATCTCTTCAGCAGTTGATTTTTTTTTGTGTATTCAGTTGTTTCTTCAGTGAGTGATTGGCTGCCTTTTAAGCGGTGATAAAGTGGTGATAAATTCTATGAGGCTGTAGGACAGTGTGAGGTATTCTACGTCTTCTTCAACAAAACAATTACTCAAAATTCAACAAAATTATTTACTAATAATTGTATCTCCACAATACACTGGAGACTGTATCTTTGTAAGGCTTTTCGCAAAGGCTTAATTTGACTTCAGTCTGGTAAACTTCAACCTGACCCTCTGTCTATTTAACAGTAATTCAGTCGTCTGGGATTTTGATGAAGGTCTTTTTTCAAGGGCTTCAGTGAGGTCAATACTAATAAGTGCTTACAGCATTGCATCTTGTCCCATAACTGTTCAATATAAATTGTAATCATTATTTGAGCAACTAACAAGATCCTTAACGTGAATAATAGGACTATCTGGGAAGTACCTCAATAAGGACGTTAGTATGGCATTTTCCAGTTGTTGATTATGACTTTGCTGATTTGCATAGAAATACTTCCCACTATCAATACCTCACATCGAAGGGATGGAGGCATTTCAAACAGGGTATTAAGCACTGCTGTCTCATTCCATTTTCCTGTATCAGAATTGGAGTGTGCAAGGGCTCATGTGTTTTTAAACTGAGATGTGCTGCAAGAGTTATCTTTCTCTGTTTTATTTTGAAGAAAATCTTAGGCTTATTCCTCTCTGGAATTTGCAGAAAGCAGCTATACCTCACTTTCTTGGTATTCAAGAGAATTAGCAAAATCTTGACATCTCCATCCAAAATCCCAATAGTGGCTGAGTATTTGGGAGAATTTCAAACTAGAGCTATTAATAGAGGAATAAAATTGATAATTTTATCAGTTTTACTCTGACCTAATGTTTATCACAGCTCTCAAAAAGAATTTATCTCTTCTGTGTGAATGGAACCTGCTTGCCATACAAGTACGTTACTGTAGTATTTAGTTGAGAATTTAGTATCTATTAAGATAGAATAATGTTACTAAAATCTTTGTCAAAATAGTATGTCTACCCACTGCCCTGGACTAATTGCTAGGAATGAGTAATTAAAATGAGAAAGGAATGTAATTTTATTCCTATTCAGCCTGTGTTGTCTTTGTGTATGATCACTGAGTTCAGGATAGTTGTTTCTTACGACCTTACTAGCTGGAGAACACAGAGTTTCTCAGAGATTGGCTGTTTTAATAGACACACAATTTCTTAACTCCAGTCTGCAGTGATTATAATTGTGTTACTGTCTTAGGTAGGTAGTTAGCTGTCACGTACATCTACAGAAGCTGTAATCGGATCTTTGACTGCACTGCAAAATATCCCAATTCATTTCATATGAGGATACAGGAGACAATGTTGTTTTAGCCATTATTTTTCACTATCATGTTTTGGTCAATTGAGTTGAAAGACTCCTATGTTTCACTGCCAGTCTGCTGAAATAACTTATCAAGGCAAAGCTTTTATCTTGTGGACTAAAATATCTCAAGTCTTTAAAACAAGATTGGAAATTAAAGGTAGGCAGTGGTTCTGTTAAAACTGATGGTTCTATATGGTTAAGCTGTTGAGTAAGTTTCTCTTGCTGAGGTGCAGCAAAGTCATCACTGTTCTATTTCTTGCTGGTTTCAATTATATAGTTACTTTACAGTTTCTGTGGATAAGTTTGGTAAGTAGCTAAATTAGAGATATGAAGTAGCTTGCAAAGTCCTTGAAGCGGGGGCTGCGTTCTTGTTTTATATCTTAAAGTCCAAGATTACAATAAGAAGCATTTGGGAAGTGAATTTTTTCAAGGCTTTTAGCTTTATAATAAGCCTGTAACTTTCAGACTCGTATTTTAAAGAATTGCTGGTTTTAAAAACAAGTGTCAAGACATATTTGCCTTAATAGAGTTTTTCTAAAGAGGGGAAGTTTTTGTAGTCAGTCTTTCCATCAGTTTTGTGTTGCTGCTTACAAAATAATGTTTAACTTCATTCTTATTGGTCTTATTTTATTTTTAATAGAACTTAGATACAGAATATGAATAAGAGAATAATATAGTTAAACTATGGAAAAAAAGTTAACATACACACGAATATGAGGTGATAACAAAACCTATGTTATTAGCAGTAGCAGCTTTATTTTCTAGCTTTCCCCCCTGCTGTTGAGGTCACCATTGTAATGAACAAAAATATAAAAAGGAATTTCATCTGTTCATGCAGTTAGGTTAATGAGAGTAAGAAAATGGACATGCCAGAAAGAATAAGCTGATGGTCAGATAGACTAGAAAGGAACAGCATAAACATTATAGGCCTGGAACTATAATCTAATTTTTTTCAGAATTTTAGAAATCCTAAGAGATACATTGTACCGTGAATTTTAGTGTTGGTTGTCGTAAGCATTGCAGGAACATGCAAGATGATAAATAGCCATTTTTGGTAAAACCTCTTGTTTCTGTTCAAGATTAAGTTATCAAAACATTCTTTGCATGAATCTTTATGGTTTTTTTCAGTTAGATTGTATCTAGCAGTTCAAAAGTTACTAGAAAATGTTATTTATATTTACGGTTAAATTGCTGTTTATTAACACACAGTAGTGCTGAGGCATCAGCAATGACCTCATAAAACTGTCTGTAGATCATAGGAAATTTTCTTAATATTTCCTCTTTGGCAGGTCAGCTTTCATTAAACAAAACAAAATGTTTGTTTCCACATGGGAGAAAATGTAACAAGGAAAATGTCTGTGGGAATTATACTGGTAAAAGTCTTGCTTAAAGATTTCTTACTACTCGAAGTGTACAGCAGGTGCTCTGACAGACGGGTTTCCAAATGATATGACTGATTTTGTATAAAATTCCCTGTGTCTTCAGCAGTCAAGCTTTTTAATGAATATATGCGATAATAACAAAGTAGTATTATGTTAGTGCTTCTATTTTCAAAAAACAGTGGAAACAATTATTTCATTACATTTAAAACAAACTGTTCTTAACAAAAGGCATGTAAACTCTGATTCTAAAAGCAGATCTCCATGAATACGAGGATCTTAAGCATAAGTAACATGAGGTTTAAAGATAATTTCACTTTATAGCTTAGCAGTTTAATTTAACCAATCTCATTGTCATTTTATGGCTGTTCCATATGCTATATGAAATAAATTGAAACGGTGCTTGTTAGAAATTGAAAGGAGTTAGAAGATCATCCTTCAACTTACTCATAGTAATCTTAGGCAATGGAAAAAGATATATGGAGACAGCAACCCTCATTTTGATACCCTGCTTTTCAAAATAATGTTGTATCAGTATGACAGTGCTTACACTATCAATTCCATTGTAGTACTTGGTTTGTAGCTGTTTGTCCATTGATGCAGCCACTTAAAAAGCAGTCTCTCGACATGATTAGGTTATTCCTAAAAACTGTCATTAATTTAATAAATATGAGCACGTAGGAGTTCTCAAACTGAGACTGTCTACAGTGGGAATACTTACCAAATGGTATTGATATGGTACTCCAGAAAAGCACTCCAGTGTGGACACAGGTAACAGAACTTTGGTTAGCGTGTAAAAAAAAAAAAAAACAAAACCCTTACCTGTAAAAAGAAGCAGCTGCTTCAGTGATATCATTTTCACTGGCATAATGGTATACCAGTAGTACTAACCGCAAGCACTGATGTGCCCATAAAGGCTCAAGATACTCTTTGTGTGGGACTAATGATTTATTTCTTGAAAAATTGGTCAGTTTTACAAAAATCCATACGAGAATAACTATCAGATTTCTTTGCTACAGAGAAAGGTTAATTTTTTCTTTGAGCTTTTATATTCCACTCCTTGTTTAGTAGTTTGGTGACTGTTTTTTTCTGTTATGTCTGAACAGTTCCACAGATTCAAAGAAAAGCAGAATCATCTGTGGAAGAGAAATTAATTGAGGGCTGTTAAATACGAGGACACTATCTGATTTAAGTCCTTGTGTCACAAACTGCTAGAGATGATGAAAATATTCTGAGAAATCTTAACAATTTTTTTTTTCTTCATTTTTTTAATTCTTCTTTGGCATCTCGTAGTGACCACTGTCAGAGACATGGAGACCTTCCATCTGAGCAGGAACAGCTATTCTAATGTAGTACCAGCGGGCTAATTTCCAACAGAAGAATTAAGCATTTTCTGGTTAGGTTCAGCAATGTCTCAACGTTAGTACCTGAGCTCCTAAAACATGAATTGTATGCCTCACCTTACCATTAAGGTTTAGAGTTTTAGAGGATGTTTCAGAAAACGTATGTGTGGAGCAGAGAACCAGTTAATGATAGAAAATAGGGAGAAAGCATTAAGTACTGAACTATGTCTGATTTCCCTGTTGTACTCCAGGTCTTGTATTCCTGATTTAGATAGGGTTGCACACAGACATGGTTGTATTTTTCTATTGGCTGCACATGATTTTAAGACTATTTACACTCCCATCCTCTGTGTATAGTGTCAGTTGACATCATCTGGGTTGATGCCTCCGTTTGTTCAATAAAAGGAGCTTATTTACTGCACTGAGCTTAAGTTAAACCTTAATGAAAAAGGATTATTTGGGGGAAAAAAAGGAACTTAGCACTTTATATGGCTTTTTGTAATTGTACTTTTAAGAATAAAATTCATTAAATACATTAAGCACATTTTCACATCAAAATCATATATTTTGTTCACAGTTTTTAAAACTTCAGCAAATTTCCTTTCTAAAAAAGGAAATCAAGGTCTCATTCTCTGTACACTGATGTGAAATTATAGTTTTAAATACTAACCTACGTAGTGAGAATAATTTTAATTCTATTTGGCGGAAGTCTTTTATTTAAAATGATTGCTTTCTAAACTCAGATAATACACACTAATTTTTTTTTTCCAGTGGTAGCCAAATTCCTAAATATTTCATTTAATGATGTAATTCATGTAAAGGAATAAGTATCTATAATAACCATGTTCATGTAATACCAAGTGTTGACAGAAATCTTAAAAAAAAAAAAAAGCACTGTTTTTGAGACCATGTTTACCTGCAGTATGTTCTAAGTAAACAGGATGAAAATACTTTTATTCAATGAAAAACAGTTTTAGTCCCAATTCAGTGTTTACTTTATTGGAATAAAAGGATTAAATAAAATGAACAGACTTATCATGATTTGTACCTACAGGGAAGGCCACTGAAATTTATCCACCTAATCCCCTTATCAGTGTTGGGACAAATTACCAAAATATCTGGTCTTGAGAAGGCTGTAGCCTATTCATAGCTTGTAGTTTATTGGCTTGCACACAGATTCCTATGTCAAAGATGAGTGTAAAAACTGGTTCCTAATTGAAGCAGATTGGCACTGACTAACAACAGTAGTCCCTTTTACAATGCACAATGCTGTAATCTATTGGGTATGATTGAATGAGGCACATCAGCACACCACAATAAAAGCCTTTGATAGTGTCCCAGGAGTCAAGGTGTATGAACAAGGTATTTAATTTCATAGTCCTGAGAACAGGTTTCACAAGTTAAAAAGATACATGCCAATCTTTTGTCAAGTTTAGAATTGGTATTCATGGCTGGTCTATCCCAGCAGGAACCTGAGTGGGCCACAGGCAGAGAGCGATTGTTTTTCACGGAGGTTCTTTGTGCTCCTGATAAGGTCCTTTGATGATGGGAAGATACTTGTTTCAGTGCACTTCATTTTGAACTCAGTCATGCTCAGGAAAGTCTTAAGACTTTTGTATCAATTTTATAGAAGTGTCTTACAGGCCACCCATGTATTCATAAGTCGTAATAGTTATTAAATATTTTAGCATTAGTTGTAGTTACTGAATTTGGTTTCTGAAGATAATGCAGCTGTAAAATGTGGTGACTTTATTTTGATAGAGTAGATACACTTTGAAAGGTTTACCTCATGTCTTTTAAGTGTAAAACAAACATACCCATAATTCTTAATTAATACAATTAAATATGAGAAAATAAGCTGTTCAAAATGACCTCCTTATTTTGATGACATTTTCTGTAGAGGTTGTATCGTCATCATTTTGGAAACAATTTATATATTTTTTTTCTGACATTCAAAATGCTACACTTCTGCACTTACAATTCTTATGATCATCCTTGCATTCTATAATTGTAGTTGATGCAGTTTTCATGTTCAGCTTGTTGTTATTTAGTACTGTATTTTAAAGAAACAAAAACCACAAAGTGAAACCTATCATAGATGATAAGTCTTGATGGCATTCTCAGAAAAAATATACTTCTCTCTTTTGTGCTTGTTGTAGGTAACTTTAAAAGGAAAATGCAGACTACTGTTTATCTCTGAACATAATTTAGTGTGATCATTTGCTTATTTTTTCCCACTGTTTTTTTAAAATGTCAATTCAAACTAACAGACTCAGTTCCCACAGGTATGGATGACACTGATTTACTTTATTGCTGTTGATCAGAATGAGACAGCTAGTAGGAATTTAGGGTACATTGCATAACATCTGTAAAAGAATAAAATACAAATCACTCAATAAAGGAGAAAATCCAGTAGAAAATCAAATAAATACTTCTTCCTCATCCTGAAAACAGTACTGCAGGCAGAATTAAATGACGAAGTATAGTCGGTGGGTGATATGCAGAATGGCCTTTCATCACTGATTTCTTGTTAAAAATTGATATGAGTTAGTAGTGTTTAAGAATTTTTATTTAAATTTCATCTTCAAAGCAGATTATATTTTTAATAAAAACATATTCCTCCAAAAAGATGACATTTCATGGAAAATGAATCTTTCCACACAGAGAAGTTATGCAGAAAAAAATTAGAAACTTTATTCAAGGTTACTAATTTAAAAAAAAAGTTTTCAAATTTTTTTTGAAAACTGGAGGTCTTTAATTTGGTATTTTTGTCACATCTTGTAATACACTTAAATATTTGATTTGTTTTGCAGTTTCTTTTCTTCCCTCCCTTCTCACTCTCCTTTTCTCCTCTTCCTGTCCTCTTTTCTAATCTTCTTCTCTTGTCTTCTTTTGCCAAAACTAGTCAAGTTTGAAAATGTTAGAGAGCAGTTAAAGAAAAACAGCCATACTTCATCTCTACAAAACAGAGAGGCGAGTGGCAGTATAATACGCAAGTTTGTTCTTTGATTGATGTCATGAAAATAGAAAGTAATATGATCAAAAGTATCTGACACTGAAATACCTGTAAAGAGCTCAGTCTCATCTAATCCCATAAGTCTACAGAGATAGAAAGAACTAAATTTTAATTTGTGTTAAACCTTGCATCCCTCATTAGCTGTAAGAACATAAATGGAATAACTAATATACTCCAAAATAAAATTCAAATAGTAGTGAGAATCACTTTGCACTTCAATAAACCAAAACTGGCCTCAGTCTTATTGTTGGCTCTGTTTGTATTAAACCTAGATCTGAGTAGGTGTAGTCAATACTATTTTTCTAACTGAAACTATATAAAATATTAAGCATTGCTTTTAAAAAAAAGTAGTTCTGAAATACTGAAAAGCTGTTTTTGTAGGAAAAGGTATAGAGTTAGGTTGTTTCTGGATTTTTCTTTTTTTTTTTTGTTTTCATGTAAGTGTCCACATAAATAGAAATAAAATAATTTTGGGTTTTCAGTGTTCTTGTTTTTTTTGCAACTGAAATCCCTGTAATAACTATACCAGCCACATCTGATTTCATAAACAGGAGTATGATTCTAGATTAATGTTAAGGAGTGGATCAGCTCCTTCAAAACAAACTCTGTTTACTTTCAAATATTCTAATGACAAAAACAAGGAAGAAAAGATCTGCTTTCTCAGCACAACTGACTCTAAAATTCTTTCCAGCATTTCTGTGATGTCAGTGAATCTTTAAGAAGTCGTTAATATATGTTATATATTATAAAACAACTGCTGATTGCTAAAGGAGCAGAATGACACATTCACCTTTGAATATGGTAGTTGATTCAGTTTATATTCTCTGCTCTAGCTAATTAAGTACCAAGGACCAGATCTTAGGTTGGATGGTGTCTTATTCACTGACTACTTTATTTAAAAGTACAAGATTGTTTGAGAAGTGAGGCAGTACTTACTCTTGCTGAGGATGGTACAGTCTGGCCTGAAGGAAATTTATTTTAGCTCTGGCTTGACTGTGTTTAAATGTTAATCCTGCAAATTTAGGCCTTATTTTGTGTGAGTACTTTAATCTATGACAAAGAAGGACTAGTGTTACATTGATTTGAAGTAGTTTTTCTTTTTAGAATGTGGAATATATAAAATGCCTTTATTTCCAAGTCATGAAAAAAATCCTGTGATTTTTGGTTTTGTTTTTTTTTTAGCATAGAACAGTGTCTTAAAGACCTGCAATCAGAAGTAAATGAAATATATACCAATGAAATACTACAAAGCACAACTGACTGCCTTCAGTGGCTAAACAACTGCAGTTTTAGTTCTCTCAGACCTTCTTCTACACATCATGGAGAGCTGATGGAATTCCTTAGGACCCTGGTAAAAATTGTTTACTAAAGACTTTAATGTTTGGGATAGTTGGTTATATGATGGGTGGGGGTTTTGGGGTTTTTTTTTGTTTTTTTGAGGTTAATTGGTTGTTTCAGTCTTTACTGTGGTGAGGGTAGTTCAGAAATTTTATTGTAAGGCTTAGTACTCTTTTTATGTCTGCAGTAAGGGGTTATGTTTCCTTTTGATCATGCCTTAAGTAGACAAACTTGGGACAATATCTTTTCATGATACTACCACATGTTCAGCACTGCTAGGACTATTTTATAAATACATGTTGGTAAAAACATCTGAAGTTACTGTCTGCACCGAGGCTGTTACTATTACTGCTTGTTCTTCACTTGTATCAGTATTAATTTATCTAATACAGATTATTGTCCTGTATGCATTATTTAAGCATTAACTTCCTATCTGTTTTTTCTAATTAGAAAGTGGGAGCTACATCCATTTTCCTAGCAAGCTGTACAACTAGACGTAACCAGAAATCAAATTTCACTTCAGTGAAAAATGCCATAATTTTAGAAGGCATTTTTATCCAAAATTTTTATTAAAAGTTAACCTTAGAATATATGTGTGGAAATGGCAGTCTGGAAAATTGAATTGACTAGATAAGTGAAGGCTGATACCTCAGTAAATGACAGCCTGCAAGTTTATATATAAACTATGTATATGTGTGTTTATATGATGTACATATGTATGAGTGTCAAAACAAGTAAACAGTATCCAGTGGATTGTTCTTTGTCACTTCCATACCATGTTTTAGTTGTAGGACGTGAACACCTTTAGTTTGAGATTGGCTGTATTGGCAGAGGAAAACTGCTGTGGAGGAGTATTTTCTCCTTTGGGACTATCTCCTGGCTAGAGCTCAAGCTTCATTAAATTGCCTCTCAGTTTTTTGACTCTTAAAACTGGTTGTTGATCTTTCAGTCACCATTGAATCCACTGGATATTAAGGTGTGTCAAATGAGGAAGTCATCTCTAGAAACACAAGGTCTTTAATGTTCATGTGGTGAAGGAGTGATTTTGTCCCCTTTGAACACAGGCGATCAGTATGAATGTTGCTGTTAATAATCACCCCGCTCAAGGGTGTCAGAGACTGCTACATGTCATACTTATCTAAAGAAAATGAGAGAATCCCAGAAATTGCTGACTTATGAAGTCTTTTGTTATTCCTCTTAGTCCAGTTAGAGCCTTACTAAAACTCCCTCAGAAGAGGGCATGGCAATGAGGACTTACTTGTGTCCATTCCCTGCCTTATTCCTTCTCCAAGGTCTATTCAAGCCATATACCTGAACACCAGGTGGCGGCATTTGTTTGGGAAACACCAAAATGTCCCCATCTCTGGGATACTTCGGGTATATTTTATACAAAATGTTCTTTCCAGCTCCTCAGGTTCCCAGGAGCTTACTGACTGCATGACAGTCTGACCGTGGGCTGTAGAGTCCAGTTAAGCTTTGAGAATGGCTCTGTGGCAGGCTGCTAAACAGACAGCAAAGTGTGAGAAGCCTTAAAGTCTCAATTCTGCACAGCTTATCAGGAAAACATCTGTGGAGCTCAAGAACTTGGACATCACTGTTTCCAGGCTCATGGCTTCTTAGATAATCCAGCCTGTTGTGTAGATGAGACTGCAGATGAAAAGTGTATATGTATTAGCATAGACAATCCATCTGTAAGAAGTTATACTTGCAGTGGTAATCTTTAGCTCCATGAACAGTTCTGCAGTAAACTATTTTCAATAATATTCAGCATTAATGAGATTGTTATGATCTGACCTTTCTTAAATGTGTATCTCCACCCATTGAACTAGTTACTCTGTTGACTTAATTTCACATGTGCAAGCTTTTAATTAAGTATCATATTATACATCTTCAATAATAGTAACCTTCCTTCTACTTCAGGACAATATCCGTATTCATTGTTATCCCTTATTATGTGTGTTTGCTTTATTAGGGATTTCATTTATCTTTTAAGCTGCTGGAACAATTAAAAAAATAGTGCAAAGTTCTGTATGTGTTTTGGCTGAGGTGCTGTGTTTAGGTTTATTGTTTGCGTAGTATTCTCATGCATTTGTGAACTCTTATGGAAATACTGAGAGGTTCTTCATGAAGCCTGAAAATGTTAATTATGTGAAATTTTGCTTTTCTGTATACTGTTTTGTAATTCTAAATATTTAAAAGCTGAATATGTACATGAACGCATCTTCATTAAATTCTGTTCCTGCTAAACTAATGACAAAATCTTTTTTTAACAAAATCTTCATCTTATTGGATTTGTTTATTGATTTGATAGGTCATAATCTATAGTAGGTAGTAGTCCGGTTGGTAGACCGCAAATGTTTTCCTGTATATTATTGTCACTAACTTTCTATGCTCATAAGAGAACTTTTCATGCTTCTCTAAAACCTTTGGATACTAATTTGGATCTTTTTCTCTTGAATAGTTTTGGCATCGTCTTCTGAAGTATTTTTACAGGTTAATTTTTAAATAGAAAAGCCTATATCAATATAAGCAATGTTCAAAGAGACTTGATGACACTGTGTTTTCAGAGCTTCAAAGTTCAGTTCAGGTGCTCTTTTTCTGAGTAATACTAAGTCTAGGATGGCATCTGCAGGCTCCCTACTTTTAATGCTTTAGTATAAGTTGCAAAGGGCTTGAAACAATACTTAGATTCTTATTGGCTTTCATGAATAAAAATGTTTCTGCTTAACCTTAAAAAACAATAGTAGGGATTTGATTGGAAGACATTTTGGATTCATCATCCAAAGGCATCAGTTACATTCACTGTTTTGACAGCTTCTCTTGTTTTGTTCGTTTCAGAATACAGTATTTGAGCATGATTCATAAAAAAAAATTAACCTTTAAACTCCAGAAGTCTACCTGTAGAGACTTGACTCTTCAACACAGTGGTTAGTGATTAGGGTTTCAGTTTACACACTGAGACACATTCTTCTTGGGGCCACAAAACTTCATAGAGTACTTCAGTACATAATAAAAGAAAATCAAACCAGCCTTATGTATATGCATATTGATATGTATGTGTTAAGTTTTTAACTAGTTATACATACTTCTATCACATGCACATGCTTTTAGAGGATGATATTTGACTGATAATTTCCTTTATTATTCTGTCTTCCACATGTGTTTCCTGCTTGCAAGTAAAAAAATTCGTAGGAAACATTCTAAAATAAAGATGTGAAAATGGAAGAAAAATAGCTAGTCTATGATTTTTGAGACTTTCTGTTATGGGATGCAATCATGCTCTCTGTCTTTTGTTCAGAATTAGCTACTGTGGTACAAGTCCTTTTTTTTTTAATTTTCATCACAGAGCACTCCAGAGTAGAGGGCAATAGGAAGGTTAAACTCTTGTTTTCTCCCATAAGACTGCAACAGTTTTGAATCATCCAGAACAAAGAACAGGAGTTCTGATATTGAACATTTTTGTGATTCGAAAGCATGAGGGGGAAAAAAAAGCCCACTGAAGTTTTTGGTTTAAATTTTGTCTTTTTTATTTTTTTTTATAAATTATCTATTGGTAAAAGCTTGCTACAGTAGAAAAATTGAACATTTTGTATTTGGAAATTATTATATTTATGCAATACCATACTCAAATTTGATTTATTTCTCTCTCTTTCAAAATGAGAAAAGAAATAAAACTAATCATTTCCTCAAATACTGTAGGTTAAATAAATCAGTAGTTCTGAAGGTGGAAGATTGCCAACAGTTTCATTACCAGCCATGCTTTATAGGATGGAGTATAGCTGGGAGACCCAGATATAGGACATGAATGGAAATCATAGAATGATAGAATACCAGGTTGGAAGGGACCTCGAGGATCATCTGGTCCAACCTTTCTAGCACAATCTAGACAAGATGGCCCAGCACCATGTCCAGCTGAGTCTTAAACGTGTTCAGCGTAGCCGAGTCAACCACTTCCCTGGGGAGATTATTCCAATGGTTGACTGTTCTCATTGTGAAAAATTTACCTCTTGTGTCCAGTCGGAATCTCCCTGGGAGTAATTTGTATCCGTTACCCCTTGTCCTCACCATATGACTCCTTGTAAAAAGGGAGTCTCCATCTTCTTTGGAGCTCCCCTTTAAGTACTGGTACATGGTGATGAGATCACCTCTAAGCCTCCTTTTCTCAAGGCTGAACAAACCCGGCTCTCTCCCAGGGAAAGAACTACCCTTACGTGATTTGCCACACTGCTTTTCTCTGTTGGAGAGAAGTGATAGGAGGTGGGGAGCAAACGAGAGGGCTTCCAGATCCTGATTCACCTAAGGCTTGCCTACTTGGTTCCTGAAACCTAGAAAATCAAGAGTACCACCAATGTCACTCAGTTTTCTTGTGACTGTGTTGGGGAGATCTGTAGTCAGCTCTAGTGCAGCTGGAGGATTGAGAACAGATCTTTACAAATAAAAAGTTGATGAGCCTAGGACTGTGGCCAAAGCCAGCCTGCAGTAGGAAAAATGTTGAGGATGTGGGAAATGGGTTTATAACAGGCAAGTTTTTTTCTCTGAGAGAGGAAGGAGATTTTGGTGTCCAGTGACCATGGGACTTTAGGGTTGTCTTCTACTCATATATTGGACACTCCTTGTTTATGCAAATGGTTCATCTCATACATATAAAGGAAAGCTGCAGAGTGCTGTTTAAATTTGTGTCCTTCTGGGCCAAGTAGATAGCACTGAGCTGTGACAAGAGGACCTGCTATTTGCTTCATGGCCTCTTGAACTTGAAGCAGCTCTAAGGTCAGAGATCCTGGCCCTGTACCAAGAGAGCTCTTCAGGCTCAGATAAAGTAGCAGTGTATGCATCCATGTGGTTTTACCTGCTTTGTTAATTGGCTTCCTTCTTCATGTCCTCCAGCCCATATAGCTGAGGCGTATTTAGGGGTTGCTATATTGTCAATATATCAGTCCGCATCTTGATTTGACAGAATACACAGCTTCTTATTCTTCTGCCCTGTGTGCTCTAAGCCTGTTCAATTCTTAACAAGTTTTCAATTTTACTTCTTTAAGGGGTCCTGGGAAGATTATTTTATGCTTCGAATGGCCTTTTTGATGGTTGCCTGCTGAACCACAACAGACATTTTATAAATTCTTGTCTTGGTTTTGTAAGGAAAACCTGTCATTATCTGCGTAAATCTTGAGTAATTTTTCATACCATTTTCTTTCAAAAATGTGTGTGTGGACCACAACAAACAGGCTGCCAAGGCTTACCTAATGAGCTTTCCAAAGCTTTCCTTTGAATTGTGGGTTAGAATTGATTGAGAAGAGAGGTTGAGGGTGTTAGAAAGATGGGAAGAGGACTGTGAGTTACTGGAGCAAGTAGACAAGGAGATGAATTGATGCATAAATCCATGGGAAAACAGGCTTTGTTATGTCTGTTGTTTATATAGCCATTTGTTTGAGTCTCTTATTTGCAGGTAAGGTAATTAGCATTGGAAACAATTGGTACTCTAGCGTGAAGCTGTTCATTTTATGAACCAGAATTAACAAAACATTTCTAAAATACTGTCTGATTTACCTTTGATAGCAAAGCTTGCTGAAGAATGAGCAAAATCAAGAAGAAATGATACTTCACTTCCTTCTGGATCTCTCTAGTCAGTGTGGTGTCTCATTTCCCTGTACTCCAAGTGGGACGTCTTTTGAGTTAACATCTTCCCTTCATGCCATTGAGGATGATTCAACTATGGATGTGAAATCTCTCTGGGATGATGTGAGATTGCATCTTCGACGATTTTTAGTAAATAGACTGCAAAGTCAAGAAGAAACAAATACTAATGCTTTACAACAACAAAGGGAGTTTAAAACTCAGTGCATACAGCAACTTTTGTTTCTTTATCCTGAATCAGAAGTCTTAACCAAGTATCAAAATATGCAGAATAAACTGGTTAGCGATCTTCTACAGAACTGTATTTTGTCTAGTTGTGGTGAAACAAATTTTGATAAGGTAGTTCATGGTTACCAAAGTTCCGTACCCACATTGTGCACAATGATAAAAGAGGATTTGTATATACTAAGTGGAACTATTGATCCTTCTTCATCATTGAAGTTTATTAATGAAACTTATCTGGATACCATCACTGAAGAAATGACAGTTCTTCTTGAAAGACTTTGTGAGCTGCAGTTCAAAGAAAATGCGCTACATATAGTTAAGGCAAACAAGATTTCAAAGAAGCATAGAGGAACGGTTCATGCTGTGGGTTAGTAGCCTTATTTTATGTTCATTGTAGTTAGATATTATTTTAATTATACTACTTTTTTCAATATACTTTATTATTTCCTATGAAGAGAGAGGCCTGAGATTATTAATTACAGCTTTATATTTTAAAAATATTACTGCATCTGAATTATAGACTGTGTCAAAATTGTGATGAAAAAGGTGTTAAAGTAAGGGAGAGTATCTTATCCTTATGTATACAGAAACCCCACTATAAATCACTGGATAACATTGTCATGTCATTATCGGTTTTTTCAGTCTAACTTATTCCAACTGCTGAAATATGTAATAGAATAAGAACTATTTAATCCAGATTTAGAAAAACACAAACTCTTCAGTCTTCTACCCCCACTTTTTTCGAATTGTCAGAAGTTTAAAGGAGATCATAGGAAAGTCCATACAATAATGTGACCATGAAATAGACACAGATTCGTACATCAGAGCTGACCCAAAGGATTATTATGTAGAATCTAACTCTAAAAAAAAAAAAAAAAAGGTTTAATTTTTCTACTCTTGTGAAAATACAATAAGTTAGAGTTATTGCTACCCCATAATTTCTTCTTGTTCTAAGGATTTAAGGCAGGAAAGGAATCTGTTATTGATGTGGTATTTTCTGTACTTTCTTTTTACAGTTGGTGAGTCTAACATGCTAATTTCCAAAGGAAGGAATCAGAGCTTTAGAAAAAAATCATACAGACTAGAAACTTTTGTAACATAATTGCAAGATTGTATGTAACTGCTTTTTCAATGCAAGGTTTTGAGCATTCCTCTGTGCAAGAGCTGTTTGTTTAAAACATAGCCTTCCATAAAGGTGAAGTAGTTTGCAGGCAGAAAATATTAAAAGTTTAGAATCATGTGAAAAATACAGGAACAGAAGATAGATCTTTGGGTTGTACAACATACACAAAGGATGAGTGAGGTAATGATTTGCCAGGTCTACGCAGAAGAAATATATATACTATATATTGTGAGTTTTAAAATCAATATACATGTTAATGTAAGTCAACTAGAAATTCCACTAGAAGAAATGCAGAAATAATTTTTCAACAGGAGCTGAAACATGGAGGAATATGTGGAACATATGAAAGATAAGGTAAGGAAACAGGCATGCAGACAAATAATGTGAAAGGATGAGAAGTTCAACATAAAGGTGATACATTAGTAGGATGGAGTGTTGGTGGGAAACAAGGAGTAGTGTCAGAGTAATGTTGAGTTATGAAATAAGTGACAAGAACTGTATCTTTGAGTTACATAGTGAGATGGGAGTCAGTATTCACTGGAAGTATTCACTGACAAAAAAATCACTAGGAAGGAACTGGAAGTTTGTAATTTCATTTTTGTTTCAATCTCAAAACAGCTGACAAAGATAGGGAAGTTCAGTTATCTCCATTTTACATCTAAGGCATGGAGATTAAAGTGACTGTAAGGACGGCTCTAAAAAAACCACACATTAACTGCTTCTATATTACAAGAAGGAAGAGAATGGTCCTTCAGTCTATTAAGATAGTAATTCCTCTGCTTGAATTTTCTTTGCCACAAGATGTGTCTTTACATATTTTTGTGTCAGCACATCTATCAGGACAGATTTCCAGTGCACAGTTCTATTGTATATTCAAAAGAACAGAGGGAGGTGAAAATATACACGGTAAATCTTGGGACCTGCTTGCAATTTTTAAAACGTTTGCTGCAATTAACTTAAAAAAAAATCTCTGTATTTCATAAATCCCTCAGAATATTTTTATTTTTATTCAAAATGTATTAAAGGTCAGATTTGCAGGTACAGCAGCTGTCCCCTTAGCATCCATAAAATGTGTTTAGAAGTGGTGTTTGTTAATATCATTTAATCCTCAAAATTACTTTCTTCACAGTGGCTGCCATGCTCCTGTCTCCATCTCTTCGCTGTATAGTACTTCATATTATTTTACTTCAAGAGGTTGGTATGGGAGGCAAGCATTGATTCACCTGCAGTCTTTCTTACTAGTTTTCTGCAGAATCAGACTGTTCTAGATGATCTGTGGTTATAGACTGGAGGCAGCCAGACAATAAAGCAACAATAGTGAAGTGAGCAGGCTAGAGCAAAATAGGGGGTCAGAGTTGTGAAGTTACATAGGATTTTTTTTTTCATTTTGTGGACATGTCATAGCCTATTATTTGGTATTATTAATCAACTCAAGCAAAACTTCTATCATTACCAAAACAATTATTATTGAATAGTTAATTGTATGTGAGCTCATATGTGAAGAGTCTTTTCTGGAAAGAGATTTCTCTCTTCTAAATATTTGAATATACTGCATTTGTACCACACTAAGTCAGAAATAGGCACCTTTCCCTTGGAATTAAAGTGTTCACGAGGCAGTTCACACTGAAATAACTGATCTGGAAAAAATTCTACAGAATAACTATTTTGGGAGGTTTATAACGGTAGACAAGTTCTTAGTGTCAAGTGGCTTTTCCTAGTTGGAACTGTTATTAAATTCTGATACCTTTGCTGCCCTCCCACAATTGAGAGTGGAAGTCTGTATTTATACATAGGTTAAGTTAAAAGGCAGCTTTAATAGGTTGCCTTGACAGTGATACCCAGTTTGCTTAGTACCAAAAAAAAAAAATAATGCTGGAATATGGAGGGAAGGGGAGAAAGGGAAGGAGATTTTTTTCTTAGCTGAAAGACAGTTATGCCAATGTGTTTCTTATTTTTTGATGTGTGTTGCCTCTGCCCTCTGGGAACCACCAAACCAGCACATTTCAGAACAGCAAAATAATTTAATCTAGGACATTCAATTGGGACTGTTATCCCAGAGGTGAAAAAAGCGTTTGTGTTTACTTAGTCCACCCTCAGGGAAATGTGGCTTTTTGTTTGTTGGGGTTTTTTTCCTTTTCCATGAGAACTGCTGTAATTGATCCTACTATATAGGAGAGGAAAAAATAACAGAAAATAATGAAAAAATGCTAGAACCTCAGAAAACTTCATATAGATGACGTACTTCTGTCAGAAAAATATAGGTAGTATACAACAAACTTTAAGAGGGTTATGAATCTTTAAAATATTTCATATATAACAATCTATTTGTGAAGTAAGGAATTAACATTTTTGTTTTCATGCTGTATTAGAACAGTTATTTGTCAAGTACTGTAATGAGGTTGTATCCGTTTATCAGGATTGAGGATGAGCATGGTTTGAGAGAGAAGCTGGCAAAATGGTATCTGAAAAGAGACAAATGCTTTGGAACTTGGCATCTTGGATTGCCAACTCTAGTGGAGGCAGGTGGTTTTATGTTATAACTTCATCGTGTTCCCAGTTATATCAGTTATTACCTTTACCAGTGCAGGATTCAGCCATTAGTATTTGGGTTACATTGTTGTAATAGGTTTTTATCTAGCATGGATCATAACTTCTCTGGGTATTCTCAGCATGTCATTGATGTTTCAATCTGCTAAAACAATATTCAAGGAATGTTTCCCAGCGCCCCCCCCCCCCCCAATATTTTTTGATGGAATTTTGTAATATGTTGTTTTGGCCTTTCTATCAAATTAATCATATGTGTCTTTCAAAAGTTTATGTAATGTTACAGAATTTAAAAAAAACCTAAAAACATTATGTATCTGTTAACATATTTAGCATGGAAAGAATCATGCAGACAGATGGTTTTTGGCTTATCTCTTACGATTTTTTGCTTCAATATCCAATGTGATATTTCTCAGAAATTATTTGCAGTAAGTCTATTAAATGTGCATTGTACTTCTACCTTTTGAACGTTTTTCCTGTTTCTTTGTTTCCAAAAATGTTAAGCTAGTTTAATCGGGCATTAGTAACCTATCTTAATCCTTCATCTCTTTTAGATGAAGAAACAGCTACTCTTATAAGTGATAAGACATGAGCCAAAGAAACTTAAAAACCGTGAAATTATACACATTTTATGTATTAGTGGAAGGTTTTCTTTGGTTTTATTTATATATTTTTTATATATATACCAAGAGAGTGTAAATACATATGTAGACTAATTAGCCTATTTTTTAATTTCCTATGCTTAAAACTAAACAGAGATTAGAGCTTTGAATTTTATTTTTTGTGACATATTCAATTCATTGGCTTAATATTTTCATTTAATCATGAACTTGCCCGAGACCCTTAAACAGGCTCTCAAATCTAATGGCATTTGCCAATAAAATACATATTTTAGTATATTTATATAATTAATCACTTTAAAAATGTTAAATGAAATTTATTTTTAAAAATCTGAGGCAATACATAGTGTGTTCATTAAAATCACTAGTTGATTATTTTTAAGAAAATATTGCAAAGTGGAGGTAAACTGAAGTGATGCAGATTTGACTAGGCACGTTTTTAGCTACAAAGTAATTAAATCACCTTCACTGACATATTTTAATATTCATATTTTACAGTTTTAGTCCCGTATACCATCCTCTTACTTATATGTCCAGCAAGCTTCCTTTCTCTTTTCTTTCTCCAGAATATGACGAACTTCCACTCTATTCTAAAGATATATTTAAATGCAAACTGTGATTTAAATTATGATATTTTTAATTTATTACCTTTAAATATTCATGAGTTCCTAAGGAATACGTTGTGTTCATGGAACCCCTAATGTGAATATCGCATGTATCTAAACTTGAATAGAAGGACTTAATATTGTTTAGAGGAGCTGCGTTTGTGCAGTGGAGTTGAGAGCAAGAAGAGAAACAGTCTTTGGAGTAACTTGTTGAAATGAAGGTAACTTTGGGACATTAAATGAAAGTACTTGGTAAGGAAAATCTATTTTGGGGTCACTTATCTTTACATATTCCCAGCAATTTGCTGTCCAGCTAACTTGAAATACAAGTTTTGGGTTTTGCACATTTGACTTAAATTTGATTTCTCCTCTACGTTCATGTGCACATGGCTTTATTTCCCCTAGTTTATCATTTCCTCCCTTTGAAATAAAGAACCTTAGTTTCAGACTTGCTTTTATTCTTCCATGTAATTTAAATTCAGTCATTTTGTGACCTCTTGAGCCACAATTATTGCCTACAACCAATCTTCTATGATCTTCATCTTATCTATCAAAAAAATGCCTAAAATAGCATTCATACCTGCTGTTTTAGTGACTGCATGATTAAAAAAAGAGTTATTTGTGTCTGGGAATAATTAAGACTCAATAACTTTAGTCTAATTTATTCTCCCGCTTATATCTGGAAATTAAAGAGTCCCAGACCTGGTTTCATGTAATTAATATTTGTGTCTTTGCACCTTTTTTGCGATTTCTGTCCAGATTACAACCTATAGCAGATAATTTACAATATTTGTGTGGAAGTTACAATTGCTTTTCCATGATGTTTTCTTATCTGTAGCCCACTGTTGAAATCTGGCTTTTTAGAAGTATTAGGATGAAGCGGAAAAGTGTCTCAGTCGCTTGGCTTACTACTGTTCTGTCCTAGAAAGTCCTGTTACACGTTTCTGAAGTGCTGGTAAGGCATGCTGATGTAAAGTAGCCCATATGGATTACAGATTATAATATCCAATATCTCATCCTGCCTCAGCAGTTCAAGTTCATTATAGCGCACAGATCCTTTCATTAATACAAGCAAGTTTTCAGTTATATCTATAATGTGTTGCTAAGGGCCAAACGTTTTAGAAATATAAAATTTTAAAACTTAATTATGGAGGTTTATTTAAAGGGTTTGTCCTCGTTTCAGCCTTTCAACCTTTTTTTCATTAATTTAAGCTTTAAAATATTTCAAGACCTACATACCTATTGTAGTGACTTCTAGACATTATAAAGACAAAAATATAGGAATGATAACAGAAACTGGATCTTCACCCTCCTTGCTTCCTTGCATGTCCTTCTTCTCTTTTTTCTTACTCCAACGGGCCCACAATAACCTGCTCATCACTTCTGATGGACATGCTGGTTGTGTTTCTGTTTCTGCACGACAGCAGTAGCTGATGTGCTTCCATTATATTTCTGCCCGCTTGGCATCTCCTTCTCTCTTGTATTTCTGCTCTCTCCGTCATTCTGAAGAGCGCCTGGTAACATAGCTTTTATAGGAGCAGGGCTTTAGGGGCCCGTATAAATCAAGATATGGAGCAGTTGCTGGAAAGAATGGTACCTATATGCAAATGGGCTCTGCAACTACTAACTCCTTGAGCTGCACTTCACATGGTGATACATGGCACAATCTTCCCCATCTTTCTTACACAGGTGGAGCGAAAAATCCTACAGTTAACATCCATGAAAGATGGGGAAGTAACATACATCAAGTAAAACCATAGCACTTCTTTCTTATGCATATATAATCTTCACAGAAAACATGAGGACATCAGCAAAAATGACATGGGTACTATATATGGATTGAGTAAAAATGCAGATGGCATCATTAGATTTTTTACTTTATAAATACCAGAGATTCGTAATTTTGTATTATGAGCCAATCAATATTGAGATATTCAATAGGTTTAATTGTCACCTATTTAAAATAATGGAGCAAACAGTCTTGGTGGGAATTTATAATAGGAAGTTAAAATTGAAAACCAGTGGACATACAGATATGATGCAGATTTCCACAGTTGTCTTTGTTCCTTGGGAAGCCTATAAAATTTTGACAGCCAGAACAAGATCCTATTACTCAGGGGAAACAAAATAAATGTCTTTGCATTTAATATAGGAAATAATGTGTTTCATAGCCTCTTTGTCACATATTATTTATTTCTTATCCTTGCAAGTATTGTATTTGATTTCTACTGCACAATTATATTAAATGGAAATATGAGTAGTACTGAGGAGAAAATAAAACCATCTGTTTGAACATACAGAGTTGAAGTTTTAATAAAAAAGAGGTACTCTTTTAAAGGCCATATGAACATAATACCCTAGGACCACAAATGTGTTTCTAGTGGGAGAATGACATTTTCGTAAAGATTACAAAAGCATTAAGCTTGTTACTTTTTAAGCTTCTAGTAGGGGGTAAGATAACAGTATCTAAGTTACCGAAATGTCAATTGAACTGGCAGAATTTCAAAGCTGGTAGCATGCCTGAATGCCTTCCTTCTTTTTAGAGCAGTTGCTTGAATTTACTTAATAAGCCCATAATATGAAGATGGGCAGTGAAATCTCATTATTGACTCTTTGTCATATTGAAAAGACACTCATTCCAGAATTTTATTATCATGTTGTTTATTTAGTAAGATAAGGAAACATTAAATTTACTTTTCAAATTATTTATGTATTTTGAAACATGAAATTCTTTATGTTCTTTTGGGTTATATTTCTTTAGACTGTTGTGTCCTAATGAAGTTCTTCCACTTCATCTTTTCCAACAGGAACTGGAATCAGTTTTCTGAATTCTGTAGAGGTTGAAAGGGGCATAATTCCATTCTTGGTATTTTTTTTGCTTTCAAAATGTCCACAATTAGCAAACACCAACTAATTATCTTCCTTTTTGCTCTCTCAGCATACCTGCGTGTTCTTCCTCAGCGTGAAGAGAGCATTTAACTCACTATGCCCTCTAATTATTGCATTCTCCTCCCAAGTTTAAAAGATGAAAGTGATTTACTCTCCAGTCTGATGCTTTGTGAGTGGTCAGAGGTCAATTTGAGATTTATATACTGTGGTATTCTGTTTAATAATAAAAAGTCAGAAAATCTGAGAGAGAATTACTAAGCTAGGCTGTCTTTTACTTCAGAATATAGGCCTGTATGAAGAAAAGTGTGTAGAACTATGGCAGATAAGAGAAGACTTCAAAAATGTCTTTTAAAGAGGCTCCTGTAGTATTCATTGAAAAGAAAGTTGTTACAGGAGTCTTTTCAATATATGCATCTACCATCATATAATCACAAGTTAATTAGATAGTCCTGGCTGCGATTTTTGTTACGACAGAGAACCTATTCTGTCACAAAATGTGCATTTGGAAAGCAAATTTAACTTTAAAGGGGCAAAATTATTTTAGTCACAATAGTTTGTTTTGCAGAAAATTGTACGTGTTTAAATTGGGGGTGTGTCACATCCACAAGATGGATGTTACATGCTAAGTTAGAACATTGATCTCCTTTTTACTGTGCCTTAGGCTTAGAAATTTGAAAAAACCCTCCATCTTCAATCAAGGTGCTACTGAGTTTTTGAAAAACAAAGCTTTCAGTCATCTTATAATACTTTTCACTACATTTGGTGAATATAGCAAGGCAATGGAGATATTCCTGTCTGTCTGATCTAGAGAGAATAAGGGTGGTTATAACCCAGTCCAACTTCTTAGTTAGAAATTTAGCAGTTAGTGCTCTGTAGATTTTTAGTACCCCTAAATGTTGGGGACTGTCTGGAATTGGATCAGTTATTGGTCTCAGACTTTCAAGAAGAGCTTCCTTTTCCTCAGTAGCTTCATGCACTGATCATCCTCTGGCTAAGATCCAAATCTTTCTATTTAAGTACAAGGGATGGTGTACTGACTTGCTGTTGATGTGCTAGGAAAGTCCAGCAATTTCTGTAACACAGAAATTAGGTGTTCTGTTACACACAGTACTATCAGCTCATCTGTTAAGAGGTGTTTTAAGAGTGTAGTCTCAGCTCAATGAGTAGAAACCTATATGTGTACATCTGTGCCAACGTATGGATTAATCCTTCATTTGTAACACAGAGAATATTCTAGCCTTTCTGCAAAATATTTGTTAAAAGGTTATGAATTTCCAAACTTATTTCTCTAGAAGTTCTTAAATTATAGTGCCTGCCCTTTTTTCTGTATGCCTAGACTTATTTCTGATTTTTATATTCCTTGTAAAAGTAAGCATGAGAACTTTGTGGTGACTTTGCTTAACTAGGGTTTATGAAATATAAAGAGGTAGGAAGCAGAAATACGAGTATTGACTCCAGCTTTATAAGTAATTTTTTGAATGTTTTCTCTTATTAGAACAAAAGCTGTCACTATCTACCTCTCTTATATCTTGGAAATTCCAAGGAGCAAGAGAAGCAAAAGTGACAGAGGCACTTTAATCTATTATTTAAGGAAATACATAATATCATGTGTAGACTACACAAAGGAATGATGAACACTTGATAGAAATTCCTGATTGGTTGAAAGTTCCTAACAGTCTGATTTTAATAGGATAGGTCTGACGTAATGAACCAGTCATTCACAGCCATTCTGCTGTGAATGTAAATGCAGAGGACAGAAACAAAGCTAGCAGATATTTTTTATATTTGCAGGCATTAAAGAAGTTGCAATCAGATTAAAATAAATATGGTAATTACTGTGTTTTCAAATACAAATTACAATTGTCTTTTATCAGCCAAGTGTTTTAAATGGTTTACAGGAAAACGTATACAAGTCCTATCAAACTTAGAATTCATGAGAAGGTTTGACAGACCTGGCAGTACTTAATTTTTCTTTCAGCAAAGACTGAAGAAGATCAACTTCTTAGAGTTCTTCAAGAACTCCTCTGTTTCAAAATAGATGCTATCTCCAGTTTCCTACAGGTTCCCTCAGTTTTTATGCTTTCTTCAAATGCTCTAGTTTCGTGTTTTCTATGCATGCGTGTGAAGACTTCAGAGAATGCAGTGACTCCCTCAGCCCACAGTGTAGGCAAGAAAATTCAAAAAATGTGTGTGGAACCACTTTCTGTCATTGCTAAGGCCAGAATATGGTTTCAGCCCTACTGAGAAGTATTACAAAGAGTACCATTTTATCATAGGATAATTCTTGCAATTTTTGGAAGAGGACTGTTTGCTTATACTCACTACTTCAGAAGAAATTGTCAATTATGGAATAGCACCTAAAAAAAAAAAATGCTCTAAACAACTGCAAATATAGTCTATCTACAAGTTTTCTGGCCATTTTAATTGAAGGGAAGTTTAAACAATGTCTGCTATTTCATTATTTTGGTAATTATTAGGAAATTATTGGATACCAGCTGCTAAATTCCTTAAATGGAACCATCATTAATTAGTTTTAATTCAGAAACTAATTAATTTGTTTAGATTTGAATTCTTTAAAATGTTATTGTATACCTGAAATTGCAGTGTATAATCAGAATGTCTTTTAATTTATTAGAAGATACATGTGTTTTTGAAAATTAAGGAGCAGGTTGAGTCTTTTGTTTCAGAGCAAGCTAAGATAGGTATCTGTGTAGAAAGTAGTTTTATTAAACATTATTATAGGGCACTTCATCCTCAGAGCACTTGGGGAAGTCTCTGTAATTTGTTCAACAGAGTTGTAAAGTAGCTGTATCTGTCAAGGAGTCAGATTGGTGAGATGATTTGCTCAAGATTACTACATAAATTTGCTGTCAGAGCATGATCAGATGTTCTTGCTCTCCAACCTGTGTTTCCACCACTGGTGTGTCCTTTCATCAGTTGGTCGGTGAACATGATTTCAAGTAAAGCTTTAATTTTGGCAGACCTATACACTCAGTGTTAACAAAGGACTTAAGCATTTGGTAGCAAACATCTAGCAACCTGATATGGAATCAACCTTCATGATGAGGTGAAAACTGATCTCATTTAACTGGGAAGACATTATGGAGCAGATTTGATTAAAATTTCATGTGTAGCGAATCTCTTTCAAAAGATTAGTGTAGTCTTCACTAAGGTTGTTAATAGCTGGCAGTGACATATCTCTTTCTATGACAGACACACTCTCTTGATTAAATATATGCAAATTTATACATGCTTACCATGTTTATACATAAGTTGAGATCCCTTACTTCACTGCATTTGTTTGACACATGCACAGTATGGATGTATAGTATAAGCACTTATAAAAGTTACAAGTTAATAGTGATGTCTAATAGGAAAATGTTTGCTGTCTTTAGATCTGTGACCATTTTTTAAAAAAAAGGGGATAAAAATAAGCCAACATGTAGTCTATTTGCATAAGCTGCTTTATCAGATTCTCCCGACACCCCTGGGTTTCACTGGAACTCACAGGGAGCTGCAACGCAAGACAGGTGTTTAAAAAACCTTAAACACTCAGATAACAGTTTGCATCCATGTGGTTTCCTCTGCTTCACTGATAGTTTTTTATGGGTCTGTCAGTTTCAATCAGCAGAGAGTACATGTGATCAGTATACCTGATAAACTTGTCAATGCCTTTTTAAAGCAGGATTCCCCAACCTATTCTATTCCACTCTCCTCCCCCCCTTTCCTTTTTCATCATTTCAAGTAGAATCTTGATAAGACAGAGAGACGTCACAGGCAGCTGTGTATAGCTAGCTCAGGCTACAACTAATTTGTGCAGGAAAAAATTAAATCAGGAGGTAAATTATTTCATGATTGCTCATTCCCAACAGAGTTGGGCATCATTCTGAAGAAAATATCAAATAATTGGTTTCAGGCCATGTCAGACACATGCAATTCCCTCACTAATGGCTATGTGAGGTAGCACTAGGCCTCAGGGGTCACCAAAGAACTGAAAATAGCTTAGTGCCAGGCACAGCAATAGAGAGACAGAGCACATAGGAAATGAAGTGGCAATAAGAGCAATCTATAGGGGAAATGTGCTTCACTTGGAGTTTAATATATTGGCTTAGAATCTGGCAGTAAGCCATGCAACAATTGTTTACCTTTTTGTCAGCATCTGCATCTGTTCTGTTTTGTAAATGGCACTTAACTTTCAGTCAGTAAATGCTGGAATCAATAACAACTGTTAAGGGATTTCCTTTCTTTTTTTTCATATTCCATAACAAATGCACGCTACAAACAATGTTTGCCTTAGATTAACAAGGAACAGACATTAACAGGGTCAAAGGGATTTGGTTGGGAACATTTTATAGCTTCTTGGGTTTGCAGTAATTGTATCTGTGTGATTTGAATGTATCTTGTAACCTATCCAAATTAAACTGTTAAAAAAATGCTAGCATGCAGTAATGAAGATGATTTTTTATAATTATCTTAAGTACTGTGTATAGAAAACTGCTGGCACTGTTTGTATTAATTTAGTTCTGTGTAATATTGTGTATTACATCTGCTATGCAGAAATATTAAGTTGCCTCTTACAGTATGAGGAAATTAGTGATTATATCCAGCAATACTAATTATTTAAACCTAGCAGTTACATTAAAAAACATACACCAACATGCAGTTTGAGAAAACTGTGAGCAGATGTCCATAAAAATTGAATATATCATTACTAAACGCAAGGGAAAGAGTATTGCAGTTTATATACAAGCTCTGTTTAGGAGATAGTGTGCAGATGAATGCTGTCATAAATGCAAGATTGCTATAATAGTTATAGCATCACTTAAAAGTTAATATCGCTGAGAGCTGAGGAACACATTATTGTTAATGGAATTTATGTATGTAACTCCCTGTGCACTGCTTTGAAAATTTACCCCTTGAAATATCCCTATACACAGTGACTATCAGTAGCTATTTCTTTTCAGATATTAACAAAATGTTAGTTCCATTTATGAAAAGGCTTTATTATTTGTATGCAGATTGTAGTTAGGTTTTAAGTTTAATATTATGCTTTTTCTTTTTTGATTTTCTTCCTCATAGCTTTATTGGATGAAATCCCTGACATGGCTTTCTTGTGTCCCTTGTAGAACAATATTGTAGATCTATCTTATATGAAATTAAGCCTTATAAATGGGGGCAGGGGAATGATATTTAATGTATTGGGAAGGTATTTTATAGTAAAATTGATTAAAAGGGTTTTAAACCCTTGGTTCCTGCTGAGGGAGAAATCCCCACTGTAATCACTGAAGAAGACAGTCATCAGGTTGCTTTCCAAGGATTCCATCATGAGTCTCAGAAGCAGTTTAGCCATGTGCCTCTGTACACTGAGTAGTAGTGCTAATTAATCTGAGAGCAACACTGTCGTAGTGTAGCTATTCTTGAACATCCACAGCCAGCTCACCTATGATGCAGGGATTTCTGCACCACACTTTACTGTGTCACATCCCTGGATGGGTTGAAATGATCAGAATTAGCCATTCAATTTTTGAGTTGTTGTGAATGCCACAGTGTTTAAAACATACAAGGTGCCACACTCATGAAAAAAAAAGTAAATAAAGAAAAAAAATCACAAAAGTTACGTTAGAGTTATGGGATTCATTTATATGCATATTTTCTCATGCCTTTTGAGATTTTAAATGCTTCCAGGCTATAGCCAAGGAAATTGGAAACACTTTATTTAATGATTTCAAGAGCTACAGCTTTGAGGAAAGTACCACTTTTGAAACTTGCTATAAAATCACAAGTTAGCAGGTGTACATGGGTCATTTCAGTCTAGCACAGGCTTATTTCTCATGCTGCTTCATTTTTAGAGATGAGGGCAAATCTTGTTAAGTAGTAAGATAAAGGCAGATGTCTTGCTACTTAATTTAAGTATTTAGGAGAACCTCAGGTACTATGATCAAGACCTTTATTGAATGTATGTCTTTAGCTCTGTGTTGCTTGAAAATTACTTGTTAGCTGGCTTAGAATTCATATGGATACTTCTCAACTTCATCACTGGTGAAGTGAAATTCTCTAATACCATCTTTTTTATTCCTAAGAGTTCCCAAGTGGTCAAATTATTTTGCAGAAAATATATACAAATATGTAAGAGAAGACCGAGATTCAGTGTTCAAGACATATTGCATCCGCGCTGAATTTAACCTTGACGTTTGAGTGATGTTTTTTGTTAGAATTAATATTGAGTAGAATTAGCTCTACAGTGTATTTAATTTATCTTATTAGAAGATGAGGTATTAATTTAACTGTTACTATTGCAAAGTTGTCCCTGATTTCACTAGTAATCCCTATGTGTCTCTTTTTACAGTATTGATACTGTCTGTTCCACTAGACTATATCCTGTATAGGCATATTTTTTAGTTGTTGATGTAGAAAAAAGTGGAAAAGACTTAGAGAAGGGCAACAAGGTGATGAAAAATGTACAACAGCTTCCCTATAAGGAGAAATAAGCAAGCTACGATTCTTCAGTTTGAAAATAAAATTAAGATGGTAGGATATGATAGATTTCTATAAAAGGAAGGGAGGCATTGTAAAAATAAACAGGTATCAGTAGTTGACTGATTCTTAAAACTAGTTGGCATCAGGTGAAGCTTGAAGATGAAATATTCAAGCAAACAAAATGATGTGTTTGTTAAGCCAGAGTGTAGGTAAAGTGTGGAACTTCTTTCCACAAAATGTTACGGATGGTAAAAATTTATGTGGGGTGAAAGTGTAACTGGAGAAATTGACGAAATAGAAACCCACTGCAGATTATTAATGTATGCCACATCTGTCTGTGGAAGCTGCCCAACTGCAAGTGGTCAAGAGGTAGGTAAGCTCTGAGGAAAAAAAATGTTGTATATGGTTTCTTTGTTGTGTTTTTATTTAGTCTTCCTCTTTCAGTCACTGTCCAAGCCCAGGATACTGGGATAAAAGACTGTAGCTGAACCCAGTATAGCTACTCTTAGAATATTGTGTTCTTATGTTTATGATACATAGAGATTCTCCTTTCTTAGCCACCCCTATTAGAGGTGCTTGTAATTTTTTCAAATTGTATAATTTGCACTAACATTTCTTATAATTAGTCTAAGTGAAAATAGTTTTCTATTACTCTCTGTTCTCAGGATTTTATATTAAAAACTTTGGTAAAGTTACTGTTTACTTGTTTGGAGTGTTGTGTTTTTCGTAATCCAAGAAAAGTGTTGAGTCATGCATTTTTATTGTTTGTTGGTAGAAAGAATAGTTTGCCAGCTAGTTAAGTTAAAATTGTTTTCAGTCTAGTTTTTCCAGCCTAAGATATAAGAATAAAAATAATTTAAGGCAGTATACTTATCTGCAGTTTAGAAGTTCTGAGGCCTTAGAATGCTATCAAAACTCTAAATAAATAGCTAACTGATTTTTTTTGTGTGTGTGTAACTTCATCTGCACCAAAACAAATGCTGTTTTTGCTGTTTTCTAGTTAATCTTCTTCATAAGTATGTCACTTAAACCTGGTTGTTGAAAATTATGAGAGCGCTTACATTTTGTAGGGTGTGTTTGCACTACATGCTCATCTCAAATTATCAGCATCTTACTCTAAATATTTACTGTTAACCAAATGTCATAATTTTTGCAGTGAAACAGCAAAACCCTATGTATGTTACTGTTCTTGACTGCTTCAGCAGGAATTTGTTTCTGAATGTTACCTATGCTCTTTCTATCTAGGTTCTTTCATCATCTTTTCTGTATAGGTTCTCCAATTGCAGGAGAATTTTCCAGTCTGAGGAAGGAGGGAGAAAAGCAAGAAATTGTGGGATGACCTTTGCAAGAATTTCAAGTTTTAAGTGATTCAGCAAATTAGCATAGGTGAAGACAACCCATAACCTGGGTTACAGTGGATCTTCTGTTCTAAATTACACAACAGCTGAGGAAACTCGTTTGGGTTTAGAACATTCAAAAATGCAACTGAAGAGTTTTTCCATATGGATGGTAGAACTGTTTTAGCTTAAATTTACCTAAGACCCTGGATTAGTTGTATGTTAAAGAATGCAAGACCCATGGATTTTATGTTAAGATGTTAAAACAATTTTATGAGAATTTTGAGAGCTAGATTAGTATTTAGGTTAAATAATAGACAAGGATAGAACAGAAGCTTAGATTGTTTTGAAAGGCTGTATAATACAAAAAGTAGATCAAACTTGATTTGTGCTTTCTTATTGATGTATGTTTATCATAACTTACTATCTTAATTTGGAGGATGTGGGACCTGGAGTATTCTGCTTGTTTTGTGTATTTTTACATTTTTTACTACCAGGCCTTCCCCCCTGCCCCACAATGAATACCTTTTATTACTTATGGTTGTGGCATTGATGCCTTCACTCAGGGCCTCTCCTCGGGTATGTAATATCTACAGTGGCCATATTTCATCCTTAGACTTTCCAGCATTTGAGGCTTTCCTGCTGCTTTGGAAAGGACTATGCATTTGTCACTTTTGTGATGTCATGAGGCTTGGATGAGACCTGAACAGAAACTGGAAATCTAGTGTAGTCTGTCTCTAACCCTGAGTTTAGCAGGATGGTTGATCAGCTAGGTCAGAGCGCTCATTCCTGTCTCCTGAAGACTATTAGTATGCTTCTGTCCAGATACAACCAGCCAAATGGTGTCTGGTAAGATGGACTGCTTCATTCTTCAACAAGTGTGGCATGTCCTTCAGATCTTAGGAAAATTTCTTCAGCTTCAATCCATTCTGCTAAAGTGAGATGCCAAGCTTGAAGATAAATGCCCTCAGTTTCCCTGGTGCTGTATGACTGCATCAACTGCCTTGGCACCAGCATAGTCTGGCGAACCTTGCACAATTTGATAGTCAATATTAGTTTTACCTGGGGCTTCTTTGTCTATAAGCAAAGTTCTGAGGCCTTAGTCTTCAGTCACTGCCTGAGCTACATCACAGGCATCCTGATGTCCATCTCCACCAGAGCTGTGTCTGTGACTGGCTGTGGACCCCATTGATTCACACTTCCTGGCTTGAGCTTGAACCTGCCTTATCATCATGATCCTGCTTAATGATCACTGAACTGTGTCTGACTCTTGGTTACCCTCACCAGACCCGATCCTGACTCCAAGCTGCAAATTAACTTCCTGGCTCAACCTCAGATTTGCGTCATCACCATGAACTTGGCTGATGATCTGGACCCCTGGTTGAAACCTGTCATCTCTGGGTCTGGCCTGCTTGCCTTGCTTAGGGACTGTGGGACGGGGCCCTGGCTGGCAAGGAACCTGTCCTGATGGCCATATTATCGTGCCCTACTCTCTGTCCCTTGGGGACCAGCCAGCCTTCGGTGCTCCCTGACACTGTGCTTGGTTAGGATCTTTTTTGTTGTGCCTAAAGATAGCTCATCATACTGGCTTAGGATTTTTCTGCTGACAGATTTGGCCTCCAGAGCAGTTCAGAAATCATCAGTATAGGCAAATACCTATTTCATTATTACCTTCAATTTTGGTTGATAGCCAGGTTCAATGATACATCAGCATGATTTGTGCTGATTGCTAATGTGAGAGTATGTGGCTTGACCCATCCATAGTGTTGTAACACAAAGCTTGTATAAATGATGCATGAATCTTTGTCACATCTTTGGTATACTTTCATGTCAAATGTAAGTCACATTACATTATCTTTATCATCTTTATCTTTATCTTTATCTTTATCTTTATCTTTATCTTTATCTTATCTTTATCTTTATCACAACAAAGCCTATCAGAGGACAAAAGACAATTTAAGAATGGATTACCCGCAGTATATTAAGCTCTCTATAAATCCCATATAGGTATTTGTTTGTTTATTTAGTAGGTTGGTTGTTTTTCTCCTTCCAGAGAAGTCGTAGGATCTGCGTTGCGTGGTGCATCCCAACTTAAGGATTCTCTGCCTTACAGCTTGGATGCAAGATGGTTGTTTAGCCTGCTTCCCCTAGTGTCACCAATTCTAGGAGAATAATATTTGTTACATTGTGGTCTTATCTTATCTGTCTGTTTTCTAATGCCTTTATCTTGACCATCTTCTGGTCACAGAGGTTTGCATGTCACTTACGTTGAATTGGGTCACCATGTTCTCACTGCCCATAGTTTATAGGTTTCTGATGAGTCCCAAACCTGACTGACTGAGGGGTTTCAAGTTCATGCTTCAGGCCTTCATGACTTCACTTAAACCACTGTTCTCTTACCTCCTTTCCTCTTGACTGTGAGGGTTGGCTGCTTATCAGGTGAAGGGGCTTATGTTTGTGCCTTTCTATCAAAGACAGAATTTTCTCTATGCTTACCTCCATTTATTTCTTAATTTTGTATCAAAGTTTTATGTCAGCCATGACATTAACCCAATATTCTTCCCTACCTTCAAGCATCTAGAAGTTTATCTATACTTCACAATCTAAAAGTCTGAAGGGCTTTTCTAGACGTTTATAGAACATATATAGTATTAAATAGTAAGCTTTTGCTCTGATGATTATATAAGTGTTCATTTGCATATACTATAATATGTTTTGTCATATATTAAAGTGTTCTCTCAACTTCTTAATGACATGAAAAAAGAGGGGTCTTTGAACTTACTATCTCTGGCTTCCAGCTGAAATGAACTTCAAATGATCATTGAAAGTAAAAATAACAGGTTTTACTTTTTTTCTGAGTTTGGTAATATATTCTAATATTACTGTGGTATACCTTTGGCTTCTAGGTCCACTTCCTTTCAGTCTAATGAGGACAATATCGCTTGGGGCAATCAAATAATTGGAAGGTTTCCTTGTTCCTCAAGAGAGAGGGCAGGAGCATCACAAGGTTTTCAAATTATAGGAGACAGAACTAACGTTCCATTGATTTTCATGATGTGATTTCTGGTTCTTACATCTTGGATCTGTTATTTCTGGATGTCTGCAGACTTAGGCAGTCATTTCATGTCAGTTAAACTCAGTTTATATTATCTAGTTTTCAGGTAAAGGAGAAAAATTGTCTGATAGCAGAATGTCTTTTTTTGGAAGTTTAAGACTTAAAACTGGAAATCCAGTGATACAGATATTATTTACTTGTTTTTCAGAGAGGAAAGGCACTAACAGAAGCAATTATGCGTAATGCTTTCTTTTGCCATTCTTAGAAATGCAAGGGACTAGCATGACTACATCTGTTTGGAACTTTGAGGAAATTCAGATGTGGATGCAAACCTCACAGTTCAATCTCTAAGGCTGCAAAACTGGAATAGCAAATTAGGGAATTTGTATTCAGAGCTCAGCTCTGCTACTTAGATCTATGTCTATTTAAAAGTGATTTGTGAATACCTAAAAAAATCTAGGAACTCTGAGGAAAAAGGGAGGTACTGAGTACTTCAAAATTGCAAAGGTAAGAGAGATTTGACACATAAAAGTACATTTCAATCAATTTCTATTTGTTTTCGTCTTTCAGAGCTTCCCTTTCAAACTACTCTGGCTCTCACTCTGACACTTTCTACATAAACTGTTCTGCTGATGTTATATCTGCAAAAGAACTGCATAGGAACATGGTATCAGCTCACTGCAATTTGCATAGAAGTGCAAATTTGTTACATTTAAAGAAGTTATAAAATTAAAATACTTAAAACCATGTGGTTTGGTAATACTGAATTGGAAACAGCTCACAGTCTTTTATAGTCTGACTGTGCTCAAATCAGAGTTCCCTGGTTGATGTGACATGATTATATGTTATGATTACAAGTGTTAACCTTTCAAAATAAAATGTTCAGTTTCTTCTTTTAAATACCAAATGCTTATAGGTATAATACTTGCTGATATTTGTTCACTGACAGTCTCACTTGTTTTCAAACCCCACGTATTTAAAGTTGTGGAGTGTTAGATTGATGTTTCTTTTCACTCAAATGTCATATTCATCAACTGTATTGTGCTAGCAGATTGTTAAACAGACAAGGTGACTTGCAGAGTGACAATGTAGTGATGTGATGTCCCAAACCATTAAACTATAGTAAAGACATGGTTTTTTCCTTTTGTTCAATCAGTTTTTGCAACACAGTGGTTTTTCCATAAAACATGGGTGAGAAGGTTTCTGAGTAGATCTGTTGCTTGGAAAAAATCCTAGTTAATGAATAACAAAACCTGGAATTCAGTTGTAACTTCCCAGATAGTTGAGAAATGCCAAAGATTTAGGAAGAACTAATGTAACAGTATTTTATAATGAGGCAAAGATACATTATGCTATGACAAAAATGAAATTACTTTATGTATTATACTTTATTACGTAATCAGTTTTGCAATAGTAAAAGGTATTTTATGATTTTACTTGAACAGCATCCCAAGAATACCACAAAAAGGGAAGGAACTTCTGCTTAACATTGTATCAACTCAAATGTCTTTCTCAACTTATCAAACTCTTTTTATTAATGGAAGAAAAAATTGACGAGCTCTCCGCAGAAATTCTGTTCGTGCCTTCATTTACAGAGAAGAATAAGAATGTTCAAGGTAATTAATGCTTTTCCTTATTTATTGATTCTACTCTATGCAAAAGGATGATTTGCAACATGAATTACCTAATTTATGCCATCGTATTTTATAAACGAATTTGCTACCATGTCCACTGAAAATCCTTTTAAAATATGCGGATTTACATTTGAGCACAATGACTTGTAGAAAAATACTGATGGTTGTGTGTAAAGATGTGATGTACAGTAGTTATTGATGGAGATTCATAACAAAAAACTATCAAACACTGTAACATAATATCTCCTATTGAATTATCTATAAAATCCTGTGTTTCATATAGGACTAAACAATAAATTGAGTGAATTCTTTGAAACTGTGACTGTTTCTAAATTTGTCCTTGAAACCTGCCTTTTTCAAGAGAGAAAAACACTGACTTGAACAACTAATTGATCTTAGTATACATGCAACTAAATGTTTTAGTATATAGTCCTGCTTCAACCTATAGTTCTCACAAACACTTACTAATACGTACTATGTTTACTATCATGCTTATCCCACTGGCTTCAGTGGGTATTTTATAGAAGTAGGCTCTACATCAGAAAGTAAACTGCCTCACAATCAAGCACCAAGTTTGCATTTGCTTTAGATTCCAAGCTCAATCTGTTTTTCATCTAATTGCATTCATGTCATATGAGGAGAACCTGAAATCCTGAAAATTCAGGTGAATAACACCTTCCAGGTCACAGTACGCTCATAAATGTTCTTCAACTCTGCTACTTCTGCCAGTAGAGAGATTCCAGGTCACCAGAGAGCAAGTGGTTTCAAGAGCTTTGATTATATTGCAGGAAAGGATCAGACCAGAAATGAGGCCAGGCTGCTTAGGGAGAGGGGATAGGTGGAGTCAAATATTTGATATCTCTGTAGTCAAGCTGCAGGCAGAGAAGAAAGGTGTTTTGGGAATGTGGTCTCGGAGTGCTAAATGGATAAAAAATTTTAAAAAATGAAATAAGAAGAGTTCTGAGGCACAGATTTTGTTGAGGATTCTTCATCTGAAATACTGACACACTGAAATAAAGAAATACAGGTTAACCTGTGTATTTTTAGAACATACATCAAAGCTCAAATAAAATTTGCATTCAGGTTCCATTTTTGCTATTGGCTTCAGTGTATTTCTACCTCCTTTAATCTCTCGGTTTTACTAGTTCTCAAGAAATGTTAAGCTATTATACACTATGTTTTACGTTTTATGGCCTTGATCCTACAAAGAGGTGTTACAGTAAACTTCTCATAGGGGTAATGCGGAGGATAGGATATGCATTCAGTAAAGGTATTTTAAATATTCTTTTTATTTGTATGTTCTGTGATAAAAGGTAAAAAAAATTAAAAACTCTTGAATGGGAAATTTATTTTACATGTTTAACTAACTACACTCTAAGACATGTGATCTCCAATAATTCAGAGAACTTAATGATTGCAACATTAACAATAAATACTTTACTTTCCAGGAAGTGTATTTAGGACTTTATACTGCAGACATTTCTCCAAGCTTAATTACATTCAGAACTGTTCCTCAAAAGTGTGTTAAGCCTTCTTCTTTGAGGAATATTCTTTTAGAGTAATCATGTCTATAGCAAGTAGGTTCTTAAATGGTACCTCTACTTAATCAAATCTGAACGGGGAATACTACTAGATCTCGTTGTGGGAGGCAGTCTTCTGGGTAGCAGGCCTGTTCTAAAGAAAATGTAAAATTACTTTCACCCTGGAACACAAGTGAAGGTAAATCTTTTACAGGTGATATTAGTGAAATCATCAGGCATACCTTTGTTTTTAGTGTTGCTGTTCTGATCAGGTGGTTTTATTCATAAAACATTGCTCAGTTATATCAGTTTCTGGAGAATAAGTGAAGAGAAGACATGGCCAAAGAAATTGAAAAAAAAAAAGTCTGGCTAGAAGAAGGGTTTATTGGTGTTATTTTCACTTCATATTATCAGAAATCTCAGTTGTAGTGATGAAGTGAAAGATGATTTGATATGGGAGAATGAGAGCTATGTTCCCAGTAGTTCCAGGTTCTGTTAAGTACCAAAAGGGATTTAAAATTTTTTCTGTTAATGTCCTATATTGGGCTGATAATCTTATTTTTTTCACTGATGAAGGCTGAGTTTTGAGAAGAAGGATTTATTACAATCCTTGCTTTATTTTCATCAAACACATTATAATGTGTGACTAGAAAATATAATGGCCATCTTCTGTACTTATTTAGAAGCCTTCTTACTAGAAATCTTGTTTAATTTAACAGAATGTAGAGCACTGATCTATTCAAAGCAGCTTTAAATTAACTCAGGTACCAGTATCAGGTTTACAATGTAGCACAGGCTGCAGAACCAGCCTAAGAAGCAGAGCAAATTAGCCCAGATTGAACCATGTGCTGCTGTTGTGAGAGAGTTACCCGTACTCTCTTTCACTGGTTTAAAGCTAGGTTGGGTGTATCCAAACTACCCTGCAGTCACTGCAGTGTAGGCATATCTGAAGTATCAGTCCTCTGCAAGTAGTACTGCTGGTAAATTAGGGGAAGCTGGCCAATTCATGAAAGGTAGGCTAATATCCAAGTGAGCTAAAGTTTCCCTAGGCATCACATAGATTGGAATCTTGCACTTGCTTCCTTTTCTTTTTGGTTGCTTTTAGTATTCACAGGAGCCTTTTTATCTATGTAACTCACGCAGAGATGCAACAAAAATAATGTTTTTTCATGTGCTTGTGTCAAGTGTTGCGTTTATGTGTATAGCTGTTTCAATGGCAGTTTTAGTTGATTTTTGTTCAGCATATCCCATAGTACTTCAGTCTTGATATATAGAGCATGTGTAAAGTTCCATCAGAAACAAAGTAGTTCTTTGGATGGTTCCTCTTTTTAAATTTTTTTTTTGTCCCAAAGATGGCATCTGAGTTTTATCTAAACCAGACGGTTTCTTGGCCCTCATTTTTCCCTAAACCCAGCGATGACAAAGAGCAATGGCTGCATAAATTGGATGTAAGAAGAACACTTAGGGTTTATCACAGAAGAATCAAAGATTTCATATCTTCTGACAGATTGTTTGTACTCTTAGGGGGTCTTAAGAGGGGTCAAATGGCTTCTAAGAGTTCCTTAGCTAGATGGTTAAGGGATTGTATTAGGGAGGCGTATGTAGTTAAGGGTAAAGAGGCTCCCAGGGTTTGTAAAGCTCATTACACTAGGACTATAGCTGCTTCTTGGGCGGAGAGGTCGAAGGCTTCCACATTGGAAATTTGCAAGGTGGCCACCTGGGCTTCTCTTCATACTTTTTCATTGCATTATCGCTTGGATGTAGTCTCTTCTGCGGATTCTGCTTTTGGTAGGAGGTTGCTTGTGAACCAAAAAAAGAACAGTGAAGAAAAGAAAGACATGTAGTTCACAGTTCTAGCTGGCAACAAGACAAGTTTCTTTGCAGTGTGCACAATGGAATCCTATGAAGACCAATTTAGGTGGTTGAAAATAGATGTTAGAGGGAAGTACTGCCTACCAGTGTTCTCTGATGGTAACCCCATGGCAGACAATAGCACCAAAGGAAACAGTGAACCAGAGTGAACTCTGTAGGGAGATGGATGTAGAGAGTTTTTTTAGGTGATACGGATAGTTCTCTGAGTTCAGTTTGAGAGTTCTGTATCCAGCATCTTCTGGAATATATTCAGAATCCTCATTTTCCCAAATTGTTTTGCACAGATTGAAAAAAATTCTATGAATTACATTTTCCACTCTAACTTCTTTTCACTGTTCTCCATCCTGTTCTTCCTGATTTTATTTTTTGACTTTCCTTTACCAGACCTAACTTAGTATGTATTCCTCAATGAGCAGTATGTACATGCAAAGTTTTGCACTTGATTTCAAATTATATTTGCGTTATCTAAGCACAATTTTAAAAAGGTAGTATAAATACATACTTTATCTACTACCAGTGGTGTTCAAGTTTTCTCTTAAATCAAATTAAAAAAAAAATCATGAAAATCATGAAAAGTTCTCAGACAAATAAATGATGATCTGGTTTTGTTCCATCCGTGAACTTCAGTGTGGCATATGGACAAGACTGCTACTCTACCTTTCTGAGGAAAGGTACCCATATTTTTCTAACATTTACAGAACATTTATTCTCAGTGTTGCATAACCTCACTGCATTCCACTACAAGCAACAGGTTTCAGAAAATTGAAGGAGTAACCACCTTCTCTTTTTTCTTGACTAGGCATTTAACCCTTTCTTCTGCAGGTATCCTGTCATGCCTACTGTGATGAGATACTCTACTTCTCTATTTACATTCAGTTGAAATTCCTGAGCTGTTCTGAGCTGTGCCTAGTACATGCAGTATCACAGGAGTTGTTCTCTTTGAAGGAATCTGGAACATTCAGCTACAGTCAAGGGTTAAGCAGGAGATTTTGGTTTAGAATCCTGCCAAATTGCATTCTCTTCCCATCTTTAAGGTAGATTTCTCTTCCCTCTGGCTTTTCAGAAGCCTCTTGTTGAGACTTCTAAAAAATCAAAAACATCTAACGTACTTTCATCTGTCTCTCACTTTTTTTTCCCATTCCAGTGAGAAAGGTGAACTTTGGACAGATCAGATAATGAGTACCAAGAAAAGCCTTTTCCAGTGGAGCTCTTTGAAAACACTGTGGGCAAAGTTGTCAAGCCCTTAGGTTTACAAGGTTTGCCTCAGGGGACTGGGAAGATTTGCAAAGGTCTTTCCTTCACAGCATAAGAAGAAATCCTTTACTCTATATCCGTTTCTGGAAAGTGTAATAAAAGGAGCATGGAATCAAATTTATTAGATGCATCCTCTTAATAGACTTTGAAGTTGTAAAGATTCAAGAAAGACAGGTGTGATTTTTGCTTTGGTCTCAAAGCAAAATGTTCAAGTAACTTCTGTAAGAAATACATAGCTTCAGCAGGTCAATCCAAAGTGAAGATGGAATTTACACTAGGAGGGTGTTTGATTTCAGATGTACGTTTTCTGTATTTCTGTTATTACAGTTTGCTCAGTATAGTACAACAAATAAAAAGTCCATTACTGAAGATAGAAAGCAAGAGATTTTTTTTAATCTACAGCTAGTCAAATATTTTTTGTTTCTTCTGCTTATTTATATTTGTGGGGGAGTGATATTTCCCATTTCTGCAAGATGTATTATTTCCAGTACAGTTTCAATAAAAGTTCTGTCTGAGCTGGCTGAATCCAACTAGTAAGCCACTTTGATGGCACTGTTACTTACCTTATTCACAGTTAGTGAGCTGTCATACAAAAGGTTTCCTTCATGCTTTGCTGTTCTATGCTTCCTGCAAGATGATGTCACAGTGACTGTTCTTATGACCCTAAATGCTATGAAAAAAATAGGAAAGCTGTGGAATGCTGTAGAAAAAAATAATTTAATAGAACTTCTTATAGGGAAGAAAAAGAATTATATGAACAATGCAAGAGGTCTCACTGTCATCACCATTACAAAAACAGAAAAACACTGAATTGGAGAAAGAATTAAATACTTGAAGACAGAGGGGACATAGGCAAAAAGATTTGCTTTAATGGGAATAATAATCCCAGACAGATTTTAATACAGATAAGGAAAGTTGGCTCAAGAGTTTTGATTTTAAGTGAAGAACTTGATATAATCTTGTTTTGAATATTTACTATCAAAATGATTCAAGCTGCCTGTTTGGTAAACTGAAGGAAGCACACAAAGTATGAGCAGTTTATCAAGTTTGTAGAACATAAGTTTCAAGAAAGATATAGTAAGGATTTGTGATTCATCCAATATTCTCTAATAATCAAGAATGGTGGAGATGTAGAATATGCTCTGGAAAGGGAGCAAGTATGAAAAACTGAGAAGTTTTCCTTCAGCCGCCATCTTTCTTATGACATTTGCTTCTTTCTGCTCTCTTTCTGCAAATTCTCTCCTCTAAGCAGCCATATGAGAAGGATTGCATACATTTCTGTCTATCTGTGCAAATGGAGTTTGAGGTTTGGAATTTGGGAGAAGAGAGGAGTCAAAGAATTTCTGTAGAAAACTATGGCTCTCTAGGTAGGGATGCTTCCTTGCCTGCCTTCCTGTCTGCAATGGCAAACTAATTCAGGCTGAGTAGTTTCACTACAGCAGCTGTACCAGTCTCTTGAATAAAGCTGCACTTTTATTTCCCAGGGGAGTTTGCTGATTAGGGCAAGACAGTCAGAAGACAAGTGAAGAAGTAGCAGGACAGGAAGGGGGTAATTTGATATGTGTCTCTGTGGAAACAATGTTTGAGAGGAAGGTTGTGGTAGCATCTGAAGTGCAGAGGCTTTGGGGGGGCTGTGGCTACTGTGCAGTGATCAATGAAAAGCATGAAGGCAGCCCTTGCTAGCTGGAGGTTAAATTGAAGAAGATTAAGGCCAATTTTACCTAGATGAGGTTTGGGAGAAGCAAAAATTTAGGAAACCAAAGGAACTCAGTAAAAGATAGGAGGCTTGACCTTGGGGCTTCTTTTGGACAACCTGAAAAATTTTTATATGTGTGTGAGCCTGCATGCACATGTGTGTGTGTGTGTGTATATATATATATGAATACAGGGCAAGAGTGCCTAGGCTGTTAGTTAGAAAAGGAGGTGGGGAGATCTAGTAAAATCTGTTAATTTAAAAATGAAGGAACCTTTAAAAGGACTGATGCAGGCAGAAACATCATTTGGCTCTTCACCTGTGGTCCTGGAGACACAAATCTACCATCAGCTAGATACCTCTTTATCTCAGCTGTGAGTTCTTAACAGGTAAGGCAGCAATTCCATGAATACACAGGGATTTTTAGGTTAAATATTAAAGGTTTTCTTTAAAGTCTTGGTATAAAAAATTATAAATAGCTGATCTAAGCAGCAACAGTAAGAGAATGTGAATATGTAGATATTCAATGGTGCTTATAGGTAGAATTAGATGTTATATCTATAAGAAAGGAGAATTGCAAGGAAAAACAAGGCAAATTTAAGGTAGAAAGCACAGAATAGAAAAGAGGGAAAATAATCCAGTCAGGTTTTTTTTTTCTTTCTGGAGTAATTTCTAAAGAAAACTGTAGGAAATGTCATCATAAAATATATTAAAACATATTGAAAAAAGCAGTAAGTTTATGGTGCTGTCTGTAACATATGTTGAATAGTCAGGGAGCTAGATGACCTGGTTAGTGTCTTCTGTTTTTATTTTCTACCATTTTATCTTTCATTTTTTGCAGCTCAAATCTGTGTTTCCCTGACGTCTTTTGAAAATGCAAACAAAACAGTGCTTGGGAAAAAAAAACCACAAAAACCTTGAAGCTTTAGAATGCTGTATAGGTGTATGAAAAGCAGAGTGTTCATTTTCAGAGGGTGAATTGTTTAGGGGAAAGATAAAATCCACTTCGGGTAAATGAAATCCTATGTGTGTTCAAATACTGCGCATTTCATGAAAGAGAAAAGCTCTTTAAACCCTGGCCGTGTGTACCACCAGTAGCTTGAGGTGACTGAAGACCTATAAGTTTATGTTCAGAAGATAATCTTTAACAATGCTTGACAGCACCCAATTATGTAAAACTTCTTGGTTTTAGGTCACATGAGATACATTAAATTAGGAATATCTGCACCTGTGTTGTTTACCAGCTTTATGCTAGGAGGTGGATTTTTAAAATACCATATTGTTTGGTTTTATTCTCATATTCCTTTTGAAACACAGACTCACAGAATGGTTGAGGTTGGAAGAGACCTTTGGAAGTCATCTGGTCCAACAACCCCTGCTCAAGCAGGGCCATGTACAGCCAGTTGCCCAGGTTCATGTCCAGACAGCTTTTGAGTATCTCCAAGGATGGAGATTCCATAGCCTCTCTGGACAACCTGTTCCAGTGCTCAGTCACCCTCACAGGAAAAAAGTGTTTCCTAATGTCCAGAGGGAACCTCCTGTGTTTCCATCTGTGTCCATTGCCTCTTGTCCTGTCACTAGGCACCACTGAGAAGAGCCTGGCTCTGTCCTCTTTGCACCCTCCCTTCAGGTATTTATATACATTAATGAGATTCCCCCCCACCCCAAGCCTTCTCTTCTCTAGGCTAAACAGTCACAGTACTCTCAGCGTTTCCTGATATGTAAGATGCTCCAGTCTCTTAATCATCTTCACGGCCCTTTGTTGGACACCCTCCAGTATGTCCATGTCTCTCTTGTACTGAGTAGCCCAGAACTGAACACAATACTCCAGGTGTGGCCTCACTAGTGCTGAGTAGACGGGAAGGATCACCTGCCTTGACCTGCTGGCAATACTTTGTCTAATGCAGCCCAGGAAACTATTAGCCTTCTTTGAGGCAAGGGCACATTGCTGGCTCATGTTCAACTTGGTGTCCACCTGGACTCCCAGGTCCTTTTCTGCAAAGCTGCTTTCCAGCTCAGTGGCCCCCCCCCGCATATATTGGTGCCTGGGGTTGTTCCTCCCCAGGTGCAGGACTTTGCACTTCTCTTTGCTGAAGTTTTGTGTGCCCATTTTTCCAGCCTGTTGAGGTCTCTCTGGATGGCAGCATGACCTTCTGGTATATGAGCCACTCCTCCCAATTTGGTGTCATCTGGAAACTTGCTGAGGGTACACTCTGCCCCATCATCCAGATCATGAATGAAGATGTTAAACAAGACTGGACCAGTACTGACCCCTGAGATAGACCACTAGTTACTGGCCTCCAACTAGACTTTGTGCCACTGATCACCACGCTCTGGGCCTGGCTATTCAGCCAGTTTTCAACCCACCTCACTCTCTGCTTATCCAGCCCATACATCAAGAGCTTGTCTACCGTTTGTTCCATAACAGGATCTTACGGGAGACAGTGTCAAAGGCCTTACTGAAGTCCAGGTAGACAATATCCACTGCTATCCCCTCGTCTATCAGGCCAGTCATTTCCTCACAGAAGATTATCAAGTTGGTTAAGCATGACTTCCCCTTGATGAAGCCATACTGAGTACTCCTGATGAATTTTTCATCCATAATGTGCCTGGAAATGGTTTCCAGGATTAGCTGCTCCATCACCTTCCCAAGGACTGAGGTGAGGTTGACTTGCCTGTGTTTCCCTGAGTCCTCCTTCTTGCCCTTCTTGAAGATAGGAGTGACATTTGCTTTCCTTCAGTCTTTGGACACTTCTCCCAGTTGCCATGATTGATCAAAGATTATTGAGAGTGGTCTTGCAGTGACATCTGCCAGCTCCCTCAGCACTTGTGGGTACATCCCGTCAGGGCCCATGGACTTATGTATGTCCAGTTTGCTTAGATATTCCCAGACCTGATCCTCTTCCACCAAGGGTACATCTTCCTTTCTCCAACCTTATCCCCTGGTCTCTGGGACCTGGGATTCCTGAAGGCTGGTCTTGCTAGTAAAGACTGAGGCAAAGAAGGTATTCAGTACCTCAGCTTTTTCCATGTCTGTGTAAGCAAGTCTCCCATCTCGTTGAGCAATGGGTCCACATTTTCCCTAGTCTTCTATTGTCACCTATGTACTTGTAGAAGTCCTTCTTGTTGTCTTTGACATCCCTGGCCAGATTTAGCTGCATTTGGGCTTTAGCTTTCCTAACTTCATCCCTAGATGCTCAGACATTGTTTCTGTGTTCCTCCCAGGTTACGCGTCCTTGCTTCCACCCTCTGTAGGCTTCATTTTGTGTCTGTTTGGCTAGGAGCTCCTTGTTCATCCATGCAGGCCTCCTGGCACTTCTTCCTAACTTTCTTGAGCTTGGAGGAGGTGATTCTTGAATATTAACTAGCTTTCTTGGGCCCCATTTCCATCAAGGGCCTTATCCCATGGGACTCTTCCAAGCAGATCTTTCAATACGCCAAAGTCTGCCTCCTGAAGTCCAGGGCTGTGAGCTTGCTTTTCACCCTCCTCCCTGCCATTGGGGTCCTGAACTCCACTGTCTTATGGTCCCTGCAGCCAAGGCTGCCTTTGACCTTCACATTCCCAACAAGCCCCTCCTTTTTGGTGAGTGTGAGATCCAGCAGAGCACCTCTCCTCGCTGGCTCCTCTGTCACTTGGAGGAGGAAGTTCTCATCCATGCCCTCCAGGAACCTCCTGGATTGTTTGAAATACTGATGAAAGTGATATCTACCCCAGATATTGGGTTATCTTTGTCAAAACTGGGACAATTTTCCATTACTCCAAGATTTATGAGTGAGCTTTCTACCAGCCCTTCATAAGGAGCTTCACTTGTTCTTGTTCCTGTTGCCACTATTTTGCTTATAATAACTGTACTAATTAACTGTCTTTTTATTCTTATCATATTGGCATTTCCAAATAAGTAAAAACTACAAAAATACATTAGTGTGCAATTCATATAATTTATTGAACAAAGAATAGAAATTAATTTCTACACAGCTGTTCTAACGTTATCTGTTCTCTCTAGGAATGGGTGACTGCACAATCAGTATAAAAATGAATTAATGACAAAAGAAACTATATTTTACACATTATATGTGTGTTTGTATAAAATATGAATACAATGAGATGTGGATTTCATCATGTTATATAAAAGAAACTGTGTATAACCTGATTTTGACTTTATCAAAACATTAGTATTCCCCTACATCTTGTTGAGGGTTTTTTTATGCTTCATATTGATACACCAGAAGGTGTTGTAGGCTGCTGACTTTTCTACAGAATTAATCTTAACTTTGATCCCTTTTATCATACTGTGCAGGAGTTCTGAAGAAAGCTAGTGGGGAGCTTTTAATAGGAGAAACTAGAGCAAATGAAACCAGTGTGCTTCCTGAACAGTTACTTCAGGTAGAAGAGGTGAGTATGAAAAGAGTCTTGCACTTTGTGGGGGATTTTCTTTTGTCTGTGTCTCCAGTGTAGTCTGTCACCATGTTCATTATAAACACCTATTGACATAGTTTCATTATTTAGCTGCTGCAATTAATTTTAGGTGCAAAGACTCAGTTAAGATGGAATAAAATCTTATGGCATTCATGAAGAAGTGGCTGTTATTTAAGATTTAATAACAGAACAGATTTAACATCAGAAGCGTAAGATACCTCATAACAAACAGTAAAAAAATGCTAAAATATGATAGCTTTATTCAGTATTAAATATATTCTCAAATACAGCAGAATCTTAAAAAAAATCTATCAAGTTCTTAGCATTTGATCATAATGATGCTTCCTATAGGGATAAGTACTCACACAATATCCAGTTTCTTTGATGCCAGAAAACTACTGCGTAGTAAGTGCTATGCTTTGTACAATGTATGTACAAGATTAAGTCTTAGTCTGGCTTCCATTCACTACTAAACAATTTTTTATTGTTGAATTTGTGGGACCTAAATGCTCTAACAAGTCTGATACTTTGTGATAGTGGAATTTAATTTCCTAATAGCTCTACTTCAATGCTGAAATAACTTTTTAAAATGTGCTTTGAATCAGTTTGTGAGACTAATGTTCCTATATCTTATAGATCACAAAGAACAATATTTTGATGAGATTGGGCTTTATTTGACCCAAGATCAAAAAAAATTTAAAAAAAGAGGGAGTGCAAAAATGGGTGTCCAGGGGGGCTGCCTCTGTGCTCCCTGGAGTTGAGTGTTGGGAGTGGGGAAGGAGAAAGGAAGGAGAAGGCAACTTCTAAATTGGAGTAAGCTGGAAGGGGTCTACTTCATAGCCGTTCATTGTCTTCCAATTTAGTATTGTAGCTGCAACTTGTTAGGAATCCTTCTTTTCTTTTCTCCTACTGTGCCCTCATAGTGGGCATCTTTACTGTACATCTTATGTCATTAAAATATTTCTCTTACAGTGGTGCAATTCTCAATTGGCCACTTCTGGTAAGGTTTAAGTTTGCAGTATGTCATATGAGCAATGCAAAGCAAGATTAGTGGAAAAGTAATGATGTCCTACTGTGTCTACTTCTTGCAACTGTTATGCTTCAGATAACTTCAGAAGTCTTTGTTTATAGAAGGCAGGGAACTGATGTAAACCCTAGTTAAAAGCCAGGATTGGCTAAAAACTAGAAATCTCTATTTAAACATTTTAATCTTTGCTAAATCTAGCTCTAGAGAAGTGAAGTCCAGTGTGGCTGTGTTAAAACCAGCTTCTCTAAATGTTTGCTATTAATATTCATGGTTAGTAGCTTCCAGTTGTTACCCTGCAGTGAAAGTTATTACAGGGTATCCATTGCTGGATTACTTGTTAAACTACTGAAAATGGTTACAAAAGTATTTGACTTTGTTAAATAGATTCTCTTGAAGATGATAAATAATGTAAAGATGAAGCATGGCTTTTAAAATGCAGTTTTGTTTAAACAGTGTTTCTTATAAATTTGATGACAAATTTAATATTGTTATGCATGTTCATTTTTGTTGAGTGTATATACTGATTTTAATATGATTTCAAGGCTAGCAGACTATATTTTAAGTTATTAAAATGAATTTCAAAAGATGATGGTGTCTAATTATGGATGTTTGTGTAAGTTTTAGACAATAATAACGCTCAATAATGAATGTGGATTGATTTAATATAAATATGTATTTCAGCCTATTTTACTGAATTTTGGCTGGAGAAATGCATTTAAAGACCTGTCTTCTTCTGTGGCTCACTGTATAACAATAGCAATTGAGGATTTTTCAACTAAAATTCTTCAACATGAGCAGAAAGAAGAGTTTTCAGCTGCAGGCTGTGCAATGAGTCTTGTAAACAACCAGCAAATGAGGGAGTCCTGCAGAGCAGTCCAACAGGAGGAGCAACCAAAACGAATTGCTAAGGCAGGTATCAAAAGATCTGAAGTTTGAGGGGAGACAGAATGCCAAGGCTGTTTGCCATCTACACTTTGAAGTACTTACAGTACCATTAATATTCTATATCTTATATAAATGGAATTAAGAAGAAAGTAAGAGGCATTACAATATGAGGCTGAACAGAGCGTTATACAATAGCCCATAGTCTATACTTGAAAGAATTAACTTTTAAACTTTGCTGGCATTATTTTTTTCATCCAAAAAGTTCTAAAACATTCTGATTAGTATCTGCTCTGTTACCAAGTGGTTCAATGGGAAAATGCTGAAAGCTTTGAAGCATAGTTATAAAGGGATTTCCTGTATTCATATCCTTAGACATGCCATTTAACTAATCAGCATAACCAATAATATGGCCAAATTAGAGTTCTTTGATTTGGCTGAAAGGTCATTTATGATGATTAATTAAATTGTTTTTCTAAGGGAATATGTGTTTGAAAGGGGTTTTTTATTTAGTAAGCATTGCAACTGTTCTAGCAAATTTGGAATGATGTTAATGAATGTTTGCTTAAAATAACACATAAGCTTTTGGGCGATAATTTTAGGGAGATCAATGTATGAATTTACTAAGAGATGACAAGTTTGTTTTCAAATTCAGTATTAAGAAATGTGTTTGTATATTTTTCAAAATAAATTAGTTTAGGAAATTATCTTTGTTTACAAGGAATTAACCTTATGCTTTGAATATACATCTAATGAAATCATAAACAAAACAAAGGCATTACTAGCATAAGATGGTTTTAATTTTTTTTTCTTACTTTAAAGCAAGAAGTAATGAAATAATAATTCATTTACTGTAGATAAACGTTTCTCCCCTGTATAACAAAATTAAATGTTTGTAAAGCTGATTTAATATATTTATGTTTTATGCCAATTTCATTATTCAAGAATCTGACCCTAGTGTGTATAAATTAAACAGTGCTGTCAGAATACAAATAACTTGATGCCACGTTTATTTCTCTCAGTTTTGTTCTGACATCATGGAAGAACTTGACACATTGCTTCCATTGGCTCTGGCATGCAGAGATGATTCTCTTCAGGAAATTAGAGCAAACTTTGTGGAGGCCTGCAGCAAAGTGGCAACAGCTGTCCTGGCAAGACTAGAAGAGAAAAGCAAAGACGTTCCCTCCAAGGCTCCCCTGCAAGACTTGTATGCTGCCCTTTCCACAGCGATATATGTCTTTCAGCATTTTACAATGTACAACAATTTAATGAGAGAAACGAGCAAAAAGTGAGTTCCTTTACTTACAATGGTTTAATTCAAACATAAATAATACAGGACCTCATTCCATTTTGGTGATACAGTATGGTGGTAGTTTTCCAAATTGCATCATATTTTTTAGCTCACACACTGCATGTACTATTTATGGAAAGACCTGAATCAAAGCTATTGATAATCTAAAGCAGCCATTACAAAACAAATTATTTATGTTTAAGATCTGCATTTGATTTGCAGATCAATATTTTTTATTTATTAAGCTTGAGTAAATAGGATTGTCCAGTGAACTGAATGTACTCTGCTCTCATATAAATAGAGGGCTAAGGCCTTAATTTCCTTTTCTGACCTTTGCAATAGCTGAATTTTCATAAAATCTGATTTAGGTCATAGCAATCTTAGAGGACAGTATAAATATACATTCCCGTGCTATTTTCCTTACACTGTCTGTATTCAGAAAATCTGTATTGAAATACATCCAATGTAGTTTTAGAACTTATTTTTCCTTGCATGCAGAATAAAAATTAGAGAAGATATGAAGTAGTAGTGTAAAGTCTAAGACAGCGTTTGCCCTGGGGGGCAATATAACTACATTTGTTCTGCTTTTAGGAGATTTTGACTTAAAATACTAGGAATCTCTTTATTGGTCCATGTGTTTCTGGCCATATGTAATTTAAAAGCAGAAACTGGGCCTTTGTGGAGGGACACCTGAACTAGCGCAATTTTCAAGGAATGTATGATTTCTAAGGGGTTGTATGCATTGTCGAGCTACTTTTCCTCCGATGTTTTACTCTCTCCTCCATGAAGTCTATCTTTGTGAATGGGAAGTCTGAGCCAAAATATTGCTCAATAGTTCTACTTATGTGTATTATGAATGAGTTTTAGTACATACCTACCAAAAATAATCTCTGGACTCACGTTTATGTTTTCTTTATCACACTCAGTGCTGATGCTTCAACCCAGAATCTCCCAATAACTGAATGACAAATGTACTTTTATCTCAGAAAACAGGATGAAGTAATATATTTCTCAGTGACTTGGTTAAATCAGAATTTATAGATGAGCAGATATATTCAAATAACTATTGAAACAAAGACCAGATATTTTTCAAAAGTGAATGCTAGGTTCAGACTCCAGGACCGAGAGGAAATGAATGATTGATACCTAATAATCAAAACCATTTGCAGTACTGGGGATTGTTACCTCCTACTGCACAGCCTTTCAATCTTTGCCTCTTTGATCATTCTCTCTGAACAGACCCCTGTTCCTAGTGCCTGTCCAACAATATCAGGAATTCATCAACGTTCTCCAGTTTCAAGTTACGAACTACTGCGTCAGAGTTTGTGCTACAAGCATTTTACAGGATGCTGAGAGCCACCACTGGGATGACTGCAAAGCTTTTTATGAGGTGTGAGGTTAAGTTTACTGTGCCTCCCTTTTACAAAATGTTTTCCTGGTTGCCAGCATTCTGACTAATTAGAAGCATAAGATCAGCATTATTTTTACATAAAGATTATTGGAATTTACTATCTTGAAATATCTATTATTGCAGGCAAATGTCTCTGTAGAAATGATGTAGGAAAACATAGTCATTTAAAGATGAGATAAATCATTACCATGGAGTGTTTGTGTCATTTGCTTAATTAAATGGTGTATGTCAAGTTCAAGATATTTATACAGAACTCAGTAAAGAAGACACCGTCATTTTAACTCTTCTTCTTATAGAAGGTATGACATATGAAAATGAGAGACAGCTATTTTTCTCCTGGAAATTTTTAATCTGATTCTTAGAGTTTTATTTTCAATTTATTCCCCTTTTACCTTTTGTGAGTGAAGGATGTAACAAAGAAAGATGGTCAATATAGTTACCTTCTGCATTCAACAATATATTTCTGAAATAACTAGTGCCATTTCACCAGCATTTTGAAGTCACAGGTCTGCTCTTAAACTATAATCCTAATGATTCAGTGAAAAAACTCTAAGGATCAAGTGAATTATTATAATTTATTGAGGGTTTTTTTTTCATGCCAGTCAAATGCAAACGTAGACTGATATACACTGTTTGAAATTATTTTCACTTAATTGCAGGATGAAGTGCAAGTATTTTTTATCAATAATAACTGAGATCTCCTGGAGACAAAGTCCTACCCTTCCTTGTATCATTTGCTGTGTGAGAGAATTAGGCTATTTTTGTCAAGCATTTTCTAGAATTCTTACATGAGAGAAAACTCTGTGTGATACATGTATCCTACAGATCTAATATAAAAATCTGCTGAGCCAGTGACAAAAATCTGTACTGGACAGGTGATGCAGACCTTAATATGAGTAATCTATCAAAATGCCCATGCGTTAAAGACAAGTAAATAAGCATTTTAGTTTTGTTTGAATGTGAGCCCAGGTGTCCTGGGTTGATAAGAAGCTAAGAAATTCAGGGGCTTTTGGCAACTGATAAATCATGATATGATCTTCACTGTCTGTAGTCCATATGGTGCTGTGTCCTGTTTATTAGTGACCCAATAGCTATTCACCATGGAGGAAACCTAATTGTCAGAAATAGCTATCTCAAGAAGAAAGAGTATGGATTAGCTAAACAATTTTATTGTTACTGATCAGAACTGATGTGTGTAGGAAGGGATGAAGAAAGCCAGTATCTCAGCTCTGTACACTTGGAGGACTTGAGGTGGGAAGTACATAATTTTACGTCATTACTCTGCTCTTTTTACTGGGCCATGGGCCATGGGCCATGGCCCAAGAATGGACCACAATCTGCTCAGAGCGCCTTCAGGAGGCATGATGCTGAGCAGCTGCTACTTCCCTTGAGCTCCTGCAAGCATCCCAAATAGAAAAGATTGGCCTAAGACCTGTTGCTTGTTACAGAGGCAACATCCTGCCAAAACTTCTAGAAGTGAGAGGTGGTGCTTTCCAAGGTCTAAGCTCAGCAGGAAGTGTGAGGCTCTGCCTCTTAAGTCATGTAGATCCTGTTGAGCTCAGAAAACAAGAGTAGCTTGGAGCCAGGTGCCAGAAGACCTTGGCAGTCATCAAAAGCAGGCTCTGGTATGAGGTCCTCCTTTCTCTCAATGGGAACACACTCTTGCACTTGTGCAAGTCAGTGGTTCACAGCCCCTGCTGCATTTTCAGTGGCATTCACTGCTGTAACCAGCACCGTGATCTTGTTTCTTTAAGGGGAAGATGCACTTGGCTCTCTGCTTCTGCTTGTCTCTGCATTAGCCTAGCTCTTGAATCTGGTTTAAGTCAGGACCCTCACTACCCCTTCCCCTTTGTCCCTCAGTTTTGAGTATTACATGAAACTATAAAAGATTCAGTCCTCATCTGTAAATCCTGAATGCAGTTTCATAAAGGAAAAAATACATTCCCTTGTGCTCCCACAAAGTAAGGAAAACATTGCCTGTCCTTTGGTTTTTCATGCATGTGTAGGGGGGAGGGAAGAAGAAGAAACCTTTCTTTCCTCATTCTTGTATTGCATGCTTAATTACAAACTAAATGGTAATCCTATGCTTCAGGGATCACATGAAGTTACTCTTTTCTTTTTCCCCAATAATATAGGACATTCAAGTGGTATTACAAAGAATATGTGCTAGCCCTCCTTTCCATTCCCCGCTAATGATGTATTGACTAATAAATTTTCTTGACTTACTTGATATGTAAGTCATCCAGAAAGAAGACAAAACCACTGAAAGACAAAGGGAAAGGTGGAAGGGGCAGGGGGCAGTGTCTGTGATTACACAGAGCTGCAGTTTCCATATCCATTTATGCGTGTGTTTGTACAATGGTAACATCTGAGAACAAGATTGGTAGCAAATAGTTATTACATTCTATAAAAGAATTTTCTACATTGTATTGTTAAAATAAGAAGAATGTATTTTTAAATATTTTTAGACTTTCATAACCAGTTTCAGTACCTGCTCACCCATCCTCCCTCTGACGTGCACCTAATCCAATAGTGGTAACTGGAATTAAAAGAAAAGCCAAAAGACCAATTGTGATTAGATGGCAAACACTGAAATTGTAATCACTGTGAAATCACAGAAAGTTTTTAATATCTTTTAGGAAAGTTAAGCAGAGATTTTGTGAGATACAAGTAGCAAATTTGTGGTAATGTGAGATCTGAGCTGAGCTCTAGGAGTGCAGTTCCCATTCAGCACTCAGACTCTAAGCTGCCAGGGAGTGAAACTCTCTGAGTTCAGGATCTCACTGGTAGAGTGCACTGAACACCCACTGTGCCACTGGGCCAGCTCTCCAGATTACATTTTCGAATGGAGCTTTTAGTGTAGCAGACATCTGCTGTAGCTTTGGGAACTTATGTTTTCTAATAGTCAAAGAATAAAGAATTGTCTGTTCAAAGATAATATTGAGTGGCTTATGTAATAAAGCGCAGCTGCTTGTTTCCTGATATATAAGCTAAATAAAAGCTCACATCTGTTTGTATTATACGAAGCCTGCAAAAATAGCAGATGTTTACCAGTAGAATTGTCTAGAAATGGCAACAAATAGAAAACCAGGTCAGAAAAGGGGAATGAATCTCATTTAAATCTTCAGTGAAACTGTTGCTTCTGCAGTGGAGGTACAATGTTAGAAAAGGGGCATTATTCAATTTACTGCTTTAAATTAAATAAAGCAGAGAAAATGAAGGAATTTGTGTTTATAGTTACATGATTAAAAAGTAAAACTTGCCAACACTCAGTTACTTAAAAAAATAAATACCTTTCATTAGAAAGTCAACTTAGAATTATATTTCTGGTTGTTAAGTCTGCATTGTTTTTAAAAAATTTTAAATTTCTTTTTGTAAATTAAAGATATGACCAAAATAAATTAGCTTCCATTAGGCATTCAAACTAATTATTTTTTACCTGGTAAGTTTGTTCTGTAACTGTTTAAATGTTTTTGCAAAGAAAGGCAAATGTTAGTAAAACACCTTTAAGGTAAGGTTAGGGGTTTATTTCTGGATAAGTTCTACTGGAATGTACCTCAAGAGTAGTCATGGTAATATATCTAAGAAACCCAGACTTACAGAAATGTATTAACGTTTGAGTTATGCAAAGTTATGAAGTTATGTTATGAGTTGAGTTATGAAGTAAACTTGTACTTTCTTATGATGATGTTTCAGAATATCACCGAATAATATTGTAATTTTATTTCATAGAAGAAAAATAGGAAATTATTTTAAAATGTCCATTATTTTATTATATCCATTTTCGATTAATACAAGGCAATCCTATTTTACCTGTGTGGAAACACATGTCAAGTGCTTGATTGTTCAAAATACCAGAGTGATTGTTTTTGGTTTGCCTGTTGAAATATACTTAAAACAGTTATAAGATGCCTATGGTTGTATATACAAAGAATATTAGGCATATAATTTTCTTTTGAAACTTAACTGTATTACATTTTTGTCTTCTGCATTAGTGAAACTTGGAAAATTGGACGTCTTAATGATTTGTTTTTCTTTTTTTTTCTAAATGAGGTTTTAGAGATGCCTATGCCAGTCATAAATGTAATGACTAGAGCAGTGGTCACAAGTTTGGTACTTTTGTTCTTGGTCATAATTTACCACTTTTTAATATAAAATACGCTGCAAATATTATGGCAGAGAAATACTGAATAATGACAACTTCCAATAATCTGCTAATGTGGTGTATTTCAAAAGAAGCCAGATTGTTTTGGCTTATTATTGTTAGAGAATGCCTATCAAACTCTTACAGTGCTTTAAAAATCATGGCATTGTTTTATATTTCTGATAATGCTAAAATATGAACAAATTCCTAAAGTATTTCTCAAGTCCATTGGAATGTGGGAAGTGAAGATTCAAGTCTTTGTTCTGATACAGCTTCATCATAATGCTATTTTCTGAATAGGTATTAGTTGAAATATTTAAATGTGAGTTGAACTACGTACTTCTTAGAGATATTATGGATTAATCACTGTGATTTTGACTCCTCTGTATTTATCTCTGTGTCTTATTGGGGTGGTTCTGTGTAGACAATGAAATATTAATACCAATGCTGATTGCTTCACAGGAAATGTTTAGTTTCAATGAGTTACCACTGTAAGATGAAAAAAAATCTTACTAAAAAATTCTAGACATCTCTTATTATCAGCATAATTGTTCAGTTGTTATTTTTGTCTGCTTTTATTGGATATCCATCATATATAACCAAAGTTTCATAATCACACTTACGTGTGGCAATTAAGAATCTGGCTTGAGTAATTTAAATAATCATTTTCTTTTGAGGACAAAGAAACTTATATTGAATTCATCTGACTATTCTAGTGAGTACAGAATACTGTATATGTTTTTAAACTAGACTTATAACACTATGGGTTTTGAGAATAGGTTAATTAAGGATATAAGAGGTCAAATGCTGTGGTTTGATTTTGTGACAGAACTCTAGTTTTGTAACTGAAATGGAACACGTGTTTCCCTGCTAATAAAGATGTTTCACATCTTGTCAAGACCATTTCATATGCCTGAAACTCTTCAGCTATTTCCTTTCAGATTGAATTAATTAGACTTACAGGAACTAAATTGACATTTTTGAAGGTGTGTTTTTATTATTTAATGTGTGGTGGTTTTGCTAGGGGGAAAGATGCTCATTCTCTGTCCAGATGTGGCATTACTTCTGCTGTGCTCTTCATCGTGATCTATGGACTATTCTACCTCCCAAGACAGCCCAGGAGATTCTTACAGATGTACTAGAGCAATCTTTGGCTATACTGTCCTCCAGATATTGTCAGGCCTGCCCCAGTTACAAGAGAACACCACAAATCAGGTAATGGTTGTATATTTAATGCACACTTTTAATGGATAAAATAAGTAAATCTTAGTTTTCTGTTACGCGCTGCTTTGATTCAAATTTCAATGTTAATGAACACAGTGGAGGGGATAGACACAATTTATGTATTTTGATGTTCATTTTAATTCAATATGTTTTATATATTTAAGTATGTTTGGTAGTCGTATAAGAAACCGGGCAGAATCAAAGACCTCTTTCAAACTCTTGGTGAAGTTGTTCCATAAACAGCTTGATTGGTTTGAAAACCTCATGATGAACAGTGCATTGAGGAGTGGTGACGCAACCAAAAATGTGGGCAGAATTGGCAGCATCAAGATTAGAAATCAAGCCATTGATTCATGAATAAAACTCCATGTGTTCCAATAGAATTTGGGTTTTCATGGGGCTTTTCAAGTGAAAGACCTGTGAGATCACATCAAAAGATTTGCCAGAATGAAGCCAGTGGTGCAGAAGAAGAGAGGATGAAGAAGCTATTCCTTCTCTTATCATTTTAGGAAGTTCTTCTTGTTGGGATTCTTATGTTTTGCCAGAAAGGAGGGTCTCTTTAAGAAATACTAAAGCAGGTGTCTCCAGGTGGAAGCTTACCCTACCTCTGTCCTTTCTCTTTCTATCCAGTGTTTTGTTTGACTAAAGAAATTGGTGTATTTCTCATCCTGCCCCTTCGCTATGTATCTTTCCTATATGAATATATTCCTCTTTTTAGATTTTGAAAGTGATATAGTCCATGGTGGCCATGTGAGTTAAAAAATTAAGAGCTTGTCATTTGTACGAGATGAGAGACACTCAGCAGAGATAAGTTCTGTGTGAGATAAGAGTTATGTGCTGTCATTGTAAGTTTTATTATGAAAAGGAGCAGCATCATGGAAGCTTAAGTAACTTGCACAAGTTCACATTCTCGGAATAGGTGGGAAAAAACCCAAAGTTTTATTCTACATATTAAAGTACCTGTTTGTATGCTCTATGCCTGCACTAATTTACTGTGATTAGGCCCTTCTGTATCTTTAGGTACAGAAAGGTTTCCTGGAAACTTTCCTGGAAATTTCCTGGAAAAAAAAATACCCTGAAATACAAAGAATATGCATTGATACAGTATTTCTTATATGTAGTATTAGTCAATTCTATATGAATTTGCTTCAAAAGACTGAAGAAAGAACTTTTTACATTTTTTATAAAGAAGCTGTTTTATTTAATAAGGTGGTTCTTGAATTTGTCACTAAGTGAATTGAATTATCCAGTCATGCATACATGAAAAAAAAAAAATTAATATCATGCAATGTATTTTTATCATAGAGGGTTTACTTTTTCTTTTTTTAATAATACTGTACTTTGGGGGGTGGGTCTTTTCTCCCAATGGTTCTTGAAGTGTTAGAGATCTGATCTGTAATATAGACAAATGTCTGTTTATGTATGTTTGCCTAGATTTTCCAAAAATAAGATGATCCTTAATAATGCAGATGATCACATATGCATCCATTGGCTTTTAGGTACTTAGGTACTTTTTTCAGTCCAGCTTCATGCCTGCCATATATTTTGTGTTATCCATCTGTTTCCTATCTGTTGTATGTCAGCATAGTCTTGTGAGATTTTGTTGTTGTAGTGTAGGTTCTTGTTATTGTTTAGGCCAATGACCCATGATGCTCTGCTAGCCAATATCAACAGGGAACAGATTACTGACTCAGAAATGTTCCATGTCATAATATGTTGCCTGGCAGTTAAAGTTTTGCAAATTGAACCTTTAGTTCACTTGTCATTACTTTTTTGCTCCAGCAGGATTTGAAAATAGTATGTACCTTCTAAATATACTTTATCATAAAGAAAACTAAATTTAATTTTATTTATTGTAGTTTAAAAGGTAAGTTGTTCCTGTCTAGTGGCATTGTCCCTTGGAAGAAGAAATTTCCACATTTTTTAAGACTTCTTTTGACTAGTTTTGGTAACAACTCTTCTGTGGAAGCACTGAATTTTTACAGTGTAGTGGATTCAGAATTCCTACACCACTGATAGAAGATGAAATTTGAAGTCCATGCTATGATTTATGTATTTTATGTTGTCAGAGGAAAGCTCCATTTAACTGAAATTTACCACTATCATGATGTCCCAAGTAATGTTATTTTCACTTTTTTTTTCCTTACAGAATTGATATTGCAGCAATTTTGATGTCCACTGAAGATATGCTCTGGTCAGTTTGCAGCTCTGTACAGGAGTTTCTGAATCCACATGAAGACAGGGATCTCAAGATCTATAAAATACATAGCCACTGCAACAGTCTGCTCTCTGTGCTGGCTATTTTAACTTCACCACTGAAGAATTTGTATGAGTGAGTATGAAAGAAACATTCAATTTGAGGTAAAATTGGTTCTTGAACTTAATGGATAGATCTACAAGGTGAATAATTGTGTTGAAATACAAATGCAATGCATAGTGTTGACAAGTTTCGATAACCTTTGACTGTTTCTCAATTTGGTCTTGAACTTATCTTTACAATCTTACATAAAGCCCAATTATATCTGCTGGGATTTTATTAGCTTTGGATCAAACTCCTATACTGCACATTTTTTTGTCTGGTGATAATGTAGACCGTAGTGAATGTCTGGTTTGATTTCCTCTGTAACACAAACAGTAGAATTTCATTAATAATTACTGTCCCAAATTTGCAATTTACTGTTCAGTTAGGACACATCTAGTTAGAAACACATTCTTATTGGTCTAAAAACATTTACTACTATGGTACCAAAGCCTTTGGTAAGGTTTTTAAGGACTTAGTCACTCATACAATTGAAAACATTTCATCTTCTTACTAGTTCAGATTTATCTGCCTTCAGCTTCCAGGTAAATTAGAATGTTCTGCTGTCATCCCATGATAATTCTATAAGTCCTGGAATTTAAAGATCATTTACTGATATGATCATATGATTACATGACCAGTACACTTCAACAAATATTAAATATAGTTTAAAAGAGAAAGAGTATAGAATGCCCATCTTTATAAAATTATGTCTTCACAAGTCACAACTGTAAACAAAAGGACACGTTACTTGTACTGAAATTGAGTCTGAGTCTTTCATTGCTTTTTCATGCTAAAAATTCTGCTGTAAATTTCATGGAATCATAGAATCATAGAGTGTCCTGAGTTGGAAGGGACCCACAAGGATTATTGAATCCAACTCCTGTCCCTGCATAGGACAACCCCAAAATTCACACCATATGTCTGAGGGCGTTGTCCAAATGCTTCTTGAATATTGTCAGGCTTGGCACCATGACTACCTCCTGGGGGAGCCTATTCCAGTGCTCCAACACCCTCTGGGTGAAGAACCTTTTCCTAATGTCCAACCTAAACCTCCCCTGGCATATCTTCCTGCCGTTCCCTCGGGTTCTATCACTGGTCACCAGGGAGAAGAGATCAGCGCCTGCCCCTCCTCTTCCCCCTGTGAGGAAGCTGTAGACTGCGATGAGGTCTCCCCTCAGTCTCCTCTTCTCCAGGCTGAACAGACCACGTAGCTTCAGCCATTCCTCGTAAGGCTTCCCCTCTAAACCCTTCACCATCTTCGTGGCTCTCCTCTGGACACTCTCTAGTAGCTTCGTATCCTTTTTGTACTGTGGCGCCCAAAACTGCACACAGGACTCAAGATGAGGCCGCACCAGTACAGAGTAGAGTGGGACAATCACCTCCCTCAGCCAGCTGGCAATACAGTGCTTGTTGCACCCCAGGACACGGTTGGCCCTCCTGGCTGCCAGGGCACACTGTTGGCTCATGTTCAACTTGCCATCGACCAGAACCCCCAGATCCCTCTCTGCAGGGCTGCTCTCCAGCCTCTCCTTCCCCAGTCTGTATGTACATCCAGGGTTGCTCTGTCCCAGGTGCAAAATCCGGCACTTGCCCTTGTTAAACTTCATATGGTTGGTGATTGCCCAGCTCTCTGATTTGTCCAGATCTCTCTGCAGGGCCTCTCTGCCCTTGAGAATGTCAACAGCTCCTCCCAATTTTGTGTCATCGGCAAACTTAGATAGTAATCCTTCAAGTCCTGCATCCAAGTCATTTATGAAGACCTTAAAGAGCACTGGCCCCTAGATGGATCCCTGCAGAACCCCTCTAGTGACTGGTTGCCAGCCCAATGTAACCCCATTTGGTTTAAGAGACAATACAAAGTGAGATCACAAATTAAAAGAACAACAACAACAAAACCCAAAACTGAGAAAGCCAAATCCTATTCAACTATCTTTTATTTTATTATTCTAAATAAGAATATTGTAGGTAATAGTAGTGGTACAAAGAAGAGGGTGGAGACCTCCTGCATTTAAGCTTCTTTAAATATTTTTTGTCATGTGTGGGCTCATTTTAATGTTTGTGAGCTCTGAGGAACATGCAAAAGTGGATTGTAACTGGATGTTTGATCTTATACAATGCAGGCTCATGAAAAAGTAGCAATTAAGAAGGTGACTCATGAACAGATCAGGTAGTCCTGCTGTGGCAATAGTAATGGAGGCAAGAATGGACATTGTGGTAGCTGTAACTGCTTCTACTGTCAATTGTGACATTTCACCTTTCCTTTATGAAAGTCCTTAGAATGCTGGACTAAAATAAACGTGTAGTATAGTCTGTTTCTTTTAGCTATTCTAGTCTCCTCCACTAATCCATGTTGTTTACAGATTTATCTATACCTCAAATGACAAAAAATGTGTGCTAACTTGAGAACTCACTGAGTTTCAGAACAAAGTGCCAATGGAGAGAGTGAGGCAGCATGTTTTGTGTTTTATGTAAAATGCTACAGGTAAACAACTTGGTCATATAAATTTCGTTTTTAGGCATATAAATTTCAGTATCCTAATTTGCTTTTCTAGAGATCAAAAGCTTGACATGCGCAGGGTGTAGCAGCTCATTTAATTTACTACAAAGTACTCTGCAAATCATATTCAAAACCTGGCAGCTTTGTTTAAGAAGAATACAAAAAATGTCATATTTTGTGATATAGTTACAAAAATAATATTAACACTAAAAAACACTGTTAGAGAGATGATGCATATTTTTGTGTAAGAAAAAAACAGGATATTTTTTATGAACTGTGTATTCAGAACTTTTATTTTCAAAATCTGTGAGACTGTTATCAAAACAGTTCTTTTATACTGTATGTTACATTACACCCAATATTTGTCAGATAACCTAACCCAGTGTCCAGAATACAAAGGAAAAACATATTTACCAAATTACCTTCTTGAATGACTATATCCAGTTGGAAATACTTTCATATACTGAATTTTATGTTGAATTCCTAGGTCTGTTATTTACTGAATTGTGCATAGTTCATCACGTTAAGAATCTATCAATAACAAATTTAGAAGTTATGCATGATTTTAAAGGAATACTAATCCTTGATGAGTTCTTCTTACAATTACAGCTGTATAATCAAAATTTCCATCTGTTAGCTTGGCTCTGTATCTTTCAAAACTTTGGTAAAATTAACTGGAAGTGAAATAAAGATTTTTCTTATAGATCTATCATGCTCTCTTTTGGTACTAGCAGATTTCCCTGCAGGGGCTAGGTTTAAATTAATCTTTAGACTGCTCAGGAAAGTTTTGTGTAATCATAAAAGTGGTGATGACAGAACATTGTTTTCCAGGAGTTGTCTAATAATAGGACTGGCTCATTTCCAATTTACTAGAGATGCTGTATTAACTATTGCTTCCAGGGAATTAAAATTATTCAAGATTCTTTCTTATGTTGTTGAAATGCAACAAAATAGTAGGGGTGCTGAAAAATTAATAATATCCTTAACTTCAAATAAAGTGATTCTGGCATATGCTTTCTCCTTCCTAATTTTGTGATCAAACATTATGCATTCTGCTATCACTTATGTCTTTTCTGTATGACAAGGCTACTTAGACCTGGTCCTAAATTCACCTATGAATCTTGGATCATCAGTCTTTAATACTCACTCATTTTTCTGTGCTTCATTTTCTTCCACCCTTCTCTGGCCTTCCTGAAGTAACTTCAGCATGATAGAAATGTTGGTTGGAAAGGAGTGCTGGAGGTCGTCTAGTCCAACCTCCTGCTCAAAGCAGGACAATCACCAAGAGTAGTCAAAGATGACTGTCTTAGCTGATGCATGTAAACCTCCAGGAACCGAGGTTTTACAACCTCTCCAGGAAACCTGTTCCATGGCTGCACTGCTTTGGTGCACAGTATTGCCTAATATCTTCTGTGAAACTTCAGAGCTGCTGGCTATGTCTTGCTGCATCACACCAGCCCCCACTGAGAAAAGTTTGCCAATGTTGTCTTTGTAATTACTCTTTTGGTAGTTGTAGGCTGCTGTTAGATGACTCAACCCTTTAGCCACCTCTTCACCAGAGTAAAGGAGCCTAGATCCCTCAGCCTCTTGTCATAGATGATGCAGTCTAGTCCTTTCCAGTTTCCTCACATCCTCCTTGAGCTGGAGGACCAACACCTGGACAAAATATTCTAGGTAAGGCTTAACTGTTGCCAAGTAGATGAAGCGAATCACTATCTTTAGTTTGCTTGCCATACTCTTCCTAATGCAGCCCAGTGTGTGGTTTGCATTGTTTCTAGTGAGAATACCCTCTTGCCTTGTATTCAACACCTTACTGGCTGTAAACCCCAGGCTTGGGGTTGGTAGGGTTGGTACTTAGGCAGTCAGTTCCCAGCTTAGGTTATTATAATTCTGTTGCTGGAGCAAAAAGTTGCACTTTACCTCAGTGAAATGTGTCAGTTTCTGTTGGCCCAGTCATTCATGCCTTGGCAGTCTACTCTTTATTGTATTAACTATTGTGCCCATTTCCCCCAGGTTAGTGTCACCTGCAAATGTTGTAAATGTGTGTTCTGTTTGTCCACTTTTGTCCAGGTTGTTGAGGAAGCTGTTGAACAACATCAGTCTCCAGAATGTGCTCCCCAAAACTAGCAGGTGTTGCTATTTTCTAGCTGCTGACACAAATCTCTGAAAAAAGAGGATTTTCATCCCTCAGAATTTCAGTTGTCATAGTCTTACTCACTGACAAGGGTTTTGTCAGTTACTCAGTTCAAGTAGCTGGGTTTTGTGCAGTGGATCTAACAGTTTCAATGCTGCTGGATTTCACAGGAGAATCCAATGCTGTAATTCATTCATTATTTTTTACAGAATGAAATTATCCAGGAGAAGCAGGCTGGCAATGTGCAGTACCACAGACCCATTTATGACTTCAGAGTAGAGACCGTCTTCTGCACCAGGTTGACGGTTGCTCAAGTTGGAGCAGATCTATTCTTGTGCTTTTTTCTATATTCTTTAGTCTTTTGTACTGAGTAGGAGATGACAATCTTTCTGTTAGAGAAGATCATAAAGAGTAAGGCGGATGCACCTTTTATTGTATCTTACTTTCTCAACAAGAAATCAGGTGAAAGACTTGAATGCTGAAAGAAGAATTTAGAGATTCTATTGGTAAAATTGCTGTCTGTTGGGTAAAAATATCTGTCATTCAATTTTAAAAACAGAAAAACTTTCTCTTAACAGATAAGAGTTATAATTCATGAAGTTGCTTTTTAGTCATGTTTATTCCTTATACAGAGCTAAATCCTTTGAAGTCTACAAGGAAATACCATTAGGATGCATCTTGTTGGAGTCTCATTTTTTCACACCTGCACTGAGGCTTACAAGATCAATTCTCACCTTGTCATACTCTACTGAAGAATAAGACTACTGTAACTTGGAATCTTGCTGTGGTATTAAATACTTTCACAGATGCTATCCTCTGCTTTGAGACTATAGGCAGCTGCTTTAACATAACTTGTAGTCAAAACAAATTTCCTACTAGCTATTATTATACTTCTGTCAGAAGAGTAGTTGAATTAAACTGTCTGGCACAGAGTTGGGTTTTCCTGGCAAGAATTACATAGCCAGCAGTGGACACTGAGAAATGCTGGCACCAGAATTATTGTATTATCATTAGACACTTGATTTTTTATAGTATTTGAAGTTATTCTAATATTTAAACAATTTTTAAAGCCGTCAGGTTATCTCCATCTCAGTTTAAAAATTTGTGTAGAGGATTTGTTGCAAGCTTCAGAGTCCAAAAGTCTGCCCTGTGCTTGTCCTTGGGAGACAGCTAAGAAACCATACTTAACAAGCTGCTTTAGCCCAGAAGTCTCTCAAATGGTTCAAACACTATCAGTAGGCAAGATGTGGTCTTTTTTTATTAGATTGCTACCCAAACTGTATCTATCATGCTTTCTTGTAGGAAGTTGTCTCTATGCTTTGCTATATTAAGAAAATTATTTCAGAGGATGAGAGACAATAAGATATTTTTCTTTAATTTTCTCACAATGTTGAAATTACTATCTCTAAAATAATTATTTTTCTAATTTAAGTTTTCCCTTTATCTATATTACAGTCTCAGCTTTATTTTTAATCTTCATGTTTTCATGAATTCACAAAGAGCACAAATTCACCATGTGCTAATCCTTCTGCTCAGATATTGCTTACTTAAGGTCATTTTGAAGACTGTAGTAAATTATTCCTACTAATTTTGTTTGATTAGTAAAATTAATTTCCAAGTAAATCACCCTATCTTTTGGAGAAGATCAGAAGCTATACACCTGTCTTTCTTGTTGAACAAGTGTAATTCTCTCTTTTCTTTCATCTGAGGTCTTATAGGCAGACACTGACCTCACAGAGATGTAGCTACACTTCTAAATTACTTATATGCAGCCGTGAAAAAGAGTTAAGAAGTAATTTTAAATAATTAAATGACAAAACATAAATACTGTAAATGCCGTGGTGACAAAACACCCTATGAGAAAGAGGAGATTTTACCTCATAGGTCAGGAGTTCCTGAAGGCTGTATTCCAGTGGGTTTCCATTCTATCTCCAGTTTTAAGTGTTTAGATCCACTCTCCCTGTTTCCATTTTGTGGCAGTGGCTTTTTTTATGTCTTGTAAAAAGATTTCTTGTCCTGAGAAAGTCCTCATGTCTTTTCCTGAGGTATTTTTAAATGTCCTTCTACTCTTACTGCAATAGAAAGAGCACTGACTCAAAAGTGGGAATGACATTGAATCACTCCAGAAAGTAAAGCAAACATACCATAAATGAGTTCTGTAGAAGTGCCATTTTTAAAGGTAGTTACCTTCTTTATATAACTTAGAAAATCACAGCCATGATACATACAGAAACAAGCTTCAGAGAAGGAAAGTTATTAAGATGAAAAATTCACAGCCAAGTAGGTTGAAAAGTAAGGTGCAAAAGAAGAGAGAATTGATTATGGTTAATGGAGGATGGTTGTAACAGATTATATCCTCTCTGCTGGAATTGTGTTCAGTGTAAATGAGAGTAAAAAGGGAAGAGGCCAAAGCGTATCCATTCCTATCACACATTATTGCATCCTAGTGGTTGCTACAGAATTGTACAAATACTAGTACATTTATTATTATTTATTACTAAATAATAATTAAAGGCAAATATTACAATCTATATGCCTGCTCTTTTAATTATTTATATTTATAATCATATAATATCATTAATTGATTAAATGGTTAATTTTTAGTATCAGTGGATTGGACACATCTGATTTTTGCCTCTCACATCCTTTGGCTAACAGAAGTAATGCAGAACTGACATAAAACTAGCTTATCTAATTCTTCACAGTCCTTATATTTGAAAACAGTGTTGTTTTCAACCAGTATTCTATTTCTCACAAGCCAGTGAAGGTCCAAAACTTCTGGTTCAGATTTTTGCCAAGTTTAACCCAAAGTCTATATGTAATTGCATGTTATTCAAAAGAGAACATGCTATATGGGAGTAAAAATACAAAGAAAACTGCTTTAACAGTACTAACAGTGCTAGATACCAAGTTTCAAAGAGTGAAAGTAAATAAGATACAGAATGACATTTTTAACAGTACATAAGTAAATTTGCAAATATGTGTATGCATACATATATGCATACATATATTAGTACTATTTATCTTAACAGATTTTTTAACTTCTATTTTTATATATTTATTACTAGTGATCCAACGGCATTTTCAGTCTTCCATGTAATTCAGAAGTATTTGGGTTTTTTTCAGGACTTTTCTAAACAATTCTGATGAACAACTTCCTCAAGATTTTTCAAAAGTCTTTTATCATCCATTACACTGGTTATTTTGCATACCATCATCCTGTTCTTCCTTACCAAAGTGAGTATCAAAATTTGATTGCTGTAAAAGTATGACCAGATAGTCGATATTAATTAAATACTGTTACAACATTTTGAAAAGAGTATATCTGAATAAATGTATAATTAATATTCTGAATAAAAAAAAAACAACATAGAAACATTTTTTTTTAATTCATTGCAGAGTTCCCTAATTTTTAAACTTTAAGAGTCTGTAAGAAAGGTCACACTGAAAGCAGTGCACTGTGTAGCTTTTTGCTGGTATATTCATTATGTTTGATATTTGAATTATCTGTAAGGTTTTCTTGCTTTAATTAAAGAGTATATAGCTCAACAATAATGTAGTTCAGCACAGTTGCTGTTTTGAAAGACTTATAATTAAAGGGGAGATAAAGAATGTATGCCTCTGTTTATGATTGCTGGTTAAAAAAGTTTCAATATATAAATAACTCATTGAAAAATACGCTACTTGATCGTAGTTGATTTTTTGGGAGATTACTACATGATTAGAGGCAAAAGCTTAATTTCTTTTTCTGTGTCACTGCATATAATGACAAGTTACATATGAGACATATGCTACCAGCTGTGCTGTCATTCCCTTTCTAATTTTGAACCTGAAGCACTCCCACACCAGTGTAGATCCTCTCCTAACCCCTTCACCTCCTCCTCCTCTTCAAAAGTTATCTCCTGAGAGATTTTCACTCTCCATTCTCATGAAAAGCTGCTTTTGTGAGTTGTTATTGTGATTTCTGAGAAAGTATTTTTATATTTTGGAGGAATATGTTATCATATGAGTGGTGGCCTATGGTGACCTATTGAAGACCGATGCTGTGGATTTATTACCTCTTACTTTGTACATACAGTATCTTGTATCTTGTACATCAAAATATCTTCCCTATGATTTTGCCCCATACTACACAAAACATGCTGATTTCAGTCCTAACCACATGTCAGCAGTACTGTTATCTCCTTCCCTGGTGTCTCTGATACCTGCTGAACCAGAGGCAATAGATGCTGTGACTGAGTCAAAGTTGTGTTGTTGGCTAACCAAAATGCCGGAGTGAATAACTGTTGAATTTAGAATGTGTCCTTTTCCCTGCTTGAAATAGTAATTTAAGTTTTTCTAAAGCTTGAAAGATCATGACTTTTACCTCTCAATCGAGCTTCAAGAAAATTTGTCAGTGACTTTATAAGTTGTGCATGGGTGGAGAGAAAGGAGAGGAGAAGGGGAGATATAGGAGAGGGAATGACTGCACGATCACTTAAAAAGGGATCTACTCTATTTCTGGGAAAATTTATGCTTCATTAAGGACTCATTGTAGAAAAGATGGTAAGCTTTTTGATGCCCTAATCCAAGGCCAGTACTCAAAATGTAAATTATACTGTGAATTATGAGTTTTGGAAGATGACTTCACAAGTGAATACCCTCTGCTCTGTAAAAGTATGTAAAGGAAATACTGGTACTGTTTCAGTCTGACATAATTCTCTTTTTTGAGCTGGAGTTAGGATTTTACAGATGCTATTAAGGACAGATTTGTCTTGAATAAATAGCAGAAAACTATTCCAGAGCTATCTAGCATTTACGTATTTCCCTGGATGAAAGGGGAGAAAATATACATCTTCTTGACCACCAAATGGGAAAATGAGGAGTCCAGGAGAAAGCACATCTCTCAGAAGATATAGTTAGTGTACCTGTGTGAGGACGGTCCATATACATTTAGCCATGTGTCCTGTCCTGCTGATAATGAGTGAACTATGTTGGTAAAATATTTAATGTTTTCTTTCAACAACACACCTTTCAGCTGTGCAGAAAAAATGGTGAAAGACCCTGTATGTAATGAAGTAATTTGAGGGACATATTCTGAGGTGTTCTAATTTTGTTATCAGTTTTACACTGTATATTAATGTCATGGAAGCTTTTGTTTCTTGAAATATTGCATTTAGAGTATTAACAAGGCACGTTATGTTTAAGTATTTCAGAAAACTATTTTTTAGAGCATCCTATTTCTTCGTGGATTGTTTTAAGGTTTTACTTCTTACATCTAATAAAAGTATATATTCACTGCCTATAACAAAATTGGAAGCAGAGGCCATTGTACACCTCACAGCTATGGCCACCTAATTTTTAAATGAAGACTCAAACCTGGCATAAATGTACCTGTTAAGTATTTGCTCCTCTTAAGCTTGATATTTCAAGGGAAAGTTTTGCTAGTTCCTGAAATGATTTTGTTTACAATTTCACTGTTTAACCAGATTTACTACATTATTTTTCATGCCTAAAAATGGCTACAGTCTGTTTTCTTTTATCTATTTGACTTTAACATCTTTGTCAATGTTTTTAACATGAATTAGCATTAATGTTTATTTGCCTTATAAAATCTTGAACTTACCATTTGAGGTTTTCTTTTTTTCTATCTTGGATACTAACCAAAATAACGTAGTTGGTTATCAAACTAAATAATTACTGATAATTTATATTACAGTTTCTTTAGTGGTAATTGTGATTCATTCTTTGCTTCATTTGGGGTTTATAATCATACCATTTGCAAATCAGAGTTCTGGTTTTTTTCTTCTACTGTACAAAACTGAACATTTACATGTGTGATATTTATATGTACTTCACCTTTTGTCACTTTTTATGAGGCTAGTCTTATTTTCACTAGTACTGAGCTATGAGGATGGGAGAACATATGCCTCTCCATATGCACGTTACAAAACTTCTCAGTGCATTTATTGGTGCTAGCTTCATGGCTGTAGGGAATGTCTGCTATATTTTATTTTTCCTCCAAGTGAGTCACACCATTGTACATTTCAATTTGCAAGAGGCTTAAAGAGCCAAGAGCTGGTGTATATTACAACATGATAACTTCCCATCTGGTCAATGACAGACAAGTTTTATTCCAACTCAAATATTCTAAAAATGGCATTTATTTCTAAAGTAATTTGAAATATTATCCTTCATAAATCTAATTGACCAAACTTCTCCCTTTTCTTATAGTTTGAAGGCAATGAGTGACCTTATTAGATATGATAACGTGGCATTCAAGGGAGAACCAAAATGAAACTGGCCCATATATTTTAATTGAATTAGTGAAGTGTTGAGTTTGCTCTCAGCCACAGCACTAATTCTAGTGTGAATATAGTAATTGTTTTAATTTAAACTTTAATTACTAACTACTAATTAGTTCTTAACATGCGTTAGAGTTTATGTATATATAACTAATTTGAACATAGAGAAATTGAGATAATACTATTAAGAATACAAAGCCCCAATACTGAAAGTTTGAATGCAATGTGTTTTAAATATGGAAAAGTTATTTTGGCTGCAAGTTCTATCAAGATTTAAATGTATATGTGTATATATTTTTGATAAATATTAGAATCCAGTATGTGCTTATATGCAAAATATAATTGTCAAGCCAGTGCTACATTATCAATGATTATATTTAATGTACCAGAAGAAAATCACAAAAGCTGTACATAAGTTTTCATGGCACATACGTTGCTTGTCAACTCATAGGTATTTGCTTTACTGTTAAAATCCCAAAGGCTGAGGTGTATAAATTCCTCCTTTACTAAAATGACTATTACAGTATTAACTGTGAAATGTTGACATAATAGTGTGATGTAAACGTCCTGCTGGGAAATGGGGTTATGGAAGCTTGGTTTCCTTAGGTTACTTCTAGGTTGTCCTGCAAGATATGTGGCAGACTGCTTTTCTAGTAATGAAAACATACATGCATGTGAGGGACTAAACTAGAGAAGTATATCAGTTGGCATTTTCATTTCCAGGAGTTGTAGGTTTGTATTAGGTGTATTGTCTATATAGCAACCTTGACTGAACAGCTAAGTTTTTGTGCGGTCATCTCTAGTTTTTTTCATGCATGCATACAAGCAGAGTTGAGTGGTGGTGCACTCGGCTGAGTCAGATGGTCATAGGAGTGCGCAATGTAACAGAAAAGTTCCCCTCCATTAGAACAGCCCCATGAACCCGTTTTAGTTCTATCCCAGTAGCTGTGTGTAAACGGCACATAAAGTATATGTGCAGAGGCATGTAAATCCTTCTCTAGTCTGACAGGAAAATGTAGCTCCTGATGAGGAAGGCTTTAACTGATGCTGAAGGTGTTGTGTGTGTACTGGCAGATAATGTTTATGCCTGCACAGTTAACGCATCAGTGCATATGTAGTTTTTACACTGGTGCATGTAAAATTTATGTGCATAAAAGTTTACATATGCAGTGCATAAACTTTCAATGTTACCAACTATTGTTGTATAAACTTGTAGCCAAAATGAATAAATACAATGGCTAAACATCAGTTGAAATTTAATTTTAAAACCTTCAAAATAAGGAAAAATTAAGCTTGCAAGGAACAATATTACCCATAACCCAATTTTGAAAACTTCTTTTTAAAAATGTTTCAAGAAGAAGAAAATAGTAAATACAATGGATGATAAACATCTTGCAGGACAAGATTTTTTTTTTTTTTAATTTAATTGCTCCAGTGTGAGTTCAATGGTCGGTTTTGGGTCATTAGCTGAGTTCAGAGGAAGCCCTGGAATATTTTTGTTTGGAAACCTAAACTTTTGCAGAACATGGAAACTGCAAACAGAAAACAAACTGCAGTCTCCTTAAAAACTAATGAATTTGTACTACACTTTCTCACTTCTCCCTGTTGGCAAAGCAGTTATCCAACCAGTCTATTATTTCAGGTGGATTTTTCAGGACGTGTAAGAATTGGTCAACCTAATGTGGAATCTTGAGGCTGCCTTCAGCATTCTCTCTGTTTTTTAATTAAGAGTTTCATATATCTCATCAAGGACACTTCAGGGCTCTTACTAAACAATTAATGTAATAGTGAACTAAAGAATAATAGCCTTAAATTTATTCAAGCACCAAAAAAAATCCTTTTTGCCTGGTAGAACAAGGCAAACATGGTTCCATGAAAGAGATAAGTGAGGTTGCTTTGTATCAGTTATAACTTTGGCAGACTACCAAATGTTAATTTGCTTTTAGCTAGTTGAGATTAAATGTAATTCCTTCCCCGAGCTGCCTTAAAGTAAGCAAGCATGAAAGCATTTTCAGAGTAATCTGGGAGGAATTGACATTTAAGGGAGTTAGCATTGCATCTGCACTTTAAGGATATTAATTTCATAGATAAATTAACTACGTTATTCTGTCTTTATCTTACATTTTGAAAGGACTCCATCAGCCAGAGAAATGGCAGCCCAGGGTCAGCTGAAACTGCTCTTATCCCAGCCGTACTGTAATTTGAACTTGCTTTTGGAAACATTGCTACATCACGATTGTCTCTTAGTGAAAATTTTACTGAGGAGTTCAAGTAAGTATTTATACTGTCAATCCTTATAAGAATATCAGTGAGAAACACAAATTCATTTTTAACTACTTAAATACTGAAGGAAGGCTGTCAACCATTTTGGGGGGATATCAGCAGACATTCACTTATCAGTAGGACACTTCTTGAATGGGTAAAAAGAAATAAAAAATCATCATTTTTTTAATGAGAATGTTTTGCAGTCAATCTGAGTATTCATATTTTCAAAGCAGACTACAATTAGATAAAATAGGCTGCTGTCATAAATACAAAGGAGCCAAAATTAATTTAAACTTAACAGAGCCTTGATACCACAACGGCTGTACACAGATTTTTAGAAGTGTGGATAAGTCGTCTGAAAAATCACTTTCAAAACTATGTTTCAGCAGTGAAAAGCTTCTTAGAGGTTTTGTTTACGTTATTATACGTTTGTCACTGTAGGCATTCTAGAAGTACATTTATATGCTTCCTCATGTTAATACTCTCATTAATGCTGTTATGGAAGTAGAACAAATAAAAGGACGGTTCTACAAGGTTTTCGTTTCATTCTGCTAATATTGTGTTTAAAGCAACAAACGTTATCACATCTTTCCTTTTAATAGCTTTTGGATCAAATGATCAGATTGTTGAAAAGCTAATGGTATAATCACCTGTTTGACATAATTTTGCAGTAATAGTGAATGAGAGTCTCAGTTTCTATCTTTCTTTAGCAAAAGAATTCTCCCTACTTAGCAAAAAAACTATTAGGTCCACATAATATTAGATATAACATAATTTAGTTCTGTCATTTTAAAGTGGTCTAACATTTGTCAGGGGTACAACATCGCTTCTACTCCTGTCATGCATCTTATTGAGAGCTGCACTGCATCCACTTGCCTATTCAAATACCTGTCATCTTTTACAAAGACTGACAAATGTTTGATCAGGATCATATTCTCACCCTAGTGTTATCCAGTACTGAATTTTACTAGCTACTTAAATTATCACAGGTATTAAGTGACAGAATGTATTAAATTATGGCCTGACCAACCTCTTGAGCTTCAGGGAAATATGTGCTACTTTGAATTAGAAAATGTGCTATTTACGCAGACTTTATTAATGTAATTACAATATTGGTATGAATAAACTTTCAGTTTAGATGAAGTTGAGACCTGCAATGATCCATATCTTCTAAATTAATTTCAATAAGGTTAATTATCTAATGATAAAATGATTGTATTCTTTATTCCTTCCTATACAGCAACCTTCTGATGCTATATAAGCTAGATTTTTTTATTATGTGAGCTGTTTTGTATTAGTACAAGGAAAGTTGGACTAATAAGCTATACCTTAGTACTAGCAATGACAGTTTGGGATTCTTCCGTTCAGTAAGATAAAAGGCTTACAGAACTATGTACTTATCAACAGTAAAATTTTGCAATGTGTAATATTATGCATGAAAACAGATAAAAAGCTAAGTATACCATCATTTTTGAGTGATGTGCCCTAGTGATAACAAAACTCCCTGGTATTTAACTAGATGATAAGAATTTTTTTAATAGGAAAAGGCTTCTCACATTTTACTTTATTTTACACACAGTCTTCCCTTTTCCTTTTAAAAAACAGGCCAGAAAGCAAAAATTCTTTATAAAGAAGTGCTTATATGTAGATGTTTTTAGGTAATGATAGCATGTTTTTGTATTGTAGCAATACTTAGGGATACTTACAGTAGGTATCACACAAACACATTTAATTTAATTGCAGTCGCATTGTTCTCATATGGTTGTACCATGCCGAGGGTCAGAAATAATGTATATTCCCCATCATAGCAGGGAGTACTGTTGGGATTGGCAAAGTTGTCTCAGTAGAAAGAGTATTTTGAGGGCATGCCTGTATGCGTGATTTAGTGTCACTAAATATTATAAGAAGGTTATCATATTTGTTGAAGCTGTTGAAACTCCATGTATATAACTGTAAGCTGTCTGGACAGGGAAGTGAAAAGATTTGGACTTTTGTCATTTTTTGTGCAATATAAGATATGAAATGTTCATTAAAAGTAAAATGCTCCTCAAATATGAAGTTATCACATCAAAAATAATAAAGGCAATAAATCAGGCTACCCAAAACTGAACCACTTATTTGTCTCCAGTGAGTATGGCCACTGGGTAAAAGTCACCTTTGAAAAAATGGGAAGGGTGAAAGTGAACTCTGGGAATTTCTGCTAGACTTGCTCTAAATGCACAGCATGCCAGCAGAAGAGACTGTGACTTCTTGTTTGAGAGTCTTTATTTCCAGAAACCAGGAGTTATTCTTTGCAAAATAAAGCAAAAAGCAATAGCTTTATTCAATTACACTGGCCCAACGCAGGATTAATACCAAAGGGAACCTTGTCAGTCAACAGACACCTCGGCATTTACCAAGAGCAGATAAGAAAAACGTCACTGAGAAATCATCAACAGGGCACATCCGAGGCCTTCAATCAGTCCTTGGGCCTCATACATACTTTTGTTTAAGAAGAAGAGATGGTAGGACCAAGTTAATGATGTACAACAGAAAAAGCAATGTATTCCTTTTAAAAAAATCTTGTTCATTACAATGAATACATGAGACTCCAGTTGTTACAGAGATTTAATTTCATTTTCTACACACAACTTTAAAGTGAATACTGGCGCGTGGAGATAAACTGGACGAAAACTGCTTTCACAGCAGGACAAGGCCATTGGCAATTTCACCTAATGGTTTTGGCTTGCACAATGCATATTTGAGAGACTAATGGAAGAGGGTATTGTGTAGCCTGTACAGTTTAACCTAGATGGTATCCTGGTCCCCACTAAAACTTTGAAATAAGAACTGATAGTAACATTTGCAAATATTCTGTGATAAGTGTAAGGCTGCAAATGTGAAATTGGACCCAGAGAAATGTGAGTTGCTTCAAAAAGAGATAATTTACCTTGCACACATAAGCAGGGTGGGGAAGGGAGGATTTCCACTGAGAAAATAAAACTTTGTGGTGCAGTATCAGCCAGTTCCCTAGACACTAATAGGTATGAAGAATTTTCTAAGACTGTGCTTTATAAACCGATTTCTGGCAAGAGAAATTACTTGAAAATGTATTTGTAGAATGAAAAGATATTTTTTTTCCCCGTTCCAATTCTTTGCCCTTTGTGAAGCAGCTCTTTAACCGCCACAATGCATAATGTATTTTAAGGTAAATTTTAAGCAGTAATTAAATTTTAATTAAATTAATTAAATTTAGGCATTTAAAGGTAAATAGGACTGATTTTTTGTAAGTTACCCTAAAAGAACAGTGAAAGGTAGTAGCTTTACCAACTGACCTCAATTAGGACTCACACTAAACTTCCAGTGACATAAGTGAGTTATTACAAAAGAAAATGTACATTCCTTAAATAAATTACCATCTCCATTAAAATTCTGGCATTGGCTAAATCTGTGTAACAATTAAAAACTTTTATTTCAAGTACTTGAAAGTCATTATTTTTGTACTTCCTTGGAATAACTCCTTGCATTTAATAATCCTGAGACACGGTCCACCAGGCAACTGGAAAATCTACCAACTGCGCTAGTCCCATGGTTCAACCACACCCAATTTTGGGGAAATATAGTCTTGCAGTTTTTTTGACAAAACTTGGGGGTTAATCTGGAACACTGTCCTCATTTGGAGAGCACAAGTAAGTCTCAAAAGAGTTTATATGCTTGTGTAGAGATAGCTCTCTCCTCCAGATATTTGTGGATCATCCAGGATGAGGCTTGTGAGTACAAACTCCAGAACACCTGAAAGTTTTCTTAGCTTCTTCATGATAGCAAACTGTATTGTGGTAGCCTAACAACACAAGATTAGAAAATTATTTTAAAAGTGGCATCTCCTCAAAATATCCATCTGACCAGTAAGCTTATTGGATACTGTACCTGCATAACCAATGTGGTAAAATGGTAGAAGTCATGATGTACTTCTAGCTGGAAGATCAATAGAAAAGGGACCTTAATCAGATATCCTGTTCCTTTTGATGACTTTCCAGTGATAAGCTAAAGAAAACAGTAAACAGATGTTATGGAGTTTCTGAAATACCAAATAGGAATTTACATTCGGACTGTAATAGAGCCCTGCTGAGAATCACATACCTTCTCTTGACAAAGTGTGAAGGTAGTCTCTGTGATATATCTGTGATAGTCTCTGTGATTATGCTATATGGTCACATGGATAGCTTTTCAAAGACCTAGTCATTTCTGGTAGGAACTTCTTGCTACAGTAGAGCTCTAGACTGAATACATTTTAAGAGGGTAACCAGTTCAGTGTTGATCCCAATACATGGAGTAATACAAAGGAGGTAATGTGGCCATAGGACTAAATTCAATATTGCCTCATCAAATTTTGGCTATCAGAATGCCACAATTTCAGCATACTATCCCACAATATCAGTGCTGGAGGTATTCTGATAGTAATGATTTTTTCTATTTGACACGCGTAAGATAGATTTCACAGAAGCCATTAACCCAGAAATTAATGGAAGCTTCTTCTCAGATAGTTGAAAATAAAATGTTTAGGGAGAAAAAAACTCTAAAGGGAGTTGAATGAGAGTAAAATACTATGGGATTGGTGATGTATAAATATATAGGCGCAGAAGTAGTTTGCTGATATGTTAATAATTTATGGGAACATTACCTAAAGCTTGTTAAAGTCTTTTTGTCTTTTTAGTTGTCACAAATTTAGGATTCATTGGATTCACAGGTACCAGCTAATACACGGGATATTATTATTTGAGTTTTACTAAATTGAAATGGGTAGGGCTAAGATCTGCATTTCATTCAGGATAGAAGTAATATGATGTAAAATTTCTTTTTGGAATTAAAGACTAAAATAATAGACTTTCTGCCAAAATGAAGTTATATTCAAAGTTACAATAGATTCTACCTGTCAAGACTGACTGGAGAATGATTGCATTGGAGAGGAGCAACTCGATGAGAGACAAGTAAAATGATCTACCAGAACAGATATAGAAAAACAATAGAAAAAAAGCCAGTGACAGAAGAAGCACTGAGAATATAGTGCAAAGAAGGAAGTAGTGCAGAGTGCCTGCTGAAAGATTTGGTTCTATAAACAAATAAAATATATCCTTTTTGCATTCTTTATAAACTCATCAGCTGCTGTGATTTAAACTATAAAGAAAGCAGAAGTTTTATGCTCTTTGCAAATAAAAGAACTGTATAAGAAATAACTTGCTCCATCTTCAGTTTCTCTTCCTAAATGAAACAGCCTGTATAAATTTGAATTTTGACTACTTGTTTTGGTCAAAAAAGACAGCATAACTGTTTATAGCTTGTCTATCTTGTAAGGATTCATGAGGGAAGGAGAAGACTAGAGGTAACAACAGAAGATTTTCTAAGTTCAGTAAGATTCATTTCATGGCTAAACCAGTAGCAGATAAGAGCTGGATGAGTGTGATAATGTCAGCAAGTTACTGGGAGGTATTTCTATCAGTAAGAAAGAAATATGGATAAATTACGCTTGTAAGTCTGCCTCTCTGAAGATATGTTTTTAAAGTACATGGTGATATCCCAAGAGGTTAAGTGCATTAGTTTGTCATACGAAGAATGATTCATCATGACTGGTTAAGGCATAGCTGTTATTCACTAGATACATAATTTTCTTACAAAGATATTAATAATATTATTTTTTAAATGTATTTTGGCATCCTCTGTGCATATGGAACATTATGCTATATGGAAATAACAAATAGCAGATTTTCTTTAACAGGTACCTCAGATAAGTATATAGCCATATTTATGTATGGATGTAAGTCCTGCTAAAATGAAAAAGCATCTCCTTTGAGCTACCTATAGGAGCTTTAGATTCCCTTTACAGATTAGCTTTTGATATACAAATACAGTGAGTGGAAGAAAGAGAGATATATAGAGGGAAGCATCAGTGGGCAATAAGTATGATGCCTATCATATAAATACTGTTCTTATGTGATGATTAACAAGAAGGCTGCATTGGAGTTCAAACTAAGATGAATATTTAATGTTATGACAGGTGAGCTAATAAACGTTAAAGAAAAATTCTAAGGCAAGAGAAATCTACATATCCTTCTGTAGACTCCTAATTCATAATATTTAACCAGCTATACTGATCAACTAGCTGAATCTTTCAATCACCTGACATTATCCTTTAAGGTCCCTTCCAACCCAAACTATTCTATGATTATATGTTCCATGCCAATTTATCAGTCAGAAAATTCATTTCAACCTGAGCTTTGAAGGGTTAGATATTTTTACAACAAGGGCAACATTTACTTCACGGTAAAACAAGAAAAAGCTGATGAAAGCTTACATATCTTGTTATGTTTATCCTCAGAATGGTTTCCCAGTGGATTCCTGAAGATCTTTGCTTAAAAGCACAAGACTTATATCGTACACTAGTTGTAAGAAGATATACGTATAACCCTCTACAGAATTCTTTTATAGTTCTTTCCATTTATCTAAATTTATTGGTAGCACTAAGTTGATTAGAAAAGTTATTAATAAGTTATGACTCAAACTTTCCATGTGGCACAATCATAAAGCAAATTTAGGCTTAATTTCAAGTCATAAGCCCCTTTAAACAAAGCAATTTCCCATCATATTGTGCAAAGGCAGTTTACATAGGATTTAAAATCTCAGCAAACCCTCCTCCCTAGAATTTGGTTAAATCAATTTGAAAAAAAATACTTATAGTAATATAATCAAAGTTCAATTCAAATTTTTGTCTCACAGTTTGAATACCTCTGGGTTTGCCTTTTTGAACTGCTTTTTCTGCTTTCTTGGTTCTTTCTTTGTCATATCCATATCGCTGGTGAATTAGTGGAATCCATTTAATTCTTCACTCAGAAGCATCTGGCATTGGAAGGTGTCTCAGCAAAATATGTTAGCTCACTCAACTCATAGGAAAAAAAGCTGACTAAAAAAAATTCTTATTGCTGAACTGTCTCCTGCCTTGGGGAAAAAAAAACACAGCTTGTTGGTTCTGAAATTGCTGGTCTTGTTTTTCAGCTTTCTATATCCTATGGGCTTTTTCTGTTAAGGTTGCACACTACCCAGACTGAATGGTTTACAATAATGTGCGAATTAGATTGTACGAATTCAGAAGAGAGTAAAATGAGATTTTTGAATTTTACAACATTCTCAAGTCACTCAGAGCTAGGTGGAAAGCAGCAATTTTCCACTGTGCTAGATTTTGAAGGGAGTCTGAACCACAAGAAAAATGCAGCCTAGAAATTTAGTCTCTCCCATCTTTCTCCTGCACAGGTGGCTAAAGATAAGAGCAGCCAAACTGGCATAAAACAATGACATTTTCAAGTATAATTTTATCTAAATCAGTTTTACAGAAACTTTCAGTTTTGCAAACTAGAAATTTAAATTAGAAGTCTTTAATTGGTTCTGGCTCTGGTCATTTGTTATGATTGTTAACATCAAAAGCATATTCCACAAATATGTGGGAAGCTGAGGTCTTTGACATTAGCACAAGTGAAAGCCATTGAGTTGCATTTGTTCAAAGAGGTTTAAACACATCATTGTCTTTCGGCTGGGAGAATGTTTTATAATGATTATGAAAAAAATTAAGAAATACATGTTATGTAAGCTGTTACCACTCAACCCTATGAAAATCAGTAGTTGTCTTTAAAAACATAGGTATCTGTATCTTAGTAGGGCTGAGATTTTGTTTTGTGGAACTGATTTCTTCTCAATTTCATCTTATACCGAAAAACAAGGCTAACCCATTTTGGGGAGTATGCAGCTGCTACTTTATTTTATTTTACATAACTAAATAGAGTTCTATTATTTCATGTGACTAATATATTGGTAAGAGGAGTTAAGTAGTAATAACTTTTTGACTGTGATTCTACAGAAGTGGTACAGTTTACTTCTGATTAATATTCAGTAAATAATCAAATTCCAATTATATACTAAGCGCATTTGTAATTAAATAGGCGTATTCCACAGTTTGTAAACATGCTTGAATCTTTTTTTAATGGCTACATATAATTCAGGAAGACAGACAAATGTCATTATGCAGAGGAAGATCAGATTTCAGTATCTGTAAGTAGTATTATTCTTTGAAATATTGTTCAAATACAGTTTGCAGTTTGTTTTGATTAATACTATCTGTTACTGTGAACTTGAATTACTTGGAAATTATTGTAACCATGTTTTTGTTAATTTTGAAGGAAATGAAGTATTGAATCATGATGAACAATGTTCTCTCTTAGAACAGATAAATAACAAACAGCCTGCTCTGATTGAAACAATCTTCACAGTACTGTCTTACTGCACTTTATCACCCAAATCTCTTGGCATCGCTTTTGAGACCTACATGGAAAAAGAGCAGTTGTGGAACTGCTTATACAATATGACAGGTATTTAATTTATTAATAAGTATTTAAGATCTGATGTTAAACCTTGTCAGTTTTCAGACAGGTAGTGCATATTATTTTTACTTTAATAAATCAGATGAAATGGTGGTAGCTTACTTCAAAATTATAGTTTAATTGAAGTGTTTTGAGCAAGCAAGTCACTGTAGGAGTGGTGAAAATTCTGAAGAAAGCAGAGGTTACAGAGTGGTGTGGTCAACCAGAATTCTGATTTCTTTAAGTGTCTGTCTTACCAGTAGGCTGGCAGCAGATAGTTTCTGTAGCTCTCTACTAATACAGGTTCTTTGTGCATTTAATAGCTCCAGACCTTTGCCACAATTTAAAAGTAAGAAACAATTAAAGGAGAATGGAAAAAGAAAAGGAAGGACTCCTATTGAGGGAGATATAGTCTGATGGGCATAGAGACTCTGCTGTCAACAGGCAGGCAGGCTCCTAATTTTCCATGGAGAGGGAGAGCTGCCCTCACAATTAAAGCAACTAACACTGCCCCCAAGGAAAAGCAGTATTCAACCAGAAAAGAGAGGTGAGGTTTAGAAGGGTGATCTTGCAAATGATGAGAAAATGCAAGAAAGCTCAAAAGAAACAAAATGAAGAAAATGGGAGAATGGAAGAGGGGAAATAGAATTACTAATATCACAAAATAGAAAACAACAGTGGTAAAAGTGCTCAGGTATTCCTTAGAGAAAAATAGGATTGCAAAAAGTAGAAGTCTAAGGTGTAAGAGGAAACAAAATACAGAAGTGTAGCATGGTAGCTTCCAGAAAGGCCATGCAGAGAAGAATAAAACTTAGATCAGCAAAAAGTACAGACAAACAAAAGTAAGCACAAAGGACCTAAGATGTCAAAAGATATCTCCGATACGTCCTGCAGCACTCTGCCTGACAACTGCTGCTCCATGGCAATGGAGAAACTGCAATTCTCTGTGGTATTAAGAATGTGGAGAAGATTGATACTTGTTGTAATGTCAATAGCTGTATTTAGGATGGCCTATTTCCAACATGCAATCTCTGATAACATGCTATGTCTCTGTTGATTACTATTATTTGTATGCATTTTTGTTTCCAAAATATCTTTTTTTCCTTTGCTCCTCTCTAGTATAACAGTTTGGGTATCTAATAAATGCAACTTCATTAATACTATCAAGACAAGGAAGTAGGGAAAAAAAAGGTATATCTGTTTGCCTCACTGATGTCTAACAAGTAATTAAAAGTACTCCGTATAAAAAGGAAGACATCAGTCAGCTTAAATTAAATTTTTAGAAATATACTGATGGACAAATGAGGATGAAGGAAATAAATTGTGGTTTTTTGCCAGTACTGTATTAAGAAGGTAGAAGATGCTACATTGTTTTGCTATATACTCTTTCTTTAATTTGTAACAGACCAATAGTTCTAAATTATTATGAATCATAATGTTTTTACTTTTCTTTCCATAAGAATTCTGAAACACTTCTTTCTGAAACAGATTTACACAAATAACTACACTTACTGAATATTTAATAATTCTTCCTTCTGAAGTTTCCAGTTGTGGTGAGTTGGAGCCAGAGGTTATCAGATGTTTGAAGTTGACTTTGATTAATTCAGTCAAGGGTATAGTGAAGCAGATAATTTCTTTGATGCATTCATGGGAGGCAACAGAAAACTATGGAATGTACCAGCACAAGCAAATAGTTCCTGAAAGTTTACTGAAAACGGTACCAAAGGAATGGAACTATACTCCTCGGGAAATGAAGAGAAAAGAATCTGGGAAATGTGAGTGAAATTTATACTGTTTTATAAAATTGTCATAAAAGCTTATTACCCCTTTAATGAGTACATATCAAAATTGAACAGTTATAATTCATGAGCATTGCAGTTTGACAATGAACAAATCAATTTCCAAGCACCCCATGTTTTTTTTAAAGTACTTATCGTTAAAATTCAGTACCTCTTTCTTGAGGCTTACACCCATACATAAACATGCTTTTAAAAATAATCAGTATTGTAGTACTGATAATAATGGTACTGAAATTATTTTTAGCATCTGGCAGTAGTAAGATGGGATTCAAGGCAGAGTAAAGCATAATGTCCATGCTCTTGTCTTACTGGCTGTAACCAGTTCTTCTTTTAGTTATCATCTTTTCAGTCAGGACTGTTTAAATTTAAATACATAGCAACGTATTCATCCCAACTTTACAACAGCAATTTCTGTTTGAATAGCACTGAAACTGGTATGGAAGTTGCTACTGCTTGGTTGTTGAAACAGTTACTGAAGAAAGAGAAATAACATATGTAATAGGAGATGTTTTGAAGGTGATTGGATGTAAAGATGATTGCTGGTATATACTTTCATAGCCTACAGTGCCTAAAGCCTCCATCATTTCAAAAGGCTAATTTTTGGAAACACTTCACAATAAATTTATTGCCACCAAAATATTACTGGATTATTTTCAATACAGTAGTATCACTGTAGTATATTCTGGCATGAAGTTTTGAATATGTAGACTGTGGGCAAGGCAGGGCATCAATCCATTGTTTCTTTCCGTATATCTTCTCTTCAGCATCTTGAGGCACATTTATGCAGCAGTGGGCACACTGCACTCTCACTGCAATCTCACTTTAATCTAGAACTTGTATGGCTATTATTTTAGGCTAGTGCTAAGCCTGAACCGATACACAAGCTGAGAGATAAGGCTCAGACGTAGTGACAAATTAAATTGGCTATGTGACACCTAGAACAGATTTGAGGGGTTTTTTTTAAACAAGTTGAGAATACAGGTGCAATGAGTCAGGAGTTTTCTTGGTTTGTTTGGGTTTTGTTTTGGTGGGTTTTTAAATCTTGACTCCGTATTGTGGATCACCTTTTGGTGTATTTTTTCATTTTAGATAAGTTTTGGGTTTTGAGCAGCATATTTTCTGTAGTTACTTCTCGAGCTACTTTTAATATCTGGAATGTTTAAAATGCAGTGCTATATAGTGCACATGCTTATATGAAAGTCGATGAACTGAAGTTTTGTAGTTTTGAACACAGAAAGGGATTGATAGAAAAGTAAAGATTATGAATGTGTGTAGTATCCCGAGACACTTAGTGCAGTGCTCCACTCGTGAAGTTGCAAAAATATTGCACTACAATTTTGAAGACAACTTTTTTACCATTCAGAATACCTGGGTGTTGGCTTTTTCATTTGTTCTATAATAGCTGTGCACAGAACTAACTGTTAAGAGAGTCACAGTCTGAATTCTAAATTTTCTAGGTTCTCTGATTTTAATTCATGTTATTGTTTAGATTTTGTGGGATTTATGTGGAGGAAGCACAATAGAAGTCAAGCTACAGTGTTGAGTACTTAAGCTTTTTACCCATTTTCAGTACAAAAGCAAGTTAGAAATTATCATACAACATTCAGAAGCATGCTGTGATAGAACTAGAATGTTAATGTTAATCATATCTTCTTTTCTTTCTTTTTTTAAGGCTTCACAAGGCTTGCAGCTCAGGCAGTATCTATTGTAATCAGCAAGTTACCTACAGTGATTGCATGTTTGCCTCCCCCAGTTAAGTACTTCTTTTTTCTGGCTGAGAGAAAAATGTCAAGAAACTTTGCTGAATTGAAGAAAGCTGGTCTGCTTGTCTGGAACTTGATTGTAATTATATGTCGGATATTTGAGGATGGAAATACTGCAGAACTTTTAACAGGTGCAACACTTGACAGATGGAGCAAAGAAAAACTCAGTTTAGTTCGTGTGTGCTTAGAAAGTATTATGGGAAAACAGAAAAGTGGTCCTAAGCAAGTGACCCAGAAGGTTATACAAAGCATTGAACAGCAAAGACCAAACTGGATTGAAAGCCAGTTGCTGAAGGCAAGAAAACTGAGCGCAGACTGGTAAGAACATAGTATTTTTCAAATGCTGTTGTTTGGTGTTTATTTTACTGGATTATTGGCATGTTTATGGCTATTGTTCAATTTAAAAAAAAAATAGATGAACAGTGATCTTACATGAAATGGATTAGTTCTTAACGTTGATGGCTTTATAGCATGTTCTTGCAACTTAATTGCATTGTTGAAACAGTAAACCACGGTTGTTTCATCAGAACAGTGTCTTCATAGTACTTAGAGTTTTCATATTTTCATGATGATCCAAAAATGTGGACAATTTAGTTGGTGTATCATCAAAATGTGAACAGGTACACTGACTAGAAGGCACCACAATATATTTGTAAATCAATTTTGCTATGGTGATTAAATTAAGAGGGACTATGAAAAGCTTTCTGTGTTCATCTGTGATTAAAAAGTAAGTATACTTCATTTTAAAGCATAACAAACTCTGAGGTCAAGTAGGTTATATCAAAACAGGACAAGGAGAATACCCTGCTGTGCCTTACTGAGGAAATATCAACCTTCCCTGCAGATTTGACATTAAGGTCCAAGTGTTTTATATCCTTATAATGATTTTTCAGGGAGTTGTGCACATGTCAATGTGTTCCTAGTCCAGTCTGTTTTAATATTGAAGTCATGTACCATTCTGTAAAAATACTATTCATCAGCTTTCCAATATTAGATTTGTTGGAGTTACATGACTTACTGAATTAAATTGTTGACTACTGAAAGTAAGATTGCTTTTTTTAAATGAATATTCTTGAAGGTTGCAGTTGTTGCTACCTTGACAGTAATTGTTCATATAAACAAAGTATATAGTGATTGTAGGTCAGAATCACTGATATCAGTGAACAGACTTTCATGCAGTGCTTTAAGGGACAGTATCCAGTTTCTACGAGTAGTTGGTTAACATGAGTAGCGCTAAGCAGTAATAGTGTCACACAAATGCTCATTGACATTGACCTTTGTAATCTTTACATTTCCATTTAATACTAATTTACAAGCTCTAACCCAATGATTAAAAGATTGAAGCCAGATGCCAGTGACTGAAAGAATCATAGAATAAAAATCCCATAATGATAATGTGTAAATTGATGCTTAACAGAATGGTTTCATAATACAATTTCTAATGTCACTGAGAGAACAGGTATTTCTTAAAAAATACAAATGCAGGCTAAGACAATATTGTGGATAACCTCTAAAAACTAAAACTAAAACTTTAGTATTTGCACTTCTTCTGAAGCTGAGAATTTTAAATCAATATACTACTCTATTTTCTTTTCTAACATACTGCAAAAATGCTGTATTATCCATCAGGTATCAGACTGTGGGAAATGAATGTGGGAAACGGTTTTCTGTATATGTACAGTGTCAACCAAAGTAAGAACTAGTTTGTGCCTAAAGCTCCTAAATTTAAGTTTAAGAAACTGAAGAATGCATTACCTGCTCTCCAAGTGAGTAGTTATATGATGCAGTTATGAAACTAAGTCCCCTGACTTCAGTGGGATTTCTGCAACAGGAGTCTAGCATAAATGTTATTTTTCCATTTTATATTCAAATATCATGAGCCAATTTCTGGGAAAAAAAATAATCTAGTTAATAAATAGCTGAGATATGCAATGTAGAGATAAAATATTATTATAAATGCAAATTATAAAACTAATTATTAAAGCTGAAATTCAAATATCAATTAAACTAAGTAGCAGTCACATAATCACTAAACTAAAAGCAGATCTTTCAAGAGGAGACTTGTGATGTTTACGTGCTTTGTTTGAAATAGGAATGATTATATTTAAAAATCTAAGTCAGTGTAAAATTATGTTCTGTGTAACATTTTCATAATTAAAGGATTTTGCGGGTAACTATGCACATGCATTTATATATATATTCATATTTCTAAATGTTTATAGGCTTTTAATAGATACAGTGTGTGGAAGAAAATAAAAACCATAGATTTGCAAAAATTTATTTGGGGTTCACCTATACAATTGTGGAAACATGTTTGAAGTACACTGGCTTTTTATAAGCAAAAGTCTTGCTTGATTTTGTGTCACATTGTTATCAGGACTGCTAGCTACATAAAAAGTCTAAATATTATATAGGTTCTTCCATTGTGGCATCTAAATTTATCTTAGTTTTTAGGAAAATTAAAAAAAATAATCTTCAGTGAAAGGTTCACAAAGTGGCAGTTGTATGCATTGCCTGTCTTGTGTACTGCCTGAAAGCATTACTATTCATTAAAATAACCTTCACTTTATGGTAGCACGAGAGCTGTAAACAGTCACGTTAGATTCTGAAGAACACGCGTCCCGAGAAGAAAAGAAACGTCTGTCTTTGCAAAGTAATTTGTCGAGTTGAAGATTATTGTTTTTCATCATGGTGACCCTGACTTGGCTGGCTGGGTGCATATACAGATTAAGATGAATGCAGTTATTCCTTGGCTGAGGTCTGCCTCTTTCAGGGCACATTCTTCCTAATGACATGATTGATAGGCAGTCCCAAATCCAGAGAGGAACTCATTAATCATAGCACTGACTGAATCCAATCATCTGCTTCACCTGCACAGTGACGGACAGGAAAGTATACAATTTGGGCACTGACACTGATGCACTCCTTTGTCAGAGGTCCTCAACTTTTTCAATGTCAGTCGCTAAGAAGTTTGACAAGAAATTCAGGTTGTATCTCTATATGGCATTGAAAGATCAGCCTTAAGTGTGCTTTAATTTTAAAGATCAATTTCTTTGAAGCTTTTCTGTAAAATACACCATAATAACAGAGTATCACTTACTTCCATACAGCAAAGAACAAAATTATAGTTTATGTTTTGAAACTATTTGCTCTGTAGGACGTTCTGAAGCTGCATGTGGAAGCAATATCAGCTTTAATGTCCATCAGCTGTGTAGCATTTAAGTGAGCCTGCAGGTCAAACAGCAACTTTCAGCAGAACTAACTTTGTAATCATGGCACACTTTCAACAGCTGCAACAAACAGCGACTTACAGCTGACTGTACCAAAATATTTGGGGTTTCTTTAGTTTTACTTCTAAAAAATTAAAATATTGCCTTTTTTTAGAACTAACTTTGTAATCATGGCACACTTTCAACAGCTGCAACAAACAGCAACTTACAGCTGACTGTACCAAAATATTTGGGGTTTCTTTAGTTTTACTTCTAAAAAATTAAAATATTGCTTTTTTTTTTTTAATTCAGAATGCTTCTTTGGTAGATTTTAAATTAATCCAATAATGACTGTAGAAGGGGTAATATATTCTTGTTGGTCTTTCAAGTTCTTGACACATCTGTGTCAAGGTGCCCACGTATGTCTGTGTTGCAGCTCTAACACTTCAGGAAAAGAATTGGTTTTAGTACTTTTTTTTCTTAATACTTTATCCACGTACAATACTAAGCAAGTACAGAGCTGGTAACTTATGCTTGCATGCAAAGAGAGCAGTCTAACAATGATCAGAGTTTTGAATGCATATTTTTCAAGTCATTTGGGCCTGTCTCCTTCAGATTTTTTTGTAGCAGTTTTACACAAATACTTTTAAGAAGGAAAACAAGGAACAGTACAGGGCAAAAAGTGCAACAAGTGGCAAATAGGTACCTTTGAAATGGTTACCACCATACCAGTGGGAAGAAAAAGACTTCAATTTAAAACTTCTAACCTATACTTAGAGTAATGGCTACCTTTCTGACATGTTAATTAGGCTTTAATATGTGCAGCGACAGGCAAAGAAAAATGTAAAAAAGATCGAATGCAAATGCCATTTCTAGTAGCAAAGATACTTCTCTAGTGGAAAAGAAAATAAAAAAATATTTGCTCCTTGTATGTCCTTAGAGTAAAGAATGTTTTCTGTTTTCATCTTTCAGATTAAAATCATTAAAATTTTTACAATTAAAAAAATGTTATTTAGCATCTATTACGTATTTGTATAAAGGCTTCAGAGATGTATATACAGCAACATTTGTTTTGTGCAAGCCAAATCTTTGTAAGTTTTTTTAACATGTAGTTTTAGCTGATTTTGTATTAATAGTTTGTTTTTTAGAAATTTAACTTAAGAATATTTGTATCTTTTCTATATTGTAGTGCCTCGCTCACAGTAGAAGGTGCAACATTAGAGGAAGGAGGTATTGCACTTGGATTCACTGAGCAGAAAATAAACATGATGGTCCTGGATATCTGCCACAAACCAGGTGGCAGCGAGTACCTGAGGCAAATTTATCACATCATCTGGCTCAATGAGGTAGGGAAACGGCCTTTTTACCGAGCAATTAGGTGTGTACTGGCCTGAGGCAGCGTCTGCTGGCAGCTAAGGGTTAGTCAAGGAGGTGATAATGCTTCTTAAAGTCAATAAGAAATCCTATATTGTATTGTAATAGAATCCATTCAGTTTAGGCTTTTCTGCATTTGTACAGAAAAGATTACTTTATGGGAAACAATGTAGATTTTATTTATGTACTTAAACAGTAGTATGGCTCATAAACTTCCTTCAGATTCATATTGTAGACCATAGATACATTTTAAGAGTTTGAACACAGTAAAAAAAATTAAAAAAAAAAAATCAGCAAGCTATTGAAAAATTGACTGTTACAGGAAGTAAAATTAAATGTGGTAAATCAATTCTCCTGTTTTAAAAAACAAACCCTACGGCTGTACTGAGGAAGTAAATGCATCCACATGAAAACCTTACTTAATCTAGATAACTCTGTTCAGTTAAAGTGCTTTCAAAATTACAGTAAACAAATTCAGATTTGTTTGTTGCACATGGAATTTGGGCAATGTAAAAGAATTATCTCATTATTTCTAAGCCTGTACTAAATTGCCCCAAGTTACCAAAAGCATTCTGATTTTATACACTGGAATAAACACAGGTTTGCTTAAATTGTATGATAACACAGATCTACACAGCTTAATTAAGAAAGTTCTGTTTATTAGCTTTAATTACTAAATTACTATTCCTTGAATGCATAAGCAGGTGCTGTTAAGATCATTGCAAGTGTACAGAAGTGTTTATAATAAAATGCAAAATAATGCAAATATAGGCATAGGCCAAGATTTTTCTTTTAAAAAAAATTGATAGCAAAAAAAAAAACCATTAGGCAGCTATGTCTGTATGAAGGCAACAGAGAGCAGCTCAGTACTGGCACTGTGCTTCTGAAAATCAGATCAGCTGTTTAGTTCCTAAGTATAGGCTTAAAAGCAACCTTTATGCATCTGCATTTGGAAGCTTTAGAAGCAATGTAAGCATGTATGTAGAGATGGCAACCTAATATTAATACAATACAGAATCTTTTCAAGTTTCATCTCAAACAATTAAATGGTTCAGGAAGTGAAGTGAAAATTATTACTGTAATACAGTTCAGACAAAACCTTTTCACCTGGAGCATATTCAGGATTACTCTAAGTTTAACGGAGTGAGGAAAAGATGATGAGCAAGACCTCCGAAAATAGCATATAATCCGGTAGTTAGGACAGTCACCTAGGGGACAGGATATGCAGGCTCAAATTCTGCCTGATTTAGACCAGGGAACTGAATCTGCATCTCACACATCCAAACAAACTCCCCAAACTGCTAGACCATTAGCTACCAGCATGGAACTTTGTCCTTTTCCCCTGTTGGAGTTGTTTCGCCTTGTGGAAATTGCTGTAAAAAACCATTCTGTAACTTCTAGGGTCAAAAATAGAATCATACTCTAGCTGAAGGGGTGGAATGCCCATATTGGGTTCTGGAGACCTTGATCCAAGATCCGACTCCTGTGAGTATTCAGTTATTTATACAAAGTGGAGCAGCTCCAATAGGAGGTAAGAGGCTGAGAGAATTAGATGGAAGAGGGACTTTAGCCTGACTTTCCACATCCCAGGTGTCTCTCCTTGAATTTCTGCAGCTAGTAAGAGCGTTGTTAAATATAGAACATTTCTCAATGGAAAAAACTGTCTTGTTTTTTTTTTAAAAAAAAAAGAAGAAGAAAAAAATTCCTGACCAGCTTGAGTCACAGAAGGACTTAACAGTGCTACTTCAAATTGCCTTTGAAACCATTACAAAGCATTTTAATACTTAGCATGGAATTATAATAATGCACTTTTCAATATTATTTTTGATAACTTAGATTATGTTTAATGTGCCTGACTACCAAGAAATAGACTTGATTGTCTGTTCAAAGGTCCATCCTTTTGTTTGGAGACTCTTTGGACTATCAAGGGATCCTGTTCTTAAAATTAGTTTGGAGATCTTTATGCTACACGGCTTAATAATTGTGTGTGAATAGAGAACAAAGTGATGAGACAGAAAATTGTTGTTCTCAATAATTTTTGTTAGAAAAGCAGGGGAAAAGGGATGTAGGTTCTTGGAAACTGTATTTGGAAATAGAGCTATGATGTTATAAAGATCTATGATAGATACTGTAGAACTCAAAACAGCCTACAGTCCCTCATGTATTTATTGAAAAATAATAATAATTTTTAAAAGCATTTTTGACTAATGGCTACCAGGCTTAATATATTCTGTCTACTTGGTTTCATGCCCAGTCATTGATAGTGAGGATATGACTCACATGTTTACAAACGTGATTTCATTTCTCTTTATTTTCACATTTTTGAAACATGACCCTTTCAGGGTCTACAATATGTACTACACTAAAGAGTTCATTTACCTCTGTGGAATAAGGCTCTTTGTCAAAACATAAATCCACAGTATTCTAAAGACAGAAAAACACCTGTAGTGGAAGGTGAGCTGTATACCACTTGGAATGTTCAAATCCTAGCAAGCATGGACAGCAATTTCTAGTATCTCTACTGAAAAATCAACAGAATCTGCTTCTGCTGGCTCTGTGACATCCAGAGGGCTGGTTTGCTTTAGAGCTGTCTACAGATTTTGTGAAAATGTGTGCATGGAAGGCAGTACATTTATGAAAAATTGTTAAATGTATAGAAATAGCTTTTAAATAACCCCCTTCACCACAACTTTAAAATCTTTCTTATAGCATGAAGTCACGAATGAAGGGGAAAAAAACCAAACATTTTTGTAGGCTGAGAAAAAAGTAGATAAGAGACTTAGGGTGTGTTTTCACAGCTGGATTATGCTGTTATCTTAAAGCAAAAAAACTCTGACTTTTTTTTTTTTTAATACACTTAGATGATTTCATGATTGTCTTAAGCAATCCTGACAATTTGCTGCAACCAGCAGAGAAAGTCCTGCTCTTTCTCTTGCCCTTGTGCTTTCCCACTCCTAGGCCCCCCTTTGTACTAGTACGAGAAATCGTGTGGCTTGTTTATCTGGCTGAAACCTTTCTTTTTTCTGGATGATTTCACAACATATGCTAGTGCCAACACAAGGGAGAAACAGCTACAGTCTATGTGGATTGGGAGGGAACTTGTGCCTTTCAGGCCAGACCACAGTTGGATCAGTTTAGAGCGATGATGAAATTATTCTTTTAGAAAGACCCACTGAGGACCACCGGGCGCCTTGGCAGGTAGTTTACATGTTCCCTCACCTTCACCTGAAAATTTTTATCATCTCAGTAGTACTGCAAAGTAAGAGGAGCATTTGCATCCACCCATCTTAATGCAGACTCACCTTGAGTACTTGCTCAATGTTATGGCAATCCTATCAGTATGGACTTCATTTTAATAACAATAAACTGTTTAATCACAGTAGTCCTTCCAGCAAATAGATCTGTAAGTGTTTCATTATCTAGCTCTTTGTAAAATGGTTCTATTTAATCAAAACACTTTATTGGCATGCAATGATGATTTATTTACATAGTAGTTTAAGAAGTGAAAACAGAAAAGATTGTGGCCAAAATAATCATGCGTCTGTTACAGTATAGTTTCTAAAATTGCCATGTAAATCATAAATGACTTGTATTCTTTGAATGCTTAAACAATTAAAAATAGCTTTAAATAGTGGGAGAACTTTTATTTCCTGTGTTTAAATAACTGGTTTGAACATGTTCATCAAACAATTAATTTATAGTCATGTAGTAACTATTTAATGCTGTCCAAAAATAACTTTAAATATTTGTGTATACTTTATCATGTAAAATAAATCATATAATAGCCATCAAACATTAGAATAGCTCATAGAAAACATTTGTTTTTCACTTCCACATATACCTAACATAGATATACTAAATGAGAACTAATACATTTAATTTGATGACAATTTCAAAACAATAGCTTAGATTATTCTGATTTGCTTCAACTGGATGGATGTTCATGGAGGTTATTTATTGTTTGTAAAATGGTGTTACTCTTACAAAGGTTTCTGTTTTGTAAGAGATTACTTATTCTCTCCTGTAATACAAGGAACTTCTGTCAAACACACTGTAAAGTTATGCCTGAAATTTAAGCAAATTTCACTTAGAAAGCTAGGTGGCACATACTGTTTTGTGGTTGTTTTTTTCTTCTAAAAGGAATATTTGAAAGAGCAGCTGTCTTGTGAGAATTTTTCTGAAGATGGTGTTACCTCCAGTCAATGCCTGCCTTTGACACTGATGGGCAGAGAAGAGCAGCCTGTCTTCAACCCTTTCCAGGTGTACAGACAATCTTGTGTAAAAGTGTTCAATCAGGTTTGTGAAAATCTGTAACCTTGGTTATAGTATAATTTTTACTTGTCGATCTTATTATGATCATGATAATGACAGAAACTGAAATTATGAAAGCGGAATTAATTACATGCGTTCACATTTGATGAAGTGCAAAGGAATATTATTACTCAGGAATCTAATGAGGGCACCCTCTACAATAGCATGATGTTAAAAAAGCCATTATTGTCCTTTTCTTTTATCAGAATTATTGCATGTAACAGCAATTTGCATTTACTTAGACTTTCCGTGTTGGTTCAGTATAGTGAAGGAAAGCCCATTAGTAGCATTGACATTTATTACATCTGTGTAATGGTACATAGGGCTAGTCTTAGTCCTTTGAAAAATCATGGTAAAACTCCAAGTGCATGGTTAGAATCTTCCTGATGAGTCTTTCACAGAAATGTTGAAGAGTAAAGTAAAGGATGCTTTGGAAATATAGAGATTTACCAGAACAGTGAGAATAAGCAGGAGAAAAAACACACAAAAAAATGAAAGCATCCATTTCTCTGTTTTTCATTAAGCCATGTTAGTGATATGTAAAGGATTATAATTTACTTATAGAAATTAGTTTCCTGATAATGTAACAATTAAAGAAAATAGATCTAGTTGCCTAAATCTCTGCCAGAGCACCCCATGACGAATTCATTACACAAAATGGTATGTAGTTTCTGATAGCACTTGGACACTTAAAAAATCTTACACCATTATAGGTTAACGGTTGGACTTGATGATCTTGAAGGTCCTTTCCAACCTAGACAATTCTATGATTCTATGATTTCTCAAGTCTTCCTAATCTATCATCTACAGTTTTGATTCTACCACTCAATTTCAAATATTTAAAAAGAAATGGTATTACAGTGGCATGAAATTCATTTTACAGATTTGTGATAGAAAGACGTCCTTTTTCAGTACAGCTCTGCTTTTAAGTAGTGTAATCTCCTTTCCCAGTTTTGAGCATTTTGGACTATTTCACCAGTTGTATTGCTGTAAAGTATCTGTTTTGGGTTTTTTTGGGGTTTTTGGTTTGTTTTTTTTTTCCATACTTGTTTAATGAATGCTTAATCATTGTCATGTTGCAATAAAAGTGTTAATATCCTGAAAAAGGAGATTAATACCAATTTCACAAGGCTTCTCACTCCAGGGGAACATGCTTTAAAAGTATCTTTTTTTCGTTCCACTAGTCCCTTCGTGTATGTCTTAAATTGATAGAATTTAAGGGGCTACAGAATCACTCCAATTTGAAATGCAGAAAATAGTTTACCATGCCTCAATTCTCAATTCATTAATAGTGTGGTAGAATAAGACCTTCAAGTAGTGACAACTCAGGGCAGAATTCTTCTGCTACATGACAGGTTTGCAGTGCTCTATTAATCAACAGATGACAAGGGATAGTTCATATTAAATTGCTTTGGATTTTGTAAACTTTTGGCAAAAAATCTATTACCTGAATATGGAAAAATAGCTTAAAATTAAAAGAAAAAAAGAGTAGATCATGGACTTAAAGTACCACGTGCCAACCATGTTGTTGACAATGACAGACTTATTTCCTGAGCTTAATAATATTATTAAATAATTTAGTTCCCTTTACCATAAAATTGCAAATTTACGTAGTGGTGTGGGACTGCCTGTTTATAAAATAGTGGTCAGTAAAGCTCAGTGTCTAGTTTCCTGTGAAGACTGTTACCAGTACCTATAGAAGATGCCAGAGCACTGGCAAGGGACAATTATTCTTGTCAAAGGATGTAGTTCTTCTTAAGTTCATTTCTTACTGGTTGGCAACTGCCATGAAGCATAGGAGTTTAGAATCAATGATTAATTTCTTGATTTTCTTTAAATGTATTGTAACTAGATGTGTTTTTAATACATCAACTAACATTTTATCCTTTTATAAATTCTAAGTTCCAACAAACTACTGATTTCACAACATATTTTGTCAATGATTTAATTATGTATTTTTTTTAAAAACTTTTCTCTTAGAACGGCCAACTGGAATAGGCGTGGCAATACTAGTTGTGAGTCCGGAGAGCTGGTTCCGCTCTAAACAGAGAATGTGTTACACTATGCTATATAACATATTATAATATATAATAATATAATATGTAACAATATAAGAACATGCCACAGTACGCAGTGTAGACATGCTCTTAGCTTCCTCAGTGGAGGATTTCTTAAAATAAATTATTTCAAAAGCTTTCTGAAAGATAATTTGTGGTAAACATTCCATGTATTGTTTGTTGGTATATGTAAAAATTGCAGTACATTAAGGTGGTTGACTTTTCTGTTCTGAAGTTTTCCTACTTTGTCCCTATCATTTAGCGATTTAGCAAGATACTTAATCATAATTTCTACAAATTTTACTGCTCCTGAAACAAAGGCCACTGAACTGCTATTTTGAGATCAACTCTAGCATTTTTATTAATGATATGTAAATGTCTTACCTTCCAATCCTCTAGCGCAGTAGCTGATTCTAGGAAGTGTGTCATTTCTGTTAACAATTCAGCCACTTCATTCTTACATTCCTGTAAAAATCTTGAATAATCACCATCTGGTCCCAGTAACTTGTTGCTCTTGATTTTATCAATTTGTCCTGACACCTCAATCTCTGCCAGTGCTGCTGCTCCTCTATTGTCTGATAAGATTAAGCCTAGGCTATGCAACTCCTCAACAGTATCAACGAAGAAAAATGCTACAAAGAAATTATTTTCCTTTCCTGAAGTGACTTATTTCAAGCTGATCCTTTATTTTTTCACAAAACTGGTCAGTCTGGTGGGCTGAATTTTTATCTGGTATACTTATTAATTTTCCTATTTGTTTTTATGAATGTTGCCACTGGCTGTTTATTTTCTCCTTTTTATCCCTCTTGATTTTACAAGTACTTCCTCCATATTTATTTCTTTTTAATTCAGTGTAGAGTATAAAAGAGTTGCCTGTTTTTCCCCCTATGTTATTCTACTCCCTCTGTTCTCAGTTGACTCTTTTTCCATTATTTCTTGTTTATCAGATATTCACTGTTACTTCTTCATTCACTTTCCACTTTCACACTATATTATTCTTTCTTTTGCTACCCTTGTCTCCCTTTCTTACTCTGCATTTCACCTTTATTTTTCTACATTACTTTTAAATGCATGCCAAAGATGAGGGTTAAGGAGAAAATCAAATTAAAAGAAGGAAGGGAATAAAATAAAGATGGAAGGAAGAGGAGCGATTGCACTCATTCTGCTCTCCCAGGAGAACGAAGTGCTGTCTGTAAGAAGAAGAACATGCACTGCAAGATATATTTTTCTTATTTAGGTTTATTTCCATTGTTTTGACTTGCTTCTTTTTTTTTTGTTTTTTTTTTTTTTAAACTACTCAGTGGTATTTTAGTGTTATCACAATAACTTTTGAATTATTTCCTCCCAAGAATGTTGTAGTCATTACTTGACCATTACTGGCAATGAAAATTAATATTATGCAACAGGAGTTACTGTTTTGTAAACATAAGAATGTTGTGTGTGGTCTTTTGTCTGCCCATCATTATTGTAGATTGCTTTTATTTATTAAATAAGCAATATGGAGTTATATTTGTTCATATTATCTAGACTTACTGCTGTTTATAATAACCATCTGGTGACTGGAGTGCCTTACAAAACAATAGACAAGTAAACCGTCACTCTAATTACAATACAGGTTACGTCTTGAATTCCAGCTATACCAAGTTTTTCATGACAAACTTTTTGCTGACAGCAGAAAATGTAAATTGCTGTTACATAAAAAGTTGCCAATTATTTTGCTTTTCAAACAAAGAGTCAAGCTCTCAGACAAAGTGGTTGGGCAGAATGCCATTAACAGTTGGAAGAATAACGGTTCAAAAAATTGATTTATCTTTTTATAAATAATGGCTACATCCCCAAATGGATTTATAAATTAATTGCTGTCTTATTGGAATAAAAACCTTCTTCGGTAGACATGATTGATATCATCTGTCTAAGTCCTTGTTCTAGACCCCCCTCCTTCTTGGTTAGTATATCACAGCTGGAGGTTTAATTTACTGATCATATTAACACTGATTAATAACTAACAATAGCTTCTTGCCATGTATCAACAGTCAACCATTACTGAATGGAACTGGGATTGGTCAAACTTGCTGCCAAGTTATTTGGGACTGAATCAGATGACCTTCAGGGTGCTGCTGGCACACAGGTAATGGGATTTTGGCAAATAATTGCACTTCCCTGTTGTCTTTTTTACTTCATAATAGTCAATACACAAAGATTTTACTGCTAAAATTTTTAAAATAAATTATACATTTATTTTTAAATACGCAATTTTAAAATGGAGATGCTTATTGTCTAGTGTATTTGATCCATACAAAGATGGTTTTCAATTGCTATTTTGAGGAACCTAATATGTTCTTTCTGTCTGAGACCTGAATGTATGTTGATATTGCCCTTAAATAGTGCTTTAAAAAGAAATGAGTAACTTTTGCAAATCTGTACTGCCCAGGAAGATTTCAGCTGTACAGCACAGAACTTAGGGGATGTTTACTCAAGTTGCAATGAATCTTAAATTCAGTTGGGTGCCTGACAAGTATAGATAGAAAATAAAACTGTTTCATTAATAATTTTTAACTAATGGAACTTATTTTAATATTTTAACACTTTTTTACTTGTAAAATTTAACTGCTTAATTGATAAGCAGATATATTTAATGCAGAATTGATACTTGTTAAATTTGGAAATAGCAATTTGTTAAATTCAGAAAGTTGTAGGTGGAAAAAATGGTATTTTTCTACAATGTTTGGCACTTATATTTTGAACACTTACATGTTGCAAACTAAGAAGTTTAACATTCCCTTCTTAATTCTGAATCCTCCTGATGATACCTAATATGGTCATACCATTCATCTTTTAAACTGAACTGTTTCTCTATTTAGAAACTGGAGTGGCAATTTCAAAAGTGTGTGAATTTGCATGTCAAAAATGTTTTAATGGTTTTTTATGCCATTTTCATTTCATATATAAAATATTTGTACAGTCTATTTTTAGTCTTCTTTCTTAATTTTGGTATGATTAATTCTTTCCCCACCCAAATTGTTACTTTCCAAAATTTTAATGCAATTGCATAAAAAATTGATGGTGGCAAAAATGTGCCATTCAGTTCTCCCCTTGATGTCCTCTGTTACCCGCTACCAGACAGAATATGGGACTTCGTGGACTTTTTGGTCTGTACCAGTAGTGTCATTTTTATGTTAAATGGCAGAGACAATTTAGTACTAATTTTTTTTTTCTTTGATAGTTCTCCTGCTGATTGCTAACACTTGTCCTTCATTAAAAATGAAGTAGTTTGCCCTTTTAAAAGAGATCCTAATAGAAAGTCTTAGACTCAAGGTGGTTCTTGAACTTCCCTTCATGTTGATGTCATCAATATGAGCCAAAGGGAGCAGAGAGGACTGCTGTGATTTGCAGAGGGAACATCTTCTGTGGACATTTCATCTTCTCTGATATCTTGAAACACATTTCATTTTTCCTTTGATCTCTTTATAGAGTTTAGAAAGAAGTCATGTATATGCCTTCTCTGTCCTTCTCTATTTCACGCCTTTGTCATACCATCTATTGTTGCTTCTTTTTTTTTATTTAATAAGCGCCCTAATTGTTGTCATCCTTCCTAAAAGTGTCTCCATTCATTGCCCTTCTGCATGATATGGAAATTCTCATCTAGAAGTGACATTATGCAAGCCATTAATGATTAGCTCATGGATTTATTATTTAAACCACTTTTCTCTACTTTACAGACCAACAATGGGGTTAAACGATCTGTGATCATTAAGTAGAATTGCTAATCCAATATCTGCCATAGTGACCAGCATCTCCAACACAGCTTGTCTTTACATGACTTAATTTTTAGCATAGCTAAAGTACATCTGCTCATATTTTCCAGCTGGCTAGGCCAATTCTAGCTGGTCTCATGGCTACTCAAGAAAGCTTTGCAATGACTCAAGTGAGCCCTATCTTTAGGCGATCCTTCATGCTCCTTCCTAAAATTGCATAAATCACAGCCTTACTTGTGCTCAGGAGCTAAGGCTCAAGCTGAATGGGTGTGTGATTATTTTGACCTCCTGTTTATGAAGGATCCATTCTGTTCCCAGTATTTGCCTCCTGAGATGAGTTAAACAAAACTAAGGACACTACTTGAAAAGAGTCAGAAACATCAGTTTATAAAGTGGAGTGCCATAATACTTTAATTATTCCTTTCTTTAACACATGCTAAAGCTTTCCCTTATCAGTTACTTCTGTGCAGGCAAAAATATTTTTACCTGTTCACAGTGATATTGGGGTTTATTTCTTTTTTTATATTTAAAGAGAAATACTGTCCGTTACTTATGAAGTAAAATAAGTATATTCTGCTCTCTCTTTCGTGGAAAAAAAGTACAAATGCTTAGGGGACACATTTACAAGGGAAATGCTCCCCTAACCTAGTTAATGACTGAGTTAGGTGGGAGGGGGTTATGGGAGCATTGTCCCAGAGCCAGCAAGTGGTAGGCAAATTAATTGGTTGGTGGTTAGGGGAAAGTAAAAGGCTTTTAAGACTGGTTAAAAAGAGAATGAATTGTTGTGTACTACTCATTGTTGGCTCCACATGAGCGTGTGAATCTAATCCACGCATTCCTGTGATCCTCAAAGTAAAAGCATTTAGGAAATTTTTCAAATGAAAGATGTGGATGGTTAATGATATTATTTTATTTCAAGGTTATCAAATATAGAATGCTATCAGGAAAAGCCTATTGAAGTTGAGCAGTAAGCAGTAACATAGAAAACAATGTTCATCCCTATTTACAGTTCATACCTTTAGAAACTATAAAGAAGCTTTTCTTACAGGAAGAAAAGGGATATATAGATGGATTCCTTTCCTTTCTAGTTTTACTTCTGATTCTTTTTGTTACATGTAGTTTGAGCTGCAAGAATAAAAGTTAAAACATACTTTTCAATTATACTTGAAATAATATCTTTTGATAATAAGCCCGTTAACATTCAGCTAATTTATAGTCCGTTATTTATTTTTCAAAAATGTCCTGCATACTTAGACAGATACATGCTGCTTTTTTGAACCTTGGCACTCACTTGTATGTCCTTAGATATTTCAGGACCAAATGGGAGTTCCTTATCTTTAATATGTATATTAAGACAAGAAGACCATGTACTTTTAGTTATTGTTTAATTCACTTGTATTTCAACTTCTAATCACTGTCCTGTTCATAACGGAAAAATTGTTATTGTCTGGCTAAATCAGCATGTTGAAACTATTTCTGCAGTTTATTATATCAACTATGATCTCTTCTTTTTAACTGCCTGGCCACTATCTCTGTGCATATAGTGTGGCCACCAGGACTAGGGACGGGATTGTCCCCCTGTACTCAGTACTGGTGAGGCTGCACCTCGAATACTGTGTTCAGTTTTGGGCCCCTCACTACAAGAAGGACACTGAAGTGCTTGAGCATGTCCAGAGAAGGGCAACAAAGCTGGTGAAGGGTCTAGAGCACAAGTCTTATGAGGAGCGGCTGAGGGAACTGGGGTTGTTTAGCCTGGAGAAAAGGAGGCTGAGGGGAGACCTCATCGATCTCTACAACTACCTGAAAGGAGGCTGTAGCAAGGTGGGGGACAGTCTCCTCTCCCAAGTAACAAGCAATAGGATGAGAGGAAATGGCCTCAAGTTGCACCAGGGGAGGTTTAGGTTGGATATTAGGAAAAATTTCTTCACTGAAAGGGTTGTCAAGCATTGGAACACGCTGCTCAGGGAAGTGGTTGAATCCCCATCCCTGGAGGTATTTAAAAGACGTGTAGATGTGGTGCTTAGGGACATGGTTTAGTGGCGAGCTTGGCAGGGCTAGGTTAATGGTTGGACTTGATGATCTTAAGGGTCTTTTCCAACCTAAACGATTCTATGATTCTATATTATCACATTTGAAAATACTTCAGTGACTGTGGTGAGTTGACCACATGTAGTGGTCACTTGGCAAGGCAAACACCATAACCCTGATTGTCCTCCTTCCTCCTCCTTTCCCCAGCTTTTATTGGTGAGCATGACATTCATATGGCATGGAATGTCCCTTTGGTCATTTTGGGTCAGCTGTCCTGGCTGTGCCCCCTCCCAGCTTCTTGCACACCCCCAGCCCACTTGCTGGGGGGACAGAGTGGGGAAAAAGAAAAGGCCTTGGTGCTGTGCAAGCACTGCTCAGCAGTAGCCAAAAAGCTGGTGTGTTGTCAACACTGAGGCACAAACCCAAAGCACAGTACCATACATTACCCTTCTTCTTTATGTACTCTCCTTTATACCGATATATAATTTAAATATTTTCCAATCATTTATTTTCGGAGAAGTATCTCAGCAATTTGTACAAACTTCTAAGATATTAATGGTTTTCTGGGGTTTGAGATGTGACCTTTCTTCTGCAGTTCTACAGGACTTTCAGTTGCATTGAATACAATGCTATAGAGAATAATTATATTCCACTCACTATAATTACGAGAAACAACTGAGATATTTTTGTAACACATGAAGCCATTCTCCAATATTGCAGTAATTTGCTGTTCTGTGGAGGAATGGCTGGGATTCCCTCCTCTGCGCTTAGGGAAGTTTCACAGAGCACTGGTGCCAGTGCAGGGCAATAAGTAGTGATTTGGTTGGAAAGATGTGGGGGTACGCATGTGAGCAGGAACACTCTGGGAGCTACAGGAACAGACAGAGAAGAACTCATGACTGGCAAAGCCAATGACAGTCAGGTACAAGATCTTAAGCACAGGAAGCATAACAACTTAATAACTGAGGGGAATATGTTAGTTTACCATAAATGCATCAGGTGAGAAACAGTACCAAGTTAGAAAAATTATACAAGTTAAAATGAATATTTGTTCAAGTGGATAAGAACTGCCATGAAAAAGGTCTAGACTGGAAGTTAGAAGATGATTTCGAATAGATAAACCAGTGTAGCTCAAGAAGAGTTTTCCAGAAAGTGTTTGCACAGTGATATGAGTTTAAATAGTTTTAAGTTGAAACTAGATAGACCAAGTGGTTTACTTCGAATCGCATTCCTTTGAAAAATATTCTCAACTGCCCAGCAGCTTCTCAAAGCAGAATAGAAAACCTGGAATTGTTTATGTATTGGCTTTAAGGAAACTATAAAAAAATAATGTTTGTTTTCTACTAAAATTGGATAAAATATGTAGGCTTTCTAGTAACATTTGCTGCAAAATATACACAAACTCTCACATTCCTCAGACTCCAGAATTTTTCCTGACATAGTCCAGACTGCATTCTGTCTGACAAACTACTGGCCTATTTGCAAGTGAAACTGCTTTTTAGAAAGGTGAAGACTATCCTTGGCAGCAGGGTGCTGCCCTAAGATTAAGAAGATCTCTTTATGCTGTGGAAGCTGATCTTGTACCTAGTGTCTCTCTTTTTTGAAATCCTTTTGACTGTATTGGGTGAGGACTGTCTACTTGCCTTTTGCAAATAAATTTGTTAATATAGTTGTGGCATTTGTTCCCCATACTAGAGTTAGGTGATAAAATTATGTTTTCCCATTGATTAAACTTAATAAAATTGAAATTAAGTAAAAAATTCTTGTTTAGAATTTTGAATGATTGCAGGGCAAAATCTGCATAGCTCTTGTATATTCTAGTGGATACACAGACACCATCTGTTGATAATGGTAGCCATATGGTGAACTATTTATAGAAAATGTTTATATTCATTGTGTTGTTGATTATCTAGATATCCAGAAAATGCTCTTTTATAATCCAGTTTATCAACACATGGAAAAATGTATTATGTAGTTTTGAAATTGAAAAGAATGTCAGCAAACTGCATGTGCTTTGTTGTTTATGAAAGAATTTTTATGAAACTCTACAAAAGCCCAAGTCTGAGTGAAAATACCAAGGATATGAAAAGGTAGGAAGTTGTCTAACAATTTTCTTCATAGAAGAAACAAATGGTGGAAGAGCAGTTACTGGCACGATGCCAAGACAGAGACCATATCTGCATGGCAGAGGATGCCAGTGTTATGTCTAGTGTATTTTTGGATGTGTTAGTCAGTCCTTCTTCTAAACTACAGATGCTCCTAGACCTTTTGTATCCAAATTGCTGGATACTGGAAATCCGTATTGCTGTTACGGCTACAAGTCAACTATTAATGACATGTTGGTGAAGAACTGGGATGCCATTAATACTGCAGTAATCACCACCTGCTTGGTGAAATTATAATGGATGCCCTTATAACGCATGTGAGAACAGGCTTTCTAAAATGCATGGGAAGCTATGAAAGACATCCCATTGGTTCTGTATCAAAAGAAGCAGGTGAAAGGTATTAATCCATTATTGCATGTCTCTTGGTTGATCACAGAGTCAGGTTTAGACCCTAGTGCTGGATGTACCAAAAAAAAGCCATTGGGATTTTGAGGAAAATCTGATTTTTGACCTTTCTGGATAAGCAAGGACCCTTTTCCATAAATGAGTTGGTCAATAACAAGGTATATGTCACATCCGTCAACATAAGGATTATCCTCCATCTGCTTATCCTCTTCTGACATAGCTAATGAAGCTGTACTCTGACCTTAAAGGATCTGTCAGAAGTAGGCTTAGTTCCCTGCCTGGCAGTTTTAAAGCATTGGTGGCAGAATGTAGATAGGTAAGCAAGAAGGAAGATGGTACTCTGTATTACATACTGCTTGAGTGCCACTCCAGCCACTATTATGTATACAGTTGTAGCATGAATTTCACAAGTAAGTGAGGCTAAAGGTGAGACTTCCCATATGCAGTACGCTTCAGACTTTTCTCGTTGTTAGCAGTCTCTCTCTCTCCTGCAGACATGTTGATGAATCCTATGAATAAAACAATATTCTCCAACAACATTCTCCAACAAAAGATGCTAAAAAGGAAGGGACTGCCATATCCCAGTTAACCTTAGTTAATATGAGCTCCTTTTTAATACTTGGAAGTCCTTTATGATGAGGCCTTTGCCTACATAGGATATGGAAGTATGTACTTACCAGCTCTCTTTGAAGTGATAACTATAAAATTGCTTAAATAAGGTTTCATTCTAATTTGTTGCTGTTTCTATTGCTCAAACTCAACCTCTAGAAAAAGTAAAAAAAAAAATAGTATTGGTGATACATGTTTTGGATTCAAAAGTGTATTAGGCACAGCTTATTGACTAGAGCATAGGCCCAAGAGCTAAACCCCATTCTTCTAATAGTGTCTCACTGTATCTTGGTTTCCCAATTTAAAAGTAGGTAATATTTGTCCACATTTTTATGTCCTTTGATATGTTTTGATGGAAAAAATGCTAAGTAAATGCAATGTATTAGTGTTAATAATGCATGTATGCATTTATTGTTAGGATTCACATTTCGCTGGTTTCTTTAAAAGTATATATCTTTCATTCATAACTAGATATTTTTGTATACTGCAACCACAAATCCTTATTTGGAAATGTGACACTTCGACATTTTATGTCACTATGTAATTAACCTGGTGATTGGCATCCCATGACCTGGCTGACTTTCCTTAAAAATAGATATTTCCTTTCATCTGCAAATAATTTGCCTTCCTTTCAACTCTGTATTGCATCCTGTTGCTCACTAAGGATTTTTAAGTGGAGATAATCATGTTTGTCTTGTTATCGGTTTGTTTGTTCTCCCTCTTTCTGAGCCTTTCTGATTCAAGTTTTCATCCTTAATAGATATATAGTCATCATAAGTGTGTACAAAAGCTCTAAATGTGCATCAATGCATGCAGAGTACTGACTACCCTAATGTACACGCTGGCTTTGCTACTCATTTATAGGCTTTCTTGCTACACCTCCAAAGGAAGAGACTGCAAGACACAAGCCAACAAGCTCAAAGTCTGTTTTGCACACCAACCCATTGTTTTTTCTTTCTCCTTCTTTTAGATAAGGGATTTTCAGCAAAGTGCTAGTAATGCAGAGTGATTCAATTTCCATACAATGATCTCAATTTCTTTGCAAGCTGTAATGAGTTGAGACATGCAAATCCCCTGTAAGGTAGAGGGGGAAGTATTAATATCAAAGTTGAACAGATGGAAAATCTGGTCCTGCAGTCACCTTTAAGGTTTCTTCTACATTGCAAAAATAGTCTGTGGCAAAGCCAAGAGAACCTAGCTCTTTTGACTAAATTTTAAGAAACAAAAGCTACTATATAGTATTTGATCTGTGGGAACTGTTGGTGTGTACAGTACTAGGTGGCAACAAAGGGGAGATGGCTCAGGTTTATACTTAATTACTTAGTTAATTTGAATTACCTTGCAGTCTTCTTAGGAAATGGTAGGCCCATTAGTTTTCCTCCAAAGGAGATGGGGAACAGCTATATGCTTTCTCTTAACCTTGAAACATTTGCTGTTGCTACCACAAAGCAAGTGGTAAGGACTGGTGGCTGCTACTGTGCAGATGACAGACCTTCATAGCTGTAACCGCTGTCTCAGAGCTACAGCTTTCCTACAGGTTATTGGCTTTCTCACGTGGCTTTCCTGGATGAACTTCCTCTGTCCTGCCTGGCTCACCCTGATTCAACAGCTAATTGCTTAAGAAAGGATGGTAAGTCCCAAAGATCTTACTGCCTCCACAGGCCCAGTTGTCAAAGTCAAAATGCTGTTGAAAGCTTTGCAATCATGATACAGTTTTGAAGATATAGCAGAGTTGGGCAGTTTCACATGTGCGCTTACTAGGTTCTGTGATGTGAGTAGTCAGTTTAAAACTGCAGAGACACTGTGATTTGGGGGTTTCTGATGCTGACTGATAATATGGTGCAGAAAAACTGTTTATTTGTTGGTTTTTTTTTCCCCCCTGTAAACTTCTTTATGGGATCTAACAACAAAATTTAGTCTTTGTGAAGAGTGGGAAACCATTATGCATCATGCATCATGTAGCAAAGAGGGAATTCAGAATTGTCATTCTAATAGTTGACACTGGAAAATGTCATTGAAGAAAGCTTTTTTATGTTAGTCTTTAGATTGACAGGTTATGACAAAACTGCATTCATGTTGCTTGAATACATCTTTTGTCTAGTTTTACATGCTTTTTGACTTGTCTAGAAAATGACATATTGAGGTTTTCATTAGCCTTAACCAGGTGTGATTTTCTTTATGGAAGATACCTTGGTAGGACTACAGTTGAAGGCGAATAAACCAGTGAAGCTTAGAAAGGCCACGGCCCTTCTTCAGATGGTAGCGATGAATTGAAAGACTCATTAATCAACAACCAAGTCACAGGTGTGATGGCTTTCCTGCAAACTGCCAACAGACTGTGAAAGTCACATCCAACACATGAAACTGTTAAACTAGACACATCTATAAACATTCTTAAACTTTTGTCTTTCCATTTTAGTTGAAAAACACAATCCTGGAATGTTTTCATTATTGTTTTTTTTAAAACAAAAATATTTTTTTAAGGAATAGTATTCAGTTTAGAAAACAAAAGAAAAACCTGATACTGTTTTCATCTTTTGCTCATTTTAATACAATAACAAGTTCATTTAAATGGACACAGTCCTGATTGCAATGATAAGTATAAACAGTTTTAATATTATAAATTTTTGTACACATAAAATGTGCACAAAAGCTTTAAAAGAAAAAAAATTAATACAGGGATTTTCTGCATATAAATTAATGGTCATTTTCTTCATGATTTTCCAGTCCTTTCCTCTAGTACAAAAATTATCTGGAACAAAGATTCAGTTATGCTGTAGTGCTGCAATGTAGACAGAAAGTCATAAAATGTTTAAAGTGAAATTATATAGAAAGTTTTATTATTTAATCAACCTGCACTGCATTTTTCACCTGCACTGATGGGAAAAACCCATAATAAGAAGCCAAAGGATGAAATTTCCATACAATTTTTCCACAACGTTCTTCCTTAAACTCTGTGGATCCCCTGGAATGAAGGAGAGTCTAGTCAGAGGTCTTTACCTCCCCATTAATTTTTTCCCCCAGATTGTCCTTAAATTGATATACTCCCTGTAGATAAAAATTAATTTTATTCTGTCAAAGAGCAATGAATATGAATTTGCTTGGATTTTTGTATTTGCTAATTCCTTGGTCTCCCTAATTCTTATCTTTTTCCAAATATGAATGCTCAAGATAATAAAAATTCTTCTTTAAAATCTGAAGCAGATGAGATCATTGTCCCACCTTCATCTGGGATGAGGAATTTCTTTATAGAAGTTGTCTGATCATCTTTTTTCATCTTTAGCACATCTGTCTTAGTTTTGAACTTCATATCTAGAAATTAATTTGCAGTCCATATTCTCCACTTTTTTATTCCTGGATTGCCAGTTGCAAAGTTATTTTGGTCTTATTTAATTTAAATCAATGGAACTGTATATAAGTATAATGCCTGCTGGCTCAGCAACACTGTAATGCACACAAAAGGCAAGAAAGCAATGGTGCTGCATTTATTGATGAAGTAATAAGGTATTATAATAGTGGTATATCAAAAGTGATATCTGCTTTGCCTTTACGAGGCTCTGTAAGCAGATATTTGAATATACCTGTCTTTAAGATATATCTGTTAACAGATTTTATCTGATTACTCAATGTAGTGCTACTGCTTGTTATTGGAGGGCTTGTTAAAGTATATACAGCTGTCATGTCATGTCACCCATTTTAGAAAGAACTGTTGTAATTTCATTTTAATGGCAGTATGTTTTAAAACAGATTTTACTACTGGGATCAGGGAGAATTGTATTTTGTTTCAAGTTTGACCATAGATTATTGCCTATATTTTTGCCCATTAACTTTCTGTTGTTGCTTTAACTCAGTAATTAAACACCCCTGCAAAAACCCCCACCCCCTAGAATAATACAGAAATGATCCCTTTAATTGTACTAATAAAGACTGTGACAGCTGAATTTAAATACAACCAAACTCTTCCCACTAAAGTGTTAATGAAATTAACAATAAAAAAGTATAATGATTTCTCTTGGGATAATTACATGGGTAATTTAACAGCACATTTGGATAAAAACTGAAAGCATTTATGTGATATATAGTTAAACCTCTGTAAATGGTATATAGAAAATCAAAGGCTTTCTTATTGTCTTTCAAGTACAAAAGAAATCTTTAAAAACGTTAAGTAGTAGCTCCTCTTAAAAAGTAAATTTATCTTTCATTTCTCTCTTATTTTCAACATTGCATTATTTATTGTTTCATATGGAGTGACAGTCAGATCATGCTATAGAAATAGCATTTATTGTATTTAATTGAATGCATAGACAATTGGGTGTTCTCTTGCATAGCTCAGTGGAAAAATGGTTGTTGCATAAGAAGTTTTGATACAACATTTTCAGAATTTTGGCAATAAAAAAAGAACGGTATTTGAATAGTAAATACATTAATTTGGAGAAAAAAAGATGTGACAGTGACCTTACACGTATTCCGTTTCAAAAGAAATAGGCCACAATTTCAAATGTGAACTGACTTTCCATTAATATAGTAATTTCCATTAATATAGTAATATGGTATTAAAGATCTTTGGTACGTTGTTTGCATGCTGGTCATCAGATGCTGTGATTGGCCATGTGCAGAAATCAAGCTAATCTGGTAGATGTTCCTTAATTTTTATTTTTTTTTTTTTTTTTGAGAAAAGAAATTCTTCTTTGGCATGTTTCTGCTGCACTGAAGCAACTGAAATTCACAGAGGGAAAGGTACTTCTCCAGTAGGCCAGGCACAGGTTATTTATTACTTTCATTAGGTCATAGTCAGCACCTTAAACTCATCCAGAGACCAAGGGGCTTTCATGATGATCACAGAACATCTGATAAGCATATAGTCTGTTCATTAAGTGAATTGATGCTTGCTGCAAGTGTCATTTTTCTAGTTGTTTTATATCATAGCCACAAGCTGAAATGTGTTCGCCAGCTCTCTTCTTCCACAACCCCTGAATGTGGTTTCAGAGAAACAAGCAGAAGCTCCCTATTCAGAATAAATCATACATATGACTCAGGCTAAAGCCAGGCTCATTTTTTTTAGATCCAGCCCCAACTCTACTCAACCTTAGTTGAAGCATCAACCTATATTAAGCAAAGACAAGCAAAAGACACATGATCATATGTCTTTCAAATATAAATAGCCAGTGCCAGCAGCAAATATCTCTCTCTCTCTCCTCTTTCTAATAACCTCCTAAAAAATTCCATGTGTGCTTTGAAGATTAGCAATAACAGAATGGCATTTTATGGGATTCCAAACATGAGACCTCTCCAGGAAAAAGAGTAATTACAATTACTATCAGACACTGAAAAATTAAATGCGCTGTCAAAATTGGATGTATTCGACTTACAGAGAACAGTTCTATTCACTTTGCCAGCATCTGCAAACAGCCTAACCATGTCTCAAGGAGTGACTGTAGGTGACAGATACAGCAGCAATTCCCTGGACACTTGTTCTCTGTGTGTCATAAAGAGATCATTGACCTCTGTCTATCTAAACTTCAACCCAAAATTGTCATAGATCAAGGTGATATATGACATTCAGATATTTTGAAGTTAGGCTCAAAGATCATTCTCCAACATCATGCCCAAAACAGAATGGTTTGATACTAACCAATCTGAGTTAACCAGCTTCAGGCTATAACTTTCCGAGCAAGAAAGATTCAGTGATAGTCAGCTGGCAAAGGGTACTGCTTTTCTCTGTTACTTTTCTGCCAGGAAAGGTAGTGGGCCTAGAACAAGGTTTGTGTGATGAGGCTTTCATAGTTTTCATAGTGTCTTCATTATAGGTAAACATTTCTGGTAGAAAATTAACAGATCCTGAGGTCTTAAGACCATGCTTTAGTTTATTTTACAGCAACATAAAGGAGTTGCTCTAATGCTTTTAGAAGTATAAATGTTGTCAATTTGTTGTTTACTTTATTGATGCTTAGATCAGTGAGGATTGAGTTTCCTTTGCAGAAACTGTGCTTCTTATACCATGATCTATTAATTCTTCCATTAAGTTATTTTAATTGTTTTTGCAAGTGGTTTTCCAGCCCTATTAAAAAAAAACCAAAACAAACAAAAAAACCCCAAACCAAACATTTCTTATTTCAAAAGAAATCAATCTTATTACTCTTTGTACCTCTAAGAATTTCTTCATTTTGTTCTTACAATTCTCAGAAACTCATATATGTTCCCTCTGGCCTTGATAAATTGCTGTGTTTTTAGGTTTTCAGTTTAAGGTCCTCTGACCTTCAATCTTTTGATGGTACCTAATACATATCATCTACTGAAATTAAGAGTGATGTACTTTTTCCTCCTGCAAAATATAGAATTTCATTATAGTACAATCTGTATTGCTTAGTTCTCAGCTGTTTTATTTTTTATTTCAACTTCTTGTATTCAATTAGATTACATTAACAACAACTTTTCCTTTTATTTGCTGTGCAACCAATTCTTCCACAAAATAATCCCTGAAAGTGTGGAAGTTGTATTTCCAAACTATTTACCACTATATTATTGGACCATTGTATATGAAAATACCTAAAATCATTCTAACTGGCATTCTCATTGACTTTGTCTTCTTGGTCTGATTCTTTTGGGTAATCAGTATCCTTCTTGGTAAATTCAGATTTGGTATGATAGCTCTAGAAACATGTTTATTCTAGGGGTCTGTCCATACAGTCTTAACTAGAATGGTTTTCCATTTGTGAAAGTTGTTAGATTTATCACTATATGTTCATCTTTTCAACATAGTCAGTCTATTCTATTTAGTTTATAGGTGAGTATTCTGTCTCCCAAAAATACGAACTCTTGCATTATGATTCCGTCATATCTTTTATATCAGGGGAGGGGAATGAGGTAGAGTGCCTCCCTTTTTTTTCCATGAGTATGTATAGATGCTTGTTGAATATGAAGAGATGGCTGCTTTGTTTTTCAGTTCTATTTTTATATTACTCCTGAATTTTACATTGCTGACTCTACAGCTCCTACTAATCCTAAATGTATTTTTCTTCTCTTTGTGTCAACAGTCTCATTTACAGTGATTAGGAGAGGTCTTTCTTTTCATGATGGCCTTTTCATGACATTTTCTACTGTGTTTTCTTAACTTTGTCAAATCTAGTTTTCTCATTTTAATCTATCTTTTGCTGTCTCATGCAGAATTTTCCTACATGGGGATTAATGACTGATTAATCTTTTTATTCTGTACTAAAACATAATCCCGAAAGAGCTTAATCTAATGAGTTGTCTCTGTGAATTCAATACAATAACTGGAATTCAACATGTTAGATTGCATGTTTGCAGTTCCAGGGCTGAGAAGGAGACTACTTGGAATTAGCAGTGTTTCTTTGGCCATCTGTTTGTCTTGTGGTTGGATATCTGTGGTCTGCAAACAGCTGTTTGCCTGCCCCGCAGTACATGGTCTGTATTTGGTCCATATAAGTACATTGAAAATGCAGGCTATAGAAATATTAATTAAGAGTTGAATGATAGCTTTTATGGGGGCCTACTAAGTATTCTGAGGGTGCAGTACTCTTTTATTCTGTAAAATAAGACTATACCATTAGACTATCCATTAAATCTAGTCAGTCCCAAGAGCAGTTTTGAGAGACAATTTTTTTCAATTTGATTTGGTTATGATTTATTAGAAATCGTTCTTGAATGTCAGTAACACACACTACATATCTGTTCATATGAGGACAAACCTATGTCCGTACAAGGCACTGTGTTACGAGTTTCAGAACAGTACAGTATTTAAGTGAATATTTACGGTGAGGCAGCAAAACAGAATTTAAAGAAGTGATGCCTTATATCTCAAGAAATAAATTTTGAAGTGCTTCATTTCCAACTGAAGAAAATATTCTGTTGACTGTTTGTTTTTTTTTTTTTTAAAAGGAAAACATTTAGTGATATACATTTAATTCTTTGGTTATTGTATCATCTATTGTTTTGGAATGGTAATTGTTAGAATAAGTAAAAAATAGAGTTTAAACAACATACTAGTTTCTCCCACTGGGCTAGGAATTAGCAAAGTCATGGTTTCACAAAGTTGATGTCGGATATTCCTGCAGTTAATGTAATAAAGAAATTGGAATGAGTTTTTCCTACTGCACTGAAATAGCTTAGGAAGAGGGATGAAGAAAGGAAGATAATTTTTCTGTTGCTTAAAATACTTTTCTCATAGTTTATTGAAATGATAAATAATAAGACTGAAACATGTAGAACAAGCTTTGGTATAACCAAATTAATTTTAAAAGAGCTAGGGTGTTACAGGGAGTGTGCACCCTGTGAACTAAGTGGTTTTTTCTTTAATGACATTTTCTCAGCATCTGATAATAACATAAAAATAAAGCTTTTATATCTGCTGCAGCAGACTTGTCAAGTTCTCAGTGGCATCTTATAATTGTCAAAACTAAAGGTACGCTTTAACTCTGTTAAGCATCTATGTAGAGGTCTTTGCATGCTTATTTTTCTCTATAGTTTTAAATGTGTGGGAGAACTTGATCAGTGTCCTTTTTATATTCAAAATGAGCCAGCTTCTGTCTCAAAAGTGTGTTATTGTCATGATGTCACTGCATCTCAAGATTTGTGACCTTTTGCTCCATATGGATTCATGGTAGACCTCGTTGTTTTTGCAGACTAGATTGCTTTTGTCCCCCCGCTAGGGGGTATCAAAGCCTTTTGGACTAAAGTTTCACATACTGGTAGGTTTGCAAATAAATAAATAAATGAAATAAAAATAATATACTAAAAGTACTCAACAACAACTGAAAGCACCCAACAAAGAAACAAACCTAAAGTTTGTGTATAATAAGGACCGCCAGATGTCGCAAAGGCATCATTGATGAAGTGTTTTTTTATCCAAAATGTGGCACTTACATGAGGAATAGTAGTATTGTGTTTGAGAGTTGCAGAGGCCGTAACAGGTCAGTGAAATGTCCTTCAAACATTTGATTTTTACATGTGAGAATAGCCCAAGATGAAAAGATAACCACATATCTGACATTGACGTTACTACCATTTAGACAACCGATGCAATTGCCTTAGTCAGTGGGATCAATCAGACCTTTATTACTTTCAAAAACACATAAAAGATTTAGTTTTGTTTTTTCTTATAAAAATGAAGTTTCTGAACTTCATCAGATCACAAACTTCTAAATGTAAAATTATTATAATATACATATAGTTTTATTTTCTCCTTGTTCTTTTTGAAGTTGAATGCTATAACATTAAAAAGAATAACAAGTAGTCTTGAAAGAATTTGAGCTGAGTTGAACAGTATGCATAAATTGGCAGTTTAACAAGTAGAACTTGGAAACAAGTATTTGATGATTGATTTTTTTATTGAGACAGAATGAGAATGATAGTGGATAAAGTGATTTTCCTTATTGAGAGAAAATATAGTGTTTTTCAACATGTCTTCAGTATGAATGGAAGCCCTGTCAAAAAAACCGAGCAACACATAATATCTTTTAAAAGGTAAATTAACATAAGTATATCACTTAGTTTATGGATCAAATTTTACACTTGTCAGTTTTATTCATAATGTCATAAAGTTTATATTGTAAAGATAGTGTTATTACCTTTGTTATGTCCTGGAAAAGCCTAATATTAACAGAGTTCATTGTAGAATTTAAAGTATATTCAGCTGAAGAAATGCCAGTGCAGAAAATTAAGTCCAAAATATGTATTCATGTGCAGATCTTAGTCAAATCCCTAGTAATTTTAAGTACTTGAAATACATTATTCAACAAGTAACCCGGTGTACGCTTGCGTTTAATGGGCTCTGCCTGAGTATACAGAAGCTGTCAAGATAAAATACGGAACATGCATCATTCTAATTCAATTATGATTATTCTTAAAAAATAAAATAAATGTGTGTCTGTGTGTGTTGTACGTGGAAATGTGCAATCTCTATTGCTAAGACTGGATTTGAATTTGTTTTGTATGATTCTTGCTAATTTCTCTGTTGTTCAGGTATATGTGTATACGCCACATATACACACAACATATATATATAGAAATTATGTTACTTCAAACGTCGAAGATGTTAAAGATGTTAAATGAATTTATACTGAATGCGTATATGTATATTTAACATACATTTCTGTTTCCCCGTGTTATAAATAGAAAAATAAATTAGTGATAGTTATGCATATACATATTTGCATAATTGTAATAACACAAGTTAAATAGGCCCTGGACTTTCCTCTAACTTCAAACAAAATGCTTGTTGAGAATTGACGTGTGGAAGCAAGCACGCCTTTATCTCCGATCATGATTTCGATTATATTTGTCTTTTGTAATTGTGATGTCAGTGGAGTTCTTGACTTAATAGGCAGTTCCTAACTTAATAGACATAGTTGCGTAATATTCTGCAGATATCAAATTCTTTAGCTCTACCTTTGAAGTCTTTGCGTGACAATTGAGGGGTTTTTTAGTCATGGGTTTTTAAATGGCGGTAGATTTATATATGTGTATGTTTGTGTACTCTGCTTATGAGCTACATACATATGGAATACTTTGTGTTTTGTTCTAAGACTTTATGTATATTTAACCTTTAATTTAACTAGCAGGTTGTAAGATTTCCATAAAAAATAGATGAGCTTTGAACTCACTGAATGTTATTGGTGTAGCACAATCAATCATTTCTAAAGGTTAATGGTGTTAAAAACAATGAGAACATATGTCTTATTTTTAATACTGTTATATTAGTAAAATTATTTAGCATAGGTAAGGAATTTGTATCCTGATCTTTATGTTAAATCAGGATTTACAGTTTTTGAATAGCAGATTACAGGTTTTATTATCAAAGTTGAAGGGAGAAAAAGACAAGTAAGTATATAAACTTTTTTACTATGAATAAGATGGTGATATGGTAGCTACAGCATCTTTCTAGAGCTAAGTTGATCTGGAATGTATTACAATTTTTTGAAATGTTTTTACTTTTCTCCAACCCATTCTGCTATCTTTTAATAAAATATGACTTATATAGGTGTTATCCTAATTACATCATACACACAATTCCTCAATGAAATAAAAAGTCAATACTTGAATGACAGTGTGGCGGGGGAGGCACAGAATTTCATATGGTAAAAACCTGCTGTGGTAAAAAAGACTGAATCCATCCCTGTGTTGCATAGCTTCCTGATCATATCTTTAAACCTGATAGTAACAAAGAATATTTATTTGTTGCCAGGCTATTGTAGGATTTATTTCTGAACTCAAATCCCAATTATCAGGAAAATTGCATCCTCTTTATCTCGCAGAAGTGTATACTGCATCATAGCATATTTGGTTATTTGGTACTATAATATTATTACCTTGCTTGAAACACATGGTCCCTCTTGATATACAAGAAAAAAACTGAATCCATTTCAATAAATTAATAGGGATGAGAATCCCAATCCATCGTTCTTTTCAGAGGTTCACATACATTGTAATGAAATGCATTAGGAGTTTTCTTCACTTGAAATCCAAATGAGACCCATTTTGGCTCACACCCTTGACAGTCTCTTTTATAAGCACTGCTGTCTCCTGTTCATGTGTGGGCTTAGTAAAATGCTTCCTTTGTAAGATGCACAGAGACAATATAATGCCATGAAAGACGAAGGTGTCAAAACACAAAGTTAGAGGCAATCTAATCAATGCCTCCTGATTTAGCCTTTGAAGGCTCTCTTCATTAAAACTCTTTAATTGTGAGGCTTATCTTGAGGTAGAGCTGTTACTTAATATTTTTCAGTGTCATTCTTTGGACAGTCATTTGTACCTTTTAAACGTAATTTCAATATTCATTGTTTAGTAAATTGGATGCCTTGTTAGCAATAGTGGTGGTATGAATGACTTGCATTCAAGTGATTGAAGGTAATAGTGTATAAATGCTTGGTTCTCTCCCCCCTGAAGTTTAATGTGTTTTATTTCTATGTATGTCATTATAAAATATATGTTTTTCATTATGGGTCTTTTTATTTTTATGTATAGGAATGCAGGTTAGAATATTTTAAAATTACGAATAGAAAGAGTTCTAGCTGAATCTTTTTGAACTTTTTAAAATGTTCAGATTTAGTGCAAACATTATAAATTCTATGTAAGCGGTGAAAAATGTGATCTCAGATTATATTATTCTAAATAAATTCTGAAAAGGTATGAGATAAAAAAAGGTGGCACATAGGTATTTTCTTTACAAATGATCATAGACTTGGTAGTCGTTGCTAGAAAGCAACTTCTTGAAATCAGTTGAAAACAAAGTGTGTCTGAAAGCACATAATTTGGAAAATGCTTTTAAAAGAAATGCTTACTTTTCATCTGAAAACTGCCAACATAAAAATAAATGAAAGCCTACAATACAAGTCATCATCTTTTTGTGAGCCAGATGATGTATTTTTTTTTAAAAAAGATTCATATATATATAGTTTCTCTGTGTGTGGTGAATTGTGCTGTAGTACCACGTGTATATACAAGCAATGCATGTATGTGCTATATCAGTAAATGCATTTTCATATTACAGTATTTGCTCATAGTCCTATTAAAATTTTGAAAGATGTACTGGAAAACAAACATTGCATATTTTTGCAATCTCATAAAACCTACATCTATTTAATGTTCGGGAAAGCTAAAACTATCTGATATTTCCCTTGTAATAATTAACAATAAAAATAATTTTAACATGTTATAAAAGCAAAAAGATGAAGATTATAGAATTGATTTGCAGAAATACTTGAAAATGGAAAAAGAATTGAGGCAACTTTGACCTGATTTTTAAATGACTAGTGTGGTGAGTACAGCTGCTCTAGCTTAGTAATTATTTGTGATAGGTTGTTTTTGAGTCCCATATGTATAGGAGCTCCAGGCCCAACTACCTCATTTGCTGGCACACAAACAGATTCTTCCAGGTGCTGAAAATTAAATTTTAATATATTATTTAAATATTAAGAGAATTACAGTTCCAGTAATTTTACTGCTACAGCTGGAGTGCAAAGTGTGCCTATACACTATAGAAGTTGTTGCATAGTCTACCAGAATGAAAATTCCCATTGGCTTTAAATACTTTCAAGGAAGAAAATGTTTGATGTAAGGATAAAAACATATATTTGTTATACAGCATATTTTAAAAATAGTGTGGATCTTGACCTATTTATAAACTAAGAATTTAAAATGTTACATTGCAGTTTATATGAATTCACATTATAAAATAGATAAAAGTTAAAGAAATAGTAAGGAAAAACTTAGTTAGCCCTGTGCTGAGGGCGTGAGTAAGACAATTGTTCCAAAAAGCTGTTAAGCAGATGGTTAACCTAAAACATGTATTTAATTATGGTGATACCAAGTTAATGTATTTTCTGGATTAAAGTTCAGGCATGTAACTTTAGTGCATTTAATCACATGGAAAAAATGTGTTGCTGAATTGAGGAATCTCAACGCTATTTCAGGGTTTAAGAGGAATATTTGGAGCTGACTGGCTTCCATTGATTTTTTTTATCCTAAGAAAATTAGGAAGGTTATCATAAAAAGGTAAAGTAAGTTTTAGGTAAGTTGTAGGTGTAGGACGGTATAATTGCACTGAACTGAAAATACCATACAATTAAATATATTTTCAATTCTAAGAATTTTCTGTGATGCTTATCCCTTCTGTTTCATCATTTCAGTGTACTTTTAACTATTCTTGGAATGAGCAGCAACATACAAGTTCAAATGTGGGTTAAGCAGACTTGGAATGCACTTCTGAGGTTTTTTTCCTGTTTTGAAACACTATAACTGAACATAAATGTGTCCTGAAAAAAACCCCTGCTATTCTACCTAGATTAGCAGTTAACAGGCTAATTGCCTAAGGATGGTATCTCCTGTAGTTCTGTGGTATTCTAATGAATATTACAATCCAGAATCTTTTTAATATGACATCAAATAATTCATTAATTAATTCATTGATTTTCACTATGCATCAGTAGAAATCAGTGGCTCGTTGGAATATCTTCAGCCTTGCACAATACTCTGTCTTACCCAGTGAACTTTTATTTTCACTTTTTAAAACCTGTCCTGTTTAAAAGGGCCTTAAACAGGACTGTGTTGTCAGCAGTCTGCTCTCGGTGTCATTTAATTTCTTTCCTAACTGTGTGAATTCTGAAAGGTTGTTTAGGTGAAACTAGTTCAGTTATGGATTTAAGTTCTCCACTGATTACTCTTTGTAAAGGGAAATTCTTTCCATTTGTTTTGATTATAGTACTGAATATTGATTGGGATTCATTTTAATAGTGAATGGATCTTTTATTCCATTGTAACAAGAGCATCACCCCAGCTCTTGTCCAAAGTCCATCTCACTAAGTCCATTCATCTTTGGATTAGATGATTTTTCTGAAAATAGGATGGGCTGTGTAGTCTTATTACAAGATCGTGCTTAAGGCAAAAGTTATAGCAACTTTTAAAACACATTCTAATCTTCACAAAATCATTTTGAAAAGAAGTAAATCACACTGCTTTTATTTTAATTACGTAGTTGTATTTCAGGATGAATAGTTCACAGTTCCTATTACAGTAATATCTTCTACTATTTTTAATAGTTATGGAATTTCTTCAGTTGGAAGTTCAAGATGGAACTGATTAAAACAAAGCACCAATATAAAATTAGAGAAATTAAGTCCAGAAAACAGAATCATCACCATGTCTTATAATATTTTACTATCTATAAATCTAAATTTCCCCGTCTATACAGTGCCTTCTATTTTTTTCAAAGTATCCGATCCCATGTTGTATACATGCTAGTTTTATTTTTACTTTTACTACAGTTTAAATATTTTTATATCTGCTAAATTAAAACAAATATTTCTGGTTTATGAATAGCCTTAATTAATTAAGCATCCACATATTTTATGTAGGTTACACATTGATTTCATTGATACAGAATCACTCCCTAATCTTCCATCCTATTTGAAATACCTTTCAAGTATAATGAACTATTGCTGTTAATAGTTAGCATAATGTATTTTTGAACGGTTCTTTTGACTGCCGTAAGGTATTTCTTCCCCTACTGAAAGATTCATTTTCTTGTACAGGAGGAGTATGTGATTCAGGCTTACAAAATACACATACAGTCCTATATTCATGAAATAAATTATGACTTTATGTTCCTTTTCAGATCCAGTCGCATGTGCTAATAATGTTACTGTTGGATTTTGTAGCATGACAAGATAAATTTACCTGATTTCAAAATTAGATTGTTAAGGACTGTGATGGTATGTTTAGAATGAAGCTTGAGGGGATATTGACCCTTTTGCATTACCTGGTGGGCTGTGTGCCCCAGTCCTGTGGCACACAAGTCCACATATCTCTCCAGTCAACATCAAGGCTGCCTCCAGCCTAGTGATCACTCTGATCATTATCCAATCAGGTGGCTATACCCTGCAATTTGATGAACGCTACTAATGAAGATAAAATAAATTACATTTTCTCTTCCACGTTGTTAACTATTATTAATGTTTACATTGACCAGAAATGAGTTGTCTTACTGGGTTCTCTATGATAAGTGATGCTAGGAAAGATAGCCACGTCAGCTGTTGCCTCACACTGCTTGATGTTGTGCAAAATATTTTTTTTCTGAGATAAAGCAACTACTATTTTATTAGAAATACAGAATCTATAATTCAAAACTATCAACAGACTAGGTATTTCTATGTATAGAAGTAAAAAAGATAAAATTGACTATGAACGAAAGTATAATGCTAGAAATTTCTGAAACAAGCACCACTTTATTAAATTGAAACAAAGTGATCTATAATGTCATTTAGGTCTCTTTTTAAGGCAATAAAATAAAAAATAGCGACATTAAAAATCTGTCTTAAGAACTGAAAATGCATTATCTGAAGCAAATCCAGAGCCTAATTTTGTAATCTCACCATTAGAAGACAACAAACTGGTAAAGCAGAATGCTTTGCTCTTAAATGGACTTTCACAATGGCCTGGGACTTTGTTTTCCCTTGATTTAATAGGAGATATTCCCAGACTGAAAGTGTGAGTCTAATGAAGACAATAACAAAATTTCAGGAAAGCTATGATTTCCTCTCAGGTGACAAACTATTATTGAATATTTTTTTTCTTTTCTTTTAACATTTGAAGTATTGTAAAAATTTTCTTTGAAACTGTAGTACACATTTAAAATGTACGAAATTCCTCACATGTAAAATAAGCAGGGGAGGGAAGAGTAACAATTCAGAAAATATACAAAATATTTTTTTGCTTGCTTTCTCTTCCCAATAAGCAGCATCTTGAGAACATAATCCATACATAAGACTCACAGAATTAATACAGTGGAAGAGTTTTTTAAGTTTTTCTTTACCACATTGTGACTTGTTCTGTGTGATTATGACCCTGAGACTTCTTAAAACTATCTTCCCCTTATGACAACTGCAGTTATACTGTAGATTTCAAGTGAAGTACTTAAAACATAACCTCATTTCTCAGTGAATTGTCAAATTTTAACATTTAACTGAATTTTCCTGAATGCTAAGATATAAGGGATTGACCCCTCAAGATGGAACAAGTCTAATTGGAAGTAGCATAAAAGATGATAATATCAATGGGTTTCAATGTAGTATAATTATATGTTGAAGCAGAACCCTGAAACTCTATTACTGCACATTGACAGGCAGTATCTTAAAAGCCAAAGTCAGGAAACTGATTTCCAGGGAAAACAACAGTAGACAGATTAATACAAAGTATGTATTTTAATTACAAACCATCATAGCCTAATCATCAGAAGCCCTTTTTTCTTTTTTTTCCTTTCTTTTTTATCTTTTTTTTTTTTTAAACTGTTAGGTATTTTTATTGTTTTCTTGTATTTCGAATGAGCTTTAGTAAGAGCTAAAATCCTGGCGTTCTCAGATTGTAAGGGCCTACAAAACTTACGTTCAACATCTCTCCCTTTTTCATGCTCAGTAATTAAAAATGGCTATGGGCATTTTTCATCCTTTGAGATTTACCAACTGCTATAGCATTTGTAGAATGATTTCTTCACCTGCTTTTACATGGAATAACCAAATATTGGAGCAGCTTGAAGTACTTAAAAAAAAAAAAAAAAGTTTACCTCTAGGCTTCTCATCTTCAGCACATAGGCAGCTATATCGCTATTCCACCATTCAATTAATTTTGAAATCCTATGAACAAAAGTCATTAATAAGTCTTTTGTCATGGATAAAAGAAGAGAGATTCCTTTTTAGTATTTGTATGTCATCATGCCAGGCCTAGAAAATTAGCCTAATTTATTATTTAAAACACTGGTGGGATTCCTAATTGCATTCATCATTAGATATGACACGTTTAGAACCGAGAACCATATCCAGTGAGAATTTTCCAGTTTGAATTTTGAAATAAAAATATTTTTCAAGAGATCCCTAGCTATCGCTTGTTACTATGGCAACAGCCCTATTTGTCTGAGAGCTCTGCCCGCTGCCAATGGGAGCGCGAGCAGCGTCAACTAAACATACGAATACATCAAAGACAAATTCATATGCTCAATCTGATCAGCTCAATTAATGTAAGAACAGAAGCTGAAGGGGGTTAAAAGAGGGCATCCATTCAGGATAGATGAAGCCTCTTTTAGCAGAATATATACGCCGGCCTTTTGGGGGAGGAATTTAGCACACTGTCAAAAACATTATCAGAAAAGGAAAGTACTAGGCCTCCTACACCTAACAGATATGAAGCTGTCAGACAAAGAATAGCACTATTCATTAAATGACACTTATTTTCTCCCACTTTACAAGAATACAGTGAACAAAACAAGCAGGGGAGCAGCTGAGAGAGACACTTTTTTCTTTTCCTGGTGATGACAGACATGCGGCAATTATGGTGATAACTAAGGAATACTAAACAAGAAGCCAGGCTCCATTCTGTTTATCACCTAAAATTTTATGTTACTAAATTTGCATGCGACTCTTGTTTTGTTTTATTATTTATGTCTGGGACAAATTAGATCCTTTTGTTTTTAACATGGTGCTTTCAGTTTGGTGAAAAATGCCACTAAACTATACGCATTCTCCCGTTTTTCTTGTTAAATGGCCGTATCAAGTTGAAGTGCTTTTGAAGTGAGAGAGTTTCAAAGCACAACAAAACTGCTGTTACCAGTGGGGGGGGGGAAAAGAGCATTAGTGTAATGGCAGGTATTGTGTACTATTTCTGCCGTACATAACTTAGAAAGCAGTTAGCGAAAATCTCTGCTAATTCTCACCTTGACTTGTGGAACGTGGTAGAGCTTCATTAAGTATTTTTAGCTTCATTATTTACACGGTGCTATAAAGTTCGTAGGTGCTACGTAAGTTAGTTTGTTTTATAGCAGATGGAAGTGAGCAGGAAGTCCCACAAGGCTACTAGCTTTTAAGAATCTTATACTTAAGCCATGATGATCTGATTTAAGGCCTATTATCAATAGTCTGCTACTTTTATCTGCATGATCATGTCCTGATTGATACTGACTTCGTAGCCATGTACTCCATAATATGCTGTCAGGCAATGCTGACAGCTGCAATGAAAGAACAATAAATGTGGGGCAGCAGTAATGTAAAGGTCCAGCCAGGCTGTATGAAAACTGATAGCTGCGATATTGGCTCCTGTGTTACCACATATACCAGCCCCTTTGAGAATTTCTTGGTGAGTGAATTAAAATGGTCTCCTGACACACAGAGAGAGCGCAGGGGGAAGGTCTTCACTTAAAAAACCTGCAGATTGCTAAATCCCTGCATTAAAGTTGATAGATAGACATAAACTTACTTCCAAAAAAATCAGGAAAGGTTCCTTCTCTGAAAAATGGATGCACAAAAATTGCTGGAGGTATTTATATACTGCTACACATGAGTATATAATATGACTAAATTTAATGCGGTAGTTTGAACTTGTTGATAGGACATCTTTTTCTAGTACTCCAGCTAAGTTTTTGAGCAACCTTTTGATTTTCATGTATTTTTACATATGTTAATTATAATGCAGCAAGAAATTTACAGTTTACAATGTAATTAAATTAAAACTCCCTAATCTTATACCTATTACTCTAAGACAAATCATAATGACTTGAACCGGGCCTTGATTTCAGCTAAGGCCTGTGACATACTGAATTCAGCTTTTTTGTGTCATGTTGTGAACGTAGGTAGATGTGTGTCCACTATTAAACTAAAGAAACTAGTAAAATGAAAATAAGGCAACCATTATCTAAGTTCATAATAGAATAATATGTTCCTATGCCTTTGGTTTATAGCATTTTTGTGGTGTCAAACACTTCAAGAAACTGTAGGCCAAACACCAATAGCTAGCTTGTAAAGACACTAGAAAAGTGTGTTTTCTTGCATTCTCTACCCTCCTTACCAAATAAATAAATAACATTCAGGTGTCAAAAACAAAAAAGAAATACAAGTACTTCCATTTTGTTGATTATTTTATTGTTTAAGAACACATAGAAACACTGAGGCCTCAATCAAGTTCAAATCCCAGTTTTGTGAAAGATAAAAACCAGGTTCCTTGCCTCAAAGACATGATGGCCCCTGTTATGAATAGGTATTATGATAAGACATATGTAAAAGAACTACAGTCCTTTAGAGATACGTTTAGTTATTTTAATATCTTTTAGCTCTAGTTGGTCTCAGAAAAGCATTACTTTAAACAAAAATTAAAATTACGAGTTTATAATTTCATGGTGAAAATGCTAATAGATCTGTCCGTCTTTGAAAGAAAAAAGCTTTAGTTATGTGCTATTGTTTAAATATTTCCTAATCTTGGTACAATATATTGAATCCATGTTCCTTTTACTCTTATTGAGATTGAAGGTCTTTCTATGTGTTCATGTGCAATAAACTCAGAGGATTTCCCAGAGCACTAGCCAACCTGCGCTATCTCCTTTCATGACCGTGTCTAGTTTGCTGTTTGCTCTAGCCATCTTCTGTTTAGTATGCACTGCGGACAACATGCATATTTGATGTTAGTGTGGGACAGTTTGTGTGCTATTACCAATGTCTTGAGTTTATGACACACTGCTTTCTACTGTGGAGAAAGTCAAATTTTGTGACTTTATGGAAGTCGTCTTTATAAACATCGTAAAGCATAGAGCTTACAATATAATGGTATGTAGTATTTACATAGTCCTGGTGATGTGTAAAGATACTTTATATGAAAGTGTGCAAGAAGTCCAAAGCAAGAATTAGAAAGTAGAGTATTTCCAAGACTATGTACAAATATGTAATCTGCTGATCAATGAAACCATAAGGCCAACTCCCTCTATCCTTAATCATGAAATTGGGTTCTTTGTCTATAGCCTGATTAGTTGAATAAGGAAGGCAAATGAAATTACTTGACTTAAATGCTACAATGGTGGTCTTTCTTGTACATTTGGATAATCAGTATGCAGCATTCAAGTTTCTAAAACAATAAGCTGCTTTTATATTACCGTCATTTGGGAAAGCATATGCTCATACTAGCTCTTTCCTTTTCTGTAGGTATGGGTTAAAATGTCTAAACTTGATAATTTAAAAAAATTCTTTAAAAAGAAAAAAAAAAAAAAACACAGTTCTAGCCTGATACCTTGCACAATATGCCAGGAATCAGCCTGAAGCAAATTTTAACATTCACATTATAACCCTCTGAAAGTAGGGATGTATAATGGGAACACTGACAGACCCTGAATGACACTTACGTTGACAGACAGTAGCACCACTAGGCACCCATAATTAGATCTTTTGTGTGCTTGCAGTTAGCTAAAAAATGCTCCCTAGTTTATTAGAAAAACTATTTCAAAATTAATCATCAAAAGGTAAATTGTGTACTGATGATGGAAATAAAAAGGAATGTAAAAATAATGTTCTTAGTTTTGAATTCATTATGATGATGTCTGTTAGTTTTTAATTTAAAGACATCCCATGGACTAAATGTTTCATTCAAAGATATCCATCTGACACAACTTATCAATATAATGAATTTAACTTTTGGAACATGGGCTTTACGTTTTTCTTGAATAGATGATACTCAGTTTAGGTTATCGTGGAGTTTATTAGAGACTGTACCAAATAGCTTACTAAGATACATGTGTATATCTTTTGCACAAGTTCTTGTGATAGATTTTGTCTTTGAATTCCTGAATATTTTCAAATTTGCACAAGTTTGCAATGAAATGCATGTGAGTAGAACTGTGAGCTGAGATATTTTGTACAGAGTAGTTGCACTATTAATCTGTAATGCCCTTGCCTTCTTAAAAATACAAAAGCTTCTGTAATACATTTATTAATTTCAATTACTCTTATTCTAGAAGAAAAATTCAGACTGTGATCATCAGCATTTGGACAGGAGCAAGAAATAAATTTTCTAATTTTTCTGTTTAGCCAGTTATTTTTTAAAGTGTTCCCTATAATACAGAAAAGCTCAGAACATTATCTGAAAATCACAATTCAAAGCAGAAGGCAATGTTTTGAATTTCTGTGTTGTGCACAAGAAATAAAGTAAATATTTGGTTTCATAGGGTGATCAAAATTAATAGTAGGCCAAGAAAGTAGTTTGTTGCATACAAGATGTAATGACATAAACTTATTGCACACTGGAGGTCACCCTTGCTACTCCAAATTTTTTTATGTTTTTCTAAAAAAAAAAAAAAAGAAAGCAGACGGTCTATCTTTTAATATGCACACTGAGCTTTTTAAAATACTTCAAGCAATAAAACAAGTATATGTTTGGGACTGTGTTAACTCTTTAATTGGTTAAGCAGTGTGCAGTATAGCTATAGATCTTTGGAAAAACTTTTCAGTGTATGTGTGTTTAGATAAAGTCCCATGAAGATTCTATAGCCTGCATTGAAACCTCTGCTACTGGCAACTGCTTTTATCACTCTCCAGGAACGCTAGTTTAAAGCTGATTATAGGACATCTAGCTAAATTGCCATTACTTTGGTAGATTACCATGAGGACCCACCTATAGCTGTATAGAAGTATTAAATTACCATCAAAATAACTGTTATGTCCTTAGATAGGTACAATTAAATGTTTTATTCAGTTGATGAGCAACGTGCAAGTTTTACTGTTGATTAGCATAAGAACAGGCTGAAAGGTCTTGAGAAAGCTCGTCCACTGTAGCCATAGGAGTCTCAAAGGAGAAGTTTAAAATTAAATCAATGTCCTTATATTTTCAGTCTTTTCCATGTCAGAAATCCTTCTGATAGATCAGAATGCAAATGGTATGTTCTCCAGGTTACAGCCTAGCAGGTCTTAAACTGAGAACCTACATTCTACAAGAGCTGAACAAAAAAATTAAAGCAAAATATTCTCTTTCTCAGTCATATGAGATACAGGTTTATCACTCACAGAAAAACCTAAAAATGGAAAGTCCAGCTTATTAATTTCTAACAAATGTAATGCAAATATTTGCTACTAAATTGTTGTGTAGTACCTTCCGTTAGAGGAGATACAGCCCTTAACGAATACTAATTGACAAAGCTCTGTAAAACTTTGTGAAATTCTTTGGAACTGTGTGGCAAATGTTTTCAGTTTAGCAAGTGAGACACACAAATTCAGACTAAGACAAAGTCAGATTCCTTAATGATCTGACTGTACGACCTGTTAGCTGAAAGTATATAGTACAACATGGGAAAACCTGCCTGGCCATACAACGTAGGAGCTGCTTTACTGAATCAGAACTCATGGGCTTGGTACTAATATTTTGTCTCTAACAGTACCTCATTCCAATGACTTCAGAGGAAGCTGTGATGAATTTTTCTAATAAACTAACTGTGATTTAACCATTGTGCCATTCAGGATTATGACCCAGGTTTTGAAGCATACTGGCATGTGCTTGTGACCAGGAGTAATTGACTTTCTTCAGGGAGCTGAAGACCTCTCCAAGTTCTGTGTTTTCATACTTGAAATTAATTTGTCAGGGAAAAATGTTTGTCCTAATAGAGGATATATTGGAAATGTATTGCTATTATATTGGAAAATATACTTTACTGGAAAATCTTGTGATTTTTAAACAGAACCATCTAAGTTTTGGTTTCTTGTTGGGAAGTAGGGACACAGGTGGCTTGCATTCCCCTAAACATCAGACTTGGTTGGATGCACTCAAAGAATTAGCTGCTTCTTTCCTACCCTAGCAATTTAGCAGCTTCCCCAAGGCCTATAATGTGATAGTTGCTACGAGTGCTGTGTAGCACCATTCTTCTCCAGAGTTTTTAAGTCTCAGAGAGAACAGATTATAGTCTGTACTGACTTTTCCTGAGTTTCTGGGAGGGCTAGCCAAGAACGAAACATTCCCTGCTCCCTTCTCACATCCAAACCCATAAAAGGTCTTTTCTCTTGCTTTTCAGAAAGAGCAGAAAACTAGCATTCTACCAGTACCACCAGTTAGTATTTTCTAGACTGCAATCCAAATCTGAAAAATACTTGCCCAGAAAGAACTCCTAGTGTAAACAAAGCATGTCTTATCAATTAATGTACAATAAAGGCAGTCATTTGTCTTTCCTAGCACATGTTAGCTCAGGATCCTGTGGACTTTCCAGCTGGAGATATTTAATCACTCAACACCTGTCATCCAGACTTTTCATGCTGCTCCACATGATGCTTCCACTTTGCAATAGAGTCTGTGTGAAGAGATGTGTAGGAGCTGAATATCCCAGTTCTGTGCTCTTCCATAATGCTGGGTGAATCCTAGATGAGGTCTTACTGGTCATCTTCACTGGGAAGGCCAAACAGAGAGAAACAGGCCAAGGGTTCAAAATAGACCCAAAGTACTGATTTGCTCATTATTTGAAACAGTTGAAGCCATTACTTTAAACCATTCTGCTTAAAAATATATTTAGGCATGCAGAACCTGAAGGGTTATTTTCTGATACATTGGGTAATTATTATAGCAGTAAAGGTCTCCCTGATATCCAGTGCCCTCTGATATGTATTTCAAACTGTACATCACTTGCCAAAATGCAATTTCTGATATATCACCCTATTTCTTATAGTTTCTGAAACAATTATTTGAAAGTTTGAATTGTGTTTTCTCACCGAAGTGCTTTTCTCTACCAAATTCAGGTAGTGTTTTACTGCATAGTTGATGTTGGTACTTGCAGGTAGCAGTGCTACACTCTAAAGATCTGGCTTGCGTATTAGAATCATAGAATCATTTAGGTTGGAAAAGACCCTTAAGATCATCAAGTCCAAACATTAACCTAACAGTGACAAGTCCACCAGTAAACCATGTCCCTAAGTGTCACATCTACACATCTTTTAAATACCTCCAGGGATGGGGACTCAACCATTTCCCTTAGTAGAAAATCTGAACCCTTCCTGAGAATTGAGCTTTAAGTCCCACGTACATACCTGGAATCCTGGAGCCACCAGCATCCAGGATGGAAAACCATTGCTGCTGGACAGAATGACAAGGACAGAATAGTCTGGAGTAACTCAGGAAAAACGTAGAAGAAACCTGGAGCTGTAGCAGACACCTCAAGCATACAATGAAATTACTTTATTTAAGACTTGTAATACCATAACCTGTAACTTTCAGCATACAAGCAGCATAAGGAAAATGTTGTCCTTCTTTTTTGGCTTTCTGCTTACTCACCATAACTCACAGTTAGTCTTCAGTAAAATATGAATTTCTTTTGGAGGATAAAATTGGTCCTGATTTGTAGCTGATGTGCTACTGTAAAATAGTGTAAACATGTTTGCGCTAACAAGGTAAAATTTTACCATGAATTTATTCTGTTGGGATGGAACAATAAAGTCACAATTCTGAAAGAGACCTGTAAATGTTATGTAATATTATCATCATCAATTAGTAAAAGATGCCTCTCCAGTAGCTTCAACAGAACAGATAATGAAGAGGTGGAAGATGGGAGGAGAATTTGTCATTGACTGAGGAACAGGAATTCACTCCTTCCCACCAGTTCCCCAAACAAGGACTTTTTTTTTAATATTCTGGCAGCATGCCAACATGAGCGAGTCAGGCTTTCCAGCTGCCAATTAAAGCAGTCCAGTCCATTTCCTTGCCAAAACAAAGTAGTGGCCCAGTAAAAGTATTCACAGTTCAAACTGTTTCTTTGGAAGAGTCCTAGACTATTGAGAATGATTTTTTTTTTCCCTTGAGTTGAACCAACAATCAAAAATAACATAAAAGAATGCATTCTGAAGGTGAGATTACGTAAGATCTGTAGAAATCTGATATCTCAATGTATGAATTTAAATAAACCAGTAGTTAAATTTTTAATCTGTAATTTCTTTAAAATTGCATATGCATTGAGATCACTGAGTCATACCTAAAACCAAAATGAAATCTGTGAAAAGTAACACAGTTAAATAAACTGTATTCAAGACATACAGTCAATCTGTATTCTCACTCAGAAGAGACAACAAATATACACAATTAGCAAAAATTAGACAAGTGGAAAAATCGGTAGTATACCCATTGTATTTGAAAATAAATTAAATGTTATAGATTTTTAGAAAAAATGGAAAGACAACAAACAATCTTCATATTCCATAACAATATGATCTCTCATCTTAAGAGAGCTTCCGAGGTACTTACGATGTCTTTATAAATAGGACTTACTGCATCAAATAATCAGAATCTTATAGTTCACTCAGTATCAGTTCTGAGTTTTTATGATAATGAGGAGAAATGAGAACTTAAAGGGATGTCTTATGTGTTTCTTACGGTACTTGTCATTTTATGTTGCATAGCACATTAAAAAGCCATGGATGACATCAAATCCATGGTTTTAGTTATTCTGAGTTCTCCCTTCATACTAAAATGAAAAATCCTTAGCCAATATTTGAGTTATTTCCAGTCTTTATAATCCACAATGTAAATTATATTTTCCTCAGTGATTAATTGTCATAATTACAAGTAAAAATGTTGATGTAAGTAGACAATAACTCCCTTACAACAGAATGGAGCTAGTCAATGAATTTAAGATGAGAGGGACTCTAGTAATAAATTGCAGGTGTTGAAATAAGCTAAATTTTTGCTGAATGAGGAAGCTCATAAGGAAGAGGTAACAAAAATGCTTAATTATGATGGAAGTAGATTTAATTATTACCCAGTCTGTGTGGCGATGTACATGGTTATTTTTGCAAAAGAGTCTATTGTTATTATGGACACATAAAAATACGAAGAAATTAAGTATGAATAAAAATCCATTGCCATTGTCATTCATGCCAGCTAATTACTTCAAATTTATCAAAAATGCTGAGATGTTATACTGGTAGTTTTATTCAATATGTGAATAAACCAGTTGTACAGGTAGCATTTAGGTTAATCTGGCTCTAAATTTCACAGTACATGCATTGTCAGCATTCAGGATTTCCTTCATTTTTCACAAAACATCATGACTGCAAAACCAAAATATGTAAAGAAAAAGTTAAGGCAGTACATTTTCGGATACAAAGTTATATATTTTAGGTCTTCATAGAAACAGTTTTTTCTTTCTCTGAGTGACTCCAGTATACGGCAAAGCTAATATTTTAGTGTGCATTTCTGTTCCAGTTATGCTATTTCTAAACATCCTCATTATCCTGATGCTTCTCTTTGGAAATCTGCCTCATTTCTGCCAAGGTTTTTCTAAGTTTCAGTTATGAACTCTATTTACTCATAATTGTGGGCTTTTACCTGGAAGTAAATGAGAGCCAAGTTATAGATCTATATATGCTGAAGATCATGGCTTTGAAACCCAAGGCAGGACATTTTAATACTATATCAGTCTATGAAGCTGTGTGTTTCGTCTCTCATTCTTTTACAAATGGAAATGTGTGTTCAGTGGAATACCTAAATACTTATAATGTTCTTGGGTTTGTTTTGGTTTTTTTTTAAAAAAAACACACTGGACTCCGTAAATTTATGGAGCAAGGTATATGTAGCAATAAATATAGATAGTGTTTGTTACATATGGAAGTCTATATAAATATACAGATTAATGATAACAAAATGGTATCACAGAAATGAACTTTATACTTGGAGTGATGGGATTTCTGATGATCTGTAGTTCCTGTGGGAGGGCATTTTGCAGTCTCAGACTAACCCCAAGAAAACTTTTTTTCTCTTTTGTGAGAGTTTCTTTAGGTCAAAGGACTACTGTCTAACTTTAGTCAGTCTTTTAGGTAAGCTACTGACATTTTTTTAATATTTGAACAGACTTTGAACATCACTTAAACTCTAGGGGAAGCCACTGTGGCAAGTGGAGATGTTCAGAGTTAAGAATACACCAACTAAGAGCCCCAGTGCTAAGAATGCACATCTTATTAAGGAAAAATGCACTATACCAGACAGTTTTTAGAATGAAAATGTTGTGTCCAATTATTGCATATAGCCCAGCCAAGAAGTAGACATAATGAGACTAGGACATCACTCATTCAGCCATTTTTGGATAACCCTGGTCTGACCTCATGGCTGACCCTGCTTTGAGCAGGAGGTTGGACTAAAGACCTCCTAAAGTCCCTTCCAACCTGAATTTTCCTATGATCTTACGATCGTCCACCAGGATTGGAAGAAGTTTCCTAGCAACAAGAAATTGAAGGCATTAGTAATGGATGAAACTTAGGGAAAAATCCAAGAATCTATGAATTGAATTGACCAATATTATGTATGTCTTCCTTAAAGCAAAGGAAACTGTACATTCATTGTGAATCCTTTATAATGCTTTTTCTCTGCTCATCTGTCATGCTCTTCATTCCCCTTCACGCAGCTCGCTCTCTCTTTATTTCTGATCTGATTTCATCCATTGACTGGCTGGTAGGTGATATTGATATAGCTGTAGGTGGTGATGGATAGGTAGCACTGTAGCATCATCAATATACTGCTGGTCCTTCCTTTTGTGATATTTCTTCCAGATCATTCAACATGTGCATGCAGAAATGAAAAGAAACAGAAAGTTGTGTGACTTAGTATATTGTCTGGTAATAGAGGGAGACACATTAAGGGATGACTTACTCCGTTTTAGTAAGTTAACTGGGAATTCATGTGTCTCTCTTAAGAGGGAGGGCCATTATTTATAGTCAATAGTATTATGAATTATGGCAATAGCATTAATGCTGTGGAGACATCCCAAGATTGAAATGAATGTCAACTGCTATCCACCGGTAGAGAAAATTACACAATAGTGCCACTTCCAGCTCCATAGCCTGTCCCATTTGTACTGACCCTATAATATTATTCATTAGATACACTTCTTTGGGCTTTACAGTAAACTTTCCAGGACATTATTTCAGAAACAGAAAGTTAATGGTAAGCAACGGTTAACATGAGTTAGTATAGCCTCAGTGCATTTTTGCCGAACTTTCATTCTGGCATTCCTTCATTTTTGAAAGAGAAAGGGAAGCTTTTTTCTTGAAGTAATATGTTCACTATTACAGTCAGTAGTGACAAGCGATATTTATTACTCAGATGTAAAGCAGAAAGACACTAGTAAGATTCACAAATATTGGACTGAAACCATTTTGTTGCACAATTCTACCTAAGGAGTGGATATTATGAACTGTGAAAATGTTAGATCACAGAAAAACAATTTTTGGAGAAGTCTTCCTCGACACTCTTTACTATTCTACTTAGAACAGAATAATAGTTTCACATAATGGTGGATGTTTGGCTCTGGTGCAAGCTGAAACTTCTCATCATTGGTAAAAAAACATATTATGTATAACTCCTTGATATAGACCTTGCCAGATGCAATGGAGGCTGATAAAAAATAATCTTGGCCTATAATGAAACTTCAACATAGCCTTTGAGAAAATGACTGCATCCTCACTTTTATGTTCTGCTGTTTGTGCACAAATTTGCCACATTTTCTCTTCAATGCAGAATATCAGTAAATAAAAAAATATCTGCTTATGAAATGCTGCAAAATACATACAAAGTGGTTAATAGAGTGATGGTTGAGGCCAGTGTACAAGAGTTAACTTATTCAGTAGGTTCTTGCGCCTTAGTTTATGGGCTTAATGCTGTTTTTCTCTGGCAAGCAAAAGAATGTATTGGAATTGAGGATTTCTGGTCAAGCCAGAATTACTAACTGATTTTCTTATGATGGAGGAGGATAATCTTTACCCACTATTTTAGTATGAGAATAATCTGTTTAAAAGAGTGGCTGAATTGTAATGTCCTGAATTTTGATCTCTACAATCAGCATTTGATCTAGAGTTCAGCTGTCTGCTTGCTTTGAGTCAGAAGTTAGTTTATAAAGTCATAAGATGCCAAGCAAGGAAATAAGAATGAAGATGCATAACCTTCTTGAGAAGTACTTCTTGTTGCAAAACCAGACAGGTCCTTAGCATTGGTATTCTGAGTGATATAGAACTCTCATTGCTAAAGGTATATGTGATTTGAGTGATGATTTAATATTAAGGATTTGAATATAAAGGATGCATGCTTTAATATAAAGAACAAAGTGTGGAAGTATTTGAACTGTATAGAAGATGTTGGAAATGCTTCTAGTCGTATTGTGTCCCATTCCCCCACCATCCTCCCCTTCCTAAATCTTCACAGAAATATTTTAGGTAAAAATATCTGATGTCTCAACGTGATCTTGCTGCGGCAATTTTACCTTGGTTACCTCAGCATGAGATCAGAGTTATTTCCCAGGTTTGTAAGTCCCTCCTAACCATGCAAAGGTATGCAGTAAATTCTTGACTAAGCAGCCCAATTTCTGTTCTTGCTTTTCCTATATGATTGTTCTGCTCTTCATAACTATTGAAGAATCTTCATTAATTAAAAAAAACAAGAAGGATTCACCACAGTATTCAAAGAAAGGTTTTGTTACAACTTCTTAGTCCCAGTATTTTCTATTATAGTTAATATAAAACTGTAAATTTCTATTAAAAGAGTGGAATATAATCAGTGCACTATACATATAGGAGGAACCTTTTTTTTTCACTTTAATTGAAGAAAACTTGAAGTTTTTACTAGCAAAGCAGTAAAATAGCACATTTTTTTAGAACTACTTAGGGAAAAAATAGAGTAATAATATCAACTTGCAAATAATTTTATGACAAAAATTTAAAACAGGCCAAATGATTTGGATTGCCAAATGGTTAACCCAAACTTTTCATAGAGCCTCAGATTATGTTTTGGAATTCAAAACATTCCTAATGTAGGCTTTATCCTTATTAAGGTTTCTGTTATGACTTGTGACGTTGCCTGTTCACTACAGACTTAAGTATGTCAGGTCCATAAATAATATTCTTTTTCTACCCACAGTGCTACCAGTCAATCTTCTTGTTTTGAGAATCATCCCCATCTTGCTGTCAGTAACCAGTAAGGAAATGAATAGTGTCCTAATGCCTTACAGAGTAGGTTTCAGGTCATTTAATTGTTCTTCACATTTTATATTGTTAAGACCATACCCATCAAGTCAGAAATGTCAGGGAAACAGGTGTCTGCAAACTGTTATTATTAACTTGCCTGCACAGTGCAGAAATATTTTTGGATGGCTGAGACTGTCTTGAATCATGATAAAAAGTTCAAGCAGCCTCTACAGAAATCAGCAACTTTAAATAACTGTAATTTTAGCATGAGAGAAGGCAATTGCCATGAAACTGAATTCCACAAAAATGTACCATTTGTGTATGTTACAAAATAAAATGTGTAGTATACTGTGGACAAAAGACCCATACATGTGCCAGCAGGTTTTTTTTGAGTGGGGTAATCAATGTCTTAAATTTTTCTGTTGTGACCCTCCCACAAACTCTTCTACACAGTTATGGATTTATTATTATTATTTATTTATTATTATTTATTATTTTTTATTATTATTTATTATTTCAAATGTTCATCTATAGTGCAAGGTGTTGGAAGGTAAGCAGCAATATCTTTGGGATCAAGGAGAAGAAATCAGAAGAAAAATTAATTATGTGGATTGTCTTTGCTCCACTTTTCCTTGTTAATAGGAGTGGCCTGTGATCTGTGCTGCAGATGGGACACTGGTGGCATGTTTTCCCTTCCATTATATATCTGGTGAACAGTTCTTTGGTTTTATTTTGTGTATTTAATAACACTATTAATAACAATATTAGCATATTTAATGCAGTCTAGATGATTAACATCTCAAATGCATGATCTTGTATGTGCCCACAAAGTTCTGGTGTGTTTAGATCTCAGGTTCAGATTAATTTCTAGTGCAAGGTCTTGTGAGAAGGAGTTGTGACCAGTCTTGTATATTCCTTGTCTGACCCTTTTTCTCCCCAATGTTTCTACAACTGTAATGGTGCAGGCTTCAGACATTTTGAAGCAGTCAGAATATATTTTCTCTGAGCGTGTCTTGATGGATGTTTACTTTTGTTTCTTACCCCAAAGCATATTGTCTTCTTCCTTCAGCCTCTGTAGAACTGTTGGTTGAATATCATGCCCCTTTTACTTCATGAAAGATATGAAAACGTGTTACTTTTCATCAGGAAGCAATTACTATATTATACATACAAAGATGGATATGTAGCAAATATTCATAGAAGACAGCTGCAAGCTAAAAGATGTTACTCCCAGATCAAAAGTTTCTTGATTACATCACCGTAACCAAAAGATCAAAGATAATGTGATTTAATTTGATCACTGAGTCATCCAAATAAGCATGGAGCTCTATTGGCAGTTTTTCCGAGGTAGCAGATTGCAGTTGGTGTTTAATCAGGAAAAGTATTTTAAAATAATGCCCATAATAACATTTTAAAGTATCAAAATAATCTCTATAGTTTCCTAGGGTTTGATAGAGTTTAACCATTGGCATAATGATGTTTTACTGAGGCTGTTCCTAAGATATTTGCAAGCACCTTGCTGAAGGGTGTAGGTGTGGTGAGTCACCCATTCAGCACACAGCTCCCGTTCATTCATTCCCACGCTGTAGCCTCCCTGATTTTGCATAACCTATGCAGCGTTCTGTTGTCAATCAAGCTCGTTTTTGTACAGTAAACTCTCTGGCTCTCTTTTGACTTGAATGAATGGTGCCATTCATTCACATCATACGTTTCTGCAGATACCGTTCTAAAGCGAGGATCAAGTGGTTGGCTTTTAATGTGCAAGGTTTGTAAGAATTGTAAGGCATCGGAGTCAAAGAATTTGGTATGCGTGCAAACCAAATAAGAAGTGGAGGAAAAGAAAGGAGCAGACTAGTTAATTTCACCTCTGCTACTACAGGCCCATCAGATAGAAGCAGTGGATTTTTCACCGGGGAGCATGCAATGAAGAAGGCAGAGCAAGCATAGTCATATTAATCTGCCACTTTGTCATGCCATGCTCCTCTATAAGGGAAAGCAATCTTGACTTTTTTTGTGTTTCAGGTATTCAGAAGTTATGAAAACATTGCCCTACACATTTACATGTTTTATTTTTTCCTTTCTTCTGGAAGAAACCAAGATTTACGTTTTTACCTCTGGTAATGTTTTAAGTTCTTGGATACTGTCATCCTTGCTACAGCTGTTACCACACCTAGCCATGCTCAGCATAGCTCAGGCTCAGTAACAATCTGGAAATCTGTCATGGTTTAACCCCGACTGGCAACTAAGCACCACACAACCACTCATTCACTCCCCCCTGGTGGGATGCGAAAGAGAATCGGAAGGGTAAAAGTGACAAAACTTGTGGGCTGAGATAAAGACAGTTTAATAGGGAAAGCAAAAGCCACAGATGCAAGCAAAGCACAACAAGGAATTCATTTACTACTTCCCATTGGCAGGCAGGTGTTCAGCCATCTCCAGGAAAGCAGGGCTCCATCACACATAACAGTGACTTGGGAAGACAAACACCATCACTCTGAATGTCCCCCCCCTTCCTTCTTCTTCCCCCAGCTTTATAAGCTGAGCATGACGTCATATGATATGGGATAGCCCTTTAGTAAGTTGGGGTCAGCTGTCCCGGCTGTGTCTCCTCCCAGCTTCTTGTGCACCCCCAGCCTACTTGCTGGTGGGGTGAGAAGCAGGTAAGTCCTTGACTCTGTGTAAGCACTGCTCAGCAGTAACTAAAACATCTCCATATTATCAATGCTATTCTCATACTAAATCCAAAACACAGCACTATATCAGGTACTAGGAAGAAAATTAACGCTATCCCAGCTGAAACCAGGACAGAGTCCTTTAGGAGAATGCAGAATAAGATCCGCAGGCAAAGGTAGTAAGAGTGAGAGAAGCAAGAGGCTTACAGGAAAGGATTGTGGGAACAGAGGAACTGATCACGACCCATTAGAGAAGAGCAAGCAAAGAATTCCTGCACACTGCTATCTGTGGCCTGGAAGGGGAAGGGGAGTCAAGTATTAGAAAGGATAAGAGTGTAAAATGGGGTGATTCCTCCTTCCTGCCAAACACAGAAGAGCACTGACTGTTGATCCCACAGGGTCCATTGTTTGAAGTTCAATATTCTCCATAAAATTTACCTGATTTGAAAGCGAAAAATCTCCGCATCGTCTGCTATGGCAATACAAGATATTATCTCCTAGCTGATAGGAAGATCTTTGGGATTTGTGAATGCCTTTTCTGATGCCTTCTTAATGATCAGCATCATCTTCTACCTTATCCCTTTAGTGAAAGTTATCATTACTGAAACTCATTGCTTATTGAAACATCAGATAAGGTATAATTTAGTGTACCTCTCTGGCTATAATTTTTAATCCATGTGATTCTTTAAAATGAGCTAAAGCTGATCTCTGATTGTAGTTGAGTACTGTGACTAAGCAAGATTTAAAATGTTGGGAATGTATCTTTCTTAATTTCAATACGTTTCTTATGCTGTTAATTGGAGGGTCTACCCAAACTTTATGGATACCTACTAATCTAAGAATTAGTTTCTTCCATTTCCTTAGATCTCTAATTGTATAACATGGGTTTTAAAAATTAACAATTATGTGGTTCTCTTCTGTTTGGAGTTTCTAAGGAAAACTCTAAATACAGATATAGATAGATTGGTAGATAGTTACAAGTTGCATAACTAATTAAATGTAACTAATAAAAATGTTCATAATTCTAATTATATTATGTATCAACAGCTTGTGTTAGCGGTTAAGTACAAGGCTGTCTAGTAAGTCCAACTCTTTTAGCTTCTGTTTCTCCCAACACCATCTCCCACCACAGCTGGATGGTAAAAAGAGGGTGGAAGAATCTCTGGCGCATTAGAGAAAGTTTAGATACCATGAGCAACATCTGTGCAATGGCCTTAATGTGGTGATGTTTTATGGCACTTCACTATGGCAATGCAAATAGATGAGGCAGGTAACACCTAACATAAAGTGAGGACAGGAACCTCATTTTTCTGGATGATCAGTGAAAATGATAAATTTAAAAAAAAATTACATAGAGAGGTAAATTTTTGAGTGTAATTATATTACCATATGCTGGTTTACCTATCTCTGCAGATATTTACACTTGAAAGTTCAGATCTCCTTCCAGTTACTCTGCAGCTAACTCATTGTTTACATAGTAAGGACTATAAAGTAGAATTTTTCTGGGTAACTACGTTACACTGACAGTTTTCTCAGTGATCTTGAACTTCAGTCTTTTTATTAAAATGAAAAATCCGTAACAATTCTCAACATTAAAACACATTTTCTTACCAAGCGGAAATGAAATTATAGGATTTTTTCACCTACCTGTCATTATAATTTTTTTTCATAACCATTTTTGTTTTAAAATAATATTTTGATCACATACATATGCATATTATATATACATTAGATATACTCTTTGTATTTTGCTACATAATGTCTAAACTGTAAACCTTGATACATTGTTAAGCAGTTGTCAACAAAACAATGGATTTAATATTCTTTGTTTAAAAATATTCATATCTGTTGTTGAATGAGACAGTCTTTTCAATCTTATAAATATCATATTTAATAAAGAACAATCCACAGCAAAGAGAAAAAATGTCTTTATCCATAAGCAATCAGATGAGAAATGGATTTTTATTCAGTCAAATCCTTTTAGTCAATGAAACAGCACTTTCATGCATACTGCACTCAAGTGATAATTAATATAGTCTAATTCTGGACATGATGCCTGAATTGATGTACTGTCATCAATACCCCATGTTAAAATCAAACCTTGACAGGGACTTAACACCCTGGAACAGGTCATCATATGATAATACTCTTTTTTCCTTTCAGTATTTGTCTTCAACGAAGCAAAGTATTACAAGATGGGGGGGAAAAAAGGCAAATAATTACAAATGAAGAGTGACGCAGGCTGTGAATAGAACATATGTTAGGCTAGGCAGAGGCATCAGTGAATTATATCATTTCATGATGAAGTGGCAGTGGGGCTGAACGGACCTATTTTAAACCTTGATGTATTTTATCTCTACTGTATTTGGACTGTCATCTTTGGAGAAAGACTTTGTGTAATTGAGAGTCAGCTCCAATCTGCATGACTTGAGCATGAAGTGTAAGCCAGATGAACAGTGTTATGGAAGAAAGGGAAGCATCTAATAAGGTATAAATGAGTAATAACCTTTATACCTCAGACATTTAAATGTGTTTTATGAAATACAATGTTTAATGGTATTAATTTCACGGTACTATTAATAATATAAACAAGGTTTGAAAATACTTACAGATTTACTTAATTTTACTTTGTTATTTTAATAAAATCTACATATTTACAGTTGAGACATCCTTTATCACATTGAACATACAATTATAACAGAACCAATTTTCCCTTATATAATTTTTATGATTCTAGTATATTTTTGTTCTTGAAATCAAGGTTCATCTTTATAGGCCGAGATTATAGTTTTATAGTTATTTCGAGGGGAATGTGTTTTGATGATGTCTTTATCTGTAATGCCACAAAGAATTATATCTCTAAAAGAGTCCTCAGGGAGTCTGTATTTGTGTATATTTTGCTTTTAGTGTAGTAAAAAAAATATAACTTTAAGAAAGGTAAACTTTTTACTTTTCAGTTATTCCTCAGCAAGAAGTTGGTGTATTGATAGTGTATGATATATAATCGACCCTCAATAGTGATTATTTAGGATGAATTCGTGGTACTCTTAACAAGACCTTAATAAGTCTTCCAGCAGGTCTTGCTTTCTGATGTAAAAGAGCATATGAATGCCATGTAGCATGTCCAGCACAACTCAAGGAGCATATTACAGACTTACTCATTTGAATTTAATTGTATCCAACCTTTTGTTTGGATCTGGTTTTGTTAGAAAGATTCTTCAGACAATTCATCTCTGAGACAGAATAATTTTTTATTGTTACAACTATGGATAAGGACAAGTTATAACTTCTGTAATAGAAGCTACTTGTTCTGCATAACACATTTTCTTCTTAGGTCACTGTAGTTACATAGAAGTGTAATGAGCATTTTACAATCTGTTGTGCTTCCTCTGCGTAGTTAGCCAACAGTTTCAAGCTTAGAATAAATGTTATTAACACTTTTCCTTTCATATAAAAACCAGCTATTCAGAAGAAACAGAAAAAAATAGGCATAATAATCCAGTATATGAACCTTTGTACTGGAGAGGACTCTTGTCTGTTAGCCAGATTCACATTGACTGATACCTGCATGTAGGGCATCCTCATAACCCAACAAATTCCACGTGGGGACAGGACAGGTCTGCCTGCATAGCTTTGATAGCAGGACTGGGATCACAGACGTTTTGGAAGAAGTTCTTTGTCCTCAGAACCTGTGAATAAAAAATGGCTTATTGTGTAAATTCTTTTACATTGCCGCCTGCATAGAAAAAAGCTTTCCTACATTTGGACTGGAAGTCTCAATATGGCAGCTTTTTTGTATAGGCCACAGCTCTAACATGCTAAATGAAATATTTTACTTAAAAGGTCTGTGATATCAGACCAGAATGCTAGTGTGACCAGACTATCTTTTCTTTATTCCTTGCTTTTGCATTGTTTTAAGTAGTTCACCTCATTCTTCTCCTTACAGTTTGAGCTCTGTACAACTAATTTCTCTTAGCAGTCTGTAGATACTGCATCCATTAATTTTGTTACACTATGATGTCAGGTATGAATAAGTAATTTTTTGTGAATAAAACAGTATGACACGAGAACATTTAACATCTTCACATTCACTTATAGGGATAAACTGAGTAGTGGTCCACCATGAGTACAGATCAATAACTCTGGTCCAGCACATGTAGGAGATCCAGGCTATAAAATTAAGCAGACGTAGTGATAATAAGCTTGTTGAAAAACAGCAGAAGGTTCAAAGTAAACAGCAGAAATGAAAGCTGAGAAACATTGATAGAAGTCATAGAGGCAACCAGAAGTTAAAGCCTTTTTTAGGCATCAGTTCACTCTGCCCCTTGTACTACTGGTGCTTCAACTTCCTTCATACTGATGACCCTGTTGACTCTTTTACTGTGCAGCTTTACACTCTCATTTTACTACTATTTTAAGACATTGTATATGACTCTTGAATAGCTTTCTGCTGACTTAAAATGATATATGTATGCATACACGCATATATATACACACATATTTAAAGAAGGACAGCTGTCATAAAAGTTATCTGTTATCCAAAGACTAAATGAACTGCATCTCTTTATATAATTCCACTGTGAAAATTCACTTGAATCTGGTATTCGTCTTGCAAACCAAAAAGCAAGATGACTTCTGGATGAAGAGAAAGGAGTAGCATGAGCAGAGTCAGCAATACATGGAGATTGGGCAAATGAGGAATGTAATTCTGCTTTAAAACAACAATAAACTTTTGTGTCTACAGAGCTGAGAAACTTTTCAAAACTACTGTGTACCAGTAGACAAGGAAGAAAATAACATCAATAAAGCTATTAATGTAGTAAGAAAACCTGTTCACAAATAAACTCAAGGTAATGTAACATCAATATAATTTGATCACATTTGTGGAAAATTTATTTATGGTTTTGAAACTTCTGAATGAAATGCCAATTCCAAATGTCTGCTGGTAAAACCTGCTACATCTTTGTGATTACATCAATGATTTCTGGTTGAGATTTCCCTCAGTGTGTTCTGCTTTTCTCATGTCCCGTGTGATGTGAAACATACTGTCTCTACCCAGGTTCCCTCCCACCCCGTCTACTGTCTTATCTCGCAAATTTTATATGCGTGGGTTTGGTCTTCTGTGTGGAGATGCCCCTGTGTGGCCACTCTGGCCATCATGTTCTCAAAGGGATTATCATTTTGCAGTCAGAGCGCACAATCTTTCTTAGGAAAATGGGTATATGGAATTAGAAGTACTTTGGGGCACTGTGGCCTGCTAAAGCTTAAAATCCACAACAGAACTTCATGGATTTCACAGCTCCAAAACAAAGTTGACTGAGTTGCTGCACACACTGTGGGGCTTTTGCTAGTCTAACTGGAGCTGTCATCTTCCTGAAAACTATTATGCAGTTCAAAGTGATTTGGACAAGTGTTTATTTGGGTTCAGTTCCTATGAAGAGAAGAAAGCAGATAGTAAAATATAACTTTATTTTCCCTTCTGCTTTTTTTGACCTTTTAGAGGTCTCATAGTAATAAGGCAATATCCTGAGTTAAGAGTTGGTGACTTGTGGAGTCAATGAGTTTTTGACCTATTATGAATAGCTTAGTTCAGTTTTCACATATTGTAATAGGTTGTTTTTTTTTTTTTTAAATCGTGTACATTTAGTGAAAAAATCTGTTTGAGAAAAGGCATAATGGTGGCTACATGGTGAGTTTGAAGCTGAAAATTAGGTGTTCATTTAATCTGTCTACACATTAGTTTGTGATATTCCTTGTGAGTTTCACCCTGAAGAGTGGAAGAAGTTTGACAGTCAGTGGCAGGCAGATTAGTAGTAGTACTATTGTCTGTCTAGAAATACACACACCTTGTTGATTTAGAACATGACATAGAGTAAAATCAAAACCAATCCTCTTTACCTTAAATTTTTGAGAGAAAAAATAATAAACAATAAAAATCCAGAAGAGTGAAATTTTAACCAGAGAAAAGCATACAAATCAGCCGTGCTTGTAAATTTTATTTACGTTACTTTCATGGCTTGAGATTTATACCTGGTTTTTTACATACTCTGTTAACACTTGTATCCTTCCTACTAAACTTTAGATGCTGCAATTGTATTATTAATATTACTACTAATAATGTTAAAATTGCATAAGAGGCAAATTAAAGCTTTTTAGTAGGTACTCTTTAGATTCTAGATGTGGTGACTTTTAAGTAGTCCACAACGGTTAGTAATTGAGAAATTTATTTGGTTTTCTTTTGGTTTTACAGATAAATTGTTTTTCACATAAAAAAGACTTAGACAAGTTGGGTATTTTATAAGAACTTGCTTTTAATATTCACCTTGCAACTTTATAAAAATTGGTAGCAGCAAAGATCTTTGCATTTTCATTATTTTAATTTTTAAAATTTGAATTCATTAGTATATATTACTGTCTTTCTGAAGTTTTTTAAGGGATACAATAGTTTTGAAATCATTATGGAATTCTAGAAGCTAGAAGCAAAATTGTCCACCCTATCCATAAAAATGACTAAGTAATACACATATAAATAATAGCAAGCAGTATCTCTTCCAGAAATGTTTGTTACTAAGTTTGATAATAAAACATGTTGCATTCAAAATAACCTTAGAGAACTTATTTCTGTTGAAAAATTAAAATCATAATATAAAGCATCAAATAAAAATATTTACAAAGGAAGAACAAGCATCCAGATCCATGATCTCTGTCTTTCTCTTCTGTCATTAAAAAAAAGCAAGTTGACAAAAGACCAAAAATACAAATACGTTTAATTCAAAAGTTTTTATTGCCCAGTTTTAAGTGAGCTCCATTTGCCACACATATCAATGAATAAACAAAAAGAACAATTAAACATTAGTATTTGTTCACAAATTAAATCTTCTCTAATTAGCTATGAACTAGGAAGTAGAACTATACTCTAAGAACAGAAAACTGTTTGGGGGATTGATCTTGATAGCACAGTATATCATGATGATGATGATGATGAACCTCTATCACACTTCTTTCCAGAAACATTTTTATTTCACCTTTTCTTTTCCCCTGAGCAATTATAGTTGTTGCAGCTATCACAGAGAAATATCTTGCTTTCATTTATTTTCCTCTACCCCTCTTTATCCCATAGCCCATGCCCCTTTTGCACTAATGGAATATAAGAGACTATTCTGTACTTGTTTTGTTTATAACAGGATTCCCCTTCCAGATTCCAGTACTGTAGAGCAGCTGGAAGTGTTTAGTGGCTGTCTGTACCAGTACTCCCATCTTTTTAGCATTAAAATTAATTTTCCTCATCTTGGCGTATAAAGAACCCAAGTGTGCCCCTTACCTCATTACCTGAAATTTTACAGTGACACCAACAGCAGGGCATGCGGTGGAGCAGCTTTTTGGATATCAAAAGTAGAAGCTCTGGGAGTATTCGCTTGAATAGACACTGCAGTTCTTGTAGCCTTTAATAGGTTCTTCCTTCGTGACTGCTGATGGCTGTAGCAATGTGGATGGATATCATCCAGGTTTTTCTGTCACTCTGATAGTTTGCAATTTCAATACCTAGGTAAGAGAACCAGTAGGCACACATCTGAAGTGTATACTTGGTACATAAACTAATCAGCAATCTTGTTGACTGTCATAGAGGAGGTTGAATAACTGAACATGTTTGTTTATGTATAGTGCAGTGTAGTGACACAAGGTAAAAATGAAAGTATTTTGTTGACTATCTTAGCTGCTGTTCCAGTAATGCACTTATTTTGTGCATGAATATTGATTTTCAGTTTGGGAAACATACTGAGCACTCAGTATTCCTGAGCATTTTTTTTTTCTAATAGAAGGCAATGTTTAGATATGGATAGATATAATTAGATATATTAATATGGGGGGGTTGGATCCTAGTTGAATGCAAGTGTGCAGTGACACTAAGGTGCTCAAGCTGGAGGAGTTCTAGACATTCAGGGAAATGAGTCGTGGGCACCTGGCTTTCCTTGAGAAGAAAGTGGGAGATAGGTGGTTAAGGCATGTCAGGTTACTGTAGCTGACGCTTTTTCATATTTTTGTGGTATTGGGCAAGACTATATTTAGGTTAACTTTTCACCTGGTCAATGTGCGTATTTCACTTTAGATTGCTGTTTCAAAGCCACAAATTCATATGAGTTGCTTCATTTGCATCACTGTATTTTCATATTATTTTATGGTGTTAGTTATTTTGGGGTAAACATCTGTATTTTTATTACACTTGTTTTCTTTTGTTTTCAGTAAGCTTTCCTAATTCTGAGTTATGAACAAGACCTCTAGAAAATTTCACATCTTTTAAATTTACAGATGAAATTTTCCTTGAATTCCTAGCAATGGAATAATTTCTTGAGAGCACTAATAAAAATCTTGCAAAGTGACTAAGTCAGTTTTGAAATAGAACTTTGAAAAGAGATGGTTGAAGATATTATTAGAAGCAAGAAGTCAAAAGATTAAAAGAAAGCCCTAAAAAGAGAAAGAGGGGAAAACAATACTCTAAAAAATTAAAAAGGGATGTAGAAAAAAATTAATACTAAGGATAAAATTGACTAGAGTATGACAGGAAAGCCACAGTGGAAAGAAAATTACAGAATAAACAATCACATAACAAAGTGTTATCTTCACTTGCCAGATCAGTGTCGGTGAGATCCTTTCTTGGACTCTTCTGCCATGCTCTACCTAAAAGCTGGTATTTTTCTCAGGCTCATATGTGTGCCCTGTGATAGTTACATGAAATCATGTAATTTCCTTCTAAAAAAAATCAGCATGATTACTTCAATAATCAAAGCACTATTGTCTGTCATATTGTCAGTGGAGATGAGGGGGTACATTTACAGACAGTAGAATTACACTGATACAGATCTGAAAGTTAAACTTATGGGCTCTGGGGTCAACTCTTAACATCATTGACATGAGTAGCAGTTTTGCCATTGACTTCAATGTTGTTGGGATGCATGTCTTTTGAATACCATAGAGGAAACTGTGAACTGATAATTATGTCTTCATATAACCTTAAGGATAAAATACTTGTAGTTAAATACTTTACATAGATTTATAGTTTTAAGAATATATTGTTTATGTTTAAGTATGTATTAATAATTTATTTCTAAGATATTTCTTTACAATGTTTGGAGATATTACCCTTGCATGTAGTCATAAAAATACAATCTTTTATTGTTAATATATACATAAAATTCTGTGAAGCCATTGTTTGAAAATATTAGGCCATTCTAAGCTATTCTGTTAGATGGAGATCCTAAATTTGTGGTTGAAAATTTGAACAATATCAATAGATACAGCTGCCTCTAAAGCAGGTTCATATTTTAGGGAAATGTTTTCTTTAAACATGAGAGCAGTCTTTGAGAAAGCAATGTTAAAGGAACGAAAAAATTAATTAAGGAACTTTAGAGAGCACTTTAGTTAATTATATAATTGTCATCATCATAATTTAGTGTAATCATATTTAGATTTGTTTAGTGCAGTGATTAAAATTTAAATATATCTCTTGAATGTATTTGACATAAAATAAGCTCAAAATTTATGGGGGAAAAAGGAATAGAAATAATTGGATTCTTTGACAGGAATTTAGTCATGGAAACTGTATATTCTTTTTTTATTTTTATTCTTATTATAGGTTAGCACTTTGATGAAAGTCATTTACACACCTGAATAAAAACAGGTGATTGAAGAATAAAGTTCAATTTTCAATACATGATTTTGTATATTCCTTGCTTGATAATTTTACAACCATCCAAAATATGCAAGCACTGCACAAAACACAGTTAATAGTGCTGGAAGGACTTGTAATGATATATTTTTTAGGAAAAATATGGAAGCTTCTATTTCATTTTTAGCATGTTGAATTACTTGGTTATTAATGGGGGGGGAAACAATTATAGAGATCATTAAATTGAAAAATAAATGGCAGCCTCTGTCCTGTAAATACAGTATCCAACTGACTCGAGTGTTTGCAGAAGCAAGGTCTTATGACAGAGCAGCCATTATTATGCAGTTCAGGATTATTTTATATTTTTTGAACGAAGCTATGGACAATCTTTGGAAAATTGAGACATCTTAGTACATTTTTATGCAGAAAGTACTGTGAAATGCACACAGGCTTTTGCCTTTGTTTTTGCTTTTTGCTTTGGTTGTGTATTTTAAATAAGGTCCATTGAAATGGGTAGTAATGTTTTATTAAAAATCAGTTGTTTACCTCACAACCATTATCACAGAAACCTCTCCCTAATCTCAGATGCGCAGGCCTTGTCCCCAGCTCCCTCATCCATACCTGCTTTGTCTGTCATTTGTAATAAAAGTCAATCAAAAATGATGGCTAAGATAGGGCCATTCTTTTAGAATAAAAAAGAGCAGTAAAAAGAAATGAAGGAGTAACATGGATATCAGTATGGTGATGTGACTCTGAAAGTCTGTGAACTTACTTTCACTGTTAGTATCCTCTTTTTCCCTTACTCAGATTCCTCAACTCCTCTTCTAATCCACCTGTCATGTGGCTGGCACTGTAAACATATTTAGATGTCAGATTACTATTGAAATACCTTAATGCTGTTAAAAGTGTGCATCAGTTTCTCTGTGACAGAAATAATGTCTTCCTACAGCTCTCAAGCATGAGCAGAAGCTTCTGGATAATATTTCCATGCAGCTACATAGGTATAATAATAATAATGTGGAATGTTTATTATATGATTTTTTTTTTCAGTCACACAGTATGCTACAAGATCTCTCCTAGTAGATCACTTTAAAATAACACAATTCCATTGTAAATAAATCATTATCAATGTACACCACTGTATTCAGTTCTAGATAGGCAGTTATTATCCAGAGTTGTGAAATAAACTTTCCCAAGTTTTCTTTCAATTATCTTTCCTATGTTCTGTTGAAATTAGACTTCTATATATTGATATGTATTTAATAAGAACATTTTATATCTTTTTTCTGGTACATTTCCAGAGCTCTAGCATGCAGTGAAGGTTTTATAGTCATTGTGCAGTGCAGCAGATGTCATTCCATTTGCCTAAGTCCTGCTGACATTTGGAGTTGTGGATTAATTGAGCTACAGAATGAAATTTAATTAAAATTAAATACAGACTTGGCCATTGTATCTGTTCATTTTTTACACTCTAGTGTGTACATTCGCAGTCAGCGCCATAGTTAATTTGTTTAATCAGGATGCTATGTGGGAGAAGCTGCACTTTGTTTTAAGCTAAAATTGTGGCAGATGCCAAGTGGAGCATCGTTTCTATAATTTCATGTGATACACGTCATGTAAATGATGCTATTGATGTGCCTCAGAACAACCTGAAGGGTGCAGATTATTCTATTTGTGAAATTATTGGAAAAGACTATATAAAAGGTGGGCTTTGGTTTGTGTTTTCTGAGGTAAAGATTTTGTTTAAACTGATGTTTTAAATACTCTGCTAATTTAGTTAGCTTATGAGGAAATATATTGGAAGTGAAAGAATTACAAAAGTGCAATTTATTTCTCTCATAAAATGCCATTGTCAGAATCGGTTTAGCCTTGAGATAGATCTGTAATGGAAATGTCAACACAAGGCATTAAAAAATGCCAGTAGTGGATTGTAAGAATTTTTTTCTTAATAATTGAGTAGGTAAATATGTGTGAAGCATTCAAATTTTTTTCTTCTCTCTGACCATATTAATAGGTAGCAAATACTAGGTAAAGGAGAAGTAATACTGGAGGGAATATTTATGGATTCTGTCTTTATGCATTTAATTTAGGTCCGTCTGGAAACATTTACTTCTGCTTCTTTATATGTAGGTAGCACTAATTTTAGGTATTCTGACTCAATCTAAATTAGATGCCTAAAGCAGCCAAAGTAGATGGTACGAATACCTCTCCGTGTATTAAAATAAAGAAGACATTAGTAGACGCCATCCTGAATATTGCATAATAAACTTAGTGACAGATTTCTACTGTGAAAACTGAGGACATAAAGTCTCTCATTTATAGTTTACTGAATGAACATACTTCTTAAAAACTGAGTCTGTTTTTTCAACTTCGTCCTTCATTATTACAACCAAAAATGTTCAGGCGTAGCATGCTTTTTGAAAACCAATTGAAATATCAAAATATCCCAGGATATTCACTCAGTTTCCAACAACTTTTGGCTCAGGGCTTCCTTTAAACAGAGGAAATGTCTTTATATTTAATACATAATGAAGGATTTCTCTTCCATGAACTTGACCATTCTCCACTTGAATCCACGTAAACTTTAAGCATCCACAGCAATGCATAACTTCACTGCACGTTGCATGAAGAAACCCCTCTTGTTTGGTTTTAACCTGCTGTTCTTCTTTGTGCTTGAGGCCCACCAGCTCCTACGTTGGAAGAGATGGTGTAAAGTGGATTCTTCGTCTCGAATTCCATGCTGCTCGAGGTTTTATGGACTTCTTTTATATCCTGCTCTGCTATCTCTTTTCCAGCCCTAACTAATCCCACCTTTTTTTGTACCTTATTCAGTTCTACTGTATCCCTTTTTTTTTGTTTTTTAAGATAGAGGGGTGGTGGAACCAGAAATGTGTATGGTATTCAACATGTGAGCAAGCCATGGATTTATATCAATTGCGTAGTATAATACTCTTCTTTCTTTTCCTTCTAAATCTAAGTGCTTAGATCCCAAGGCAGCTTTTTTTTTTTTTTTTCCCATTTCTAATCATTGAACTTACATTTTCCCAGAACTATTTAGGCCTCAATATCTCATGCATGGTTGGTAATAACCAGCTCAGAGCCCATCATTTTACCAGTATAGTTAGGATTGAGATTCCCTTGTATATCACTTCATATTTGTCTTTGCTGAATTTCATCTACCACCTTAACGCCCAGTAGTTCAGAGCCATAAGGGCTTTCTTGATGTTTGCACCATCAGTTCTTGACTTTATCACTTGTAAGTGTGTTGTATCTTCAGCAAACTTTGTCATCTCACAGTTCACTCACCCTTTTTTCCCAATTTATGAATAAGTTAAACAGCGTGGGTCCTTGTGGAGTTTCTCTAGCATGCACAATGCAAACTGACCATCCATCCTTACCTGTGTTTTAATCAGATTTATCCACGTCATGATCCTTTCTTTTCCACCATGACTGGTTAATTTCTTTACAAGTTTTTGGTTAAAGACTTTGTCAGAAGCTTTTGAAAACCCAAGCAGACTATATTGAACAGATCTCCTTTACAAACTGTATTGTTGATACACATGACTTCCCTTTACCAGGGGTGGGCTGACTCTTACCTGGTGTAGCAGTTTTTCTATCTGTACACAAGTTCTGTTCTTTATTTTAGTATCTGCTAACTGGCCTGGTGCATTCTTGAGGCAGATACTCCCTGCAACACATATAAAAAATGGGTGGCACATTTACCACATGCCAGTCCTTAATAAAGTGGTTTTAAGTGGTAGGTTGCACACTACAATTAGTGGTTCAGTTATTACATTCCTGAGTTCCTTTGAAACTATAATGCGAATACTGTTTGGTCCTAGCAATTTGCTACTTATCTTTTTTTTCCTTTTTTTGTCACATAATGTTTTCTACTGACATGCAATTTGAGATAGATTTTCTGCTGAGACCTTTGTTAAGAAAGCTTCAAGTGTAGGAACCTTCTGAAGTTTTCCACAGTTTATTCAGAAGCAAAAAAAACCCAGCGAAAAACCTGTGACACTTGCAAACTGATGGTCTTCTATCTGTGTGAACATTCAAGCAGAATTGCTGCTCCTGATGTGTTTGAAAACACATTACTGTATTGTAAGCTGTTAATGCCTTGTGTGGGTTGTTACTCAAACTCTCTTCTGGACTGTTTCACTGTGTTTTTATAACTAACTTACCACAGCTGATGATGATATTCTCTATTTTCAACTTTCAAAATGATACCTTCTTGCTTTTAATAGCTTCCTTTCCCCTCCTGCCTAATTATTTTAAGTTCTTCTTGCCATATGTGTTCTCTGAAGTGACCATTTGCTTCCTGCCTCCAACAAGATGCCCCTTGTCTTTGCACTGCCTACAAGGATTTAACTCTCTTAACTGCCTCTCTTGGGGAGATAAAACTTTCTGTCTTCATACGTAGCAGAGCTACAGCGTTGCTGAAGTTGAGCACAGTTTTTTGAGGTGAGGCACAGTTGTACAGTATTTTGGGGGTTTGTCCAAGAAGGTTGAATTCCAGTGCATTGTAGCTGCTGCTACAGAGTGGTATTTTGACAATAATATTTCAAATAAAGTCTGTTGTTCTGCTCAAAACCAAGTCAAAGGTTGTTTCTTCTCTCATGGGCCACTAAACAGACTGCTCCATCAATCAATTACTGACCATGTCTACAAATTTAGTCATATCGTCAGGTCACAATGTGATATTTTTCTAATCCACAGCATGAGAGAGTAGCCCGAGTCTCCCATTACCACAGCATCCTCACTGTGTGCTCTCCCTCGGCATACCACAGGCAGTGTCACCAGTTCTTGTCAGCCAATCCGCAACTTCATTCCAGTACTAAGTTTTTCCCATTTAGGTCCTGAATTTCAATCATTAGAAGATCTGTCTTTCTTCAGACAGCTGCAGTCAAGAGCAAATGTGTTTGTTTTCTGTAAGTAGGCTGAGACAATATCCCAGCTAATCTGGATTCTCAGCATCTCTCTAAAACTCTCTAACTGCAGTATCCATAAAAGCAGATGTATTCTGAAGCTTTATCCCATTGCTTTCCTCTTCTCAGTTGTAATCACCTGAATTTTGACTTCTTTTACTGTTCTTATTTCTATCTTACTGCTCGCTTATAGAGTAACAAACAGGAACATGGCACTTTACAGACAAGAACTACAATGCTTCTGAAAGACTGTCCCCGTCTTGGCACTTACAGTCAAATTCAGAAACTGTCCTACAAATAACTGAGTTTTAAAAAGCGTTTTTAAAGCATTAAAAGGGCTTACATGTGGCTTTCTTACTCACATGGTAAGAAAGGGATTAGTCAAGGGGTTAACACACTACTGATACTATTAAAATGTTGATATGCATCTTAATAGCACATGAATTAGGATTAAAGAAGGGTGGCTGGATGGAAGGAGGCACCATTTTGTGGACTCAAACCTGAGAAAGAATGCAGAAGTAAACAGACTTTGCCCTGAGGGTTAGGAGAACCAATAACATAGTAATTTGGAAGGTGCCATTGGAGTAAAAAAGGTTCATCCATTTCGGCGCAAGAAAGTGGCACTGTGAGCAGTGGGCGCATCGCTGCATGAAAGAGTCCTCTTACAGTGAGATGTGTACTAAAATTTGTACTTTTTTCAGTCGTGAACATGGAAAAGAAAGATTTGGTGATGATATAAATGGCATATGTCAGGAACAGGTAACAGCCTGGATGAAAAACTAAAATAAGAAGAATTATTTAGAGGATGCTGGGGTAATAAAGCTGGGTAGTCACCCAGCTGACAGAATGGTCGGTTTAAAAATGGAGAAAGATTTCTTACAGGGAATAGAAAGATTTTTTACCTAAATTCCAAGATAATGACATAACATTCAGGAGGAGGTAGTAAAGGGACAATTGGAGAGAAGACACAAAAGAAAATAGGCAAGGGGGTGGCATTGAGGAAGTGGTCAAAATTGAGTACTGGGACTGAGAGGAGGAACAGAGGAATGATACTGAGAGTAATAATGTTTTAAATTAGAGGTGCAACTGTGAAAGAAAGACGAGGAAGGCACAAAAAGACAAGACTACAGATACAGGCTAAAGATACAGAAAAGCATTCAGTAGTAGAAGGGGCATGTGAGAAGATAGTCATGGCAGCAGAGGTGGGAAAGATGCTGGAGAAGAATAAGCAGATCACAGTGCTGAAGATGAGAGTAGGAGGAATACAGTGGATATATTTAGGGGTGTAGTTATGTACAAGTTATATAGCTTAAGAGGTGCAAGAACACATAACAGGAATACTTTAGAAATTTTTTTAACTGTGAGAAGAGAAGAGGCTAGTGATCCACCACAGCAAAGAGCCTGTGTTCAGCAAAAGCCAGTATGGTGTGGTTTTTTTACCTCACTGAAGGGAGACATTGAAGGACAATCTGATTTTAGGGGAAGTGCCTTTCTGGGTATAAAGACAGTGGTTCATTTAAACCCACAGCACAATAGTCCTGTGTAGAATATTTAGTTTGTATACTTTTTTTCAATTATAGCTGTTTTATTCATGCAATATCTATTGTTTTAAAAATTTACTGATCTATTAGTGACAGTTGTCTTATGATCTTGAGCTTCATGGTAATTACTCACTCATTTTTCTTGTAAAGTTTTAAACTGATTGCCAGTTGGAGTCATTGTGCGCCTTTTCATTCATCTATTCAGGATGGTAAAATAACCTGCATTTACAACTGTTACTGTATCACAGGCCTGCAAAGTTTTGTATGACTTATTTTGCAATCTACATCTTTTTTAACTTCAAAAATGAAGTCGTCTGCTCATATTGAAAAGGTAGCCAGTAATTCTCCATGGATCCATTCTTCACTCTTGTTCATTTAGGGGCAAAACTAATCTCTCATCTTTCCTCATTCCAAGCTTGCAAATACGAAGCTTATTTAAACAAGCTTTACACTCTGTTTCACCTGAAAGCCAAACTAATTTTAGTGTCTGTTTTTGATGCTTACAACTTTCATAGATACAGGAGCATTACTCAGTGTGATAGAGCCTCCTTGTCCTGTCTTATACCCTGGTTCATGGTGCTGCAGGAAATACACAGATGCACTTTTACATTAAGAATTGGAAACTATGATAATGTGAGACAAAAAATGTCCTGCTCTTAGTCCAATTAGAAATTAATAGTCTACATATATTATACCCTTTGTCTAAGTGATATAGAGTCTAATAACTCTGACATTTGCTGCAGAAATTGCTCTTTGGGGTTCTCTGCTTCACATAATTTGGACTTGCCCCAAGATTATTTAATTATGGAAAAAGAAATTTGTGCTGTCATTGAACCAGTGTTGGAGATTTCAAGTGGAACCAGCATATGCTAAGCTTACATAAATTATTAAATGAGATCTAACTTAAACTTTTTCCTTTTACACATTGTGGATGGCCATGTGTCTAGTCTAGAAGATATAGTCAGACCAACAACTCCTATCCGGAATTATCTATTGTATAAATAGAAATAACTCTGATTTGCTTGTTTTGAAAACAGTAGTGTCAAAAGACAAAAAATGGAATTTCAGAGCAGCCTTCTAAAAGTATATGATTGCACTGGTAGTCTTGAATTTGTGTAAGATCCTCTTCTAAGGACATACTCTTGTTTTAATAGCTTTTGTCAGGTGAACACTGTGGAAACATTTTTCTGCTGTATTATTCAAGATTGCACTGTTGGGCTTTAAAGGTGCATACTATCAGAATTGTTTTCATAAATCTTGAGAACTGCTACTGCAATATATTTTATTTTCTGTTTTTCTTGTTCTTTAGCATAACATTATGTAATTCATAAATTATCCTGAGAAACTGACAGGCTTTTGTTTTCTCTCTAATAAGTATTTTAGTTTGGTGACCTCTGATCATTAGGCAGAATATTTCAGAGGAGAAGAGAATGAAAGTCTGTGAGAAATGCCATTCTTTGATGCCTTTGATGAAGAGATGCTTCATGGAGTCAGTGTGACACACAGCATGGGTGTAATCCTTGACTACAGGCTGACTTTAAAACATCATGCACCAGCTGTGGTCAACTCTGCATTTTTTAAGGGTGCTTTGGGGCTGGACTTTTTAATGATGTAAAGACTATTGCGAGATTGCAGACCTTCTTATATTCTATCTAGTAGCCATAAGGCATGGCTTTATAATTACACAGATGCATTATCATTGCCTGTGCCGTAAACTGTACTAATGACTGTGCATGGACCCGGCAAAGACAATAAATAGGATTATAGCAGTATTCTTGTTGGAATCCCTGAGAATAGAAACATGGAACTGGTTTTACTGACTCACACAGTACTATGAGTCTTTTTAAACAAGTTGTGTCAGTTATATGATATCTCACCATCGCGAGGAATCGGTGTATGTAGTTCTGGCCATTTGTGAGGTTTAAGAAATTTGCAGTTGTTTTTTTAGGAACACTAAATGGATATTTATAGGGAGTGTTTGTTTTTGTTAAGAAAATGATCATTTGACATTGACATGCTGGCATAAAAAAGGAAAAGATAATGAAGAGATAACTTCTGGAATTTCTAACATCCCCAAATAATTTTGGCTGTGTAGTGGGCTCTGAAAAGACATAAGGACAATAAAAAACATTCACAGTTTGAATCAGACCCCACAAAATGATGACTTTATGTAAAGATAATGTAAATTTATGGAGTTTTTTTCTCATTTCTGTGATTGCTTTTAAGTCTGTGGATGTGCATGAGTCACATTTTCCTGTTAGTTTAAAATTTTACTTTTAAGAAAAATGAAATTTGTTTTTCTTTACTTTGGTAGAATGAACTATATCGAGACTTGACAAATAATTATTGAAGCAAGTAATGCTATACCACCTCTTCTAGGTGATGGGTAAAGATCAGGTAGTTCCATCTGTCGCCTATTTCCTTTAAATTATGTCTTCTTCTGCAGGTGGAAGTGGAAGAAAGAATAGGTTTGCTTGTATTCAGCTCTTCTCTTTTAGAAAGCCATTTTGACTAATTGAACTTTTGGTTCATAATGTTATAACACGTAACATTCTGCAGGCCTTATTATGATCATCTGGTTCAATAAATGTGCAGCATCCCCAGGAAAATGATAGAAGTATGGGGTAATGTGTGTTCATTCACATTAAGCCATTGACATGGAACCATTTCTTGATTTTTGTCTCATAGACCCACTGAGTGTCTTCTCCAGCTGTGTCTATGCTACAGAATGCAAGTTAGCAAAAATAGTATAGGGATATCATAAATGAGGTACCTTAGGTACCAAAAACTTAAGCAGTCTGGAGCTCCCCACAGGCTAATTTTCCTTGCTGAAGCAGAGTAAATTAGCCCACATGAAGCTTGTGCTGCTGAGAGTAGAGTGCTTCTGGTATCCAAGTTAGTTCATCTAAAAATAGCTTTGGAAACTCTATTCTTTGCAAGCTGTGGTGTGGGCATGCGTTTATTCTCTGGCAATGGCTGGGGCATGCATGGAACTGAAATAGTTAAAGATCAGAAGATACTCTGCCTATCAGTAATTTTAGACAGTTTAAATGGTCAAGGTAAAATGTAGGTGAATATGAACTTAATCTCCCTCTCAAAGATAATGGATATAAATTTATTAAACATAATAAATGTTTATTTTTAAATGTTTATTTATTATCCATAAATTAAATGTCCAGTTAACTCTAAATGTATTGTTTAAAACAAACATTTACAATGACTATTTGCTTTCATATGCTGGTGTTTCAGTAGATATCTGTATCACATTGCTTTATGCTGGTATTAGAAGTTTTATTTTCATCTGAGCTGTCTATGCCAGACTTCTGTTTATTGAAAGGATCAGTGACAGGAAAAAAAACCCTAACCCTGCATCTGCCAGTCTAATATATTGATATATCAATTTTTTATCAAAAATGTGATTCATGAAATAAAAGAGGCACCAAATACATGTGTTATTTTTAAGTTGGATGTAAAATTACAATGTAGGCTATAAAAACTAGAGTTTTTCACAGTGATAGCATAAGAAATGTTATCATTTTCCACTGGTCTGTAAAAGTGTGAACCAGTCTGTAGATACTTAAATGTGTATACTTTGCTTTGCTATAACTGAGACATAATTAAAGCAAGGATAGTACAAATATCTCCCTCCATTTAAGAAGAGTGAGTAGAGTAAGCAAGCATGAATATCAGATGTATTTCACCTTTCTTGTTGGACATTTTGCTTCTAGAAGTGAAAGTGTTTTGATGATGTAGAGTACACCATCTTGAGTAACTTATAATCTGAAATGAAGACAAGCAAAACTATTTTAGAAAGATTTTGAACCTCTCTAACTCTCTGCAGTTATGAAGACTTGCTGTATTTCTGAGCTATAACAAGGAGATTTTTGTAAAATGTTCTTCATAGTAGAACTTGTTTTATATAAGAAACATACTTAAAAAGCTAATTTCTTTTCTCCTTTCTGCACTGCAATCCACAAAGTGTGATTAATAATAGATTTAAATTTGCTAAGTGCATTTACTCCTTTGTGCCATCATAAAGAGAATCTATTACTGTAAAATTGAGGCTTAGTTCCAAATTGCGCCATTATGAAGTTTTCTTCCAGCAATGTTTTGTCTCTAATACACTTCCCTCATTGTAATTCTATTGCAAACCTGATGTCTAGCATCAAGTCTCACAATAATTATTTTAAATTGCTACTAGGAACAGTAGTCCTGGTGGGATATATTACTACCATTCTAACAAGATGAATTTCAATGCACTTGTAACCATATTATAGTGTATTATGAAAGAAAGAAAATCTTTGAGTTGTAGGTAGGCAAGCAGATTCAGAACACTGAAAAATTATTTTTATCAACTTCTTAGCACTTCATGTCGCACTTTGATATTATAAATTTAAATTAGTATTAATTATATATTAAAATGTATGATAAACAATCACTGTATAGTGGTTTTAACTAAAACTTAGCAATGAGATAGGGTGGAGCTTTAGAAAGAGAATTGTTGTTTTGCTGAAATTAAACTACTAGACTCAAAGCTTGGAAGTCTCCTGAACTTGTGCTAAGAATAAGTAACAACTAAAAAGCAATGTAAACTAAAGGAGAGCACTGTAACCATCGTTTCAAAACAACAGAAGCCACGAAGCTCTGTGCCTCTACTTCATAATGAGATCACAGATTAGCTCCTAAATTCATCCCATTTAGCCTGGATACTTTAAAGCAGATCTTCAACAGTTGTTTTAAAATGAGTACCCAGCTGATGTAATATGTCTATGAATACAGTAAAGCACTGTCTGTAGATTTATATTATTGTGCAGTTCTAGAATTAAGTGCTTGTGTTGTAATTCAATGATAATGTGTAATTATTTGCACACCAAAATTCAATATAATTCTAAAGTTATAAACAGATAAATCTGTAATATCTTAATCTAAAATGAACCCTTACACTGCAGTACTCAGAAGATAGCTAAGATTTCCAACTTCCCCAATTTCATATTTTGAAAATTCAGAACTGAATGTTGTTTAAGCAACATTAAAATAACCTCCCCAGGCAAACAAGAGAATAAGGCAAACTTTTGCGTCACTCTATCTTACAAAAGGAGCCGGGTGCCTGTATCTAGTTCATGTGTGTGAGTTGTAAATAACACCTTAGAGCAATTAAAACAATGTGAAAGGTGCATGGTAGCAGTCATCATGGGAACACATGCCATGGTCCCATTTTTTCAACATCCTTTGCAAGAGAAGACAAACTACACATAGCATGTGGTGGAATATCATCAGTAGCTCATTACCTTTTGTTTTAAACTGGGTGGGTTTCATGTTCTGAATGTGGAGTTGATAGCTGAATCCAGGGGAGGAGCATGTTGTCCACGTATATTCAGTTGGCTACATGTTCAGTTTGAGGGTGGTCACATCATGTACAGGACTACCCGTAGTGACTTCATCCATAGATACAGCTATAAAAGTCACACTGCACTTTCTTGTTTGGGGAAAAAAAAAAGTCTGGGTGATGGAAAAATGATTAGAAACAGAAAGTGCCTTGAGTCTAATGGTCTGTTTTCTTCAGCTGCTCACATCCCTTTTCATAAATGTTTTACAATGCCTTCCTCTTCCACCTCCCATTTCTGAATTCCAATCTTTTCTGTGAATTTAGGAGAGAACCTACAGTCCAAAAGTATATGTTGAAGTTGTTTCTCTAAGGATGTGGCATGGAAAAAAGTCTGTTACCTTCTAACTGCCAATTAATTTTCATACCACTGTTGATTTAAAACAGTGGTGTAATGAACTAGAGATGATTTTAGATATTCTTTACAGTATGGATTTTCGTATTTCCTTATACTTGTTTCCACTGTTACTTTAATTCCTTGAATCCTACACTCCTAAGGGTGTTTAAAGTACAACACTTCTGTGTTTGCATTTTTGTATTTCTGTTTTTATATATATAGGCTCACAGTTACCATGCCTAGGTTACTCATACACTTCGACAGTTATAAAATGAGATTGTAACATAACTGTGTATTTTGTCATCTTCACAAACTAAATCAAAAAACGAAAAATGTATGGAACTCTCCAAATTCAAATGGCAATGCCAGTGACCACATTTTCACATTTGGCCATCACCCACTGACTCGTGTGGTAAGGTCGCTGCAGACTATAATTTGTTAAATTTGATTAAAAGAGAGCTCAGATCCTCAAAAGTGATGGCTTCTCATCTACTGTGAAGTAAAGCTGAGGAAGTAAACTAATAGCCTCTGCTGGATCAAGGCTAAAGTACTTACTACCTTGCAGAGCTGATGCCAGAAACTGAGGCGTGAATTGCCAATAACTACATCGCTGCCAGTGGTGTTGCTCCATTAAAAATAAATACATAATTTTGCTTTTGTGCCTTGCCAGCTTGAAATGCTGAAAGTAATTTTGTTTAGAGAAAGTACAGAATGAGTGCAAATGAGTGTCATGAGTGCAGATGTCATGAAGAATGCCACAGTCCATTACAAATGTACAACTTTTCAATCAATGTGAAAATAGTTCAATATTCATATTCTACCTTTTTTATCTGCTTCAGCTCTTACTAGAAGCATTAGAAATGGTTTATGATGACTTATTATACACAGTCCTTCTAAAAGTTCTTCAATAGTGGTGACTTGCATCAGCTTTGCTACAAGTTAAAGAAGCAACTAGTAAAATGCTGTATTTACCCCCTACCAGTCCTGGCAGGCATAAATCACATTAATCCAGCTATCATCCATTAAGCGTATCTTTCCAATTGAAAGTGCTCACCCCAGTCTGAAAAGGCTAGGGACTGGAATATTGCCTTTGCACAGATATTTCAGTGCTTCTTGATGCTAAAGCACTACCAACCATTGTTTGAAGTTATTTTCTGAAGTTTTTACAAAACATTTTGACAAATTATTATATTCAAAGTAAGTGTTGAATGATGTCATTTTTCTTCCTTAAATTAATTTCAGTGGATGGAGATTAGAATACAGATGTACATTTTCAGAGATGGTGCAAAAGTAAAAAATACTTTTACTTTTGACTGGACTTAATATATGGTGTACCTGAGAGTTTGCTGCTAGGCAAAAGTCGAACTATGAATCTCAAATATTTTCTGATAAATAAAAGGCTACTATTAATGCTGAAAAAGGTGTATTCCACAGCACATTTCTTTATCCAGCAGAGGCTGTTGGAGAGAGATAAACAGATTTTCATCCAAGGCCCTCTGAGTGTTAATAAAGTAAAACCAAAGATGCATAGTGCTACTAAAAACACTCTTAAGTGCTAAATAAAAAATTCTGTCAGAGTGAGCCCAGAACTTCACCTCTTGGGATTGATCACATCCTTCGGCTTAAAATATGAAGTGGGCCTTAATGAGGAATTAAAATTAGCTTGGAAATTTTTAGTAATTCTTACTTCTTTGAACTTAGGAAAGGAGTAATTCATTTGCTAGTTCAAGAAGTAAGGCAAGAATATGTGCTGTTGAAATATTTTAATAGTACTTAACTTGCCAACACTAGATGGCAAGAGACATATTCCTCTTAATGTTAAGAAAGTACTATGTGAATTTACCGATATGTGTATCAACTCCAGATTTCAAGAGTGTTGAATGGATTATTGTCCAGAGCTAGATAAATTTGAATTGCACAGAGCTGAAATGTTGGAAATTAGCTGCATGATGTATGAACCCAAATAATAGTGTTCCTGACGTAGGAAAAAGTGATGGAAATTAAACATCTAGTTATGCACAGTGTGTCTGCACAATGTGCTGCATGCACCGCATGTGTTAGAATTTCTTCTCAGTTCTTTTTTTAATCTTTTATTCATAGCATTGCAGGTGATGAAAAATTTATGCCTTGAGTCTGGCATTGAAATTAAATGCAAAATGAAAACAGAAGCAGTTTATACTGACAGCTTAAATATCTTTATCTAGCATACGGTTGCACTATAAAAATCACTGGGTGACTTTTAAAATCTCCCACGTGCAAAAATGCAAACATTGCACAATAAAGGATGAAGTTAGGACTCTGTATATTAACAAAAAAGTTTCCATTCATTATTATTCACTACTAATTTTTCAGAATTATTTCAGAACATCAGGTGAGTGTGAATAGATTCCTACACAGTGCAGCTACTGACACTATTACGTGACATAGAGAAAACAATTGGGTTTTAAATTACATTTTATGAAGACTATTTCTATACTTGACTTATTTTAAATTGAATGAAAGACATACATCTTGTACTTGCATACTGCTAGAGTAAAAGGTTAATTATTCAGGTGAATCAGTTCCTGAATTGTGACGGTCATAGTGCATGTATTCTGTAATAAGAGCAAGATTACTAAGAAACATACGTATATTTTTAAAGTGACAATTCATATAACACATACTTAGAAAAGTATAACGTAGTTTTATATAAAGCAATTTTTATTGTAGTAACTTTACCCATAAATTACTATACTTAAAATGCTGTAGTATTTTGAGTCATTGAATCATTTTTTGAGATGTATACCTGCAATGGTTTTTTTTGTTGTGTTTTTTCTTGTTGTTCTTTTATTGTTTATATAATGCCAGGTCACTAATTATAATTTTAATATTAAAATTAATATCAAGAAAATAATTGCTATGACCTTTTGTATGAGTGCATTATTGTGCATCATGAGATTGATGTACTAACATTAAGAAAAATAATCTATTTTTTAAATACTTTAATAACTGAAATGTGAAGTGTACAAGTCTATTTGCAGTCACGTAGAGTACTAACAGTAAACTACCAATTACATTTTCATATGTAGAAACCTGTTCTCCAGTGCTTACCAGTTTTACATCCACTTTCTGATTTGTGGCTTTTTACAATGCCTTATATAAATGTTAGTGTGTATAATTATGCAGATAATTTTATACAATATTAATTGTGCTAAGAGTGTACTGAAAGTCTGTTTAATTCAGTAATTCATTTGCATTTTAATGATTCTAACAGCATAAGGTTACAGAGTAAAATTGAAACATCTCGATGACTGTTACTGCAGTGTGAAAAGAGTTGAAGCTCTTATTTTGTGCTCTTAAACCTATTAAATATATCATTAGCAAAAATTCACCTTTAAAAACATTGGAGAACACACATTCAGTGAGTTACCATAATCAGCTGCAATATATCTTAAAGTCCATTATATAACAAACGATATTTAAAACATTTTGGAATTTGATATCTGTGGCATTTGATTGCTGATTTCAATATGTTCACTACAGGCATTCAGCACTTGAGCAGATAATTCTGGTAGTGATGGTAGACTGAATATATCAAATGCACTTGAGGAAAGATGCTGAGATACCTTTCAGTGGGAGGAAGGAACATGAGAAACAAATACTTTTTTTTATTTTTTAATCAGATCTTTTAAAGACATAAGATACAGTCTAGGGGGGGTTTTGTACTGCAGGAGTGAAAGTGCTAGCTTTCACAAATACAGGGAATAACAAATTCTGTTGATCTGTATCAATAGATTTTAAGTTAGCTATGTATGTAACATTTCTCTCATTTCCTTTATCATATACAGATTTAATATCAGCATGAATAAATCTAAATTGTTTGCTTCTTTCTTTCTAATTCCTGAAGCAATGTAAAAGTCTGGAGAGGTTTGAAGTGACAGGATTACAAGCAGTCTTTTGCATACATGGCCTTTAGGGATGAGCGGCTACCTTGCATCTAATAAACAAGAAAGTGAATTCGTTGAATAATGAATTAAGTGGCATAAGTTGTGATAACAAGGAGCAAATGTAACTTCAGACGAATGGTATTTGCTTTGTGTGGGGTTATCTGAGAGGGTTGATGCTTCGCCAAGGGATATCGAAAAAAGGCTCATTATATTAAGATGTTCTTTCACAGAACACAGCCTAAAATGATCTTGCAATTTTTTCGTTTGCTGAGCTCCTTTGTGTGCCTCTATCAAACCAACTGTCTCCACCAGGGGGATAACTGGAATTCTTTTAGGCTGCTGAGTTTTGTTTATAATGAAAATTCCTAGTGAGTTTTAGATGGGTCACCCAACAATTAAATAGAGATGTCTAATTGGTTGATCCATATTAGGGTCAGCAGCTGGTTACAGAATAAAAGCTCGCAGTGCCCCACTTGCACAGTTCTGAACCAAATTAAATTATTAATCTACTCTTTGCTTCAATGTAGCTTCACAGGGATCCCTAACCTGCCATACCGAATAAAGCAGAACTACTACTTTACATTTTCATTATGATGAATTTTAAATTGCAAATACCTTCCCATTTAGTTTGCACAGAATATCACATTTGATATCTTGAATTTATTCAGGCAGTTAGTGTTTATGTTTATTTTGTTAATTCTAGTTATTAAATGGACCTGGGAACTCATGGGCATAGAGCTAGTATAAATATAGTATTGAAACAGTCAGAATATGAGAGTCTGAAAGAACTGAAAGGAAAATGTTTGTTTTCTTCAACTGATATTTTTTAAATTGAGAAGGATTTTATGTGTTGAAATGGGGTATAAGTTAATTCACAATTAAATGGAATTATCTTTGTAGTGGCAATGAGGAAGCAGGTCTTTTACCTTTTCTGTCATTATGCGTTTATTTCAATTTTGTGTTATTTAATTAGTTAAAGCTGATGCACGTAATGTGTGAGTACACTTTCAGGAAATTATTACTGTATGAAGAGAACTGTGTGTTCTCGAATAGAACTTGCAATTTTTTCTTTTAGCAGTTACGCTTCATAATTCGTAAAGAGCAACAGCTGAGATGAATCAGACTCTTCATTATTGTTCATTCTAGTCCAGTGAGGAAGATTATAACTTGAATTATACTTTGTGAAATAATGGCAGGAAATATCCAGCTATGTGCTTTTTCATTATTTTTTAATTAAGTTTTTAAAGATACCTAGTGCCAGTACCCAGCTGATTAAGTGGTCTTACGTATTGATATGTACTGCCTTTAGGAATAAAGAAGTAGGGCTTGTTTTAAATTTCAATAGAATGAGGTTTCAGGCTTTAATGTCACATCAAATAGAGCGTGCTACTTGTTGAGAAGGGGACCTGGGAAGAGATAATTCAAAGGGATTGTTTAAATTTTACCTTGAAATTTGGTCAGCTATTCTAATGATTCTGCGTGGTGGCTTACATTGATGGTGGGCCTGGCCCAGTTCCAATGATGCTACTATAAGAGCAGGATTAGTCCTATTGCGCCTATGCCTGAGTTATGTATCACTGACGTCATCACAAATGTAATACAATATTGCAGTTTACACTTAAACCAGGTATTAACAGATGTTTCTTATGCCATGGATCTCCAAATGTAGAAGATCCTTTGATCACAAAATGGTTTTGCTGACACTTTCAAATAAACTTGTTACGCAGCTCTTGGATGACAAGGTTTAAACTTACTTGATGTTGATGAGCGTGGCTTTGGTCTTGTTTTGTTTGTGAAGATCTAGTCTTTTTTTCTACTTTTTTTCAAGGTAGTCAAATCCAGACAAAAATCATGACCAAGTTAAATGAATAGTAGATGCAGTATCAGACGAAGAGCAAAGCAAAGGAGGAGAAAAATGTGAAGCATTCAGATACTTTCCTCAATTCTTACTGTATTAGCAATATTAATTTAGAAGAAGAATGGAAATTTCTGTTAAAAGTGAGTTGCTGTCAAAAAGAAATTAGGGTATGTAAAAAGAATAGGCTAGAGAATAATGCAGAAATATCATTACAGAAGCTCTGTCTCATTTCAAATGTTATTTCCCATGGTGGATACCCCTCTCACGATGGATGTAGCAGACTGGGGAGAGCTCAGAAAGAGTTGTACAAGGTTAGAAAGTTTGTATTGTACCTGAAAACAGTATTTTCTCAGAGTTGAAATATGTGCGTAACAAATGTATAAAGGTTATACTCAGAGCTCCTGTTTTCACTATTAGAAAAGAACACAAGGGAAATGGAAAGATGGCAAATTCATAACTGGTATAAAATATATTTTTGTACAACAGAAAACTAGCCTCAAGGTAATTGCCACACAATGGGTTTAGTAAGCAAGTTACGTCTTGGAAGGAGAGAAAGCTTTTTGCTTCAGAACTGTGCATTTTAATAGGTAGTGATAAGGAAGGCACACACTGGATAGATAAAAAGTAGCCTTGTGCTGTTCTCTAAGTGGTTATGATCTGAAGAAGTATTTTGTGGAAGAGGATGTCAACATCCTACATTTGGTTTCATGTGCCTTCCTTCTAGATTATCCTTTTTAAAATGTTTCTGGAAAAAATTTTGCAAAAGAAACTCCTCTTTCTTGCATCTTCTAAAATGTGTTCATGCACAGAGTAGAGCTTTGCACCATGCCTGTCTTTTGCGGCTGGTTAGTCCAGTGCCCTTTCCATACCCCTGGCTATCTGTTTTCTGCTCCTCTCCAAGACTGTAAACAGTTTGCAGTTTATGCACATTATCATATATATTTCATACATATAATTTTGTTAATTTATCTTTTTACTCCCAAAATAAGAATATTTTTGCATACCATCCGTATTCTAAGCCATTTAAACTACTTTAAGTAGTCACTGATAGCGGCATTGCCATAGCAGCAGACAGATTAGGGTTGCTGTCCTTGTTGAGGTTCTCCGGTAGGTTTTGTATTTCTTGATAAGGTCCAGTATGATATAACTGTGTTTTTGTTGATACTTATGCTACCTATTTGAAATCTAGTTCACCTATGACTATGTAATCTATCATCATACCTCTTGACTTCAGCATAAATCTACCCTAGCTTTTGGATAAAGAAAAATGGGGTTTAGCTCTTGTCTGCTGGCCTCTCCTTGATAAGGACAAATTTAAAATAAGAAAAAAATTGATCAATGCTAGGTAGAGAGATCAAATAATCAGCTATCTGTATTATATTTTAAAAGTTTAATATATAAATAGTTATAAATGTAATATTACTACATTCAGTGTGACTGGTTTTTATCAGCCTATGAGCTATTAAGAAAAAAATTCAGTTCACACAGGGTAAAAGATTTTGAGTTTTTATATATTTGTTTAAGTGCCTGCTTCCTAAGAATGACTACATGGTGGCAATGGTGAGAAAATATGACACTGTTAGATTTCAGTGATGTATTAGGAACTTTTCTCAGCTATGAGTACCATAATAAAAAAAACCTAGCATAACCTGTATGGATCCGAAAGAATCATAGAAGTCTGTAATGTTTGTATGGACTAGTTTTTATTTTCACTAAAATATCATGCTTTCCAGGGATAAGATTTTGGATTGGTTTTGGACAAGAATAAATAGAAAGGTCCAGTCAGAATCAGAGTTTCCAAACAGTAGATTTATGAAAATCAGGGGTGCTAAGAAATGAAATGTATTTCTGTTCTCACACATAAAAGTACTACAACATTTAGTCTTTCTGATCTGTGATAATCTTTATTTAGACAATTTATCAGCACTGAGAAATAAAACTGTTTTTCCAAACAAGAATATTTTGAAGCATTTTCAAGCCCAGCTCAGTATAGAGCATCTCTGAGCTGATCTTTGCATGGCTCCTGTTCCATTTTGACTTAAATGAAAATGTTTCATTTGTTTCATTTTAGCAATGTTGCACTTCAGTCTGCTGTTCACTAACCCAAAGATTCATGTTCAGCATAAAAATCTTCCCCGTAACAAATAATAAGAGATATGAGGCATTCAATCCACAGTCCATCTCAGGTGTAGGAGCAGCTCAAATAAGCTTACATTGTCGCCGAACTAACGTAAGATTAAACAGTTGGATTTAATCAAAATAATGGACAGAAATGGGATTTTTTTTTTAAGTTCTGTTCTTCACTTTAAAAGTAAGACATTTCAGTGAAAAAAAAATCTCCCTGTGAAGGACTTAACTTTTGCTTAAACAACATTTTCCATCAAGGTATGTTTTCAATAGAAACTATGAAGATCCATGTCAGCTCTACTCATTAATGATTGTTAATGTTATCAGTGTTTTTCATTTTGATCAACGATTGTAATTTTTAACTTGCTGTTCACTTCAATGATATTTTTCTAAGTAGCTCTTTGAGACATTTTGAGAGAAATTTGGAATGTTTCCATGATTAAAAGTGTAGCAGTGTTATCAAAAGTAGACAGATCTTGTACTACTGAATACCCGTAGGTGTGTTCTGAAAGCAAGTTACTCATAATGATGATGTTATCTCAGACACTTCATTCTCAAAAAGTTAGTGCTAATTAGGAAGACTGGTACTTGTTTCCCCTCTTGGCCAAGAAAACAGCTCAAAATAAAACATTTAAAGTCAAAAGCATGACTAGGAGAAAGCAGACCTTCCTATTGAGTTTGACGAAGATGTGGTTCCCGAGACTTGTGACTCTGACTCAGTGCAACCTGCAGTATTAATAGCCGTGTGGGCTCCTGATGAAAAGAACCCAAAGTTTCAATACCCAGCAGGAAATTTTTGTCTTCTTTCTTTAAGTAGACTTTCTTCTGGATTGAAAGAGAAATTTTGCTTACCACCATTTCCCTGAAGCATACCTTGACTTGCAATAGAAGCTCTGTGATCAGTTAATCAGTTTGATTTTTTAAAAGTAATTTTCAGTTCATGTATCTTATTATTACTGCAATTGTGAATGTCAATTTCTTAGCCAGGGCCTTGTTTTTACCATTTATAACATGCTAAAGGTCTGAGATGGGGTTCTTTAGTCCACCCTTCTTGGAATTTTCTTTCCATACAAGCTTTGAAGAGTGAAAGATGAAAATTTTTAGGATGACAATCAGCATCAGCCCTGATCATTGAGGGAGTTCCTGTCCTTGTCCTCTGTGTATGGATGATTCAGAAAGGAAATCACCTCTCTGAAGATTTGGCAGAAGTGCACTGACTAAATTATGATAAAGCATTGTTCAAATATACCAATTCATGATACTTTATTTTCTGTTTTCTTTAACTAGCTGATTTTTTTCCCAGAAAATGCATAGAATTAACTTGAAGTAACACATTAGACCACTGTAAAATACTAAAACAAAAAAAATAATAAAATGTCTTCTGGCCTTATGAGCCCACAAATGTTTTCAAACACCAACTAGTTGATGCTAGTTGATAACTCTGCTTGGCATAGTGCTTTAAACAAAACAGATTCTACCATACTGAAACAAGCAGGTTAATAACAGGACCAGGTATTCTGGGCAGCAGAGTAAATCCAACAATTTCTTAACCTGGTAGGTTTGTAATAAAAATAGCAATAATATCAAGCAATGGTATAATGTCTATACACTGTAACATCTTTCAGTTTGGGAACTGTCAGCGTTTTAGATTTTTTTTAACATTAACACCACTACTTTATACATAATTAATTTAATTCTTTGGAGAGGCTAGCTCTTAACTAAAACTTAAAGCTATGGAAAGATAATATAATTTGCTACAATTGAATTTTGCTTAATGTTTGAAAATGGGATAATAAAAGTTGCTAAGAATTCTGAAAATGTTCTTTAGCAGCATCCCAGCCTTTTAAGTTCTGCAGGTAGGTTTAGGATTACCTCAGTTTTCTGTTTTGTTTCATCTTTTGGGCTCACAAAATTCCTCTGAAACCTCATGGTAAACAGCACAAATGCTCTTCTTTATTTTTGCATCATGTTACTTAAAATGACAAAATATGATTTTGCAGTATCTAAGTAGAAAGTTTGATGATCTCAAATACTACTTGATAACATGCATGCTAGATTTTAGGTAGTTCTTTTTAATTTTGTGGCTAGTATGAAGTGTGGTTTGACTTGCCTTACATCTTGACATCAAGCAACATGTGCTTTATTGCGTGTTAATTTACCGTCGACTGCTCTGATACATATTTACCTCTTGCATGTTTTCATGAAGGTATTGAGACTTCGTCAGATCGTAGCATTCTGGAGCTTTGTTAGGTCTCTTCTTTCCCAGCTTGGATGCTAAGGCCAAGTTATTGACTGCCACAAAGGAAACTCCAGCAGCCTTGTCATCCAGGAGTCCTTGCCGCTGCAGGGATCTCTCAATTCTGTCTTTTCTGCTTCCATAGCAGAAGCACAATAGTGACAGACTTACATTCATCCCTTGATTTTAGTGTTATTTTTTCTGAATTGCAGAAGAAAAGCTAAACAGATGTAGCCATTTTGTTGCTTGATATTCATATCTAGATAATGTTTCATGAGCAGCAATCTTTATTATGATTAGGTATTAAAAGAAAAAATGAACCCTCTTAGCTGAGTCAGGTATGTGCCTTTCTTTGGGGAAAAACAGAGTGAGATTAGAATTGAAAGATGTTTACCACAGGAAACCGTCTTAGGAAGTTTTAGGAGCGATGTCAACTAGTGCAATTTTACCTTAAAAGAATGCTACATCTTGGCTGGTGTTTCGATAGATTGATAATGCCAGCATTATTATTCTCCTAATTTTCTCATACAATAGACAGTAACAAAACATTTGTTTTCTTTTTGCTGGAAATCCAGTGGACATTGAGTGAAAAAATTAGGCACTTTTCAAGCATTCAGATAGGTCTAGTAGTCATAATTAATAACTTTTTAGGCAAATAAATAAATACACTGGATCTTAAAATCAAGACAGAGAAACTCATATTAAAATGAAAATTATTCTCTGACATATCCAAAGTGGAGAGGCAGTGTTTCTGCTGCAATTTTCTTTCCATTGTAATGATTGATTTCTGTCACTAGTTTTTAAAACCTTTGACATGAAGCAACCAATTTCTTCTGTTTAAATTATTTTGTATCTTTTATAATAATAATAGTTTCTCTCACCAATCACAGGGAAAAAATGATTCCTTAATTTGCTAGAGAACAGAACAGTTTTGTCAAGAATTAAGTAACGGGTAGGTTTATATTGTTTCCTGGTTGGAACTGGTAAAATCTTTCTGAAAGACGTATGAGATCCCTTTACACTGTTTCACTTAGAACTGATCAAGAGAGTTAAATCAAACATGGACCTGACACTAATTTCACAAAAAAATTCACAGATCACAATGAGCATATCTCCGAAAGAAGAACAAGAAATATTAGAATATATATATTCTTTATCAATTCTGACAGTACAGTCTTAGAGTTATTAAAGTCAAAGAACTGAGCAGATGTCTAGCAATGCTGAATTATACAGTCTGAATAACTTTTATAACTAGCAGATCCAGTGCAATCTTTTCTTGACTGTTAAATGTCTGTCAATAAATCCTGATGCTTAGTATCAGGTGGTTAACAGAGCCAGCTGTGTACTGTTCATGCTTAAAAGAAATGAAAAAATTGAATATTAGCATATAACAGGTAAATTTCACTGCTTTACTGAAATTATATGACATATAATGGGTTTCATTGTATTTTTAGTGAATATTCAGAGAGATCAACAATGGGTCAAGCATGTTGGGGAAATGATTGCAAAATACCCTTGCTAATTTCTGTCTCTTTTGCAAATGGAGACTTAACAAGAAAAAGAACAGAAATTATTTTTTTAACCTTATAGTACTCCTGACCATATTTTGACTTTTTGGGAATTACAATAATTGATGTAGGAATGTGTGGATATGATTTTTTGGGTCTGTCAAACTGTTTAACAGGCAGTGCAAGTTTTGTCTGGATTTTGTGGATAATCTGCTTTCTTGATATTATTTTGTACATACCAGGAAATAGTGGAAGCTTTTAACATGCATTTTAAACTCCAGAACATGATACTTAAAGATACATGTCTATGTAGCAATTTAAGTAGGGTAGCAGATAAGTTTCCAAAATAAGTTTAAAATATATAAAACATAAAAGCTTTTACTGCGGTATATAATAGAAAAGTTTGGCTTACACTAAGCTCTTGATTTCTGCTGCCATGGTTGCAAGGATCCAGGCATCAGTGATGATTAGCTAAAATAGTTTAGAAGAGTCATTTCTGAAACTATTACCGCAGAGGGGAAAAAAAAAGGCAAACAAACCAGAAACCTCTGATAGGAATCATAGAATCATAGAATGGTTTGGGTTGGAAGGGACCTTAAAGATCATCTCGTTCTAACCCTGCTACCGTGGGCAGAGACACCTCCTGCTAGACCAGGTTGCTCAAAGCCCTGTCCAACCTGGCCTTGAACACTTCCAGGGATGGGGCATCCACAACTTCTCTGGGCAACCTGTTACAGTTGCCTCATCACCTTCACAGTGAAGAATTTCTTCCTTATATCTAATGTAAATCTACCCTCTTTCAGTTTAAAGCCATTACCGCTTGTCCTATCACTATGTGCCCTTGTAAAAAGTCCCTTTCCAGCTTTCTTGCAGGCCCCCTTCAGGTACTGGAACGCTGCTATAAGGTGTCCCTGGAGTCTTCTTTTCTCCAAGCTGAACAACCCCAACTCTCAGCCTGTCCTCATAGGAGAGGTGCTCCAGCCCTCTGATCATCTTTGTGGCCCTCCTCTGGACCCGCTCCAACAGGTCCATGTCTTTCCTGTGCTGAGGACCTCAGAGCTGGACGCAGTGGTCCAGGTGGGGTCTCACCAGAGCGGAGTAGAGAGAGAGAGAGAATCACTTCTCTCAACCAGCTGGTCACAAGACATGAATTGAAGACGTGACTCAATAGGTGCCAAACCTTTGTCCCAAATTGGGTGCTGTATTACTAACGTTTTATCTTAAAAGTACAAATGAAATCACATGCATCTATGCTTTTTCAAGAGTAATAGATGCATCTAAAGAGTCTGCCAAGCAAGATTGCAAAGTTTAAAGCTTGGGAAGAAAATGAAGGGTTAGACTTAACAGAAGTTGGGTGTATTCCACAAACACGCTGTTCAAAGATTTATGTGATCTCTTATCAACTGATGTGTACAATGGATCAAACTAACACAAGTAACCACACTGAGTTCATGTATTCAAGTAATTCTTTTTTCATTTATAAAATAAAACAATATTTTGTGCATATTTATATTTAAGAATCAACTTAAAGGCGAAGCATTGGGCCATAAAGGCATATGAGCAGTAAGTACAAAATTGCTGTGACTTTCACCGTTGATAATGCATTAGTAGGCAAAGTAGGCAGACTAATTTACTTACGGTAAGCTAAGTGCATTCTTGGCTCGTAAAGGGAAATCATTTGCTCACTTAAGCCAGATATCTGACTTTTGACGGCAAATGTCACTGCCTGGATTTCCCTTTGACAGTTTGGCAACCCTGCACCCCTGTTATAGTATCCACTTATTTGTCTTGTTTTCAGCCAGATTAATCCATTCTGTTTTGACAAGAAGACTGATGGGTAATTGATAACTGTGATAGACACAAACAGAAGAGTTGGATGCTGAATAATTCAGCACTTTTCAGTATCAATAAGAGAACAGGTTGAAGAATTTGTGTCTCTATTTACACTTAAACTAAACTAAGTCAGCCCAGACATTTATGCTGCCAGTCTATCAGAAAACCAAACAGTGTACATTCGGTTTCCACCCGACAAAATGTTTTATAAGCTTGTAACAATATGTGTGAAGCTGCCAGAATAATAAATAGGTACAGCAGCCCATGCATGCTAATGTTATGTTGTAAGCAGTTTTGTTGACAAGTGCTAATACTTCTTTCATATTATCATCAAAAGCAGCTAATACAACAGCCATTATTTGCTGGCTTTCCAAGCAAGACATGATGGATTGTGACCTTAATATGGGTTAGCCAAGTTTTGAAAGTTAAACAACTTGCAATAAATCATAGAATTATTACAATGCAGTTTAATTGGTTAAGGACTGTTTATTTCCTAAACAGGGTGAAAAATTTCTGTTTCGGCACTTTTAATTTGCAAAGTGCATTTTCATTATGAATGGCAGTTTAATATTCTGCTCTTTTGTCATGCAAAATATGCAACATACAGGCAATCTATTAATTGGACAAAAATGCATTGCAAGCGTAAATTATCCTTTATATCATCACTTGTGAGCTTTTACATCTATTAAATGCGTTAAATGGAACATAGTTAAAGGTTTTACAACTTGCAGGTTAGTTCTGAAATCTAAGTCAAGCTTCAAGATTATTTTAATGACCTTTATTTTTAGCAAAGTAAAGTAATTAAGTAGTAGTAAATATAAAGAAGAGTTTAAATTATATTATTCTTAAGAAATAGGTACACTGATTCTATTGATTAAAAAGTCATAGAAATTGTAACAGTTGTCTATATTATTATATTTATTTTGTAAAAAGGGGGGGGGGGTGTCTGCCTCCTTTGTTTTCTTTGTCTAAACCAAAATGCCAAATATTGTACAATTAGTTTATATAGAGTGATTCAGTAAGAAACAAAAATTGCAGTAACTTTCTAAAATTTTGCAGCATTTAGAACTGTATTTGATACACTAATAGTCATTTTGGTCATAATCATCAAAATGTGTGCTAAAACAATATACCTTTACAGACTTGAGAACCTTATTTTAGTATTGCTGAAACAGCTAGAATGGCATGGTGTTTTAAAAGTTGCTCATAATATAGCTTGTTGATGCTTTAATTTTGTTTAAATATAAAATTAAAATTACAGTAGATACCAAAGAGGCACCTCAGTGGTACACATTGTTTTTAAGAGGGAAACTAAAGGGATAAATTGACTGACTATCCATTTTAGCAGAGAAGTTAAAAAGGTGCGTAGCATATGAAGTCAGCAAAATAGGCAGAATCTCCAGAATTACCTGTTGTCTGAAATAATCTGTTTCCAGTAAGCAATAATTGAACATGGTGCATGACATGAAAAAGCAAGAAATTTTTGGACACTGCACTCTACTGAATACAGCTTTCTTGAATAATTTATTACTAGCCTAAAGTTCAAATTGGAGAGTGCATTATTTATTCCTTATTTATATGTCTTACAAGCCGCTAACAATTTTTAGTTGTGCAGTAACTTTCTTTTAAAAGGAGCAAGCCAAATTATCTCAGAAAGTAGTCTTAACCTTTGATAAATGATGGCGATTCCCTTATCTCCCACACCCACCACTTGGAATCAGGATCTGGAATATGTGAGCTAATTAGCATAGAAGAAATTTAAAGATCATTGTAAGTACTTGAGAATGAATGTTGCTAAGATAAAAAGATGTGCCTTCTGTTTGGCACAGTACTTAGTAAGGCAAGAATGAGTTAAATAACAGACTTGTGGAAAAATAAGTAATATCAAGTAACAAACTATATATCTAGTATAATCCACCAATAATAGGTGAATCACTTGGAGTGCTCATAGACTCAAGATAATTCAGGTTGGAAGGGACCTCTGGAGGTCAGCTATGAGGTCAGATCAGGTTGTTCAGGGCTTTATCTAGTCTGGTGTTGAAAACCCCTATGGATGGAGACAGCGCAGCCTCTCTGCTTCTAATGACCACAGTATAGCATTACCAGTTGCTGAAGGGCATCTTGGTTTTGACTTGAATTTTTGTTTCATCCAGACTGGTTATATACCATCTAACTTTGCTATAATAGAAAATACAATGCAGTAATACAAGGTTTTCAAATAATACTAAAAGTCATAGTCCATCAATTTAGGTAAACAGCCAGTGAAAATATGGTACTCAGAATTTTATGCAGATTTCATTGATTCCTATTGATCTTTCAGAACTTTCATGTAAAGCTTTGTCTTAGCATTATTACTGGACAAAGTCTCAAATACATGAGAGACCACCATTCATCCACCCACATGGAACTGAGCTCATGTTATCGTTCATCTGTGGGTTATTTTTGCTTTAAATGCAGCATTTTAACTATATCAAAGAGAACTGTTTCCATTCCACTTTATTGTGCTAACAAAACCGATTATTGGATCAGTTAATCATTGGATCCATCAGGTGAGCACTTGCATTATTAACTATTTAGTATTATGAGCAGATAATTCATGCTATAACATTCCTTTCCTCAACAGTATTATCTGTGATTTTTCCTATGATGTATTGCAAGATACTTATCAAAACCTACAGATGTTCTGGGAAATGTTTTTGGTCTTGTTGATGAACACAGCAGTCATGGATGTGCCTTAGTATAGCAGGCAGGCAGATGGGTTTGGCTCCGTGTTTCCTTCACCTTTATGGCTAAAGGGGAGAGGGAGGCAATGTGGAGTAAATTTACTTGATGAACCACACCTTCTGGGTTTGTTCAGCTAACAAAGAACAAGTAATAATTCAGGACTAGTGGGATTACCAGTGCCAATGGGATATGGGGTGAATGAAGACCATTTTGCTGAAGTGTGTGAAGTTATTTCCCAGTAGCTGCTGTGTCAGAAAGTCTGTGGGATTTCCTTACTGGTCAACTTTTCTAGCTGGAAACTTACTACCCCTGACTGCTAGCAGCCAATAGCTAACTGATTTGGTAAAGATGAATCTTGTGAAGAAGTTTGTTATGGTTGGTCACAAAATTTGGATGTGCCATCCAAGATTGTTGTGGCAAACACAAAGTGGTGATGGTGGTTTGAGCAGGACTGAAATTTCATGTCCAGCAAAATAATCTTAAATTATAATGAAAGGAGGTCCTAGAAAACATTGAGTATATTTATATCAGTAAAACATATGTTTTGTTTTATACTTATATCTGCCTGTGTCAAAATCCACTATTTTAATCTCACCTGTTTTATATTTAAACTGTTGGAGGTCCAGTTTTAAGCCCCAACTCTCTTTAAAACGCTGCCCTTGTAGTCAACAGGCTCTAAGCACAGAGTATGGCTTGTTATATTCTGAAAGGGACGAACCTGTGCCTGCTCTTTTTCCAGTATCCTTGCTTGTTCTTGGGTTGTAACCGAAACCTTTTGCCATGATTTTTCTATTTCCCTGCCAAACTCATTTACCGTTGGACAACACCCAGCTCTCAGTTTCATCAGTATGCATTTGCCTCTTTGCAAGTTGTCAAATGACTAGTCAAGCCTTAAAAAACATCTCTGGAGAGGTATTTTCAGGTAGCTGAAAATTAGCAATAGCATTTCTACCTGTGGCTATGAAAGAGAGTGTGAGAAGTAATGATTATCTGATAGCAAAGAAAGGCTGGTTGAGAAGTCATCTGGGTTGTCTCCCTGACCACCATTGACTACTGAAATTGTAAATCAGTACTCTCGACAATTAGCAGTAGAAAGCAGGGCTGAGAGTACACTTGTGAGGCTTATTTACTGTGGATATTGTTAATCACATATAACAATTTGTTGTGGGTCTGAACATGTGATTCTACTGACATTTCTTTCACTAAGGAGACCATCAGTGGGGGGGGTCTGCTCCTTCCCAAATCTGTGCTTCTCACACTGTTGTGTTCATGCAACTCATGTCAGTGCTGTGAGAGTTCCTAGGGTTAGGAAACTATCCTGGGCTAATCTCCTTGCAAAAACAAACAGGCAAGACAAGAAGCCAAACAGAAAATGAAACAGAAAACTGAATAAGGCACAGAAAATATCAGGATTTTTCTTTATCACTGATCGACTTCATATCCCAAACAGTGAGAGACATTATAATACAGCACTTGCTGTTAAATACAGTTTCTCCATGAAAATGATGTAAGAGCTCCTCCATAAGCCTCTCTCTCCTTGAGTCTAGATTGCTTTATTCTGGTAATTAATGTGCTGTCTTTATCAGCTTGGTGAGTTTTTAGCTGCTGGCAGCCTTTGTCGGGGGGTAGAAAGGAACCAATACATAGACTTTCTCTGTTTTATGTTCCTTAGGGATTTTTGAGGGATTTTCTTCTTTCTGCATTGGGAGTTCAATATGATTTTGAGAGAAACTCTTCTGATCTCATGACTACCTGCAAAAGAAGCCAAAGGTTTCTCTTGATTCAAGGGTCTGAGAAATATGAAAGTCAGGAGTGAGGAAGCTGGAGAAGCCAAAGGGTATATCAAACAGAAAGATACAGTAGAAAACATTATGAGAGGCCAGTGTCAGGCAAAAGATTTCTGGGCATATATGCTACACGACAAGAAGATTTCAGGGCGGCAGAAAGATCAGTTAGGACAGAACCTGCGTGGACAAGTGGGAGTAAGGGGAAAGGAGGCAATGTTAAACAGAAATGCTACTTCAGCCTGGTGCTGTGATGAATATCAGGGAACAACCAGCTCTTGTATATCTGGGGTTTGTTAACCCACTAGTCAAGATGATTGCCTAGTCTCCAGCAGTACTGATTGTGGCCAGGTGTTTGGTTGCAGAGCTTTCTTTCCAGGCAGGATCTAATAAGAACTGACAGCAACAGTTCAGGGAGGTCTTCTCTTGGAGCCTTGTCCTTGGAAACATCTGGTGTTGCTTCTTTGTTTTGATTTATCAGTGACAGAGGCCATTTTCTTCATTTTTCCTATCATAGTATGTGATTCTGATAAGGAACATAGACATTTCTAGAGGCTGGTCAAGTCCAGAGCCTCTGAAGGGGTCCAGCCGGCCAGATGGGTGGGGGACACAGGTGTTAGAAAGAGAGACTAAACGTGAGGCAATGACATATACAGCATAGTAATGGAAGAGTTTCAGATGCTAAATAGATAAGAATGGGCCATGATGTTAAAGCAAACAAACTCTACAAAGTGACTTTTTTCCTTTTCCTGCAGTAGTTGATCTCTAGTAACAAAAGAAGCCGAACAACTTTGTTTAAAATATGCTGCTTATATAAGGCATCTGGTAGGAAAGCTATGTTACTGGAATCTTTCACTGGAAAAAGCCAAAGCAAGCATTTTGGGGGCTGGAGAAAAACTATGAGGCTCTGCAACTCACAGAAAGAAGTAGCAGATAACTAGCAAGTCCTCTTATTTGGGTACCATAAAGAGCTACTCGACAAAGCTGCTAAAAATGTGCTAGGTTTTTCTAGGGATTTAGGACCAGCTTTGAAGGCACATCATTTGTGTGTGCATAATTATGTAGAAATATTTCCAACATAGGATATGGGACTTACAAGCCCTGGCTTTTATCTGTGCTTCAGAATTGTGAGGAAAATGTTATTTTTGCTGTTATTATTTTTGGATAGGTTCTGGTATGGGCCAAGAAATAACTTCTTGGGTTTTTGTAACACCAAGGTGAAGTTTAAAATGGGTGTGCTGCAGTGTGTCTGGTCTCTCAAAATGAAATGGACTGTATTTCTGCTACAAAAGAGCATAAAAAGTTCTGTTTGCTCCAACAAAAATATATGGTGAATTCGGTTCTGCAACATGTTCTTATAGGACTTAGTAATATTTTTATATGCTAGATAACTCAGATATATGTAGCAACATAGAATAAAACCCAGCACAGATTTACTTGGATTTTGGGACAAGAGATTGACTGTTTTTCTTAATATATTGCCTATCTTGAAAATGTGTAGGACTGCCTTATCACTGTGCTTTATTGTGCAGCCATAAATAAACTCTGACAATGCAAGAGCTTTCTGACTAGATAATAATACAGACTGTTTTTCTTGCCTGACTTTTGTTAATGCAGTACTTTGGTTTGTTGTATGCGCTTATAAGTGTGGATTTTTGTGTGCTTACATTAGGTTTGGTCAATGAGACTATAAAAACCATTAACACTTTCAGAAAACCAAGCCATGGCTCCTTGAATTCAGTCGTCGTGGCACTGCACTAATGAGTTACTACAAGTAGTTTTCCTATAACATCATCTTTACAGAGAAAAAATTGTCTGAAGAAGTAGAAATCATCTTATATTCTACTGAAGTCACCGAGTTCCTCTAGAAATTCATCCATGTAAGAATGCTGTTCCATATGTTGCTGAAATTTGGATCTTCATTACTAATTTGATCTCCTTTGAAAGATACAGGTGAAATGAAATGTAAAACAAGCAGAAATACAATATCAAAAGTGCCTCAGAGCATGCTGCTTCTGGATTTTGGAACTGATGTGATAAAATATTCAATCTGTCAAAAAATCAGTCAGAAAAGTTATTTTACTAAATGCAACATGATACAGTTTTGCAGTTTGTATCTTCTGCTTTATGTATCCATTTTTTAAACTGTTTTCAACAGATTTAGCCTTGGTCATGCAAATTACACTGTTTTGCAACATACAGTCCAAAAATAACTTGCAGGAATGTAGCATGCAATTGGTTGTCAAAACAAGGTTATTAAATCAGTGCTTAATTTTATCTCTTGATGTAAGTGGTGAGTTCCTTGTAAATTTAGAGACAACTATGCATTGGAGCACGGCAAAAAATTTCAGCCAATCATTTAATTACTAAAACCTGCAGGACAGAGCACCTGAAACTCTTGACTAGTTTTAAGCAAATTTATCCAATGGACTTAGCCATGAAAAACAGGAGTATTTATATTGCATATCAAGTGAGGACTGGCAGCACTCACCAACTGGGCCAGCCAATTAAAGGAATAATTTCAGTCCATTCACCAGTTTGTTCTTAAAGGTGATCAGAACAGAATCCCTATGGAGACAGTGAGTAAGTATTCGAACTTTCCAGTAACACTTCAAAATGCAAACAGAATGACACAAAACATCATAGAATCACAGAATCACAGGACGGTTTGGGTTGGAAGGGACCTTTATAGACCATCTAGTCCAACCCTCTGCATTGGGCAGGGATATCTTTCATTAGATCAAGTTGCTCAAAGCCTTGTCCAGCCTGACCTTGAACACTTCCAGGGATGGGGCATCCACAGCTTCTCTGGGCAACCTCTTCTAGTGTCTCACCACCCTCATAGTAGTGAATATCTTCTTTATGTCCAATCTAAATCTGCCCTTTTAAAAGTTTAAAACCCTTGCCCCTTGTCCTGTCACTACAGGCCTTGGTAAAAAGCCTCTTTCCAACTTCCTTATAAGCCCCCTTTGTATATTGCAAGGCTGCAATAATGTCTCTCTGGAGACTTAATCATGTAATGTGTGACTGTATTACATCAAATTAAGTTTACACCAACTATGAATAAGCAAAGCTATAGTTAAGGGAGATTTGATCAGATCTTACACAAGATCGTAGGAAGTCTGGTTTCTTGCACTGTTTTTGAGGTCTCAGGATGTTCCTTGCCACTGTCAGAGCCTTCTTATGCACAGAAAAACACTCTAGCCTGATCACTACAGATTAAAGACACCGATCCTATGCAGGACACTGTATGCATGGAAATATGTGCTCCTATACAGCAGCAAATAATTTTCTCTATGATTTTGGTATTATCAGAGTCCTTACCGCTATACAAAGATTTTAATGCTATTTTAAGAAAGCAAAATAGACATTCTTTTATTGCAAAAATTTGCATTGAGGAATATTTTATTTGTATCTTAGATTTTAAAAGTGCCATGGCAAGAAATGGGTTTGATTTTGAAGAAGAATCGTTTTGAATAATTAACCATGAATTACTCTAATTAGAAGAAAATAATTATAGGTTGGACATAGCTGCTTCAAATGAGATGTATGGAGTTAGTGACTATTGGAAAAATAATGCCACCTGATAGAAGCTGAAATAAATCTAAAAAAGAACTTTCTGTTACAGTCAGGATTTAACTATGGTATTTTAAAATGTCTCCAATTTAAAACATGCAAATTTCTTCTAGCCAGAATTATTAGTAGGACTATATTGTTGAATTACAAAATCCTCAGTGTAATAATTAAAGAAGGTAGTTTTATCCTTTAAAAGAGAGTTGTGATTAACTCTTGTCTTAATATCTGAGCTCTTGCTCAGAACTACTGAGAATACCACAGGTACCTCTTCAAATCATGAAAAGGTTGATCTTGCATAAACCCAAGCTATTTTTACAAGTAAATGTTATATAATAACATTATTTAAACTATATGTTTGTATTACATATATAGAGACATATATAGCAGCAACATGGTTGTCTTCAGTTTCAGGTGTAAGGGATTTAGCATCCATGCACCATTAAATTTCATTACATTGAGAAGAATAATTTAATAGTTTCCTTTAAAAATCATACTTAGGAAAGCACGCATAGGCTGAATAGTCTAAGATTGCATACTGTTCTTCAAGGACTCTTGTTTCCTTGAAAATTACCTGAATACTGCAAGAAGAAATCCTTGTAATTTAATTTTTTTAGCTACTTATTCAGGATTAGATTTTTATTGCATAAACACATACTTACACCTCCGTAATCTGAAATTTGCAACAGAGTTAAATGTTACAGTGAAATTATGAGTTTTGGTGGCTCTGTAAATGCCATTCTCAATGTGATTATTGCATGCTGTAAATAATCTGCTGTACTTTCTTTCTGTTACTTCCTAAAATCTTAAGAAGCAAGATAACCTTTTTAACACAATGAAAGATTAACCAATCCATTTCTGTCTGAGCAATAGGGGCAGCTAAACCTGTGGTTTTCTAGACCACTATGCTAGCAGCAATGTGTCCTCTCCAATTAATTTTACTGCCATATATTCATCATATGATATTGCTTATGCACTCTGTTAGCCTGTAATGTCTTGCTGAAGTCCAGATATGGAAGCAAAAGTTCTCTTGAATATTTATCCTTGTTATAATTGTCATGCCACTTCTACAAAACAGAAAAATGCAGTAGTGGCTTGTACCCAAAGGTAGGTGAATGAAACTTGCAACATGTGTAGTCAAACACACAGAAATAGTAACATTTGCTGTTAGAGAAGCTAAGATGATGGCCTCCCTCTAAATCTTAAAGCCAAAAATTATTTCTTGGTGGGGGTGGATCATGTTTTTTGTGGTAAAAATGTAAGGTATTTTTCATTAACTGAAACAAGTAAAATAAGACTACCATATGTGCCTCTTCAGTGGTAGTTATTTCATTTTTTCCTTCTTACCTTTTTATAACACAAATCAGGGCACTAAAAATAAGCCAATCAGAGATTGTTCAAGTGTTGCATCCTTATGAACACGGTATCTGAACATTAGTTGCATTAACTCACTCCAGAGCCAATGAGTGTTATCTTAATGCAAAATGTGAGAGTGCTCCATCTTTTGTTTGTGGTTAGACTGCTGTCATGTTGGCCCATCCTTTTAAATGTGAATAATACTTTCTGTTGAATTTTTTTTGTGTTACCTTCCAGATGCTTCTGAAAGGCTTGACTGAGCCTGTGAGAAAATGATGTTGAGTATCTAAACACAGAATGCAGACCTTCTAGAAGATCACTTAGAATTTCTAAATTCTGTAGTAATTTCTGAACATATAGGCTGTTGGTTTTTTTTTCAGATTAAATTCATTTAAATATATATATAGCAACTTCTTACCCTAATAGTGTTTAGCTGTGCTTTACCAGTTTTGTACCCAGATTGTTGTCATAAACAAACTTTCCTTATAATGTGGATATTAATGTGTTGTCATTTCATCTCAGTGTTCTAGAATTTTCATTCTTATTTGATCTAGAAGCCTGTAAATTATGAGCAACTTCCAGCAACTCAAAAGTATTGTGAAGTTGTAAAGTAAAACTAAGGAAGAGTCATTCTCTTTATGAATAGAATAATCAGGGTAAGGTCTTCCACCTTAATAAATCTGTCTATTCTAATTCTTTAGAAATATAACTTTAAAAAAGAAGGAGGGAAAAAAATTCCTCTTTCAGAATTTAATTGCCAAAATGTGTTTATAAAAAAAAAAAGCAATGAAAAAAATAGGGCATTTAATTATGATTTAAAATGATTGAAATTCCAGTGCACCTGTTTAATCAAAAGAAAATAATGTATGCGCAGTAAAGTCTTTTTCTATTATGCTTCTGATGACAATAGCAGGGTATTAAGAAAATATAATAGGAAAAGTAATATCTAACATTTTGTTTTGTTATGTCAAGAGATAGAATAACTATTGTTATTGGATAATTTTTACAAAATTCTGCTATATTAAGCTATAAATTTACAATTCAGCTTCATCTGATTACCATCTAAAGTTAAATGCTCACCCAAATATACAATTAGATATTTGGTATATCCCTGGTCTACTCTTAACAAAAATTTGTTATCCTCAGATACATACATCTGTACAGAGTATTGCAAAGCTGTTACCAAGACACATAAGCATTTTCTGCTTACAATACAGGAGAGCTTTAATTACAGGATTCAGTACTTTTTCCTTCTTTTCATATAACTACAGCTTCACTCTGTGAAGACCATGGGCTGTGCCGTTGTTGGACCATGGCCATCCAGTGAACAGAGCTGCTGTACGAATAACCTCTGCTTCATTACTACCAAGTTGGAATGTGTGAATGGGCAGAAAGAGACGGGATCCTAACGCTTGAACAATGTGCTGAATTCTTCCACTCTTGCCTCTTCGACAGAGTTTGTGCAGGGTGCAGACCAGGTTACTTGAACTGGAGAATATGACGTGTTATTTGGAGCAGATATGAGCATTCACAGTTGTAGATGAAATCACTGGAAGATGTTCTTTCAGAAAGGAAACCACTGTCTGGTGCTAACTATTCTGCAAGAGTGCATTAATGGTGTCTTGAACTGGGAACTCAAATTTGGTTTTAATCTCTGTCCCAGGTTGGCAATACATTAAATAGGACAGCATCTATTCATCTCAAAGTATCTTGTATAAATATTTTCTGTAGTGTTTGTGAAGCACTTGGAGAGTGATGCCTGCAACAGAAAAGCCTGAGAGGAAAAAAAAAAAATACAAGCTTTGAAGTGTGTGGTAAATTAGATATAAGGTCATCCATTGAATGCTTAGTAGAAAAAACAATATTGAATATTACGCAGTAAGAGATTTATCTCTGTTCTGTACCCCAGAAAGACAGAGGTAGGTAGAAAAATGGTGTATGAAACTTAACCATTAAAATTCATATTTAACCTTAATTCCAGCATTTTCAAACTTATTAAGTACTTGGCTTTAAACCTTTTAACAAAATTTTTGTATCTGTGAGAGAATTTGTATACATCTGATTATGCTGTAGCATTATCTAGTAGGTGAGGGGCAAAAGCACTTGTATGTGAGTTAGCCTTTTGTAGGATGAATTGAAACCACGACACTGAATATTCTGGACAGACTGTTCAGAAAGTATTTGTAAAACAAGAGAAAGATTTAGTTTCTCTTTAATATAACTTTTTGTCTAGCTGTTTCTTTCTGTTGTGTACCTTGTTTTCAACAACTTCAGATTACTGAAATAGCTGAGCTGATATGTATATGAAAACACCTATCTGTGTAATCTCTCTGGTTCTCTAATATAATCTCTAGCTCAGTTTTTGTCTTCAGTTCTGCAACAGACTATGTATCTCTACAGTCTTACAGAAATGCAAAATAATGACCTCCTGTGTTACAGCTTTATATATTGTTTTTGCATCTAAAGCACTTACAGTTACAAGCAGCAGTTGAGTATATTGAGATTTAAAGAAATAGTTCATTTTAGTTTCTTTTAACTTGTTGTCATGGTTTAACCCCAGCCGGCAACTAAGCACCACGCAGCCGCTCGCTCACTCCCCCCCGATGGGATGGGGAAGAGAATCAGAAGGGTAAAAGTGAGAAAACTCATGGGTTGAGATAAAGACAGTTTAATGGGTAAAGCAAAAGCCACACACACAAGCAAAGCAAAGCAAGGAATTCATTCACTACTTCCCATCAGCAGGCAGGTGTTCAGCCATCCCCAGGAAAGCAGGGCTCCATCACGCATAACAGTGACTTGGGAAGCCAAACGCCATCATGCCGAATGTCCCCCCCTTCCTTCTTCTTCCCCCAGTTTATATACTGAGCATGATGTCATACATTATGGCATAGCCCTTTGGGCAGTCTGGGTCAGCTGTCCTGGCTGTGCCCCCTCCCAGCTTCTCCTGCACCTGGCAGAGCATGGGAAGCTGAAAAGTCCTTGACCAGGGCAAACTCTACTCAGCAACAACCAAAACATCAGTGTGTTATCAACATTATTCCCATACTAAATCCAAAACACAGCACTATACCAGCTACTAAGAAGAAAATGAACTCTATCCCAGCTGAAACCAGGACACTTGTCTTCTTATTGCTGAATCTTTAGCCTGCACGTGTTCAACCTTTTCTGCAAAGTATGAGAGCATGGTTTTGTTACACAGTCTCATCACTGCAAGGAGTGCAATTCTATGAGCAGTGCTCACTTTTTCTACTGGTTTCATGAGATTCATTGTGGATGAGAGCCATGCCTCTGATCCAGAATATGTTAGGTGTTCCTAGGGCCAGGTGCATATATATACCTTATCATAGATCAGGTCCTTTCACACACCTAGCATCAATTCAGTGTGCTGCTTCTATGCCATACAATGGCTGATGGGTTGTAGGATGGCACCACTGTTTTAACAAAAATAGTAAATATTTTGTGATTGTATTGTAAAGAACATCTGCCTGAATTTCTGCCTTCAGAAAAAAACAAAAAAAAAAATTTCTATGAAATATCCCAAATAACGATTACATGCATCATTTACACAGTGATTTCCCCCTTAACAATTCCAAGTGCTCAATTAGCAAAACCTGATCCCTTAATTGAGGCTTTGAATATTCACCTTTTTTAAACTACAGTTTAGGTGGCCATTGTTGAAAATACATGTATAATTGTTTAAAGAACATCTCTCATTTTGTCTAATGCATCTTTATTGAATACAACTGAGGAGACATTCCTCCCTCTTTTCTTAATACTGCTACTGGCCAATCTCTTATAAAAAATATTTCAAATGTAAAATAATATTGGCTATGGTTTCAAGCCACATCATTTATATACCGTGAATTAGAACAGATAATTTTGGGCTTCTTTCCACTGTGATCCAGATGTATCCATTATGGAGAACATCCTATCCGTGCTTTTGCCTATGTGGTTACAGCAGTTACCTTCTGACCTACAGCATCTTTGAATTTCAAAATCCAAATTAATACCATCTGTTTGAGCTATTTCATTCTCTTTTCTGTGGCCTAAAGAGAACGAAGTGATTTTTAAAAGCTGATGTATTGTTACTGTGTTCATTCAAAGAGGTCAGCTACACCTTCTTATTAAATTCAGCAAAGAAATTCTAAGAAGTAAGCTGCTACTTCAACATTTTTGCAGCCATATTTATTCAGACGTATTTACATGTCTGAGAAAATTACAACTGTGAAAACAAATTTAAATTAGCTTTTTCACTTTTACATATAGTTTAACTCTTTGCCTTAAAGATTTGTGATCTTGCCAAGGTCATTCTCCTAGCTCATATTTTTGCACTCCAGCATTATATGTTGTTTGCACATACGTGAATGCTGCAACCTTGCACTTACTCGTGGCATTAAAATGAGTGAATAAATGTTAGAACTGAACAAGTCTTGACTGTCAAATATAAGCTTCTCTAGCATTCATGGCTAATGCTCTGACCATCAGTGCAAAACATTGAAATAATTTGCTTTCCCTACATGTTTTTACTGGCCAGGATGCATAGGGGAGTAGTGTGCTCAGTCATAATCATGCTCCACAAAGGCTGGAAATGTTCCCTTTGAGCTTCCAATCATTAGGCCAGCCGAAGTGAAGACAAGCCCATTGACAACCGAGAATGGCAATAATTTATTTTCTATTGATGGGTTGTAACAAATCATGTTTGGAGCAGTGGCTGCATACTGTGGGGCTACATGAAGAAAGACTGCGATGGCCCTAGATGAAGCTCTTCACAGCTCATTTAGTCCAAATGTAGCCACCTGGGTGGTGAATTGGTTCAACGTATCAGCCCCGGCTTTCCTGCACAAAATTAGATAACTTACAGGCAAGGCATATAGGGGTTCCTACAAGGCATTAATCAAGGCGGGGGGGGGACCTGTCAAAACGTGGATTTCAAAATTAAGGAACACAAGAAGGATTAAAATGCAGCCACATCAGAAATTCAGGAAAATAATTTCCATCACATAACTCCAGGTATGGAAAAGAGCTTGCAAGAAGAAATAAGTGAAATATTGTGCTTTCAGTAGGGTTAGATTTTTACAGATGTTAATTAGTAAAAGCAGCATGAGGATTTATTTAAGCTTGGGCACACCCCCTTCAACTTTCAGCTGACAGGTCAAATTAATTTATGTGCTTCCTACCAGTGCATAACACAGTTCATATCTTATTTAAATTTACTTTTGCCAAGGCCCACTGATGTGCTTAGCATCTGACATCTCATGCTGTTTCAGAATACATACGGCTATTTTATTTTGCAGGATATGAAAAGCCTGCCCTGTTTATTTTATCAACTGTATTTATATTTTATTTCTATAGAAAAAAAAATTGAGATCTGACTCTAAGGGTTTTGCATACATTTTACTCTACTTTTTTTTTTAATATGATTTTTTGTTTCCTAAGAAATTCTGCTGTCTGTATTTAAAGTCAGATATCCTCTTAAGCAGTGATCCTTGAATCCTCTGAATTGAAGCATCCTGACCTGACCAGCTAAGCATTGCTTCAGATGTTGTGGGGTTTTGCACTTTCTTCTCATGTTTTCCATTGCCCTGGAGGAAGAAAAGAGGGAAGAAACAACCAGAGGGGCAAAGTTCCTTTTATCTTCAGAAAAACTGTAAAGTAGACATCTCTCCTGTCTGGCGTGCACTGGAACAAAATCTCCTGCGATAGCCCCCTCCTTTGCCTCCTGCGTCTGCCTCCATTGTTAACTTGGAAAAGTGGAGAATCTGGGTTTTGTACTTGAGGGGAAAATCACTAATATCTCTGAAATGCTTCCGAAATCAGTAAATGAGCAGGAGTTGTCTCTCTCAGTTTTATCATAAATATTGTACTCCTCTGTGTCACCCACTTTCTGATGGCCATCAAAGCAGGTATCCCCAGCTCCTGCATCTGTAAGCAGCTATCAGATAGGAACCGTTTGCCACACACATCTTCCTCTTCCAGAGGCTGGGGGTGAGCAGCCCACAGGGGATAACAGCCTGCTTCTCTGGCAGTTGCTACTTACTGCTCACACGGGCATCTCTGCTATGGCACTGAAAATTCAATGTTTAAGCCCTGCTAAACATACAAAAAATAATTTGTGCTTATACAAGTAAGGATTGTATAGGACAGGATATGTCAATGACAGAATTAAGGTTTTCCTGTGTTACACTTCTAAAAAAATGTTCTATTTCATCTATTAAGATAATTTTTTTATTATTATTTATTCAGAATGAGTCTAAGGCTCTCATATCTAGTAATAACAGTTTTAGTGATCTCAAATTTAATGAGCAAATACATATTTGGCAATCTAAATGTCTATGAATAATATTTATTTCTCTTCTAATAATCTTAAATTACAACTTACTTAAGAAAATGTAAAACAAAGGGGGCAGAACTAGAGTTATTATGTCTTTTAGGTAATCTTGAATTTCCTGTTTGTATATTACATCAGGAGATTTGTGTAAAAAAAAGTCAAGTGTGATGATGGTTCATTATCATAACATGTGCAATACAGAAGCAAATATAACATTTAATGTGCCAGGTAATCTGTGAGAAGAGTTAATTATGTCAGTGTATTTTATATACTGTTGAGATTCCTTTAAAGGGGCATCTCCATCTCCTCTCCTCCTTTAAGGTAATTGTATCACACTGTGATCCTTAGAAGCACACTGAAAATACAATGGTTTAAAGGTAAAAAAATAACATTATCTTTCAATATACAGACATATTATGACATAAAATACATGTAGTTTGTTTATACTACTTAATAATTTTTGTAGGTTTCTTCTCTGTTTTCATTTCAGATTTTTAGTGCAGCCAATCTAAAAGTAGTATGAAAACAGTGTGCCCTGTATGCAACTTCAGCTCTATATTTCCTGAATGTTGCATTTATATTGGAAATATAGTAATGAATTTTTCTAAATAATTCATTATACCAGGCACTTGAAAATTTTATTTTTATTTGGTATTATTTTGTCCTCTAAGGTAACATGACAGGATAACTGTCTTGCATAAAAACAAAGATCATCGCTCTTTTTCACTGCCTATCAAGAAGTTTGTGCTTAACCAAGCATTTATTTATTAGTTCTTAATGGTAAGGTCCACGAGGTTACTACACCTGAGAGAAAAATCTGTAAGACAGGCTTTCTAATTAATCACTGGGAGGGTTCAAGAAGGTCTTGTTATTTCTGTGTACAGTAGAATTTATGTAGTCTATTACAAGTGTTGATTGCTAAAACCGCAGCTCATTTTTGTTTCTTCAGATCTGTAGTTCTTTTTGTACTATTCTTATGATCCTGTTTGTAAACGAACACATAAGAAGGTGTGTATAGAGGGAGACAGGTCTAACTTGTTGCCTGTTTGCCCCCTGAGCATCTGGAAAAAAAGACTAGTGAGAAAGAAAGGGTAAAGAAAAAAGAATATCAAGGGCAGTAATTTCAAGCATGTATGGATTGAGGGGGCAGGGGGAAATGACAAAGTATCCCGTATGAAAGCAACAATCACATAGTTTGCAAACAATGTAGAGTGAAAATCCTGCAAAATAATTCAAGATAACATTTGCTCTGTATGTTACCTTATTTTGTCTAACATGTCAGAATCTGGTAAACATGACCATTTAATGAGATCTGCTAGGTGGTATCCTTCTTTTCACTTGGGTTGGGCAGAGGTCTTGCTGCTGTAATACAGGCACTCGAGAGCCAGGAAAGCTGGAGAAAACTTCTGACCTCTCACAGTATCCATGTGCCGAGATTCCTTATTAAAAAATCCTTCTTTTGAAATCGAGTTGTGGAAATTAATCTCTGCCACACCAGCTTCCCCTCGGCTGAAGTTTTAGAGTTTTTTCTCCAGTTTTAGAGAAGCTTGCCTGGCACCATGACCAGGAGGCATGGGGAAGCCAGAGGAAACATCTCTTTAGTCACCACTATCATAACAGAGTAAAACTGCCCAGACTAATCCTTATGAACATAACGTCTCTTTATTTCTAAGGAAATCATTTGCAGCAAAGAGAATAAGTAGAGCGCATGGAAAAAAATGGAGCTGAAGGATTATTTCCTTCCTTTACTTCAATGAAAACCAGAGTGCACATTTTAGAAGACACTTAACTCTGGGCCACTGTAATCTTTCTGTGCCTTGTTTTCGCAGTCTGTTAAATAGAGATACATTTCTCTATGTGGCTGTTTTGAGAAGAATATACAAAAAATTCCGCTATATATGTTTCTCCTGCCACTGGAACTCTCCATACTGAAAGCTGAAGAACTGCATTGCCAATGCTCTTACAAGGAAGCAGTTTTAAGTCCCTTGACTGGATCCCCTTCTTCTGAGCTCCTCAAGGACTTATGGTTTTTCTTCCCATTTTCATAGATCAGTGTAGCTTTGCCCTTACCTATGTACAAACCTTCTTCCTTTTTCATGTTAGCTTGTCACTCTTCTTTTGCCATCTTATCTACATGCCTTCCTCCTATGCCTCTGGAGCTCTGTGAATTTCAGGCTCTTTTGAATAGGTTCTTCTTTTTGCAAAAGGATGTCCTCATTTCTTCTGCAGGTGATGTTTCCACAGGGAGGAGTAGCAAGGAAACTTCTCCTTGTTTACACTTTTATCCCTGAGGTTTCCCTTGTTTCATCAGATCACGGGAGGAAGTACTTTGTACTTTTGTACTCCTTTGTACCTTTGTACCTTTATACCTTTGTACTCCTGAGTATCACTAAATGCCAATGAGAGCTTCCACACTGGATTTCTGCATCTTTAAACAAAGCTAGAGCTTGAGTTGCTGATGTTCATTTGAAATATATGGAGAAAAAGCCAAATTTTGCCACGTCTCTCTTTTTTACTCATAGAAAATTCTTCCACAGCTGCATATTGTCTAGTTCGCTAGAACTGGATCTACAATTAAAAAAAAAAAAAAAATTAGTTAACAAATCATTATATGCAGTTCAGTTGTAAATAGCTAGGGATAGCTGCACTGGAGCAGGTTGCCCAAAGATGCTGTGGGCTCTGCATCCTTGGAGGGGTTCAAGACTTCACTGGACATGGACCTGAGCAACCTGATCTAGTTACACGTTTTGAGGGGGGGGGTTGGACTAGATGATCTCTAGAGGTCCCTTCCAACTTTGATGGTGAACAGCAATGAATGTGTTCAGGTTCTAATGGAGAATGTTTGCATACAGTATTGAGCAGATTTAACCTATGGAATCTGGCTGAAGACCAGGGTCTTGTGAAAGTCCACTGGTCCAGTCCTCAATGTAAGATAATAAAGAGCTTTAGCAGACGATCAATCTCACACCAGAGTGACACCACTAGGAAGAATAAAAGGAGCAATGCTATTAGTAAGATTGAGAAAGAGCAATGCTGTTGATAAAACTGAGAAATGGTAAAGCCATTTGAGATCAGAAGAGGGAGCCCGATGTAAATCCTCGAAGACTGGAGACTGTATGCAATGCAAAAGAAGAAGGGTACTTCGGGGCAGTCCCTACATGAGCATTGATGGACCATCCCAATGCACTAGACATAAGCCCAGTTCCCCAGTGCCTTGGCTGGCAAACAGGCACCCATGTCTGAAACTGGTGAAACGTAATGACTAAAAGCATGTATGAGTGGATGCTTGTGCTTCAGACTGGTTTTGACTAATAAGAACACAGGTCCTCTTCCCCTTCTAATAGCATAAATTAAATCAGATATAAGGTTATGTTAACTCTAAGAGCCACCTGCATCAATTGTTAAATTGGAAAGTTACTATTTCCAGAAAAAAAAAAAATTGTATTTTAGAATAATATTTGGCATGTGAAATTTCATGAAGATTGATTATTTTGTGGAAAAGTTTGGGCTAAAGATGGATATAACACAGTAATTTCAATTTTAACTAAAAGGCAACTGCTGTGCCCCCATCATTAAGCTGTAATTCTTACAAAAACTTCAATTAATTGGATTTTTCACCAGAACTTTTTTGTTTGATTTAAAGTACCACGTAGATTCGTTATAGAAACTTCATTTAAATATGGATTTAATTAGAAATGTTTTATAATTTTAATGAGTCTTAAAAGTCTTTTGATGAGCAGTCAGTGTAATTATGGTATTTAAAATGATTGGATAAATGCATACTTTATAATTTACCTTCCTCGCTACTGTGTTTTCATGCTGGTTATTTTTAACATGAAGAATTGTTTCATTTTCTGTCAGTTTATCCTCCTCTTCCTTCCACAAAATGTTTTAGCTCTGAAATAAAATTAAATATGCATGATACTAGTAGTATTGGATAATGTTGTAATAGCACAGTTAAAAATCAATCTAAGAGAGGTAAATTATTTTGGTTTTGTTAGAGAAGTGACTAAATTGATAATTTGTTATCCAGAAGTAAATTACAGACTAGCTCTGTCCTATATGTGTTGCCTCTTTTGTGTTTGAGGAAATTACCTGCAAAATTGCTGCAGAAGACATGTTGCACTAGGTATTGTGCTATCAGCAATCACTACCACAACATAAAGAAAGAGAGAGGCTCAGCAAATTTAGGAAAATAAGGAGGTTATAGAACTAGCAGTTAAAAGGGGAAAAAATGGGCTTTTTAATGCATCGTGTACTTTATCACACAGCCTACATGAAGACCACTGTCACATGCTGAGCCTTACAATTCATTGTTCAGAAGCAGTACACATTAGCTCCTGCATGTCTAATAAATTGTTGTTACATTGCTTTTTTTCTATGTGTGTATATGTTCGGATATATCTTTATTAATGAAAACTGACCTTATAGCAAGTCAAATCTCTAATACAGAATAGATAAGTTAATATTAGCACAACCAGCCTTAAAGAAAGCAGTGAACAAGAATTTTACATATTGTTTCTCAGGACTGCAATACCTCTCCACAAATCAGTCAAATCTCTTCTGCTGGAGTGCTCCAGGAGGGTCGCATTTCCCCACAGTTCCCAGATCTTTGTATTTACTTGCTGAATGAGTACTTCAGGAAAAAATACTTGACTATAATGTAACAAGTCAACAATTCCCATTCCCTGATTTGATCACCTTTGGCTTGTAGATCACTGGCCATGAGGTAGCCATGCCTGATCAGTGCAAAGCTTTAGTGCCTTACTCAGTAAAGACTATTAAAGAAGGGTAAACACATAATGATACTTGCTTGAAATATTCTCCCACATCCAGCAAATTGAGCTCATACTTCCTAGCTTTATATGGATCTGCGTGTGGGTTTCCATCTTGCAGCATTAGCCAGCAGTTAATGCAAACTCTGTTTTGTGTCAGCAATGTTAGGTTCCGAAATTTTCCTCCTCCTTTTGTGAAAGAATATGAAAATGTGTCCTGTTCTACCAATTGACTGTTGTTCATTCAGTGTCCATCTTTTAAATATAAGAAGAAACTTCACTTGCACTCATGCTTTGCAAGTAGATACTTGTATAATATCATATGTGTACTGTCATCTGCATATCTCATATGTGTACAGTCATATGGGAAGGCTTAAGATCTTTTAATTTTTGTCATAGCATATGTCTATTGGACTTTTCTTGTAAGTATTTAAACTTTTTATTTTGAACATATTTTATTACATAGTCAAGTAGGCTGGTTCTCAGATTTCTACACAACTTTCCAGCAGGTGCTAATTCTATTTTGCCATGCACTGCTGTGTAATTTAGTAGTACCAAATATAGTTCTGGATGTGTTACTACAACTTTTAAATTTTTTTATGTTGAAGTACACTTACAATTTTTAATACCATTTTTCCATGAGCCCATTTAATTATGACTCCTTGTACCTAAAATAATATGCTTAAAATAATATTGTTTTTGTGAAAAATTGTTATGAGTTTAAATCAAATTATAGTCTATGACCTGTCATTTCCGTGGTTGGTTGTCTGTCTAGCGAACACTGATTTTTACATGCTTAACAGCTTTATGATCTGCATTTTTTGGATATTGAGAATACTAATCCAAAACCATCAAATAATTTTTTTCTGGCTTAAACAAATAACTGTGCTGATTTATAGCATTGATATAAAGCTTCTGTGAACATATTTAAGATCAGCACATCAGAATTTGATAATTTCTTCCTTTATTTTCTTTCATATGTTCTAACAAAATGTTTTTTGTACAAAACAAGCTTCTAAACAGTATTAACACCTTCTTAAACTTTTCTGGGAACTCCTTTACTCTTTTTAGTTTTTTATGTTTCATTCCACTTTCTGTGTATATAGGTCTTGTTCATTTTATCTTCATGCCTTCTTTTTTCATGATTTCAGCTAGTTCCATGAGGTTGTAAAATGCTTTCAGTCTTAGAAATATTTTTGTCCTTGAAATAATTGCATAATTTACTTTTTCCATTTACTTATCTTTTCCATCTATTTAATATATTCCTCCAAGATAAATACTCCTCTAAATCTCTGTTCTAAAGTTTACCTGTTTGTGATTCTTTTATTTATTAACCCTTTACTTTATCTTCAGATATTATGCTGACTTTTAAGCCAGTGTCCAACTTTTAAAATATTTAAATTACTTACTTAAGCACTTACTTACCCCAGTAACAGCCCAGTCTTGGGAGGTCTGTCTATTGAACAGATTCCACAAGGACATCCCCTTATCCTTCACCGGTGGTGCTATGTTGCGCAGGGAGTAGTGGCACCTTGTTTCTCTGCACGTGTAAATATTTCTAGTTTATAAATTTTTCAAGATAACTCTGCTTGCAAATCTAGCAGCTTTGCCAAAAAGAAGGGAACTGCTTAAGTGTGTCTGTTTCCATCTTTCTGCCTTTTCCTTTTTCCCATTTTGCAGTGTCAGTGATGCTCTCACTTCCATTTTGGCTTCTCACAGCTAGGAGTCCAAGGCATGGAATTTACAGCAATAGTTGTGGATTTGAGAAGAGGAGCTTATATCTGGTTGGCACAAACATGGACAAAACTTATACCATGGAATATACTTAAACCTTGCCTCTTCTATTTTAGCATGCTGTCAATTTTATTATTTTTATTTTATTTTTATTATATTATTATTATATTATTATTATTTTATTTTATTTAAAGGCATATTACACAGACTCCATTGCATGTTTTCTACAGATACTTGCCCAGTTTTAATTTCTTCCATGATACCTGTGTCTCCTGGTTTTCTAATAAATTTTCTGTGTGGATTTTAGGGTGTGCAGCTTTACAGTGAAAAGAAATTTCAAGCCAGAGAATGAAATTCTACACAAATACCCTTTGTTCTTATTATTAATCTTTTATAAGAGAGGGGTCAGAGTCTTTTTGACTCTGCATCTGAGAAGCAGAATAGGGATGTTAAAAGATTGGTGGTGAGTGACTATGTAAGGTAGAAGAAGTAGGTGTGGTGTTTATTTAACTATGATCTGTATGAGCGTAGGACAAAAATGAGCCAGGCCTGTAGTCATTTTGTGCTTGACCTCTCAAAGGTTCTTATACTGATAAAAATCTTAATGTAGCCATTACAAGCACTTCATCTCTTCCTCTGAAGTGACCCAGTCACTAAAAAACGGTGTAAGTAGACAGAAAAAGCATACTTTCACACAGTGCCCACTTCTATCTTTATGGTTTCAGCCATATCTGTGGCTGTTTCAGATACTTCAGAAACAGAAAAACTGCTGCTTAGGGTGAAGTAGACATTGCAAGTGCCAGCTGCAGCAGACACTGTAGGTTTTATCATCCTAAGGCTCTTTGTAATTTCTGAATCTATCATTCTTATTAAAAATACTGAATAATTAAAACCATTCCAATACATTTTCAACAATTTATTCTTTTAATATTTTATCCTAGAATAAAGTTCACATGATGCTCCACAAATATGTAGTAAGAATGCTGTTTGCCTTGAGCAGAAATATAGTGAGAATTAGAATGTCAAAAAAAGAGAGAAACATTGCACTAACTTTGGCTTCGTGGTCTCATTTATTGTAATATCCATCATTTCTTTATTTCTTTGGCAGCTCTTTATGCACGAATTATTCTTTTTCTGAAAGCACTGAACTTTGTGCTGATTTCTGATTTTTAAAAATAAAAAGTGCATTACCAGGAGTTCAAATATGTCAATGAATCATTACCTTTTTTAACTCTTTGCTACCTTAGATCTATCCTAATCAGGGTTGATCAAACACTCTTGCTTAGTGTCCTGTTCTCTGAAATGTGTAAGCAGCCGCAGAGAAGTTAATAGGCTATGTATTCCTGTTTCAAATGCTGAAAATGGCATTAATTGATAAGCATTTTGCCAGATACCATAGGCTCCACCTGTATTTGCTTTATTGGACATCTTCCAAATCTTCATATGTGATATCTGGATGATATATAGATTTTATCGGCTTGATTTCAGTATACTTGGCAGATAAAGGAAAGGAAATGATATTCCTGTCATGAGAAGATTTCTGAGATTTAGAAAATGTTCCCATCCTCCATCAAGATTAAATCCAAACCTTTTAAAGTTCATTCCACAGAGACACAAAGCCAGGAGCCTGGCAGGTGGGGATTTCACCGGTACATGGGAGACCCTTCCCCTGTCACTCTTGCAAGTCTCCTGTGAGTCATTTGAATTAGAAAGATACAGACCATCCCACAGTGACACTTTCTTTCTCCTGTGTTAAGGAATTAATAAAATTCTTGCTGAATTGCTGTATTGCAGCCCAATAGAGTGCTGCATGTTTTCCCTCGTTCTCCCCACGTCCCTGACCAAGGCGGCAGAGTAGGGATGTGAGCCTTGGTCCTGGCTGGCAAAGGCCAACCTGTTAAACTGTCTGAAGGTATTTTCTTGTTTTCTAGCTTTGAAATGTGTTTTCCTTTTGAAAATGATGTAAAAGTGGGTATACATCCATAAAAAGTGTTCACCAAATTGGTGTTTTCTGCGTCAGTAAAAGTTGTGAACATATGTCTTCATGAGTTTCCTGGTTGCAGATATATGCACATAATCCCAAGCAAGTTCCCAGTTCCAACAATCAGTGGGAATAAATATCATTTAGATGATAGCAACAACAAACCTGTGCAGTTCAATTGAATCTACATGTCTCAACCCAAGTATTTGCATGGTGTTACTGTTTTCTTACATATCCTTTTCTTCATCCGCCTCCTCCCTGCTTTGTGACTTCCACTCCTGACATCATATGTATCTTACAGAACAAGCTGTAGAACTGCCTTTTCGCTTTATCATCTATTGAATAATGCCATCCCTGGCTTACATACCCTACAAAACAATGCCAGCAGAAAGTTTGGCAAGTGATTTTCCAAATGTTATTCTCACTAGCCTGTTAGGCAATTAATTAAATCTTCACTGGAGGACATACAAAGTTGATATTAGATATATTGTGCTCAGATCATATAAGTTTTATAATATTATATTCACATTTGACTTTTTCTTTTTGTACCACAAGCTTTTGACAATTGACCACTAACAAATTAATGAAAAATAATGTAATAGGCCAATTCCTTTAGTATTTATATTAAGTAGAGGAAAATTCCTCAATCACTGCTTGCATTAGCAAAGCCAATATTATAATTTAAATTATTCTACTGGACGAATTTGAAAACTTGAGCCACATAATCTTTAAAACAATATTTGCACAGTAGTATTTAAATTTCTGAAGAATGGAGGAGTGGAAAAAAGCTACAGTAAATATGAGGTATATTAAGACATTTCATCATGTAGTATTTCTGTTTAATCAACCTCTTATTTAGCAACTATTCTAAATACATATCTTGAAATATAGTAAACTATTTACAGTTAAAAGATTTCCATGTGTATGCATGTTGAGTAAATTAATTAATCAACACGATTTTAAAATGTATTTAATACACAGCTTTATGAAGCTAACTTTCTATAGATGCTTTCCTCAAGATCAGTTTTATGTATCAGAGCTGAGCACACTGTTCTGTAGAATCACCAGTCTTTGTAATGGGTCAAAACCAAATTTGCCTTTGTTTATTTATCTTTTTCCAGTTAATACAGTTTAAGGAGCCGACCTGAGCTAAGCAGAGAAAGCAAAGCCAATTTATTCAGGAGAGCTACTGGGCAATTTCTTCTAGCTCTCTCCCTTGCCTTGGTTGCAAGGTGTTGGTCTGCATGACTGATTTCCAATATTTTCAGTCCTCTTTTCACTTACCTTTCTCTTCTTAGCATTTGTGGCTTTCTCATTTCTGCATGTAAATATTAGTTACACTGATATAGGCAATATTATCTTGCATGGAATGAACTGGGGAAAATTACTCGGTTTTCAGTTCCAAACATAAACACTTTATTTATTTATTTATTTAGCATGAAACTTTCTGTAAAAGGTTGCAATACAGTAGTGAAAGACCTAAATAACAATGAAGCATACTGTGGACAGAGATCCTCTTTAGCTATCTTCATCTCCTCCTCTGTATTTGTCTATTCACTTGTTTGCTAGTCTGAAATTGATTTGTTAGGCTGTGTAGATTTTTATCTACGGATTATTTTATTCTTCTTTGAGATGGTATCTCTGCATCAATTGGTTGTTGCATTTTCAGTCTGGTCCTGGTAATCCTCTGGGAGAGTGAGACAGGGTTACACAACCAGTTACTAAGTTTTGAAAATAAGATAAGAAGCTGCTAGGTTTCCAGGTTTGTTGAATTCAATTTTTTTGTATCTAACAATGGAAACTAGGAAATTTATCCTGGCCTTTCCATCTCTTATTTTGTTTTATTTTTGGCATATTCTTTCCCAGTCTCTACCATTAAAGAATTCATCATGACTTGGTATTAGCCATTAATGATCATGCCATTTAGTGCACAGTTTCCATACAGTTGATTTTCAAAAATGTACTTCAGAGCTGAAAAAATTAATTTAGAATTTTATTATACTAAACATCTATTTTCTATAGGAAAAGACATACAGGCACTACTCACATGCTGTTCTTTATTGGAGGGACCACATTTACCCTGCGAGTGACAGACAGGGAAGTGAAGTACTGATGTGCAGTACAGATGTCTGATTTTGGCTGGTTTACTTCAGTATTTCAGCTATTACAAAAGTTATAATCACTTTGATTTTTCTACACAGGGACAACTTTGTGCAGATAAAGTAATGTAAAGGTAACATCCTTCCTTTTCTCAGGGTAAAAGTGACTCCCATGAAGTGGTTAGACATTGTTCCTACAGGCTCATCCAAAGCCTCGGAAAGTTAAGGGAGCTCTCGTTCACTAGTACAAGCACTTGACACATGGCAGAAGAACTGTGACTGCTGCTGTCTGAATGAGGGAATTTTCCCCTACCAAAGCTGTGAGCTGGGCAGGAGGCCAGGACACCCAGGGAACCCCATCTCACACACCACCAAGCCTGGGACACTTCCCTCATCAACTACACCTTCCCAGGGAGGCCTACTGAAAAGCATATAGTCATGCCAGGAAATATACCCGCCAGGAGTGAAACAGGCACATTCTGGTGGCATCTGGATTATATTGAAACATATGTAGGTGTCCTTTTAATACCAACAAAAAATAATTATTTTACTTGTGTATGGTATTGGGATTTTATTCCCTATATTGCAGTTTTGCTTGTGTACCATCTTGTGATATTCTGTATTGGATTGTTAGTATAAGGCATTCTGTACTTTTAAGGTAGTGTATAAATGTACTATCTTCAAGGATTATTCAAATTGCAAGCTGAAGCTTTAGAATGTGTAAAATGCCAAAATTAAGGTCACCCGAGCAATTCAAAGCCTGCCCTCATCAGTGCAGGTATGGCCTTCATCACTTCAGCCAGTACCATGCGAACGTCACTGTGCTGCTTGCAGAACAGGGAGCAGCTAGCTCAGTGCTGTTGCTGGCATTTATCTACAGCACTCTGTTATGCCACGTAGAAATATCCTACGATACCATCTTTAGTTACACGAATGCATGGTAGTCAGAGCGAGATGCAGCTGCAGCGTGCACGAGGAGGGACAACTATGCCATATGGGACAGCGCTAATGACGGGGCTAATGTTTCCTTTGGTAAGGCTGCCTGCTAGGATTTCTATAGGTGTGAAGGAGACATGGTGTTTGTGAGCCATCTGGGGTAGCTCCACATGGTACAGTGAAATACGATGAAATGAGGAGAGGCTGAGAGAGCTGGGACTGCTCGGCCTGGAGAAGAGAAGGCTGGGGGGGGACATTATCCATGGGTATGGACACATGATGGAGGGAGTAAAGATGATGGTCTCTTCTCAGTGGTACCCAGTGGTAGGAACAGAGGCAATGGGCGCAACAGAAATGAAGGAAATTCTGTCCAAATGTAAGAAAAAGACTTTTTTTTACTCAAAGGGTGGTCAAACTCTGGACCAGGTTGCCCAAGGAAGTAATAGAGTCTCTGTCCTTGGAGGTACTCCAAAGGGACATGGCCCTGAGCAACCTGCTCTAGGTGGCCCTGCTCTAGATAAACACCAACCTTATGCACCTACGATACCCCAGGATGGGGCATGCCTGGTCCTCACAGGAGACTGGGGGATTCTGGCTGCAGGCCAGACAGGCGTGTTTTTTTTCTTTGGCATGAGCATGAAATGACATAAGATTTTTCAGCAGCCCATCATTTGCTCAGATTTGAATAAAACTCTTTGGTACCAATAAAAGTCAGCTTCCTGGCTCCCTTAAATGTTCTGCTTAGATTGCACATTTTTTCTGCAAGTTATGAACTGAGTGGAATTCTTCTAAAAGAAAGAAAATGAATTTTTTTTTTTAAATTCAATGCATTAAGTAAAGTAGGGGATTATATTACTCCCATAATAATCTGTGTTTTCAAAATATTCATCGTTCTATGCTATCATAATAGCCCCTTCTTAACAAATGGAGGAAGTTTCTTGTTGACAAAATATGAATTTTTTATATTCCTAAGCCACAAAGCTGTCAAATTATCAAACATAATTTCTCAGCAGATATATCTTGTGTTTGTATTTACTGAACATACATATGCTACAGTAACCACATTTGAAAGCTTAATCCTTTAAAGTATTTACATTGGGTTTTCAACATTCATTATGGAAAGCCTTTGTAAATTGAAATTAAAAGGGGAGGGGTGAAGAATGGGAACAAGTAGTGCATGATCTGAAGAGCAGGATATTTTTAGTAGATGCGGTTTTGGTTCCTAAGCTCTACCGTGTAATCATATGGAGGTAAAACTTACACTTACTGAATGAAAATGTTGCCAGCACTGTGATCATAAGATACTTCTTTTTGTGAATTTGGGCTTCTTGATTTTCTTGAAAAATTATATTAATGCTCAAAATAATTAATTCCATATGATGATTATCAAGTTATTTTAAATTATTGAAAATATTAAATCCCTTGAATATTCACCTCCAAGCACTTAGCTTAGACACAGTGTTATTGATTTCCTTCTTCTGTAAAATCTGCCCTTTTGAATGCCTGCATCATTACTCTGTTACTTGCAGCAGTATATGTATATATGTATCTATGTATATAGGTATACATAGGTATGCTATATGCATATATATTTGAAGTATTATATGCGTTTGCACAATCAAGCATACAGTGTTCTTAATCCAGAGAGTCAGATAAGCAACTTCATGCATGCACTAGAGGTTTTTGGGATAGTCTAAAGAAGAAATAAAACAATGGGGACAGGATACAATCTGCAGGCAATAAGCACATGTGATCTTAGCACAAATACTTCTGTAAATGTCATTATAAGAAATTATCCTTTGTGAATAAACTTTTCTTAAGATTCTAAGAAGTTAGATTAAGAGAGAATGTGTTTTGGTCCAAATCTGAGTAAGGCACAAGTTCAGCAAACTGAAGCTGTGTAAATAATTGTTATTAGGGTTTGGGGACTTTTGTTTAACTTATTTAAAAAACAACAGCAAAAAATCAAAATGCTTTGTTTTAAGCATAAAATACTTCACACATACTTGGTTACCTAAAAGAGCTGAACATATCAGTTTGGGTTAAAAACAATAATTTTGTGAAATAAATAAAAATCCATATTGAAATATTATTTTTAATAAAAACTTATATCATTTACATATAAAACATTGAAATAAAATACTTTCACATTGGATTTAAATTTATAAGGCTCACCTTAATTAAAATTACTTGACAATGAACAGGTCATTTAAAATCTGCCCTGTTATTCAAGATCTTTCAGCCAAAATTTTTCATCGATTAGGATAAAAAAAACATATTTATTAAAATGCAAAGGAGAGAGTGGCAGGCACCTTCCCTAAATCTGCCAACTCAGGGAATGTGCCAGCATTCACTCTATCTCACAAAGGCATTATAGTTCTGGGATCCTGATGATACATGTGTATTTCTATAGGCCTTTTATTCTTTATGCATTCCAGCATGTAATTCACCCCAGAATCCACTTAGATGCAATAGCAAGTCCCTGTTTAAGAAGACACCTACTCCATGACTGACAGTAAAGTGGTGGAAAGCCAGCAGGACAAGGTCTGGGACACAAGAAGCCTCATGGGAATTCAAATGCCTTAGTCCAAGAGGAATATTAGTGGATTAGATCAGTGTGGGAAAAAAACTGTTAGAAATTTGTAACTTCTCTCTTTTGTATCCCTTTCTTACATTAGGATTTATCCAAACTAAAATCCCAAGTTGCTCTTGGGAGTAAATACCTAGGTGTCTGAAACTTCTGGTTTCATTTCACTCTAGTTGTGTTCATCTACTGACAGCTTGCCACTCTCAGAAGTGTATAATTAGTCTTCTGTTAATTGTTTAGCATATTCCCTTTTCTCTATCAGTCTGTATTGTTATCATTAATTAAAGTGTCATATATGTATCTATCTATATATACACATATATATTTTCTCACCCAAGTTGGAAACACTTGTCTAACCTTTATTAAGAGCATCTTTCTGTATTTTGACACACTAACTATGACATTAACATTATTGTGATGGAAATGGTGTTGGACCTAGAGGAGCAGTATACAAGTTGTGTATAAAACAAGAAATCTCAGAAAACTGAAAATAAAATTAAAGAGACATCCTGCTGGTGCAGAAACCTAACAAATTGGAGTATCTTCAGAATAAGATATGGTGACAGCTTCAACAAAGCTGGGTCAGTATGAGCCTAATTCTCTCAAATGTCCATTATTTAAAGCTATGAGGTTAAGAAAGAGTTGTAAGAATGCACTGAAAAATGGAAAGTTAACTTAATGATTTTTTTGAAAGAACCAAGTGAAATGCTGAAGATATAGATCTTTCCAATTTTCTACTGTGTTAGAATTATGAACGAAAAAGGTTAAATTAAAAAAAGACTTAAGAGAAAGCTTCATCCTGTTGCAATATGTTCCCACTGTCTGCAACTCATGGCTTGGTGTCTGTGAGGCTTGATTCACTGTTTTTCAAACATGTGGGATAGCAAACACCAATAACAGGGAGCCTGAGTAAATACTACCTCTCCTTTCTTATTGCAGCTGGAAAGCTTCTAAAATTTTTGCTGTGTGCCTTCCGCTGCCCTTGACAACATCCTTCATAGCTGTGTTCTTGCCCTGGAAAAGGGTCTTTCATCATTTTATTCCAACACTTGTGAAGTTTCTATTTCAGTTCAAAACTTCTTAAATATCCTTCTAATGTCTTAACTTCATAGCTGGGACAGGTTAACCTGTGAGTCAGAGTTCTATTCTCTTCTCTTCTCATGACATACTTTCTAAAATGTTTCCCATGTACTGATTTCTTTAGTACATCGAAATAACTGTCTCTTCTTTTGCTTTGCTCTTTGGAAGTAGGAGCATAACTCTGTTGATCCCTTATAGCTGTGTCTTCCTTTAATTTTTTTCCTTTGCTCATATTCTTTTGTCACATAGATAATTAAAAACATAAATAATAATTCTCATGGCTTCTTCATCCATATCCTCTAGGAAATAAATTAATTTATTTTATTGATTGGGAAAATTCTGGGAGGGACTTTTTCATGGTGTTTGTGTATATGTAAGAGAGAGGAATTTGGCAAAATTGTATTGAAATTTTTGGGTTTGATTTATTTCTGAATATGATGAACACCACTGATTTTCACATAGATTGTCCTGAAAGCAATATAACTTTCCACTACAGGGGGATTTTGTTTATTTTGGATGAAGAAAGACAAGTGAACTCGTTTGCATTAGGTAGACATAGGGATGTTGTCCCAGTTGGTGTGATTTCAGGGTGAATATCACTATCGGAACCTTTACATGCATTGCATTGTTCCTCTGGGTCTTGTTCAATAGTGCAGTAGTTTTGTATTTGATGGCTGCCCACCCCACTCTTTTTTTTATGTCCTTCAGGGGAGTATGTGTTTAGTAGACGGATTAAAGAGAGATTAAAAAATCTGAGAAGATTACTGCACAAATGACTGAAACAAAGCAGACATTTTTTGAACAGTTAATATTTAAGGAATTAAAATGTTAGTCACAGACTTAAATAAATTATTCTAACCAAATACAATCTGATTAAACTATCAGAGACTTCCTTTTTTTAATTTAATACTACCATTAGAGAAATAAAACATTGCCCCACATAGAAACTGAAAGATTTTGGGGGATTTGAGATTATGGACAAACATTGAATTTAGTTGGCTGTCTAACATTGAAGTAAAATGCATTTCATAGTCTATGATTTCTCATGTTACAGAAAGTGTAGTTACAACTGAAATATGAAGTGAAACTTACAGAGATGTATATTCTTCTGTTACTTAAAAATGGCAAACAAGATTTCATGTCTCATGGTGAAGTATAACATGCTAGACATTGATAAAACAATTATTTCACTGCCTGCAAGAGCTTAATCCACAGCTTTGTCTCTCACGAACTTCAGAAAGCAAAAAGGTAACTCATTAAAATGCTCCATGAGCTAGTAGCAAGATATTATATTTTATTTAACTGCATGATTTCTCTACCCATTGCAGCTCAGTATAAAGAACACTAACGACTTTATTGGCAGTTTTCTAATACATTTAAATGTATAAATTTGTTTTGGATTAAAATAAACATTTACATGTAAATTGAAATTTAAAATGTATTGATTTACCATACGAAATCTCAAGAACTATACAGAAATACCAAACTCCACACAGTTTCCATCTCAGGTATAAATATGCCAGTATAATCTGGTACAAAAGGATAATGGTTGTTTCAACCAAAGGTATTTGAATTCAGTAAAGGTCCTGCACAGGTATGAGAATAGGATGTGTGATGATGGCTTGTAACTAGTGTGGAGGTTGCAAAAGGCAAAAACAAAACATAAAAACACCTGTCCCTACTTCATGCCTGCTTCATCACTTTCCTCTTTCTCTGTCAACAGCTGGTATAAAAAACATCAGTTTCATCTTCATCAAGCCACTAATAATATTTATCGTAATTATATTCTACAAGGAGCAAGCATAAAGACAAGTATGAAGACCTCTTTTGGAGAAAATACAATTAATCGTTTAATGTCTGCTCAAGTTTAAAAGGCTACAGGAAGTACTTGCACATGTGTCGTGGTTTAACCCCAGTCAGCAACTAAGCACCACACAGCCGCTCCGTCACCCTGCCCTCTCCACAGTGGGATGGGGGAGAGAATTGGGGAAAAAAAAAAGTAAAACCTGTGGGTTGAGATAAAGACAGTTTTAATAGGACAGCACAGGAAGAGGAAATAATAATAACAACAACAACAACAAAACAACAACAACAATAATAGTAATAATAATAATGATATAAAAGAATATACAAAACAAGTGATGCTCAATACAATTGCTCACCACCCACGAACCAATGCCCAGCCCATCTGTCCTGGTTTCAGCCGGGATAAAATTAATTTTCTTCTTAGTATCTGGCAGAGCACTGTGTTTTGGATTTAGGATGAGAACAATGTTGATAACACACTGATGTTTTAGTTGTTGCTAAGCAGTGCTTACACCAGTCAAGGACTTTTCAGCTTCCCATGCTCTGCCAGGTGCAGGAGAAGCTGGGAGGGGGCACAGCCAGGACACCTGACCCAGACTGCCCAAAGGGCTATGCCATACTGTATGGCATCATGCTCAGTACATAAACTGGGGGAATAAGAAAGAAGGGGGGAGACGTTCGGAGTCATGGCATTTGTCTTCCCAAGTCACCGTTATATGTGATGGAGCCCTGCTTTCCTGGGGATGGCTGAACACCTGCCTGCCAATGGGAAGCAGTGAATGAATTCCTTGTTTTGCTTTGCTTGCATGCGCAGCTTTTCCTTTAGCTATTAAACTGTCTTTATCTCAACCCATGAGTTTTCTCACTTTTACCCTTCTGATTCTCTCCCCCATCCCACCGGGCAGCGGGGGGAGTGAGCGAGCGGCTGTGGGGTGCTTAGTTGCTGGCTGGGATTAAACCACGACAGTCCTTTTTAGCGCCCAATGTGGGGCTCGAAGGGTTTGAGATAATAACAGATTTTATTGGAATGTACTAGATCGAATTTAGAGCTGTTATTGCTGTTAAGCTATTAATTGGCAGGCTCATTGCTCCCTGGCCAACCCCCCCCCCCCAGTTTATATACTGGGCATAACATCATACATTATGGCATAGCCCTTTGGGCAGTCTGGGTCAGCTGTCCTGGCTGTGCCCCCTCCCAGCTTCTCCTGCACCTGGCAGAGCATGGGAAGCTGAAAAGTCCTTGACTGGTGTAAGCACTGCTTAACAACAACTAAAACATCAGTGTGTTATCAACATTATTCTCATCCTAAATCCAAAACACAGTGATATACCAGCTACTAGGAAGAAAATGAACTCTATTCCAGCCAAAACCAGGACAACATGGAAACTACTCTTTAAACAGAAAGGGACCTCAGGACCAACTGAACTGGGAGGCCTCCACAGCTGCAAGCACGTGATATAAGAGAATATGCCACAGCTGGCAGCACTATTGGGGTTAAGTCCCTTGCAGAAAATCTGCACCTATTAAACAATGGGATGAATTTCATCTCAATTTCACAAAATTACATCAATTAGTTGTTAATGCACAAACTATTGCTTTCTTTTGCCTCCCTCAGTGCATAGTGTTATTTATAAATAAACGCATTTAGACAGAAGTTTGAAAATTACAGCAAAACAGTTTATTGAAGAAATTGTAGGTGAATATGTGGAAAATATTTTAATGTAAATTACACGAAATGACTCTTAAATCACATAGAGATAAAAGGGAATGTAAGTTAAGTTTAAACACTTTTTTTTGTTTTCTTTTCCCACTCTTGCCTTCTTATATAATTCTTGGCAAAAAAAAGGCCTTCTCTACTTGTGCTCACTCTTTTTTTCAAAATTCCTCTTGGAAATAGTGTGTCTGTAAAGCTTTCCAGTGGTAATTCACCACATTAAAAATAGATAAGCTTAAGAGCTTGCGGTGCTTGAAGTCTGAATATTTACCCATGTTAGGATGTTTGAATGGCACTGTGTCTGATTTAGATTAGATGTGAATTATGTCGTCTTCTTAGCTCAGTATCAAATACATTGCTATTTTTTGATACATGGCAACTATTAAGTATAGCTATTATTCAATATGGAAATGCATATTTTCAGCTATCTAATGTACAGCTGTACAGTTAATGTTTCACGATTTGCCAACACTTCCCTACAAGAGGATCTGAGATATTATCTTTACCATAGGAAATAACAATGGTGTCATTGGTTTCTTTTTTTTCTTCCTACCATAGAGTTATGTGTGATGTTACATTTTTCAAGACATTAAGAAATGCAATAGTTATCAAAATACTACATAAGCACTATTAGCAATACATAAAATGCCACTATAAAATTATATTAGGGCGACCCTTTCTGTGAACTGTTCACTTGTTAGACACTGTTTTGCATGAGCTTTAGAAAAGGGCATGGTGAGTCTCTCAAATAATACAAATAAGGAGACTTTTCAAATTGCAAAATATATCGGAGTTGAAAAGTATTCTTACATTTTATTTTAATTCTGTTCATATTTATTCTTTCTTGTAATTTTTTCCCTCTAATCTTTACACACTTGTTATAACTCATGAGCTGTAATAAACAAACTTAGTAACTAATCAAAGCATATCTATTAAAGTAAACTTCTTAATGAAACTTCTTAAAATGTGGCATTCTGGTAAAATCTGTGTCACTTTTGGTAATCCCTATATGCATACTGCTGTATGTGTTTTATATTTCTGTTTTAATATACTACTGCTTTGGTATCAACTGCATATACTTCCTTTTGATCTGTAACAAGCACCTAGATGTGATAGTCCCTATTATGGTTTTTAAAAAGTGCCTTCATAGGAATATATCTAGAATTTACAAAATGTATGCAATATTGCAACAGAAAATCAAAGCTGGAAATGTTTCACCATGTACTAAATCTAGCCCTGCTAAAATGTCCAGCATGCTTTTTAACAAATGCACAGAAGATTTTTCTGAGCATCTTTGCAAACACATTTACTGTTTCTTTACCTTTTATAATTCAGTATAATGGAGAGACAAAAGTATCAGAAAACCTAGTCCTGTATACCCATTTATATAAATGGATGTATTGATGCTAATTATAAGCAAGGATAGCACATGGATACATTGGTAAGGAAACCTGAGCTGGAATCACTGGATCCTCCTGGGCCACTGAATACTTCTCCCCTTGCACTTTGTTAGCTTGTGGATGTGCAAGCTAAGACTTCTTCCTCTCTTGCCTCTTATTTATGAGGAGAAACAGAAGTCCTCCCAGTGCTAGCTATCCTTTTGACCTTATGATCTAAGGTCTAGGCTGACCAACAGAAAACTTCAGTGATTCCTGTATTTATCTGTGCTGACGTGTTTTGCTGTATCTATCTGAAAAATATACTGCTGGGGTTTTTTTTGCCTTGATTAGCCACATGCAACACAGAAAGGAATGGCATACAGAGAAAAGTTTTTAGGCAATTCACTTCAGGTGCACACAATACGTCATCTACGTTATTTGGTATTTCGGCATATTTTGAAAACATATTTCAAATGTTCAATTCTGTAAGTACACAAGTAGTATTTGCCTGAAGACTTGCAACACTATCCTAAAGATTACAAAGGTGATGGCATTTTATTCTAAACATATGCTTTCTTTTAAATATGAAGAATACACTGAAGGTTAGGCTTTCTGGACACTCGGACTCATCCTGTTATGGTTATATGAACACTAAGCAAAATGTAGATGGTAATATGATGGATTGGTTCATATAATTCCAGTACCCTTTTAAAATGCTAATTTTATTTAGTCTTCCAAGATATAGCCAGACAAAAATAAAATATATGCCACCTATGTATTTGTAAATTTTTGCTAAGAGCTACTTTATTCATAATTCGAAACAACAGTGGTGTGCAGGTTGGCTATTCAACTGATGAAGCTTGCATTTTGAAAGTAATTCATGATGGTACTTTCATTCACATTCACATTACTTGAACTGGCTAGTTGGATTTGTACCAATTGCTATTGCCAAAAACAATTGTCACACATTTTAGATATGCTAGTAAAAACAAGTTCCATTTTGGGCAAATTTTTGAATAGTAAATGTTGACTCTTTTTGCACTTGAACACAAACATCTCATTTCTCATCCCATTTAGAATAGCAAAGATATCTTGTGGTTTTTTTGCTTACTGTCCAGTAGTCTTTTAAAAAACAATATTGTCCCCAGACTTAAGCATAAGAGTGGAAAAATTTCTAAATTAGATGAGGGACCAGGTGTTTGTCAAGCTCATTTCATAGATCTTTAATTCATGGATACTGTTAAGCGAATGCATAGAAGACATTCTTATCCTCATTGGACCTGCTTAAATGCTTTAAAAATAGACTACTTTTTGATAAAATGATAATGTAATGTATTAGTAATAACTTGTTATAAAGTGAACACTAAAGAATGTCCAAACTGGATGACATTGAAGATTTTTACCAACACTAACGTTTAAGATTCAATGAAATGTGCTGACAAGTATGAAGTCACTATCTTTAAAAGGAATCTGCTGATTTATTGTTAAGCTTCCATTAGCCAAGACTGCTAGATTTCTGTGTTATACCTCCAGCAATAACTGTTTTGAATGTATTCCATTTAGCATTTTCAGTTGTTGTCCTTCTAAGCAAACAGTTCCTCTACTTAAAAATATGCAACAAATCTAATTAATTAAAATGAATCAATTTGACTGGTAAAGTGGTGTTTTGGAATGACGCTGAGGACTATAAATTCAAATTAAGCCTTGCATGACTTCTTCCTAGGTTTGAAGAGGCTCCTTGGTACATTAGCAGAAGGAAAAAGGGAAACCAGTCACCCTGTTTAAAAGCATTCACCTGGGAGGCTTGCAAAAGTAACTGTGCTGAGGGCTCATATAGCCAGATTTTATAAACATATCATAAACGAGAGAATGAAGCAGACAGACATAATAGCAATTAATTGTACCTAATGTTAATATTCAGATAAGGTTAAGTATGATAGTAGTCATATATGTGTGGAGTAATAGGAAGTTAATTATTGCAAAACTTTGATCATGGCCATCCAGTGTCTGTAATTTTATTCATAGTATGCTTTGCTTGTTCTGATGCTTCTTCACTCCAGGCAGTAATGTGGGTTGTCAGATTCAGTTTTTAAGGTACAGGTATGATGGATATATGCTAATTTATACATGTTCATTGAATATATTTTTCCGAACTGTATTTTAACAATCATATTGTACTACAGAGCACTTGTTCTTTTTCTGGTTTTAGTAAGCTTCTACATGCAGTTACAAAAAGTGCACACCATGTTCTATTGCCAATAACAATTGTCCTCTTTTTGCAAATATGATGAATGCAATATACTCTTCCCACCATTATGTGTTATTCACCAATCTTAACTTGTATATGGCTGCTGGTTTTTGCAGTCTGAATGAGAACCTAACAAGTGTGAGGACAGGATTAAAGTATTGCTCCTGACATTAGTTTCCTAAAAGCAGTCTTTGTTCTGCTGCTTCTCTACATGTCTCCTACTTTACAGGATCATCCTATGGCTCATTCATAATCTACTGGATTTAATACTTGAAAATATGATTTTTGTATTCAGTATTCATGCTTTACCTTTTGTCTTCAGCTGGTCTGAACTGGGAGCCTACACTTTATTATCTACTTAGAACAGAAAGAGATTATTAAAGGGATATCAAACTCTCAAATATCCACAAAAATTGTAAGAAAGATAGAGCCACATTACTGAGCATTATGTAGGCATAATTAGAGTGGTACAAAGTTTAGCTGACTGTGTATCAGCACTATTTCTGCATTTATTATCCTGATTTTCTGCAAGGGAATACTGTGTGACTCTTAAGGTTTTATATTTAATTAACTTCTAAAGAAAAGCAAAATCATCTTCATACTCTTTTACTTTTTCAGTTTAATGGTATTAGGACTTCATCCTAAACGAGAATTGAGTATTCACATGGAGAAAGGGAAGAATCTGATATGATGTTTATTTCTGGGTGTGACAGGTATACCTGATGGTTAAAGAAACAAAGAGCTAGTCAGTTTTGTGGTATTTTGTAATATAGTATTGTCACTGCAAGAGAATGGTGACCATTCACATTGAATATCTGAGTTGGACATCATGTGGTGTTTGAGTTTTCATTGCAAATTTACAGAGTGTTGAGAGCATCTGCTTAACTTCCAAAATGCTTGTTAGCTCTTCCACTTTTTCTCTGCTAGTTTTACAAGGCTTCCACCTCTGCCAACGTGTGATGATATAAAACAGAAAAAGAAAGTACTATCACAATAAATATAAGTAACATTTTGTGGTAGTTTTGACAATTTGCATCAATTGCCTCACAGCCATGCCAGTTGCGTGGGGCAAGATTTTTGGGGGTTGTATTTTGTATGATTCAGTAATCTCAACTGGTGTACCCCACCATTTTGGGGAGCAATGAATTGATAGTAACAAGTTTTGTATTGACTTGCTTATTCTAAAGATTGATTTAAAACACATTAAAAATTAATAAAATTATTAAAAATAAAAAGTTCTTTTTCTTTCAGGTGGGAGATGAAAGAAGGTGCAGATCTTGAAGATGAGGAGAAAGTGATGGTGGAACACTTAAAAAATGTTTATTTGACACAGAGCACTCCTACCTCAGAGGATAAAGAAGAATAATTACCTTGACAGATTTCGGGTAGCACCCTTTTCTGAATTCAACATGATTAACTTAATGGCTTAGTTATAACTGACAGGACTAGAAAGCTCAGGAATATATATCTTGAGTAGGAGTTTTAAACTAAAGAATGTTCCCCTGTTATTGTCTAGTCACCCCATCCAGGCAGCAAATGCAGAAGGTGAGCAACAATATATGAAAATGTCAATGTCACAAAACAAGAAGGGTGTATCTCAATACCGCGGAGGCATAAACCTGAATGACAAACCAAGATTTGTTTTAAAAGTATAAATCTCACTCTGAAAATAATGCAACTTTGGACACGTGCTAAGCAAACACCCGTGCTATGCTTCCATCGACCATTTTGAAGTCAGAGTCAGCCTGCCTGTGTTTAGTGTCGCTCAAGGACCTTTTCTCCCCCTCGGTGCTTGTGTTCTAGTTAGTCCTGCTGTTAAATCACCCAAAATGTATGAAAAAGGACAGGTTATAGGCCATAGGTTTGCAGTCCTTTGTGAGTTGCTCCAGGATGAGTATGCTTGGCCATTATTCCCAAGCAAAACTGCATCAGCTTTATTGTCCTCACAAATCCTAACTTAACATCCAGTGTATGTTATGCCTTGAAAGATGCATTATAGAGAAACTTGTTAGCAGCTTTTAAAGTTTTGAGAAGCATCTTTTTATTTAAAAGACTTATTCACAGGCAGTGCTCAAAGGACTATCTTAACAGTGAACTGAGAAGAGAAAATGATAGAATGCAATATTTATTTCTGATAAATACAGTAAAATTTCATTTTCAAAGTAATCCCTGTCTGATATTCAGATTTTCCAAATATTAAATATTTTTCTTTTCGGTAAAAGTTCTTCCTCAAAGACTAAAAATAGCTGAGTTAGACAGGTGGCTATCGTGAAAATATTTTTTATACAGAAGGTGTGGTTAATATTTCCTTAGTTCTACAGAAATAATCCATCATTTTTCTATTTGCTTCTTGCATTGGAAGTCCAAGGGAACTATTTCCTCTGCCTGATGAAGGACCCTGGCAAGATCTTGCTCAGGCTGCAATCTGAGCTGCAGCTATTCCTGTTCCCACCACATCTTCTCACAGATGCTATTATGGACATAACTCAGACCACTTGAATAGGAGGAAGGCATGTTTTTTGCCTAAAGACTTCAGCAGCAGCATGGGTAACCATAACGCTAATGCTGCTGTAGGGTCTAATCTGAAATGCAGTTTTTCCTCCTCTTAATTGCTCTTTTTTTTTATCGTGCATATAAAATACCAGAACATTTAAAATGAAAATGGGGACCACTGCATCTTACAAATCTCCAAAGATCTCGTTACAACACTGCAACAACAAAAGGGCTGTGAGGCACTGGTGCTTCAAAAATGCTAAAAATATTATTCGAAGAATAAACACGACTTTTTCCTCTGCTGCTGATATAGTCATTTCAGATCATAAAGAAGTGATGAAGTGTAAAAACAATTTTTCTTTGCTTTGTATTTCACCTTTGAAGATTAGTTGTGGTCTTAAGGCTTAAAACATGGCTACAGGGATTGCCTATGATGGCAGGTACAGTATTCTGACAAATGTGGCACACATGCTCCAAGCCATACTAATAATGTGTTAGTGCAAGTGGAAGCTGGAGTTTAGAATATTCTTTTCTTGTATTTTATCAAAATCTATTGTACATAATTAACTTTTTGTGTCGTCACATAAAGTGAATTTCTGTCTATGTGGTGAAACTGACTGAAATACTTTTTGTGAAAAAGCTCCCCTTCTGGGAAATACTTATTCTGAATAGAATAAACTTTGCAAGTGAAATAAGCTAACCCAGAATAAAACCCCTCACTTACTCTGAAATAGGAATGTCCATATGGGGAGTTATTCCAAACTGGTTATTATCCTTTAAATTCACAACAGACCTGGTTCTGGAATAATCTGTAAACAGTCATGTTAAAATAAAAAAAAAATTCTTTATGCCCCTTCCTCCCTTCTCTCCCTGCCAAATTAATTCAGCAGTAACCCACTGGGTAGCACTAGGACAATTTTGTCTTTCTTAGCAAGAGTATATTTATAATCTTTACCAATGTGGAGCTGACAAGACAGAATAACTAGCCTGAATAAAAGCTGAACCTTTGCACAGTATTTTATTTGGATGTTTTTTTCTTATCCAAACCTCTCTCTCTCACACATCTTTTAGAGTATCTGAATGCAAGCTAACGTGTGTTTGAAATTGAACTTGCTCCTCAGTCCTTACTGAGAAATAGCAGGGCTCAGTTTGTTGGCAAGGTAGTGATCCTATTAACTGACCTTCAGGGTACAAAAGAAATATCATCTTGGCAACATCACTTATGCTGAATAGATACTTTTGCAACATTCACATTTGTTCAATAAAATTACAGTAATAATCAGAGTTGTATAACTAAGATTGCTAAATAACATACCATTAATTTATCAAGACTGCTTACTTTAAACTTAAACCCTTAATTGAAGAAAAATGAAAGACACTTGAAAGAGCTGATCATTTTTACATTGTAAGGTGTGTAAAATTAGGAGTACTTGTATAATATGCTGCTATCTTTGGCTTTTCTTAATAAAACAATTGTTCTATATTCTTAAAAAAGTTCTGCTGATTCTAAAATTGACTTAAGGTTAATTTCATTTTGGAGAGGAATGGGTTCATAAAGCTGCTTTTGTATTTTATGTCCTGGCTCTTTGTTACTACTTGTTGATCAAAGGACTTCTCACATTTACATTTAGCCTCATAAGAAGCTAGATTTCCTGTCTGCAGTGTGGGCTCTGTGTTGCATGACCACTGCAATCTGACCATGTTAACTGCTCCTGGAAAGGTAGTCAAAAATAAGGATTAAAGTCCGTTCTTTACAACAGACCTTTCTGAATGGGCAAAAGCTATCCTTGTTGGCTCAGCTGAGTTAGCTTAAAAGGAAATTATTACATTTATAGAAATAAATTGGATCAGATAGCACAAACTAAGCACCTATGCATTATCATCAATGCTTACACCTAATTCTCATTTAACATTTTAGTATGCTTAGCCCTTTTTACGAAACAGGCTTAAATGGGAGACTTCATGGCATGGAATATCTCTAATTACATTTGTTTAGTATCCAGTTAAGAGTGCTCCAAATCTTAACATCTTGCTACTTTTGAAAGACAGTTAATAAAATCAGAAGCAGGGCAAAATTGAGATAGCATTAATAGTAATGAAACTGGAGAAAGACAGGAGAGAGAATTTTGGGAGAAGACAGGCATTAAGACATAGCCCTGCCTTTTAGTGACTGCTGTCCTGACAAACAGTGTCCCGCAGATCATGCTTTATTCCAGGAGAGGGCTTTTGTAGAGACCACAGGCAACAAAGCTATTTGTTCTGGAAATATGCACGGCGGCAAATGGATGTTATCTAATTCATCTCTACATCCTCACAGCAGTGCAAGGTAGGCATGAGGCTGGATTCTTCCAATTAGCTTCCTCTGACAGAAATATTCCATTTCCCTCTCAGCTGGGAGGTCTTCACAAAATACTACTGAGTCTTACCTACAGTAAGATACCAATTATATGCTGATATAAAACTATTTTATGGAACTCCTTAAAAATATGTGCAATCATTTTTAGTGACAAACAGTATTCAAACTTCCAAGGCAATGGTTGAAAGACTGAGGAATTAGACCCATTGCCCAATTAGGCATGAAATGAGAAAGTAACCTGTTGGCAACAGGGAGATTTTTAAGCAAGCATATAGATCTTGAGGAGGTCCTGGCTGGTGCAAAGCTGCTTCTCTCTAGTAACTGTCCATGTTGTAAACAGTGGTATGAGTGGAAACAGAAGCTCTAAAACTATTCTAAGTGTAAGGCCCAGGAAATGGGCAAGGGTGAGATTGCTTTTTCCTCTAGCTTTGGACTCCAACACTTGGGAAGCAGACTAAACTGACTGACATTGCCAGGCAGGCAGTAGAAGAAAAGCGTGAGAGGCAGATTGGATATCACTGTGAGCCTTGTAATACCCGTTAAATAGTGAAAGAACCAGATTATTCCTGTCTAGCAATAGCATTTGAGAATAGACTGTTAGCTATTATTGCAGCATGTGAAACAATGATATAGAGCTGACCAAAAAAAACACTCTAAAAAGCAAGGAATCATGCAAACAAGCAAGGACTTGAAGCAGTATAGATCCTATATGGGTAATTTTTCAGGTTTAGGGTTGTCTGAACACTTCTGCTCCTGATGTTCCACATGCATTTTGTAATATCTATGGTTTTCCATTGTTCTAAGCTACCTGCGTTACTTGGGATAGCAGGAGCTATTTGTATGCATTGCTGTTTGTGATTTATTTATGATTTTTACTTAAACCAATCTATTTTCCCCCAGGTTTTATTTCCTTTAAGTTCTCTGAACTTTCAATTTACACTTGAAAATCCATAGCACATCTGTGTTCACAACCTACAAACACCTATTTACATATCAATAAAGCCTATGCCTTCTCAAACCTGATACAGAGTCTTAGAGAACCAAGAATTTAATAAATGTAAACTTCAAACCAACCACCTGCAAGGTTATCATTCAAGAAATGCAACAGTCATTTCCACTTGGAATTTCATCTCTCTGTATATTCCAGAAATAACACCTTTAGGGAGTTGTTTGTTTATGTTCTGGACTCTTTATTGGTATCTTCCATTCTATATAATAAACATCTTAATGGGTTTTATTATGTAGATTAAGATTATGCTTTCCCGCTAGAGAATGGAATGAACATTGGGGAGGTAAGAGGTTGAAATGGCAGGTGGTTTTTGACTGGCGTATGGACTAGCAAACAGATTACTTTCTACAGTAAACCAGATGTGGCTTTGGGAATGAAATAATCTTGGCAGGAATCCTACCTGCAGGTATGTATTAACTTCAGGAAATTGACAACTGAACATGTGCTATGGAGACTTTCTTCAGAGGCAAACGGATTACATCTCTTCAAGCAGCAACAGTTTCTACTCCAGTTAAGGCTCCCAAATTTCACACAGGCCCATCCGCTTTATGAATGGGCAGTTTGATGGAGGTTGTTGCATTAATGCAACGGAAATGTGTAGTGTTAATCATCTGGCCTCCTCTTCTCTCCAGACAAATAATTAACCAGAACATGGTAGACTGTTCTTTATTTCCGACAACTATGCAGGGTCCTGATCAACGTTACTGAGCAAGACTGTACCTCTACCAGACTTTGGTATCAGAGCACAGATACCTCCACACTAATGAGTCACAGAATGCAGTTTAATTTTTCATGTTTTAAATGTGCTGTATATGCCTAGTGCGGTTCTTGGATTTGTGAACCAAAACCAACCAGTCCTGTGACCCTTTCATTTTCATTCCTTCCCCTTCTCACCCTTCCCCAATTTTGGCTGAACTGTCAGTTTTATGATTGTTCCTGCCATTTCCAGATGAGGCTGTGACCACACCTTACTCAGCAGTGTACAAAATACATACAAAGCGATTAACTGTCTCAAAGAGCATCTGCTGCATACAGATGAGTAATTCTCCAGGCCCAGTAGTGAGACACTTTTTGGCCAAAGCTTTTGCATTTTAACCCCACACTCTGACATTTGGGCAGACCTCCAATCTGACAAGCTTCAAGGTGAGACATACCTATCTGTTTTGTAGGAGCTTGGTAGCTTGGTTTGGGTTTTGTTTAAAGGAGAGGACAGGAAGAGGAAGGGATTGTTTGTTTATTATTATGTTTATATTGTTATGTTAATTCTATTGCTTCTCTTGCTGTTTTGGTTTCTTTCCATCTGGACTGATGATTGGTCAATACATGACAGTTACAATCTGCTTAAGTAGTCTGGGCATTGATAAGGTCACTGTGGCTGCCAGTAGCAGCAGTAATTTGTGAGTTTAGTCTTTGTAAAAAGTGTCTATCATGGCAATAGGCACTATAGGACTTAATTCAACCTAAATCTCTCTACTGAAATGGTCTATCATTAACATGATTTCTTAGTTCAGCTTTGTCAGGTCTCTCCCTGATAACCATAGCATTCCTTCTCCAGTTAGAAGTGGGAAGACCAGAAAAAATGTTGGTATCTTATGTGCTGTGCCTTTTTAGGGTCTCATTTTTCCAACTCAAGATCCAAAAGGTGCACTTACAACTACATAATGGAAAAGGTACATGTATTTGCTTTTCCATTTTATGTGTACACAAATTGTTTAGATGACAGTTGTACAATTTTTAAAAAAGTTATATAATACCCTGGAGCAGTCATCTGCTCTAACATGCATAATTTATTCAAAAATCATTTGTAGAGTTGAGGGATTGATAGTTTGGAATAGAAAAATTATAGGTATGCTAAGTACATTCTTGCAAAAATAAATCATGCAATCATATATTGAGATCCAATATTTCAAAATTCAAAGTACAATTAAATTGTTTGCACATGTAACAGCAGTGAAATAACTTTGCAAGGTTTACCTCATAAACCCATATATCTACAGAGTAAATAGTAGAACACAGACCATAAAGTTCTGTCAATAGCATTGCTTTCAATCTTTGTTTCATTCCACCAAAACTTTTCATACTAGTCTGGCATTTTTTTGAACAACTATATACAGGACCAAAGAATTAGGAGTGGTAATCTGAAATATAGATCACATATATTTAATCTTTACAAGAAATGCAAAAGCAGTAAGTGAAAAACAAAGACATAACAGACTGTAAAAACTCTCGAGAACATATAATGAAGCATAAGAGTGAATGTCACGACAGATTTATGTATGTTCTAGTTTCAGCAAAAACTGCTGAAGACAAATTTGAGAATATTTGTGTATCATACTTTTGGCACAATAGCAGGAACCAAAATAAATTATCCAGGAATAAGACATAAGAAACAGATTCAGGGTGTAAACAACAAGCCGAATAAGAATTTTGAATTAAAAGAAAACTTTCAATCCAAAAGAAAGAGAGGTTTTTCAGCCTTGCAGAGCACTCAAGAACAATGTTGTTTTTTCATGCGTATTCAGTATTTCACTTTTTTTTTTAAATTTCTAATTTAATTCTTGTGAAAAATGTTTCTCAAAAGGTAACACATCATCTTTGTCAGGAAAGCTAACATATTTTTATTTTTCATGAAATGCATTCTCTGTATTTATGCACCATACATGGTACACAAAAAGCCTATTCCATCGATGTCAAGCCAAAAGAACAAATGAAAAGAAACTACAAAGGGAATTCTAAAGAGATGATTTTTTTTCTCCCACTATCTTTTCTTTTGGGCTTAGCCTCAGAGGGAATTTTTGTGTCCCAAAAGACATGAGATAACTTTTCCCAAGAATCACACATCCTAAAGGTTGCTATTCTTAAATACAACTGCTAGATGACAAGGCTATGCCTTTTTTTTTTTTTTAACCTCTGGAAATAGTAGCTGTCATTGACAAAATATGTTTAAGTTTAGAAAAATTGGTATATTTAAAAAAAACTTCCAGATGTGTGCGACAAGAGCTGGGTTGAAGTCACTCAGGCCTCTATTGTGCAAACACATTCTTCAGCATTAAATAATATCTTGTGATTTTCATAAAGTAGGTGACATGAGATGGTCAGTAGGACAGAGCAGAAGTACAATGCATTTTTTTTATGTGATTCTTCTTTACCCTGATACCCTTGCATCTTTTTGTCATAGCAAAAGACTCCTAAACTGGATCGCATCCTTCAACTCCAGGATTCAGTGCAAAGCTCAAGTGGTATAAACAGACCACATTTATTGCAAATATAAATCCAGCCCACGTAAAATAAAACTAATCAGGCTCAGCATACTTGGGTGCCCCTGTTGCGAGCCACATTTGTGAGGTTTAGCGTGTGCTTAAGCAGCAATAATCTGGCTGAGAACTAAAGACATTAATACTTCACATTGTCAGGTGCTGAAAGCAGAAACGTAGGTACCTCTGAGGAAAGGGCTCTGGTGTTCTACCAGCACTGAACCACAGGAGGATTTAACAACTGCTTATGAAAGTTGCATTGCAGGATAGCTATTAAAATCAGACATCCTACTTGCTAGAATCATCTATCAGCTGCTTCTAAAATCCTGCCCACCTTCTGTGTGTCATCTGGAGGAGATAAAGTTTTAATTGTGAGCGGGTGGTATAAAAAAAATAGGAAAAAAAAAGACAAGGCGCCTTCTGTCATTCCAAATTTCTTGTCCTATCTTGCTTTACGTTTCAGTGTCTTTGTGCCAGTTGAAGTTTTGCAGGCAGCTTTTAAAAAGACAAAAAATACAAATAAAATCAATAGAAACAAATAAAATCTAGGACGACAAAGAGCAGACCATAAAGAATGCACTGCAGAGAATGGGAATAAAACACTGCATCTTGCAGCTTTTTCCCTTTTATGCTTTGACTCATTTCTCACCTAAGTTTAAAATAATTCCTAGATGCCTTGGTATCCATTACTAAATTCCGTTTTTGTCTTTCTGTGCTGCATTTGTATTCACGACCTTAAGAGCTTCTTCCCCGTTCCCACTAAGCTACAGTATTAAACAGCAGAAGCTTGTGTTTTGGGGTTCAAAACGGTTTCATTCATATTTTCATTCAGCTTTTCTGTTCAATTTTTTTAGTTGATGAGACTTGACATTTTTTTCAGCCATTTGAAATAAGCCTTGTTAAAGCAGTACTTATGTTACTGTAATAAGAACTGTCTTCAGACCATGATCACTTGTCATAGACACTACAAATATTTGGTTCCCCTGGTATGCTCCTCTTTAGATATGATGATGAAGTCTTAAAATAACTTCTCCCATGTTCGATACAGTTCTTTTGAGTTACATTTTTTGCCTCTAAATTAAAAAAAAAATAGTATTTTCATACTGACAGCACTGAACATTTCATGCTCTGTCATGCAGACTGCAGCCCTCGGTGAGAAGAGGTTTTCCCATCTCCATGCTGCAGACAGACACTCACAAAGCTACTCACCCAGGCCGGTGCCTCCTTCAGCAGTTGGCTGGCCTGCTTACCTCACATTCCCAGGGCATCCCAGGCCTCTTCCTTCCAAGGCATTATTAGTTTAAGTGGCTTTCTTGAAAGTCTCTGGGTCTTGTTTCTGAGTTTGATTCAACCCCCTCCCCCCCCCCGCCCCGTGCTGTTTTCAGTGCAGTGTCACCGCTATTTCACATGACTAGCAGTTGACAATTTTTCTCTTTGAAATTCCCTCTCTTTCAAATTCAATTTCCTAATTGTTTCATGGGAAAGGAACACAGTCTCTGGTCTTTGTTTTATTATTTATATTTTGGGAAGGAAAAAACAAAGACATGGTAACAGAAAGGACTCCTTTAGGGATCAAGTCCAGGCAAACACATGATAGATGATGTCTAGCTCATACTAGAAAAAAGAGAAATGCCTCTCTACTGCAGATCTGTGACCATCTATGACTGTTGGCTCAACCATCGTGGCAAGACACAGAAAATCAGGTCGCATGAGGTCTTCAAGAAATCTTAATGTCCCCAAGAGAGATCTCTTTCCTCCTCATTTACCCTAACTAACAAGTTCATAGCAAAGGTTTTTCTGTTCTTTCAGTGCCTGACTTTGAACTTTATGCTGTTAAATTTCATCCCATTTCTCTCACTCTAGTCAAGACGACCATTACTCATAATACCTTTCAACTTAGTGCCATCTGCAAATTTCATGGACGCATATCAAATTCTTATCTCTGCGTCATTAATGACTATATTGCACATATTATATCCAAAACCTAATCACAGTCCCCAAAGAGTGTTCCTGCTCATTTATCTCCTACCTGATAACTGCCTTTCAGCTTAGGCTTTTGCAGTCTCCTCCCTAGCAGCTCCACATCCACCTTACCAGATAATTCTGGTCTGAATTATCATTATCCCCACCTTCAGTAATATTCTGCATGGGGAATCACATCAGATCCTTTACTTCAGTTCAGATACATCAGGGTGTGGATTTACTCATGTGTAGGAGATTGTGATCGTACTGGAATGACACAATCTGCTCTGGGTAGCACCACTCTGCAACTTACCACACCTTCTATTTGTATTTATGTTCACAAGTATGTAAAAATTGAGTGGAGACCAGTGACAAGCGGTGTTCCTCAGGGGTCGGTATTTGGACCAGCGCTGTTTAACATCTTTGGCACTGACACAGACAGCAGAATCGAGTGCACCCTCAGCACGTTTGCTGACAACACCACGCTGTGTGGTGCAGTTAACACGCTGGAGGGAAGGGATGCCATCCAGAGGGACCTGGACAGGCTGGAGAGGTGGGCCCACAGGAACGTCATGAAGTTCAACAAGGCCAAGTGCAAGGTCCTGCACCTGGGTCAGGGCAATCCCTGGTATCAATACAGGCTGCGGGATGAAGGCATTGAGAGCAGCCCTGAAGAGGATTGGGGGTACTGATGGATGAAAAGCTGGACATGACCCAGCAATGTGCGCTTGCAGCCCAGAAAGCCAACCGTATCCTGGGCTGCATCCAAAGAAGTGGGGCCAGCAGGTCAAGGGAGGTGATTCTGCGCCTCTACTCCACTCAACAAGCAAAAAAGAAACAGGTCTGAAACACTGGGCTTAAGTAACATACCTGTAGCCATCTATGAATGCTATAGCATTAGGAGGGATAGAAGACTGAAGAAGAAAACAGACACAGATTTTGGAAAAGAATCAAAACACTCTATTAGTTCAGGTACAACAGTAAGCATGCGGATTAGAGTTTTTGCTAGTATTAGCCTATTACTAGTATTACTGTAGATCACAGAAGTCTACAAAGATACCAGAACTCCACAGTGCTACATGCAAACAGAAGATAAAAGCCCAGCCTCCAGCAAATGACTATTATTTACCACACACTACCTCTGTTTCCTCTTCACTGCTGATATTTGGAATTTTGGGGTCAGTCCTCTAATGAGACTTGGAGACCTCCCCTTTCAACCTGCTACCTCTCTGTAATACGAAGAGCTTCAAATTTATGGTCCATAGGTCTTTGCTGGTCAAGCATCTCCAAAACCACTATCCCCCCCTGCCTTGTCTTGATAAACTTTTCCTCCTTGAATCCTTCCCTGGATCTGTAATTATAAAGGGCTGTACCAAGATCACAAACAGGCACTGTTTTTAGCTGTCCTGCTCACGCAAGCTGCCCCTGAAACTTGTTTTTGATGCCTATATTTTACTGCTTCATTTTTGTTGTTTGGATTTGGTTTTTTTTCTTTCATTCAGATTGTAGGAGATGGAGAATGACAGTGAACCGGAATAAGAAATGGATCCAAATTAAAAATAGCCCAACAAAAAATACCGATTACTGGTCCTAACCAGCTTCACTTTGCAACCCAGTACTACTTGCGAAGAGAGGAGGCATGAACTTTGAGTGAGAGGGTAGGGTTGCTTAAGTCAATGCAGTTACCAAGAAGTGTTCATTAAATGATTCCCTTGATATCCTCCCCCAACCCGCAGTTCTTTGGTTCTGCCACAGATAATAGTCAGAGCTGATGGGCTAGACCTCAATTACAGCACTGTCCTATGGCATCCCAAATGTCCCATCAGAAGACAGACATCTAAGCACCACTTTTTCCTAACAGGGGAAATAGAGGGGAAAATGCACCTCAATACCAGCAGCTCAACTCAAAATACCAAACATAATTTGTAAAATGTAAATAGACAAGTTCTCCAAGACATTATAATATCTTTTGCATTGAAGAAGAAAATTATTTCACTTATTCCTTCCTTGGGTATTGCAGAAAGCCATTGAAAGCAAAAAATACAAGCTTGCTGCTTTCGGTCATAACAGAGAGAGCAACTGGGAGCAACCTGGATGAGAAATGTTTTATCTTCTCCCACGTAGACCTGTCCATGGCTCTAGGTCAGTGGATTTGGCCATCAGTGACGAGCGGGAGCTAAGAGAGGGTGGAACACTCAAGTTGCGTGCCTGGTACACCTCCTGTCTCGGTTGTCCTTGGGACAGGAACAGCTCACAACCTTCCTGTGCCGACAGAGCCATCAGCGGTGGAAACCTCCACCCAGCACCTGCATAACACAGGTTTTCAGCAGTCATTTGACCAAATCTGGAAAGCTTTTCAAGGCAGGAAGACAAGGCACCCCTGAGACAAAACTCAGTGCACTTCCTCTTGCCATGCCAGAGCAGGGCTGCTGGGACCATGTGGGCAGTCAGTCTTTGTTTTGGCACAGGCCAACACAACACCCTCCTCACGTATTTCTGAAGATGCCTGAAACACCTGGCATGAAAACTTTGATCCCAAATCTTTTCTTTTTACAAATCCCTAAGCTACCAAAACAGAAACACGACCTCCCGAGGGAGACCCGCCCGCCCGAGGCGTCCCCTGCCCGGCTGCCCCAGGTCCAGATACCGTTACCCGCCCGGTCCGTGCCCGCGGAGCCCGCAGGCTCTGCCTCTCCTCAGCAGGGCCCGCAGGTTGCTCCCACCGAGCTCCTCAGAACCCACCTCCCCGGGGGGAAGCCGCGGCCTGCGGGTCTCGCCGGGCAGCGCCAGCCCCGAGCGCGGTTTTGGCAGCGCCCGGGGCCGGGCCGGACCGGAGGGGGCCGGGGCGCTGAGGGGACGAGGCCAGAGCCGCCACCGCCGCCGCTGCCCTTCCCGCTCCACTTCCGGGTTCCCCGCCGCGCCCCCGGGCGCTGACGTCACCGCGCGCGGACCCCGGAAGTGGAGCCGGCGGGCGGCGGGCGGACGGCGGCAGGAGCCGGAACGGCGGCGCGTTCCCCGGTGACGGCGCCGCGCGCGCCCCGCCCCGCCCCGCCGGCGACGGGCGCCAGGTACGTGCTGCGGCCCGGCCCCGGCCCGCCGCCGGTGGTGGAGGGGCGCGGGGAGCGGCGGCGGGCCCTGCGGCGGGAGAGAGGCGACCGGCCGTCGCCCCGCCGGCGGCGCTGTGGCGGGCGGGAGGGCGGGCCGTGGCGGGCGGCGGTGGCCAGCCTCCCCTCACAGCCCTGCCCCGGGGGAAGGTGCTGGGTCCGGCCGGGCCTCGCCTGTCCGCGGCCTCAGGCCTGAAACGGCGGCGGGGCTGGAGGGGGGCGGCAGCGGCGGCGGCGGCTCGTCCCGGTGCTCGGCGGGTGTAGAAGTCGATCGGTGCCGCCCGCCTTGACGGAACCCGTGTCCGTGACGGGGGGGGGGACGCGGCCACGGTGTCACCTTCGCCCCGGCACCGCCGGCAGCTGCTCCACGTGTTTGTACCGTCTGAGCTGCCTTCCCATACCGAGAGTGGCAAATAAACCAGAAACAGAGGATGACAATAATCATTTCTAATTTTCTAAACAATTTAACGCATTTTTACTTACAAAATGCATGCTGGCAGTCATTGCTGCAGCTTTCTGGTGCTGTCAGCCACTTTCACAAAACAAGACTTGTCAGTTTTCCCTCTGACCTAATGCAGGCTTTCGTACAGTTGTAAATGACAAAAAGTTACTGCGTGAGCATAATTCTCCTGACTTAATAATATAGCTGGGCTTGAGAGGTAATTTTCATCCTGAGTTTTACTTTTCTGGTTACACGTGACTGAAAACTTTTTAAGTGAAGTTTCTCGTAGTTGGCCTGGCAGTTTAGAAAGCTGTATGAAATATGTGTCATTTCTGAGTTACCCAGACGTATGTGTAGGGAGATAATTTTTCATTTTAAATTATTACTGTTACTTGGTTTTGGTTTGGCAAAGAGATAACTCAAAATTTGTTATTCTAAAACATCAGATGTTGCATGTCTATAATTCCTTTCAAAAAACCATGCACTTTGCTTTTTAAAGAAATGATGGCTTCTTTTTCCTTTCAAAGCTAAATACAGAAGCTTTTGATAGAGAATGTACACTTCCCTTCCAGATATAGTTAAATTTTAACTGTGGCGTTACATGAGCCAAGCTGCTCAGTCTCATGTAAGCTGGCTTAACAAGTCTTCACAAAATCCACTTTACGCTATTTCTGCATAAGTTTTTGGCTAAGGTAGTTGTCCTGGTTTCAGCTGGGATAGAGTTCATTTTCTTCTTAGTAGCTGATATATCACTGTGTTTTGGATTTAGGATGAGAACAATGTTGATAACACACTGATGTTTTAGTTGTGGTTAAGCAGTGCTTACACCAGTCAAGGACTTTTCAGCTTCCCATGCTCTGCCAGGTGCAGGAGAAGCTGGGAGGGGGCACAGCCAGGACACCTGACCCAGACTGGCCAAAGGGCTATGCCATACCGTATGGTGTCATGCCCAGTATATAAATGGGGGGGACATTCGGAGTGATGGCGCTTGTCTTCCCAAGTCAGCATTAAACGAGCGCTGCTTTCCTGGAGATGGCTGAACACCTGCCTGCCAATGGGAAGCAGTGAATGAATTCCTTGTTTTGCTTTGCTTGCATGTGCGGCTTTTGCTTTCGCTGTTAAACTGTCTTTACCTCGACCCATGAGTTTTCTCACTTTTTACTCTTCCAATTCGCTTTCCCATCCCACCGGAGCGGGGTGAGCAAGCGGCTGTCTGGGGCTTAGTTGCCAGCTGGGGTTAAACCACAACAGTAGTAAGTTTGAATAAGCAGGTAACAGGCCTTGGTTAGGACATACCATCATTGGCAAAAGAGGTAGTATAAAATCAACAGCAGTTACAAAGCTAACTCGATATCTTTGGTCTTAAGTGCACAGTGATTTGGTGACACGGTAAAGAGTAGGGTAGTGACAATATTTGCTTTCAAAGAAGCATTAAATACCACTGGTACAGCAAAAAGATGGGGTCCTTTTAGTAATTGCTAATATTTTCTTGGAATCGTTAATGAGGCTGTAGGTGAAGGAGAGTGGCAGCGTTTCATGCTGCCCATCGTAAAGCTGCCTGATGATAGTATATTGATCAGAGAATGCCTGCAGAATGTTAAAATTAGGTATTTTGTAATTATGTAGGAAAAGGTAAAAATGCTCCTGTGTAGAGAAAACTAAAATCTTCGCAATTGAAGATACTTAACGGCTTAGAGGGTATCACAGAGTGATACTGATATAAAATACAGGAAGCATGTCTTTATATGCTCCTCTGGGTTTGGAATTGAACAGATATGGTGCTCTGAGTGTTCCAGATATTATTTCACTTTCTTTCAAAAAAACTAATAATCATTCTTTGCTTGTGAGAGTACTGGTCTTCACAGGGTAGCTCTAGACAGAAGCCCCAGGCGATGGCTGTATCCGTTGCTGAAGTCACCACCATTACTTACTGCCTGCCGGTCTGCTGGAGGTCTGATGTGCCACCCTTAGTGTTAGTCTGAGCACTCCCCAGCCCACCTCAGTCAAAACATGGTGGGTTAAGACAGACGTAATATTTGTAGTGTTTAAGCTGACCTGACTCTTTTTCTCTGAAATAGGTTAGCAGATGCTGGTAGGCGTAGGAATGAAATGAAAACTTCCAGCAGGCCAACAGTACTGAGCAGCTGGAGACGGACAAGGGCATCATGATTTCAGAAGCATAGTACCTGCTCAGAATGCTGTCTGCCTTACTGAAATACTTTTAATTATTGGAGTTTTCTCACCAGTGCCTGGATTCTGTCTGTTTTCTTCAGACTGCTTTTTCAGTGATTGTAGCCAATTATGGCTATATGTTAATCTGCTAGTTGACTTGACCATGGTTTCTACTGAGTTGCCTTTTATGTACTAGTTAGCTAATGTTTGGAAGATCTTCTCCTTATAATTACTCAGTGGGAATTTATCTGTTGGTCTCTTTTCTTTTACGTTCACAACCATTTTTTTTTTTTTTTAAAGACTCAGTGCTGACTTTGGAGGTTTTGTCCATTCCAAGCTCTATAGAAAAACTTCTGAATGCAACTTGGTTGCTGGTACTTTGAATTTGACCCACTGTTCCTTTGGGGAACAATGTGCTGTGGTGACTGAGGAGTTTTTTAGATTTTCAATAGATTCCTGGAATTCTTTGAAGTAAAGCATACATACAAAGAATGAATGGATATCTTTTTTTATTTTTTTCCTCTCACTTACTGAAACAAATTGGTTAACAGTGGGCATGAAAACATCTGCTTATGAAATCTGATGCTGCCCTATGAATTTTTTTTGTGCCTTAGGAGAGACATTTTTTTCTAAGTGTGTTCATATATACATCTACTTAGCCTCTAGATCAGTTTTACAGATTTGCACTGAGTGGAATTCCTGAAGTACAATTTAATGGGTTTAAAATGGTTATTTTTCATGGATGTTGTTCAGTGTTTTAAGTGCTGTGATTAGAACGTGCATTATGTATATATAGACACTTTTTTATTTTTGAGAGGAAGACCCTGGAGTGAGGACTTAATGTTTAACTACTCACAGTATTACTTATGCTGTTCTTGTAATGTGACCGAGTCTTATTGGAAGGTGAAAAGGTACAGCATTCACTTTTGTATAATCCTTGCCTTTCTGCTCAGCTCACCATCAGATACTTATTAGTGCCAGTTTTGGTAGTGATTTTTGTTTTGTGGCTGACTGCTTCTAGGAATTGAGCTGGGATACACAGGTCATTTCCCTCCAGCTACAGACCTGCTCTTGTCAACAGAATGCCCGGGGTGCAGTTTCACAGCCTGTTCACGTTACTGCATCCCCACTGCTGGAAGGGGCAGCACTCCTCTCTTCTTCCTGCCCCATCCCTCCTGGCTGTATGAGAGATCAGCTGGCTGCATAGTGAGCCCGGTAAGGAAGCTGATCCAGCTGATAACAGAGCTGGAGATATAAAATGCTCCTTTCTCGTTGCATCAGCTCGCTCACTAGCATGAGTGCCAGCATGAGAAAGGTTGTGGGATTGTGGTTGGGCGTGGAGAGGCTGGAAGAAGGAGAAGGGCTCAAAGTGTTGTATTGTATGGCCTTCAGCAGACCGCAGCCTGAGTCACCTTGCATGTGAACTGGCTGTGGTGCAAGCCCCTCTATCAGTTTACTGAGCAGTCTGCTCCTGTGAGTTAATTATTAATGATACTGCTGGTGAGGATGGTGTCCCACTCTGTGGGCTACTGCAGTCTTCATGTAACTGCTTTTATTCCTGTTACACTCTCCTGGAGACTATCGGCTTCCAGCTTGATGAAACCTCTCCGGTACTGCAGTAATATTCTGTTGAGAGGGTATCCAAAGAGGAAAGATGAACCGTGTAGAGTTTATCAGGCTAATTTTTGCTGTTTCTGCTTTACAGTTACTGTAGTTTCTCTGTTCCTCCAGCTTCCTGTTGCCCAGCAGAAATTGAAGGGGACCAGTCTGTGATAAGCCTGCTATATAGACATTTGAGTCTTGGAAGTATTGATTTTTGATACTTACCTGAAATAAGTATTGTCTTAGCAATTGTAGCTAAGTGATAGCTGAATCCAATATATTTAGTACAGTGATAAATTTAGGGAACTCTTCTGTCGGCAAATAGAGTGTTTTCTTAGGCAGGCAAATGAAATTTTCTTTATTGTATGTCTAGAAAGAGAGATAATGGTTAAAATAAGAATTAGCTGTACACATTGTCAATTGGACTGCGAATGAGCCAGTTGTGGTGTTGACTGGAAGCAAGTCCGTACCTGAAGCACCAGTGATACTGAATGTTAGTGTTTGTTTCTTGATGCTTGTGCATTTAAAGACAGACCCGTCATATTACATTGTTCAAGTTTTTGCATGGTTTTGGTAGTTGATTATCAGTTGTTCATAAGTTTTCTTGTTTACTGCCAATTTCAGGTCAAGGTTTAAACTAAATAGTTTTTTGAGAGGAACATACTGAAAAATGTTTTTGACTGTATTGAAAATATTCTTGATTACTCTTAAGTACCCCTAGGCATCTCCAAGATGTGGGTAAGAAATATGAAATTTAGTAGGAAGATAGCTTTGGAAATTGTGAACTATTTCCCAAGGCAGCCAATCTGGATTTGTCTGAATTATAAGCTTCATAAAGTTGCTCTTTTCCATTTGCAATTAAATCTTTTAAGATATTTGTTTTGAATTCTCTGGCCATTTCAGCTGCAGTGTACATACTCTGCTGGCCTACTGAGCTTTCTTCACTGTGTCAGGTTTATGCAGTGTGCATGACGAAAGCTCCTGGTGGGACACAGGAGAAATGGGTTCTCCTGTTTCTCGTCATCGCTTAACTGAAGTATATTTTGGCTTAGGAACAGGCATAGTGGACCTCATTCTTGTTTTATTTCTGCTACATTCTGGGAGTTAGTAGCTCAGTTGTACTTTGCAGCCATTATATACCTCTGTGCTTGAAGGAAAACTGTCTTGGTTTTTAGAGTAATAACTACTTGTGTGAGAAGATGGACAAGGCAATTCTGATTAATCATGTTGTCAGTGTGCCAGGTACACTCCCGGTGGTCTTGAACGTTGCGTCAAAGACCAAAAGATGACATAGTTGTTATAGTTTCTTTTAAAGTTCTGCAAATCTTACTCTCCTTGTTTAACTGAAGAAGATGCTAAACCATGTTCTTTCTTTGCTTTCTTCCTTTTTGTCCTAAGCACTAGGGTATAACCAAGCAACCTTGAAAACATCCAGCTTTTTTTCTAACAAATCAGCATGTAATTCCTCTTGCAGAGCATGTGTGTTAAACCCATCTCAAGAAATAAGATGTTGAGTAAGTGGACTAGATTTAAGTAAAAACAGGCAAAAACAAAACTGGAAGTATTTTCAAAGGAGAAATGTGTTAACAGGGGGACTTGGTAGTGAAAGAGCCATTATATAAAGGCATTATGGAAATATGGGGAAATGAGGGATAAATAGGTGTGCTCATGCACGCAATCTGTATCTCTCTTGAAGAATAATAGTCCGTGTAGTGAAAAAGTATCTCCCCACTGAAGCATACAATTAAATCTTGTGAAATAAAATCTGAATGACTGGGAACTGTGTATCTGTATGTTGATAACTCCCAAGCTGAAAGGCTGTGTTAACATAGGTACCCACCTCCAAGCCAAGGAGAAATATTTCAGAGTAAGCAGAGCCATCAAAATCAACACAGCTATTATAAATGCAAACTCGAGTTTGATACGTGCTAGTCAGTAAGTCAAAAATTAGCGGAGGTTTCTTGATACTTTATTTGAAATATGTGTATTTTGGAATAGCAGAATTTGAAATTTAGAAGAATAGACTATTGTCTATCACAGTGATCATTTATTGAGTCCTTCTTTTGCTTTGTCGCTATTTCTTTCTTGCCCATGTTGGCAAATCAGGCTAAAAAGTTTTCAGGCAGCAGCTGTATGTTCCTGCCTTGTTCCGTCACCTCAGCTGTACCAGGTAATGAACTGAATCTGAGAACTGATAACTTAAAAGTGTACTCTTAAAAAAAAGGGGGGGGGCGGGAAGAAAGGAAGGTAGTTTTAACTCAGATCAGGTCCCTGTTCTGGTTTAACTCAGATCTGATTCCCTGAACCGGTTCACTATGCATTGCTACAAACAGTTCTGTCAGCACAGCTGAGGGGGTAGCGTGGGTAGGGGGTGGGACCACTTAAGTCGTTTTGCAAAGAAGTGTTTGGGAATATGTCCTTTGATTCGAAGACCTGGGGGCAGGAACAGTCTTCGTGCTGTATTTGTTCTCTATGACACAGTGGGGTACTTGTTATCTGTCCGGATGAAGTCGAACACAGCTTTCCCTTGGGTTGGATTTAACATTTCTCAGCATAAGAAATTGTCCTCAATTTTTAGAAATTTCAAGCATGTTCTGATAATGGCAGCATGAAAGCTCCAGGTTATCCCACTCGGTGTTATGTCCACTGTGATAATGAAACATTTATTTCCAACAAGATGCAATAGGTGCTTAACCACTATGCTTTGTGAGATTTCGTATCTGTAGCAAACCCTAGCTAGTATTTCTTACTTTATTTCTTGTACTTTATTTCTTAAGACATGATTTTCTGTTGTCAGTGACTCAGAAACAGACAATGACATTTTTGGCACACAGTGCCATTTGTTCTCCATTGTTGCTCTTTCTAAATAGGTTATATCTCTTGATTTCTAGCATTACATTCATGTGAATCATCCCACTAACTTCACTAATATCAGATAGGTTGAATGTATGTTCCTGCAGGAGTGCTTTAAGTTCTTGTTCATTATCTTCCCAAAATCATTCTGTGGGCAATTAAAGATTTTTTTTTTTTAATTTTGTGTCTTTTCATTCTTTGTTCTGTTAGTTCTATTCTCCTTGTCTTTCTTTCTGGTGACTATTTAAGTAGTCATAAAAATTAGGATAAATCCCTAAGGAGCAATTGTGAAAGGACCACACCAAAATAACCAGAAGTTTGAATTCTTGCCTGTGTGAGGTAGTTGGTTGAGGGAGGAGGGGAGGGATGGAAATATGGTGAGATGGGAAATCCAGTTCCTTAACGATACCAACCCATACCTGCATTTTCTTGGGATGAGAGGGAAAACTAATACCTGTTTTGTGTGAGACAGAAATTGAATTTTTCAAAGCTAGTAGCACATTCCTTTGAGAAGCTCAGATTTTGCCTACCCAGTGGTGTCCAGAGGAAACATTTAAAAGAACATTGTTTAGAAAATTCCCGAGAATTGCGATCTTTAGAGAGAACTACTAACAGGAATATAAGAAAGCTTTATAAATGTGATAGTATTAAACTACTTAGCTTTCCAGAAATGTGGCATGGTGTAGATAACATAGTATTTTGAATTTGTTTGCTTGTTCTAATCGTATCTTGTTTGCTTATCTGCTGTTCTATAGTGGTATAGGATAGCAGACAAATATATTTTAATGTTTGACTTTATGGGAAATGTTGGTAGATATACCCCCAAAAAATTTACCATAAGGGTGGTCAAACGTGGGAGTGGGGCCCAGAGAAGTTGTGGAATCACTATTGTTGCACATGTTCAGAACTTGACTGGACAAGTGCCTAAGCAGCCCATTCTGATAAGACCTGCTTTTTCAGGAGGTTGAACAAGTTGGCCTCCAAAGGTCCCTCCCAGCATACGTGATGCTGTGGTACAGTGCTTCTGTGTTGTGAATAGGAAACACGGTACTTGGCAAGGTCTACTTTTGTGTCCGATATCAACTTCAGTTTTAGAATGTAAAAATCTCCAGTGATTCTACCTGTACAAGACATGCTGTGCCCTTTTTGTTGTTTGGATGTGTGCACCAGCGCTGCAGAATAACCAAGCATGCTTGTTCCACCACTGGACTATATTGTCCAGTGCAAGTGGACAACAGGGAGTTTGGTCTGAGGAAAATGCTCAATGACTTTGTTATTCCTGTTCTGGTTCTGTCATGGCAGGATGAGTGAAACCAGGAGACTGGAGTAGAGTGGATGAGAGGAAGTCTGGAACGAGGAGTTGAGTTGGCAGTGTCTCTGTGAAAGCACTTGAAAGGACGAATGAGGACAGCTTGGGGAGGGAGTGGAATGGCACTAGAAGCTCTCGGGGTGGAATGAGGCCAAGTGGGACTGGGAGTTTGTGAGAGAACTAGGAGAGGATGATTGAGAGGCACTTAAATACGGGGGAGGAGGAGTTGAGGATGGGAGAAACATTAGGGTCATACTTAAAGCTGAAGAGAGGAAGGTCAGACAAAAAACTGAATAGCTCCTTATAAAGTGAGCACCTTCATTCTATGTATTGACAAAGGCAGAAGGGCAGTAGAAAAGAACAAATGTGATTATGCCTTCGTTTTGTTAATGACTTGAATGATGATGGCATAGAGAGTACATTTATTAATTTTACAGGGAGTACCAGGCTGGAAGAGGATTCAAGTTCTGTGAAGAATAAATTTAGAATTTCAAATGGCTTAGAAAAATTAGAGAAACAACGTAAAAGAAATAATGCCGTTTAAAAGGACAAATGCAAAGTACTGTGCTTAGATTAGATAGTTCCCTACATAAATACAAAATAGCAATAATTCTAGAAAAAAGAATCCCAGATTTTTAGGTGAATCATAGTCTGAACATGCGTCAGTAGCACTGTGCTGTTGCAATAAGGGTAATCATTCTTCTGGGATGTATAGTTAGAAGGGACATATTTAAACATATCACATGATAATTTCACTCTACTCCACATTGCTTGAGCTTCGTCACTTTTGGGCATCACATTTAAGAAAGCGTTTGAGCCCATGGGACAGTCATCCAGGGGAAAGCAATGAGAATCTTCAGAAGTCTAGGAAAAAAAGTGCAACGTGGAAAGGTGGAAAGAGTAGTTTGCTCAGACTAGAGGAGACTAAGACAGACATGGTAGCAGTCTCCAGGTACAGGAAGGGATGCTACAAAGAGAACGGGCATAAACTTCCTAAGTGTTAGGAAGTAAAGGGCTGTGGCAAAAGTTAGGAAAAATATTCTCCTGAAGGGGTAGTTTGACATTGGAATAGATTTCTATTTACAGCCGAAATACTCATACTATGTCAAACAGGGTAGTTGTCAGTAATACTGGGGGATGTGGTTTCTCTGTAGTGTATGGAGAGTGTGCACTTCCACCCACCTTGCATGGAGAGGAGACCTTCAGCTTTGGTGGGAGAGGTTTCCCCTTGCCTTCCATTTCTCAAGGCTGTCAATCACAGTTGGGGCAAGCAGAGCAAAAGGCCGGAGATCTGACAGTTTGGATGTCTATTGGGGCATAACATGAGGTTCAAGCTTGAACTTAGCTAATAACATGAACTTAACTTTAGGCAGGTTGTGGAGTATTCATTATGGGTATTTTTTTTTAAAAGAGTTTAGGCAAGACCACACTGGACAGACACTTAGATATAAAGGACACTAACTTAGAGAAGTAGGAGAGAATGAGGCGACTTCTTTCCTCTTGGTTTTTATTTTGTCCACATTGTTTTTTGTATAAGACTGGAATTTAGTGCATGGGTGCTGAACTAAGTTTGTGCAGGCAACCTTCATTTTGATGTTTCCTGATACCTCTAGACTTGACGGTGTTTAATAGTGTCTTTGGGTAAGGAAAGCACCCATATTAAGCGTATGCTATCATCTATGAAAACACAATATGGGCATTTTTTATTCATCTGCAGGGTGATTTTAACCAGCTTGAAGGTGTTTTAATGCACTTAAAAGAATGGTTGCCAATAGAATGAGTAATATCCAGTGTTGTCAGCTTTCACAAATTTGTCATGGCTGTGGCCGTGATGGTTTTGACAGTTTCACGGTGATAGATTTTGGCTGTTTCACACAAATTGAAGAATGAGAATCAGCAAGAAATTCCTAAGAACACAAAACTGAAACCCCTGAGACCATGAGCTCTCATTCTTGCTCAGCCACACACTGCTCATAATGATTCTCACATCCCTTGTTATAAGCTGTTCGTTGCTATTGCGAGAGGTAACTAACGTATGTATAAATACACACACACATATACTTTTTGCATATTCATTTGTTGAGCACTTTTAATTTTTCATATCTTCACAGAATGACAAGAGTGGTTGAGATTGGCAGGGACCTCTGAGGATTGTCTATTCAAACCCTGGTACCCAGAGCAGGGCCACCTACAGCAGATTACTCAGGGCTGTGTTCAGTAAGTTTTGTGTATCTCCAAGGACAGAGACTCTGTAACCTCTTTGGGTGCTTGTTCCACTCCTTGACCACCCTTAGAGTAAGGAAGTTTTTCCTTATGTTCAGACGTCCAATTTGTGCCCATTGCCTGTTGCTGTCTCACTGGGCACCACTGGGAAGACTCTAGCTCAGTGGTTCTTCCTCTCCTTTTCAGGCATTCAATAGCCACTGATAAGACTCCCCCCCCACCCCACCCTGAGTCTTTTCTTCTCCAGCCTGAACACTCCCAGCTCTCCCAGCTTCTCCTCAGATATTGGATGCTCCAAGCCTTTGAATGTCTTTGTGGCCCTTCGCTGGTCTCGCTCCAGGATGTCCGTGTCTCTGTTGTACTGGGGAGTCTGGAACTGGACACAGCACTCCAGATGTGTCTCAGCAGTGCAGGGTAGAGGAGAAGCATCATGTCCCCCAGCCTTCAGGCAATGCTCTTCCTAAAGGAGCCAGGATGTTGTTGCCAGGATCTTCCTCACTAATTTGTTTCTTCAGGTTTCATTTTAAACTTTGAGCAACATAGATATATAGTCTAGAAAATATTTCCTACTTTGTTCTAAATTGTGGATTTTTCCCTTTCCAAACTATAGTAGCTTGAACTAATATTATGTTTTATGAAGTTTCAGAGACAGTAACACAAAAGGTGTATCCATTGGAATGGAGGACTTTGCATCGGCTGGTTCTTGCAAGATTGAGAAATATTTTGAAGTTGAGTAATTTTTAGGTATAGACTTACTTTGGCGGTTGCTTTCCATTTAGTTTGAAGCCTATACCTAATTCTCATGGTAGTTAAACTCCTGGCCAGTTAAGACACATTTTACCAGGAATACAAAAATAATATTTCTCTGCTATATTGGACTTGGTTTTAAAGTACTTCAGTCCCAATTTTAAATAATTTTCGATGTGGAGTTCATGCTGCTTAAGTTTTTAGGTGCTTTTAGTTTTGAATGTCTCCAAGGACAATGCTCTGTCCCCTGTCCCTCTCCCCATATTTTTTTTATCTTTATCAGATTTTTTGTGTCACCTTCCAGATTTGTACCAAGTCTGCTAAACTTCATTTATGTCAAGATACCATATATTTTGTCTAGCCTTGCTGATGTTTTATTAACAAGGTTGTTTTGTTTTGTTTTGTTTTTAAATTGCTTTCCATCTGCTTTTCCTCCTCATTTTCTTGTTTTTTCTGTATCCTTTTTCATGCTTTACAGTAGAATTTAGTAACAAAGCAAAATAAAAATTTGGTTTTTCTAAGATTTTCTTTCTCTTTCTTTTTCCTTCCTCTCCAGTACAAGGAATTTAGGAGAAGAGGGTTTTTCTTCTTGGGACTGTGTCACATCTTTAAGCTGTTGTAACTGAAATGTTTCTTCTGCTTTCATTTGGGAGTAGGTTAAAAACAGAAAGGATCGGAGGGTTGGCTACATTATCATGTGGATTCTTGCAACATTTTTTTGCTGTGCTGTAATTGTTATTGGCAGTTGATGTGATATTTTTCTTTGCAGGTTCATTGTGTCCTGTGTTTATACTGCTAATGTGACCTTATAATGCTCAGTACAGCTTTCATTTAATTACAAAAAAAAGAATTCTTGTTTACGTAAGGATACTTTAAAGGTGGTGCTATTTCAGTGCAGATTTTATTGAAAATTGTCAGTTATATGAGAAAATGTTTGTATTGCCTATAGTGTGCTTTTCAGGAGTCTCTTGTTACACTCAATGAGGCTGATGCTGGTTCCTATTTTTTCCAGGCGACACACTGTATAATGCGTCTCTGCTTTTCTTGTGTTAATTTTCATGTAGTATTGGGAAGCAATATGATCAGCTGTTGTAGAGGTTGACATAAAAATAAGAACTTTAACATGGATAGACCTTAGTACACATATACTTTATTTACATGACTTTTTAGGATTAGGCATTATCCATCTGATCATAAGGTGACATGAAGGTAGAATAACACAATGGATTGTTTACCCTTGTCCTGTAATTACTGTTCTTTTATCAATAAACTCTGTTGTAGCTGTTACATTTTTCAGCTGCCACACTATCCAAATCAATGTCACGTTTAACAGCAGAATTCCTTCCAAAAAGGCATCTAGTCGCAGTCTGAAAGAGTCCGCTACTTCCTGTGACTTAATGGTTAGTCATTGTCTTTTCTGAGAGTGATTATTTATTAAAGTTGACCCAAAGAATGATAAAAGAGGTTTTACAGGAAGTCTTTTCTTAGGTATTTTAAATAACGTTTGGAACGATAAGGAAATCCTAGAAGATGAGAAAAGTGCTGATCTTGTGTCAGTACTTTCTAGAAAAGAGTGGTTCAGTCCAGACAATAATAGATTGTTTAGCTGATTGTCACAACTTGGGTAAAATAGGGGGATCCTAATGGAAAATTCTATTAATAGATAATTAAATGACAGAATAAACTCTGTTCAGATACTGAGTTTGCTTGATTACAGTCACTGCTTCAGTATAATAGATTAAAGATTTTGTAAAGGGAGTGCTTTAAGATAAATCTCATTCAAACTTCAAGACTGGTAAATAGTAAAGAATTTATTTGGTATTATCCAGTTATTTGGAAAGTTAGGTCTACTGTCTAAAAAAATAAATTAAAAAAGCAGGTTGGGTTTTCAGAACTGAAACAAGAAAATCAGGAAAAATGGGGAACTTCCTAAGAAGCTGCCACTCCAGAGGTGTTTGTCCTATGGAGTTTGGCTTGCGTAATGCTGTCAATTGGGATTTAAAAAATGGAAGGGGACAGAGAAACTGGAAAAAATTACTTTGAGTTAGAATCAAAATTTCATAGAAAGAGACTCTGCTAAGCTTGTTTAGTTTACCAGAAGAAAGAGATGGGACTTGACTGTAGCATTTAATCAAGTAAGGGAAAAAGAGAGACAAAACTTAACATAGGAAGGCATAGTAATAACTAGTGACTGAAGCATGAAGCCAGAGTAATTCAAACTGGAAATAAAGTATGAAAGACAGTGACTAGCCTTTCAGACTATCACAGCAAGTGATGGACTCTTAAGCTCTTAATAACTTGAATTTGGGAGCGGATGCCTTTCTGGAAGAACCGCTGTGGTTAAACACAAGTTACTGGTCTCAGAGATTGGTAGCTGAAGGAAATAAAAGGTCTCTGTTTAACAGGAAGAATTTCTGATTGATTCTGTGGGCCCGTCTGGCCTGGAACTGTGAACCTTTCAAGTAAAAATCATGAACTTATGGTGATCCGTTTTTGTCAGACTAAGTTGCATCTCCAGTCTCTTTCTTCCTACTCATCTGCTGCTTTTATCTGCACCTTTGAATCTGGCAGTACTTGGCTGAACTCTGCTCTATCACACATTCTGCACCTACAAAATTTAAGACAGTTCTCCTCCTTAGTAGGGATTCATTCAAACTGGTAGGAAATGCAATGTTTTCCACAAAATAGACAAAGAATTTGACAAGGTTGATTTAGAATGATTGGTGAAGTTTCTTTAGCCCTTGTTTTGGAGTGGTTGCTACTAGGACAGAGTGTTTAGGCTTGAGGCTAAACCAAACCATGTGATACATCTGTTCAACCTCATTGAAGTAGTTCATATTACAGGTAGAATTTAATTTTTTCAAAGACTGTGTTTGGGTAACTTTGCTTAATAGGATGGCAAATAAAGCTATCAATATGTATGGCAAAAGCATCCAAAATAAAAAGAGAACAGTTGTTCCCCAGTTTTTTCTTCTGGAGTTCAGATCACTAGTGCAAATGAAATTGCCAGATTCATTGTCATAATTATCATCTGTATTTGTGCACAGCAGTAATCTGTCATCCATCATGCAGGGTGGAAGACTAGGTCAGCAGGAATTGCCTAAGGTTTAACAAAGATACATGTAAGCTTGTGCACTGACAAAGGAATAATTCCCAAACAGCAGTGCAGGCTGGGGTATGGCTGTCTGGGATGTACCTCTCCTAAAAAGGAGCTGGAGGTCTACTGGATGGCAAGCTGAACCAAACCAGCACTGTGCTCTTGTGGCAATGAAGGCAAACTGAGTCCTCCGTTGTATCGGTAAGAGCGGTCTTAGGATGCTGTGTCTGGTTTGTCCCCTGATTTCAAGAGAGACATTGAAAAATTGGAGAAGGTCCAACAGGTGGCCACCAGGATGATTAGTATGTTAGAAGGATGATTGGCATATTGGAGAACTCAGCATTTGGAGAAGAGTTCAAGGAAGTTTGTAGAGGAGAGAAGGCTTGGAGAGATTTCTTCTGTCATCCAATACCTAGAAGGTAGTTATGGAGGAGGAGTTGTTTTCTGTTCACAAGGATGCATGGTGAGAGGAGAAATTTCACCTGGGTATAAGAAAAAGAAAATCTCTTAGAAATATTAAACATTGGAGTAAGTTCCTCAAAGGCATGGTGGAATCTCCCTAACTGGATATACTGAAGGCTCATGTTGGCAGCACCCTGGCTTACCTTCTGTAAGGCCCTGTAAGGCTGAATGAAGTAAGGTCCAACAAAAGTTCGGAGAGCAGATAATTTCCAGAGATCTTTTCCAACCTAGACTGCTCTATGATGCTGTGGTTAGAGCTTTTTGGCAGTCTTGGCTCTGGGCAGATGTAGTAAGCTTGTAGATCAGGCAGTAGCAGAGCTGTCTAAAGAAGTTTGATTACAGTTACTGACTTAGGTGATTAATGGAATATTTTTAATATAAATATTAGATTTTCAATTTTTAAAGCTGAACCAGTAAATTTACTTGCCTTGCTTTTTTATCTTAGTTCTTTTTATTGTTTTGCAATATAAAGTAAAAGGAGATCTACTGAAGGTGAAAAAATTAAAAATAAAAGTGTGATGCAGTTGGAATTTTAAGATCAAGTTAATCTTAAATAATCAGCTAAAAGAATAATGTGTCTACATTATTCACATTGTTTATATATATATTATAATGTGGTGCTGCTTTATGACAATCCAGCAGAAGCAAATCTGTGGACTGCATGTGTTTCACAGGGCTATTTGCTTTGCCTGCCAGGTAGTTGAAATGAAGCAGTACTTCATGGTTCAGCTGGCCAAATAGCATGTGCTGCCTCTCAGTTAGAGGGCAGAGCAAAGACATTTGAGATACTGTATTAGTAAAGCTGGGAGAAATGATAAAATAGAAGAAACAGGTGTCCTACAGCAGGAAAAGCTGTGGGCAGAGCTGTAAGGCAGATTTCTTGAGGCAGACGCTGCTGCAAAGAGGAGGTATGTACACTATGGGAATTTGGGGTATTTTATTCTAATTCTGAAATAAGATATCTTGATGATGAACTGATGTCTTCAGTAGCCCTTCATGCTTGTTTCGGTTGTGCATGATTTGATTCCGCATATCATCCATCTGTTTCGGATATTTCTGTGTCATCAGAGTATCTGCATTAGATGCAGAGTAGTCCAGTGGAGTGGTGATATTTATTCTTTGCATGTGCATGTTCTGGAAGGCGTTGGAGGAAACAAGCGTGTCACAGAAAGCTGGGTGCACCTCTTACCTTTCCCTAGTCTCTTTCTGTGCACCTCCTCAGCACGGAGTCTGAAGTAGAATTAGAAATACTCGCTGTTTATGGGGTCTAGGCTACAGACCTGGATTCACTGCATTTCCAGATGATTTGTCTGTGTTCTTTTCAGGAGTCTTCAGTTAATGGCAGACAGCCCTTCTGAAAGTCACACTATTACTTAAGAGCAAAGGGGGAGAGAAAAAAAGTGATTTTAAAGTACTAGACACATATGCATATGTCTAGGGTTTTTTAGCAGCTTTTGATGGTAGCCTAAGCAGAAATCATTTCCCTAGAGTTTTCCAGTCTCTCTTTCTCTCTTCTTCTGTGGCTGTCCTGCAAATTACTTTGGTGTCTCTCCTAAGAGAAGGCTCTTTTAATAGTCTGTGAGTTTTTCTGTGTTCAGAGGCCTTTTTCTCTCCCAGCTGACCCATGGGATCACTTGAGAGAAGATGACATTAAAAAAAGATTAAAAATTCTGCCTTTGTCCTGTAACTGCTTAGTATGTACAGAGATGAGGCTATTGAGAGTCAGTCTTCTCCACCCCAACTTTCAAGCCAGCATCCCATTAAAACCAACAGTCTGGAACAATCATCTTAAAATCTCATCCAAGCCAGTTTTTTTATAAACTACCACAGGGCAATTTCAGGTATATTATGAAGTAATATTGTGCCAAGTCCTTGTGACTTATTCTTGCAATGTACATTGATAGGAAAATCTGATTCTGTAATTAAAGAGCATTTCACACAACTGTTTTCCAAGTAATTACATTGCTTCAACGTTTCTTTTTGTCCTCATCAGCTGAGATATAGCCCCATGCACTAATGGAACAACACAATACAAATATTGCACTGAGTAAGGCATTACACATTACATGGGCTTTTTCTGAGGCTTCAATTGCAGGGTGTTAATTCTTCATAAACGTTAATTCCTTGAATTTTCCGTAGTATCTGCTGTTTGTGGAGGATTCTTACTGGCCTTTTAGAGGAAGGTGGTGGTGAAAGGCATCTTGAAATTAATGTCCTGCTCATCAGCGTACACACTGAGATTGGGAAAGTTAGGGAAGGTTCTTCAAAGTTCTTATAACAGGAATCCAGTGGTCCATAGTTCTGAGCATTGAAGGAAAAATCATTCACGCTGCCCAGAATGAATGCCCAGAAAATGGGAAATATACAAAAAGAGGTTATCCGAGAACATTTCTGTTTTGAGGAGTTGACTAGTCCATAAGAACAGCTGCAAATTCTCCTGTGAACACAGTTCTCCCAGGCAGTGTTCTCCTGCCTTCACTGCAGGATCACTTCTTCTGTCCCCAGAGTTGCTTGCCTAATTCATTAGATAATTATCCATCTGCCTCAATGGAAGCGTGGTTCTTCGTACACTTAATTATTGATATTCTGCATATTTAAGAGAGTATTGTATTATGTCTTGTTGTGGTTTAACCCCTGTAGGCAGCCAAGCCCCACCTCAGCCACTTGCTCACTCTGCCCCCAGTGGGATGGGGGAGAGAATCAGAAGGGTAAAAGTGAGAAAACTCGTGGGTTGAGGTAAAGACAGTTTAATAGGGAAAGCAAAAGTCATGCGTGCAAACAAAGCAAAATAAGGAATTGCAGGTATTCAGCCAGCTCCAGGAAAGCAGGACTCCAACACACATAACGGTTACTTGTGAAGACAAATGCCATCACTCCGAACATCCTCCCACTTTCCTCCTTCTTCCCCCAGCTTTATATGCTGAGCATGACGTCATATGGTATGGGATATCCCTTTGGTCAGTTGGGGTCAGCTGTCCCAGCTGTGTCCCCTCCCAACTTCTTGTGCACCCCCAGCCTATATGCTGGTGGGGTGGGGTGAGAAGCAGAAGAGGCCTTGACTCTGTGTAAGCACTGCTCAGCAGTAACGAAAACGTCCCTGTGTTATCGGCCTTGTTTTCATCACAGATCCAAAACCTAGCCCCATACAAGCTCCTATGAAGAAAACTAACTCTATCCCAGACAAAACCAGTACGTGTCTTCAAAGCTGTTGCTACTACAGAAGAATTCTTGATGATCATTTTGAACTTCATGTTTGGTTGATAAGACCATCATGTTGTAAACCTACCAGAGGCTGTGTTGTGGTTGTGCTGCCTCTGTATTATTTTGACATGTTTATTTGTCATCATGTTTACATGCATATGCCTATGAAGGTAATTTCCAGTATTTCAAGAACATTAAACTGAAATAATTAAAATCTCTGTGTGTGGAATCATGTTGACTCTGCCTTGTGTAAACAACTGAGTTGCTGATACAGTTGGGATGCTAATGCATATAGCTTGTAGTCCTCTGTTTTTTTGAACTTAGAGGGTAAAACCACTGGAAAGTAGCTGCTGTGGAAATAAGTCAGCCTTTAGTGTAAGCTGTAGTCATGTGCTTTATCAGCTGGTTCCACCACCATTTGGTAGAATGCGAAGATGTACTGAGGTTCCAGGACTTTGGGATCCTTGCCAGTTTCTTTGTATTCTAGTGGTTAAAGATCCTGCTCTTCTAGCATTTATTACTCCCCTCCTGTTCATCTTTCCCCCAGCTTTTTGCAGCTGTATGGAGCATGCTCTAGGCAAATAAGTAAATTTTCTGGAAATTCTGATAAGTCTTAATAAGTCTATAATAAATGTGTGCAAAAAAGCAATTTTTACTTGAGCAGATCTGGGCAGGCTTTAAGGGTAATGGCAAGAGGCACACACTACTAAGCTGATCCTCTGGCTAAATTTCTGATCTTTGCAACATGGAGATGCTGTAGCTCATTAACATCAGCAGAACTGAGCAGAAGATGCTGTCTCTGAACCTTCTTATACAAGAGGTAGACATTTTAGCTGAACTTTTTCAAAACTGTTTAATCTAAAGCAGACTGGAAATAATTGGCTTTCAGAGCTGAAGTTTGGCAAACCTATAAGCAGTTGAAAATAGGGTCTTATAAGTGAAGGAAAGTGAAGTACAACCTTAATTGAAGCAGTTGTTACTGATGTCATCTGTAGTGCCCTAAAAGCAGGAATAGATAAAATCTAATTAGACAGAAAATACTACTAAGATTAAAGTATGTATTTTTTGCTTTGTTGAGCCAATACAGAGAAGCAACTAGAGCCAAACTAACGCAGCCATCTCTTTGAAGAAAAACTGGGTCTTACTCAGTCATCAGCCACATTGCACAAATCTAACCCATACTTCTCCCTGGCTGCTTGGGATGTCAGTTTACAGAGAACAAGACTCTAATTCAATTGTATTCTAATAAAGCAGTGAAATACAAAGAAGCGTTCTGATGACTCCTGTTCAGATTATGTCCAGATAAACTTGATGGACTTGGGCTGTTTGAAAATACTTGTGGGTTTTCTTCTTATGTTGCACTTTTGGTGGGTTAGCATTGCAATTATTTTTAGCCTGTCGTGGTTTAACCCCAGCCAGCAACTAAGCACCACGCAGCTGCTCGCTCACCCCCCACCGGTGGGATGGGGAAGAGGATCGGAAGGGCAAAAGGGGAAAACTCGTGGGTTGAGATAAAAACAGTTTAATAACTAAAGTAAAATAAATTAAAAAAAAAAGAACAGTAGTAATACAAAGCAAGCGGTACACTGTACAATTGCTCACCACCCGCCGACCGATGCCCAGCACGTCCCCCAAGCAGCGATCGAACCCCTCCCCGGCCAACTCCCCTGCTTATATACTGAGCATGACGTCACATGGTATAGAATAGCCCCCGCCCAGTCTGAGTCAGCTGCCCCGGCTGTGCCCCCTCCCAGCCTCCCGTGCCCCTGGCAGAGCATGGGAAGCTGAAAGGTCCTTGACCAGTGTGAGCACCACTTAGCAAGTACTTAGCACTACTTAGCAAGAACCAAAACATCAGTGTATCATCGACATTGTTCTCAACCTAAACCCAAAACACAGCCCCATACCGGCTACCAGGAAGAAAACCAACTCCATCCCAGCCAAAACCAGGACAAGCCTTTATTTGGAATGTTTGTAATGTTGACTTAATTTCAGGTATTGCTAATGTAGAGCAAAATCATATCCTACATCTTTTGCCACATTTCGAGCTGCCTTTGCACAATGAAGAATAATTGAAGTCTGTAGAAATCTGTGTATGTGTGCATTTGTTTCAGAGTGGGGATACATGGTACGATGTCTAGTTTGATTTGAAGACTAGCACTGTTATACAATCACAAGCCCCGTGGTCCAAACTTGCAGTACCGCATTACAAACAAGAACAAGAAATATTTATGTATATTCCCTTAAATGTGCAAAAGTCTTGAATTTGGTTGTTTTTTGTTTTGTTTTAAATTTAATGACCATTTGTTTGTGAATCCATCAGTTCTGTAGTTGCGTTAATAGGGGTGTGATGAAAATACAGCCTTGTTGTCTCATGTGAAACCATGAAACTAGAATATTTCTGCTGTCAAATTATTTTAAGTATTGCTGGGCATTGAGTTGAAGAGGCACAGAATATGCACAAGAGATTTTGTGATAGAGTATCTTAAGTTTGCAGGGGAAGGCAAGATACATACAAATAAATATACATTCTCTTGGCAATAAACTTACTGTAAATCTTTCTTCAGGTGAAACAGTAACTTGTTTTTTGGGAAGTATGCTTGCTGTAGTTAATGCAAAAAGCAATCACAGGAAAGACTTTTTAAAAGAATCGGCTAAGTAATTGTACAGAATAACACATTTAAAATAATCTGTGTTTATTGCGAGAAACTTGATGATGGTATTTGTGAATTATGTGGAGTGGTCAGTGTATGCAGTTGAAGATCACTGGGGCTTGAAACTGATGCCTAGAATGAACTGCAGTTCCTGCATTTGCCTATAAGCAACCATTCAGAGAGCTTTATAATTTTCCCACTGTTCACTTCTGCACCATCAAACTGTAGTTGATTCGACACCTGTCTGTCAAAGAAAGGAAATCCAACCCTCTCATCTAATTTCTTCTATTTGTCATTTAAACAAATATCAGTGAGGGATTCAACAAAATGCTGTGTTCATACAAACAATGCATAAAATACTGTGTGCTTGTCTTACCCTCATTCTAATATCAAGTCCTCCCTCCAGTGGCTGCTGTAACAGTTTTATACTTTGTCAAAAAGAACTGGAAATTCTCTCTCACAAAGCTAAATTCAGATTTATTTGTTTATTTATTTATTTTGGTGCTTCTAGCTTGGCAAGTGAACCTGTTAAGTTATCTACTCTTTCCTCAGTGGCAGGGTCTTCCTCTGTTAAAGGAAGAAGAAGGGTTTCCATTGTAGAGGCAAGAATGCCAGGGATTCTTGGCCACTACATTGATTTATCTGATTAAGGGATGGGGGTTAGTTTATCAAGGTAAACCTCTTCAGATAAATTTGATGTTTCTTCCTGTGAGTAATAACAAGTCTTTGAGCACCTATATGTATTTTGTAGCTGCATTCACTTATCTATACCCAATTATGAATTTTGAAATCTTGTGTACAGAGGACTACCCAATATGTATGACTAGAAAAATTTCCACCTGGGCTATTACAAACTACTATCACTGTCATTTTCTAGCACTTCTAATAATTTTAACTGGAATGGGTGAGTTTTCTAGATGATTTACAAGAATGTACATGGTTTTGTGCTGCATGTGTACAAACTGATGATGGACAAGATTTTGTATTTGGTGATCTTTTGTGAGTGACTATTTGGAAGCATCTGAGAAAAGTCTTTAATACCATCCATATGTGTGAATTGACGTTTGAGTATTTTTAATATTTACATTGACTACATTCTACGCTAGACAATACAAAAAAAAAGTCTCTGTGGCTTTGCTATTGCTTTTGTTGATTACTTTTATTATGAGTGCTAACATGATTAAAGCGTTAGCCAAAAGATGCACATTTTAACTGAATCGTGTTGAGTTACATCATAATTTTTAAAGTGCACAATCTAAGCAGAGATCTCCTGGTAGTGTCTTTAAAAGACTTTTGGCAACGTACTGTCATTTCCCATCAGCTTAATCTGAACAGCCTCTGCAAAGGAAGGTGTCAAAACCTCTTGCAGGTCCACCTTGTAGAATGGATTATTGGACTTTCTTTAACCCTAACTTAAAAAAACCAACCAACCAACAACCCCACCACCACCCACAAACCCTTCTACTGAGTTAATAACTACCACCCCCTTAAATTGCTGTATTTTTCCTTAATCTACAAGAAAATGTTTCATGTAATAGGTTTTCTCTAAAGACAATAGAAAGTCTTTATTATGCTTTATTTATTTTTAATTTTTTCTGCTGTCTTTACAGTGAACTACTGTTACTTAAAAGAAACCATTTTGGGGTCTTTCTTACGGGTGTAAGTATTAGGGAGCCAGTAGTACAGTTGGTAAATCCTATTACTCTTTGAAAGTTACAAATTGCTGCAGAGATACAGTTCATGCAAACTTATCCATGATAAAGTATATTGGGGAGAAGAATAAAACAAATTGATAATGACTGACAGATAAAACAAAGAACCAAAAAAGATGAAGGGAAAAAGAATTCAATGCACAGAAGTCTTTTTATTGAGAAAGAAGAAGCGGTGATTGTGATGTGGTAGTTTGCTCCCTTGGTGTCAGATTTAAGATGAAAGAGATTGCAGATTTGAATGTCTGGGTTGCCTTCTGTGCAATAGGAGAAATTTAGAACTATATTTTGCATGTAAAGTCTCACCTTGAATATACTGAGGTTTGTTCTATAGATGGACATTTACTCTATGCATTTCAATGCTGATAATGTATTGTAGAAATCACCGTGGTTTAAAACCGTGTACTCCATGTAGTTTTACTAAAACAAAACTGTATAGTACAGTAAGAACAATAAAGTGGAGTTAATTGATGAAGAAAATCGTTAAAGCTGTGCAGGTTCTGTTGGTTAGGTTTTCATTTTTCTTGTATCTTCTACTTTGGACTTACATGTGTGGTGCTTCTCCAAAAGACTTATCATTTACCAATGTTACATTAGAATCACAAAAGAGAAGTATCAATTAGATAGATGTCCTTTTAGGATTAGGGAGAAGTTACTGTTCATTCCTGTATACTTGAATCTTTGGCCAAACTTGATACTGGAGTGTGTGTCACACTTTGTGGCAAAACTTCTTAATCCAGGATAGTGTGATGAGACTTTAGAGTGTCCAATATAAGTTTTGAAGGAGAGGAAAAAGTTAATTTTAATTTTTCCTTACATATGGTAGGGGTTTATAATACTCAGGGAAGTTTTGCTTTCAGAACAAGTTCTGGTTTTGTGTGATGTAAGCAGTAGCAAATGAGGTCTGTTGAAGTAGAAGTCAGTAAATTTGTTGATTTCCAACTCTTGTTGCTTTTCAGATTGTCCTTCGAAGATTAATGTACATTTACCTCAGTATTTTAAATCTGTTGACAGTTTGGGTAATGATGGCTCAGCTCCAGCAAGGAGGCCCAGATGAAAAAGAGAAGACTACTGCATTAAAGGGTATGAGTCTTTTTCCTTCTTTTTACATATATTGACATTTCAGAAACAATTATTAAGGAAAGGAAAATAGTTTGATATAACTGAGGGTTAGAGTCTGGGAATTGCAATACTGGAGGAGACTATTAGTCCATCTATGCTAATGCTTTTTGTCTAATGGTGTGTCCATTACCAGTATTTTCATAAGATGATATAAAAAATAACGATCTGTGGTAAGGAGTAACAGAATAACATATCCATTAATTTTTTTACTTTTCATAATTATCCTTTGAGAAAGTTGACTGGTGCTTTTGTATGCTTAGTTTCTGGGAGTTATCATTTAATTTTCATGCCACTTATGTTTTATAATTATGCAACCATATTACAGCTTTTAAAAATCTTTTTGACTACAGTGTTAGCAGGGAAAGCATTTTCAGGACATTGATTTCCATGTTGATTTTATAAATTTTTCTTTGTACTCTATGTTTAAAAAAAATAAATGGACCTAAGAGACTTAGCAGAGTAATTTTCTTGAGGAAAAAAAAAATAAATAACTAACATCTTTTGGGATAATGTTTTTCAATTTTGGAAGTACACGGAGTTGGATAGCCGTACAAGTAAGCTAACCAAACACTGGATTTAAAGTGTTTGCATCACACATTTACTCTCTAAATTGTCTTTCAAAAGAGAAAAAAGAATATACCTTGCAACTCCAGTGTAAAAATTGGGTTTCTACCAAAGTATTATTAGAATTATATGTTCTGTTATACAGTGATGATAGAAGGTGTTTCTTCAGTTAAAACTGTGTAGTTGTGAAACATTTGGTGAAGACCTATATGGTGCTTTTTTCAAACCTTGTACTAATTCTGTCAAATTAGTATATTTTGATAAAATTATACTTTATGTTTGGAAGAGTAAAACTCCCATTTTATATTTGGCCTTAATTTGATCTTCAGTAAGGATTAGTGTCCAAGAAGTATTCCACATAATGAAAACTTGGTGCGAGGATGTTGTTTTCTTCATGCGATCTAGTGAGCTCCCATCGAGCTATAGAAGGTCTTCTGCAAATCAGTCAGTTTTGGGCTCTGTTGAACCAGTCTCAAACTGAGTTGGAGAGTCCAAGATCTTAGGTGAGAATGGTGGATCAGATCTTGAAAGAATCTCAAAGTTATAAGAACACTTCAGCTAATTTTAACTTGAAAAAATGCACAGGAAGAAAGTGGCCATGTTGGTGGTTGGAGCACAGGCCAATTGCAGTCCTGAGTGACTCCGATGGAAGCTGTAAATCACGACAAGCTGTACATTCTGCAGATAAGCTTAGTGTAGTTCATATCATATTGCCCTTGCTACTCTGGAGATGGGTGTTTTATTATATAGTAACTGACATTTTTGTGTAAACACATTTTCAAATAGGTCACAGTAAGAAGACATGAAAACTGTGGTGAAATTAAATTCTAGAGGTGTGGTGTGACTGGAGTCTCTTCACCAAGGAGAGAAAGACGTGCTAAAGACTGTTTTGCTACCTTGACGTTGTGAAAGTACAGAGGAAGAAAGGGCACACTTTTTACATCCTGTTGTGAAAAACTTCTTTGACAAAGTTCTTTTCTTTCTCCTGTCATTTGGTTGAGGACCAAAGCAGTCCCCCCAGAACGTTCAAAGGACATTGCACAAAAACAAGCATATGATTGCTTATGTGAATTGTACGTCATGGGACTTGCTATCAAACAGATTTGATGTAAAAGTGAACTATGGTTGAGAGAGCCACATTTAGAAGTCTTCAAGTCAATGTCCAATGTTGTATAGCTATTTAGATACCACAAAGATGCTCAGATACCATCATATGGGTTGGAGAGATGCTGAATTTCAGCTGCCATGCAAGATGTCCTTTGGTCCTCCAGCTTTACCCAGTGAAATCACTTAGAGAAGGAGGAGCTGGAGACAATCATATGGATAATAAAGTGAATGTCATGTGAACCTGAAGAGTCACAAAAGAGCAGGCCAAGGAACTGTAAACAATGTTGAACCTAATTTTCAGTACATTTTAAACACCATCGAAATTTCAAAGTATTAACGTACCAATACTAAGCTTAGGTAACGTGGGTGACGTATAGGCTTGTCACTGGTGACAAGACTGAGCAAAAATAGTGATACAAAACCTATTCAAATAATAATTTTAAGTAATTAAAGGATGGAAGCATAGTTAATGTCAAACAAAGGAAGTTTAAAGAAAATGAGTCTTTTCAAACTGTTTTCTTTCCTTTAAGCTACAGCTTTGGATGGTAAAGGTAATAAACCAATATATTTAGAATACTTAATGCATTTCCTTGGTAATACATTGTATCTTGACTTATGAAACAATAATAGCAAAAACTCAGTGTAGCACTCCTGAACTGAATGTTTGTGTGGTCATCAAATTCATCTACGAGGAAGTAGGAAAATATATTTCAGTGTAATCATGCTGAATCATTTCTTGATGATTTTTTATTAATAATCAGAAAGTATGTTAAAAGGATAGCATCAGGCTGCGTGGGTGATGAGCAATGAGGAGAGGAGAAATGATTGTACACTATTATCTGTGTATGCAGTAATTGTGTAGTAGTTAGATGTAAGCAAAAGATGTCCGTATATGCTTGCCTCTGGTTAAAGGTAAATCCTTAAACCTAGGGTAAAGAATGCAGGCTATACTTATTTTAGTGTACTTGCATTAGTGAATGCAGGCTGTACTAGGATATACCATCCTAGTCTGAAAAAGATGTGTATGTCATGGCTTGCTGTAAAATGGATGACAGTTTTCTCTACCTTGAGGGTTATTAAAGGAGGGTGGTTGAGAGAAGGATTCAGATAACTCGGTGTATTTGAGTATCAAAGGGAAGGTTAAGAAGTGTTGTGATCACAGCTGGTAAATGCCTGTGAGATGACGTGCATTTGATAATCTGAGTTCTTCGAGAAGACAAACAAGAATGTATCAGTGACTTGATATTGAAGCTAGGTAAGTTCATGTTAAAACCATGATGCGTACCAGAGATGTGTTTCTGACATTGAGGGTAATGAATCATTGAAACAAATCACTATGTCTTTGGTGGCTTCTTTGTCCCTGGACATTTTTTGATCAACATTGGAGATAGATAGGTAGGTAGGTAGGTAAATGAATAAATAAATAAGAAGATAACACTGACAATGAGGCCCAGCTTTTGAATCTGGAATGAGATTTCCCATAACGAAGTCCTATGTTTAGTAATATGTAGGATGTCCTTCTGCCCTTAAGATCTACAAATCTGAACAAGCACATTTTGTCAGTGATAATAGTGAAATAAAAAAGACATAGCATGCATTATGTAATTTTTCTTTTCCTTTTTTAGATTTATTGTCTAGAATAGATTTGGATGAACTAATGAAAAAAGATGAGCCACCACTTGAATTTCCTGATACTCTGGAAGGATTTGAGTACATTTTTAATGAAAGTAAGTCGTATATGCTTTGTAAAGGCTATACTTAGAATCATGTTGAGAGGTTATCAGAACTTTAATTATACCTTATAAGTCCCTATTAGAATTTCACACTTTTCTGTTAAGAATAAAATTTTAAGCCTTAGTGTTAACAGACTTGTAAATCTAGCTAAGTAATATTTTTTTATTTCATAAAATTGTCACAAAAATCCCTCATTTTATACAATACTCTAGGTTTGTACTGCGCATACTTTATGACTTCCTGTTTTCTATTACAGAAGTGTTGATACAAAAATTCTGAAAGTAATTTCTGTAGCATTAGCATTAAAAAGCAAAATTAAAGAGTGTTCACTCATTTAAGAAACATTTTATTTATGGATTCATTTTTATGTATACAAAAGGAGTTATTATTTAGCTAATAATTTATCCCAGCAATTTCATTAATACCAATAGGAAAACACCTATTTATATTGATGGAAGAATGAGCAATGTGATAAACTGTCTCTTAATCTTCTGGTATGGGTCACGGTTTTGCATTACAGCTAAGTGTGTAATGACTACAAGTACTTCCAGCTAGCTGAATCTGTGTGTTAAATGAGTTAGTAGTATTTATAATTTCCAGTGCATACATTTTAAAATCCAGCTGAGAAATAAGCCTCTGAGCTAAAGTAATACCAGACTCCAGGAAAGGGCTCTTTCAAGATTGTTTGAAACCTGTAGGACAAATGGGGACGTTTACAATTCTGCTTCTTTGCAGTGCCTGTTCTGTGAACAGAGGAACTTTAGTTTCTAAATCTGCCTGTCTTACATCTTCCACTTTTAAAGAAAAAAAAGAGCTTTCCTTTAAATGATAGTCATTTATGCAACACTTAGCTTTTTAATACCCTGATGGCTTTCACAGGAAGGTACTTAGAGACTAAAAGTGTCATGAAAGTGATGCTCTTTCTTTGATGGGAGGGGTTCAGCTCTGTCACTTTTCAGCTCCTTATTTTTAGATCTGCACAGTGTCTACTGTCTTCCTTACTGACTTCAGAGTTAATGGTTCATATGTGGTTGATAAAAAGGGCTGAAATTTGAATTTTGGGGAATGATGTTTTAGAATGGTGTTATTGAATATTCCATCACTAACCTCACAGCCTGAGTGATTTCCATAGAATGCAGCAAAACCTATTACATATGCTACTGGTCAGGAAAGCAAAAAGTTCTCTCTTTTGCTTTTGTATATTTAATTCAAATGTTGGGTCATGTACTCTTATGTCATAATCATGCTTCTTTTTATGATGGAAAAGTAAGGAAGATTTTTATCAGATTTAAAGAAACTGAAGACAAGGGTTCTAGAAAGCCAAAGAAAAAATATACAAGATATTTGCTCCACTTTACTTGTGGAGAAAGCAACTACATGTGCTATTGAATGGCATACATGAAGAGTAACTAGCTGAGAAGGAACAGCTGAAGGTAGAGCTGTGATGAAAATATGGGATATTTGGACCTGACACAGGGATATGAAGTTGGGGAAAAATATTCCCCTGGTGTCTGAGAAACCTTACTTTCATCATGCAGACATTTTGGCTTTCAAAGGAGATACTTGCACATATCCCTGTTTTTAATGTTTCTCTGATTTACTGCAATTTTGTGATGCTCTGAGACCATAACTTGTGTTTTGTCTAATTAGCTGAAACATTACTGGTAAGGTATCTGGTTTCTGCAGTTTGCTTCTTATTTGGTTGCCATTTTATTATTAGTGTTATTTTAACTCAGTCCATGTCTTCATCTGTGTTTGAGTATGCTACTAAACTTTTGCTATAAACAAGGCCAACTGCAGAAAGTTACACTGGAATCTAAGAATAGCATGTGGTTTTGCATTCTGCTTTGTTTTACTGTTGTAATCTCAGTGTACCCTGAATCTAAGAGCTCTTACTTGATTGCACTGTGCCTAGGAGTTAAGGTATTTACCTTAACTGTGGGCATGGGTTTTTTCAGATTAAATTTAGAATGTTGTTGATCTTGAAAATAAATGTTTCCTTTCCTTCCAGCCTCCAGCTCAATTTGTACTCACATTTCATCATAATGCAGTTGGGTTTGAAGTAGGGGATTTGTAGCTACAATTTGATCACCTAATTGACATTGAAGATCAAATCTTAACTGCTAATGTTTACATTTCACTGTTAATCCATGAAAGTTGAGACATAAATACTTCTTGCAAAGCAGTTTGGCATTTGATATCTGCATGTAATTTCACTCTCATCACTTGTGTTTAGCTTTATCTAACAATATATACCATTCAAGGGGAATGCATTTTGTTTTATGCTACAATTATTTTCCTTCAAAAATACTACAACCAAAAAAGGTGAAGGAATTCATAATAGCCCAATTTTTAGACGTAGACTTCTTTTAAAATTTTCAGAAATTAAATGTATCTTACTTTTGATGAAGTAGTATATTAAAATGTAATTATTTTGTTTCTTTTACAGAAGGGCAGTTAAGACACATAAAAACTGGGGAGCCGTTTGTTTTTAATTATCGTGAAGATTTGCATAGATGGAACCAAAAGCGCTATGAAGCTCTTGGAGAGGTATATAAATTGTGTGTGTGTATGCATGTGTATATGTATTGATGTGCTGTGGTTTTTGTTGTGTTTCTCTGTGGAAGTGATACTTTTATATATGTTAAAGATTTAGTGAGGCTGCAGTCATTTAAGAAAAGGTATTTCAGGATTTATTCCATGTTAATGCTCTAGCAGTAGTTTCCATAATCTGCTGTATAGCTTAAGATGTGATTTAGACTACAATTTGACTTTAGTGTATGGTCAAAATAGAATATCATCTAGATTACACAAATCAGAGAATATTATATTATATTATATTATATTATATTATATTATATTATATATACAGTGTGGTATTTTCTTTAACTTTCTTCTCCTCAAGGCAAAGCACTGGGTACAAAACTATGTCATTTTACTTTCTGGCTGAAGATAAATGTGTTGACTGGTTTTCTCATTTTACCAGGAGATACCAGGAGCCACCAGATTGATTAAGTAGAGATCTAATGATTAATTGATTAAATATTTGTTGATGTATTAGATATTTGGACACTACTGGTACTTCCCAGGCTTTTTGTAGGGATGTTGTGGATGTAGTAGGTGCAGAAGGAACTGACAGTGATTCCTTTTTTATGTGAAATGACTTCAATTTCAGTGCCATGCTTTTTGTAATGCTTTAGGAGTCAGAGTGTTGACTTGAGAAGAAAGGCATCTGACCTCGGTGGATGCAAATCAGTGTGTGCCGAGGTCTTCCTTGCACTGTCACGACCTCCCCTGCCCAACAGAAAGAACAGCCTCAGCCTCAGCATGCTCACCTCTAGGTAGTAATGCTGCTCACGTCAGGGTGGCTTTTCGAGAAAGGTGATGCACAGTTCTGAGCACTAACTAGGGGCTTTCTCTTAGAGACTGTATAATGTTGCCCAGCAGTTTCTGTTGGAATGATCATGGCATGTCATTTGAGAACTGCTTTTGCCTCATGGCTTGTCTACTTTCATTAGTGTTATTGTTTTAGTGAGGATTAAACACATTTATTCCCCACTTACTCTTTCTGTTACATTAATTCAGACTACTCGGAGACATGTTTGATTTTGCATGTTTAGACATTTTGTCTTTTAAACTTTCTTGTTGTCGTGGTTTAACCCCAGTGGGCAGTTCAGCCCCCAAAGGCTGCCTGCTCACTCCCTCCCGTGGGATGGGGGAGAGAATCAGAAGGGTAAAAGTGAGAAAATTCGTGGGCTGAGATACAGTTTAATAGGTAAAGCAAAAGTTATGCATGCAAGCAAAGCAAAATAAGGAATTAATTCACTGCTTCCCATCAGCAGGCAGATGTTTAGCGATCTCCAGGAAAGCAGGGCCTCTTCATGCATAATGGGAAGACAAACACCTTATTGGAAGATACCTCCGAACATCCCTCCCTTCCTCCTCCTTTCCCCCAGCTTTTATTGCTGAGCATGACATTATATGGCACGGAATATCCCTTTGGTCAGCTGGGACCAGCGGACCTGGCTGTGCCCCCTCCCAGCTGCTTGTGCACCCCCAGCCAGTACACTTGTGTACTAAAAAGAAAACTAAGATGTTTGAAATGACAGCCTGTCCTACACTGTTGCAAAGTAAATAGTATAAAGCATCTTGATTGAGTTTCTTGGATAGATAAATAAGTATATACTTAAATTTATCACCAAATGGTTTCATATAGTTTCTCATGCTGCCAGGAGTGCATTTGTTAAAGCTGAAGAAATATCTAAGTACATGGTCTTTGCTAGGTATAGCAGGATAGGCTCTGGGAACTTCTGTAGGCACTGAGCATGCAGGCTTAAGAAGGGAGTGCACAGTAGAAATCTCTGCCCATCTTGATTAACAGGAATAGCAGGCCATCTGTCCTTAACCTCTGCCAAGTGGTGATGTGGTGCTCTGTGGCTAGCTCAGACTCTCCGTTCCATTCAGAGGTCAGCCTGGGCTCTGTGCTGGATGTGCTGGAGCTGCCCAGCTGTTGAGCACTGCTTTATCCCGCCAGAGCTTTGTTCCTGGTGATTGAAGAACCTTGCTTTTTACCTTCTCCTCCTCCTCCTCCTTCCTGCAAGAACTGTGGCAGAGGAGGAGATGATGGGGCTACTGCTGCTGCTAGTCACATCCTTTCACCACAACTTGTATTTTTTTCCAAAGAGGGAATGTGCTGTTGCCCAATCTGTTCCATTGTCTAAGTTACTTGATAAGCATTTCTTCCAGCAGGAAACAGATTGTCACCTATTCTATGGTCTGTGTGTGCAGACCTCTGTGTGTGCTTGTATTGTTCAGATTTCCCCATTTTCCAAATAAATTAGTTGGACAAGACGCAACTATAAAGATTAGTATGTCTCCATGTGGGCTCCTGTGCCATCACATCTTCTTGTACATGTTTGGCAGCATCATCAAATTCCTCATTCTATGCATCTGAATAGTGAGTGCCATGGCTTCAACCCATCATAGTATGACCAACTTTTTGTCATTTTTGGTTAACCAGGAGGTGAGGTGTGTTCATGGAGTGGGTGCCTGTGCTGCTTTTGTCTGGGATGAGTTAATTTTCTTCATAGTAGCTTGTATGGGGCTTTTTTTTGGATTCGTGCTGAAAACAGTGTTGATAATACAGGGATGTTTTTGTAACTGCTGAGCAGTGCTTACACAGAGTCAAGGCCTTTTCTGCTTTTCACCCCACCCCACCAGCATATAGGCTGGGGGTGCACAAGAAGTTGGGAGGGGACACAGCTGGGACAGCTGACCCCAACTGACCAAAGGGCTATCCCATACCATATGACATCATGCCCAGCATATAAAGCTGGGGGAAGAAGAAGGAAGGGGGGGACGTTTGGAGTGATGACTTTTGTCTTCCCAAGTCACTGTTACATGTGTTGGAGTCCTGCTTTCCTGGAGATGGCTGAACACCTACCTCCTGATGGGAAATAGTGAATGAATTCCTTGTTGTGCTGTGCTTGCACGTGCGGCTTTTGCTTTACTGATTAAGCTGTCTTTATCTCAACCCACGAGTTTTCTCACTTTTACCCTTCTGATTCTCTCCCCCATCCCACTGCGGGGGGAGTGAGCAAGTGGCTGTGTAGGGCTTAGTTGCTGGCTAGGGTTAAACCACGAGAGTCCTTTACATCTGTGATTTCTCTTGTGCATTTTGCCTTAGTTATAGTCATTTTCTGCATTTAGGTTTGAGCGATCTTTGAAAATTCACTTTGTTTATATTGGTAGGTAAAAGGCAAGGAAGGTTTGAGGTCAGGATTCTGACAGGGTGAATTGTTCAAAGTTGTTTATTTGTTTTGTGTTTTTAGAGAAAAAAGAAATCTGTGTTTCAGTCTGATGTCTGCTAGGTGCTTGATATTACACAAGCCACAAATTTATAAATGCTCCATTGTCTGTTTTTGGCACAATGAGTGTTTATACAGTTAGGTGAGAACAGAGGAGATGCTGACCGGCAAGACCCTTGGCATTTGTTCACATAGATAAAACCTCTTGTGCCACAGATTGGTGAGTCACTGATGTAGATGTTGAATAGTACAGAAGTGGTATATGACCACTGATTAGCCATTTTGTAGTCTAGGGTAAGATGTGTTCAGCAAACTGTGATAGCTTAAGGAGGAGCAGCTCATATAATTCATAAGGTGGTGTAGTAAAATCTGGCCTTAGGCCTTTGCTTTGAAACATCATCCTTTGACTTTATGAGTTCTCTAATACGTATTTGTGGCTGAGCATTTATGTAGCTGGACATATAGTGAGATGATAAAGTAGCTAGACTTGTATCATCAGACAAAAATGTTTTTTATATTCAGTGTTTCCATTGTTAGCTCAGTTATTGTATGATGGTTTTCTGATTTTTAAAGGATTTACCCATCCTGCCCGAGGCAACTTTTTTTTTTTTCCTGGACGTATATATTGTGGGCTGCTTTTATTGCATTTTACTAATTTTAAAAAGTGGGTGTACTTCTTGGCCTTGTATTACAGCATCATTTTCTCTTTCTTGGAGCATTAATGAATTGTCATTTGGTAATCCATGATTTTTTTGCTGTTAAAAGTCATGAATACACTATCTGTGATGTTCTGCCATTACTCTGGCTGTATGGAAATTGATTCTTCACAAATTACAATGGTTCGTCAACGTCTCCACTTCTTACATCTCTTTATTCTTCATTCATTGATCTGTTATTTCAGGCACACAATTTGTTCTGCAGCCTCTTGATATGTGCTCCTAATAGACAATTTAGTGAACTGTTCATAATTTTGTGATTCTAGTTCAGTCATTGCTATTGCGGCATTGAATTTTGTGGAGAGCCTCTCCATTTGCTTTTTAAAAATTAAAATGGCAACAGAAGTGCACAGAACATGGTGTTGCAGCTGCTTCTAACTGCCGATTAATCCATGTGGCAAGTTTGAAGTACGATTGAGAACAATTTTGTGACAACAATTCAGTTGGTGCAGACGTACCATTCCAGTTCAAGTTTGATTTTTTATTCCCCCACCCCACCCCCGCCCCCCGGCCAGGAGTTATGGAGGTTTGGATTCTAGGTTAAACTCCGGATTAGACTGGCATGATGTATGTCTCCTTGCATTTTAAGTAGATGTCTGTGTTTACTGCACTTTCAATTGATATTATGGCTACTGAAATTGGTAACAGTCAGCTTCAGCCCCTGCTTCATCATGACATTGACATTAGCTGGAATGATAAAGGAAATACTACTAAAATCTGTTGCTGGGATTTTACCTTACATTTGGCCAGTCATGTAGGTTATGTTGATAATAAGACTTCATTTGAGAAAGATTATGTTGACATTCTCCTTCCATGGTCTTAGAGAAACTAGAGTATCCCTAGCATCAGTAGGCAGTTATTGTCTGTCCCTCTGTGTGTCTCTTACAGCTCTAGCACTGGGTAATTATAATTTGGTGATTGCTTGGAGGCCATTTAATATTTGCAGATGTTTTTGTGAGTGCCATCACTAATGAAGAGACTTTTACCTGTACTGACAGTTTGCTTGGCTGCCCATGTCTTTAAATAAGTCAAAGAGGATTTGTAAATATGTAGATTGTGATGTGGAACGTGATATAAATGTGTCTGCTGTGGTCCTAGTCAACGACCAGTGTATGCCATCTCTTGTAATTGCAGCCTGTCTGACTCGCAGAAGCATATAAGCAGGTAGCAGAAGAGTTGAGGCTATTTTTTACAGTTAGCACACCATAGCACAAGAAAATACCTTATGTTTGTGTAAAACAATTATGGAAAGTAAAGAAATAGAACACCTAAGTCAGAAATTCCTTGCATGTTTCATGTATGATGAGATAACAGTTAAATTTACATTGTCAGAGAAGTCTTGTTCCACTAAATAAACTGCTTTAAAGTACGTGTGCAATGTTAGGTCCAGCTCATCGTAAAGTAGATTAACCATCAAGGTTAATATTGGGGGGGGGGGGGGGGGGGGGGGGGGGGGGGGGGGGGGGGGGGGAATAAGTATGTAGAATTATGACAATGACAACCCATAATTAAGATCGCTAAGTAGTAAAATGGGATTTTTTTTTTCCAGATCTCCTTTAAGTTAAAGAACAGCTTGGTCTCAACATAATTTAAAAAATAAGCGTTCACCTGCTACTAATTTCCTCCTTGGTTGCAAAGAGCATTATTTGTTTGGATGACTGAGAGAAAGAAGCTATTTACATAGCACAAATGAAAGCATAGAGCAGCAGAAGAGGACATGTAAGTTAATGAAGAAGGAAGCATTAAGTAGTCTGCATTTGAAAGGGTAGCTTCTTACATGAATAACCCAAAATCTGATGATAGGCTGCACGTGCACCTGATAGTACTTAAGGTCCAATCTTGCAGCCGAAGCTCATGTGAATAAACTCAATAGGTCTGATCTTGTGAATAAGGGCTGCAGGATCAAGTTCCAAATAAAATTTGCAGATGATTAGTAGAAATCCTTACACTCTAGTTTCAGTTTCTTTGCACAGACAGTTTATCACTAAACATTCCAGATTTTCTCTGGCTAGTGAGACTTTAATGTAACAAATTGCATGCTGCGCACTATGGATTAAGCAAAATTATGTTGTGTACCTTGACTTATTACTATGTATTTGCTCTTAGTTATTTAGTGGTTGGAAAAACTTGTCTTACTGAAAGGACAAAATAAATTAATAAGTGATATAATACATAGGTGGGTTCATGGACATTTGCTTTCATGGGATGCTTGCATGGCTAAGGCTGTTGAAGAAGTGGTTCTGTTCAAAGAGATTAGATGCCCAATACTTAACAGGTGTCTGCTGAGCATGTGTAAACTGAATTTTTTAAGTGTCTTGTATTAACGTCAAGTAAGGGTAAACATTCATGGGGACAGTAAAAATCCTCACTGAGAATGTAACACAAACTGTTCCTAACTTTAAGTCCTGTTTCAAAGGTAGGGTGAAAGCATCCAATTGAAATATTCTCCCCATCCTTATGTTTCAAAGTGGTTAAATCACATTTTGGGTAGTGTCCTTTGGAAGCAATTTGATAGTGCTAGTTCTGTGCATGTCGTGCCCCATCTACTAATGAATGTTGCAGAAGGTTTTTGCTTCAGCAGAATTTTACAGTGGAGTAAATGTCGCAAAAATAGTTAGAGTTGTACTATTTGGACAAAAACAGACAGCCGAGCAGAAGAGAGAGATTAGGCAAGTTCTTTAAGGTAAATTAAAGTGTGAACTCATTTCTTACTAGAGAGATAAGAATCCACATGGAATAGGGACTTTTTGAATGTACCAGTTGGAGGAAGAGTTTAAATGACACCTATCACTTTTTGGACACCAAGGTCAATTATAAATGCAGTTCTTGAGGAACCCGTGCCTTATTAGTTACACGTTTTTTCATAGTAACTTGATTTTTTCAACTCGTGATAGATAACTGTGAAACAGAAACACAACACAGAAGACTTTAAGCAATCTAGATAAAGCACCTAAACATGGGGCAGGATATTGAATTTCTCTCTAACAGTAGTTCCCAAGCTATAAGTAATCATACATTTCCACAAGGTTCCAGTCCTTTTACTTCATTCATTTTTGAACCAATGCCTTTGATAACAGAAAGAAAATGCTAGTAGGGGCAGCACAAAAAAGTCTAAATCGTGTATGTGTACTGTCTTCAGAATTTTAGAAAGATTTCAGCTTTTAACAGTCTGTTTATCTGCAGTATTGCTTTTTGGTGAGTGAAGTAGATGGACAGACAGCTTAGCAAGGATTGAAGACTACTTAATAGTACCTAAGGAAATTTAAATTTAAATATGAATCTTTATTGCATGCAATATATTCATTTGCATATGCTAAATCCGCTTTCAAAATCTGCTATTTGTGAAGACTTTTTACTGGAATGATTATGTCAGATGTGCTTCAGTGAACTGTTCTCGTTTGTAGGCAGCAATTGGCAGTAGGTTGGTTCATCACAGTAACATGACAGTACTCGAAAGGTTCAGAGATAGTTTCATAATTATTGTTAGCATGATTCTTGAAAGAAATGATGAGCATCTCATAAACCCAGATGGGAATTTGTTACATTGTTGATAAATGTGTTGATAAATGTGTTTTACATTTTTAAATTGATAAACAGTGAAAAGCAGAGAAGATACAATAAGGCAGATGGTTGTTTATAAAGCACTTGCAAGTTGCTGCAATTCAAAGAATGGTACTAATTGTTAAAAAGAAGACAAAAATTGGAGTAGGGGGAGTGTTTCAATGAGTTAATCATGAGCTTTTTAAAAATAAAACCTTCAGCAGCTTTAGTTCAATTAGAACCATTCTTGCCATCCTGGGTTTAGATGGAAAAGTTTAGACTCTCAGCTCTTAATAAACTTTTGTACCAACCATTTTCATGTAGCTGAAATTAAAAATACAAAAAATCCACCTTTTATCTAAATGTATCCATTCCCATCTTTCTCCTTTTTCTTATTAAAAAAGAAAAACAAAACCAAGATTTATTTCACAGCAAAATAAGACTGAATTATCATTGGTCCTATTCCCACTTAAAAGCAATGAATAGAATAGTGAACTCCAGAATCAACAGAGGGTTCACAGCAAGGAAGTAAGATGGGATATAGATGGCTTATTTTTTTGTTAAAGGAGTGGTGAAAAAAAAGCGGGTTTTTTTGCCAACTAGAAGGTCACTAGAAAAAATTATATTTAAGTAGTGCTTAGGCAGAATACAAATCAGCATATGTGATACAACCAGTTGGTTCACCTTTTTGTCTTGTGAATGTTCATTCCTTGTTTGCATCAGTGATACTAAAAGTTTCTATGAAAGGTGAAGTATTTTCCTAGTGTTTCAGCAGGAGTTTTTTTGAAAACCAGAGATATGTAGATTACTGCCTTCATCAAGCAGCACTTTTAAAATATGTTTATTTTACCTCACTTGCAGAACTCCGGAAGAGCTAGTACTCTTTCACAGGATTTTTCAGCTTCTCCAAGATAAAGAATTTAACACTTTCTGTGTCTTCAACAAGAGACCTATATCTTTCAGTTTTCTGGGAATATTTTTATTAAAATTCAGCAGAATAGTGATATTTTTTAATAAAGCTGTATCAGCTGTGTCAGTCCTTAATAAGAATAATTTGAAAGGAAAAAAATTCAATTATAAATCAATAGTGTGTTGTATTTCTGTATGTGCAAACAGCCTAAAATTACTTTAAGATGCTCCAGCTGCTCAATTCATTAACTCAGTCACAACTGAATTTTGGTATCTGTTATCTTCTGTTGATCGCTGCAGCGGAAATACTCAGTTAGCATGCCTGAAGCTGTTAGATGCAGTTAGGATTATTCAGAAAGATCAGTTCAATAGGTTGGTTAGGATTTTGAGAGGCTTAGTAAGTAGCTATTTATCTTAACTCATGCACCGTCCTGTCTGTAACAATTCAGGAAAGTGTCGTGCTCCTCCACAGATAGTGTCAATTCCTTCTTCCATTCAGAATTTCCAGATTTGCCTCTTGTGATTTTTGGCTAGTTGCACCTCTTAACTCTTTCCAGTTCCTCAGTTCCTCTTTTGAGTGATAGCCTGAGTATGTTGTTGGTAATAAGATGTGAAAGATCTTTGAAGAGAAAAACAAATAATTTTTCTCTTTTCACTGAATTAACGGGGGGGTGTGGGGTGTGGTGTGCATACATTTTTGCCTTCTTTCCAGCAGTGTAAATTATACAGATATTATGGTACCTTTCTCTTATTTTGCTGTAGATCTGACACCCCATAACACAGGATGGAAAAAGTATGTAGAAAATAAGTAAGCTTAATGAAAAGAACAATGGTTTAAAACTCAAGGTGGTTAAAATGCTGAAATTAATTTTTATACATTGTTTTTAATTCCTAGATTCAGGAATTCAGCTTCTGTCCTCATTTCCAGTATACATGGCTCTGTTCTAAGTGGGTTTTGTAAGAGAAAACCTGACATATATCCATCCCAGCCGTAATGCATGTGTTTCACATAAAAGAACTAATAAATGTGTAAAATGTATTTGGAAGTGTTTTTGTCAAGTTCTGTAATCTGAACTTGCTTTTAGACGTGATTAATTTTCATGCATTAGACATGCACCTTCATCACATGCTGGTAAGAATTTTGGTGCAGTAGACCTTAAAGCTGATGTTTAAGCAAGAGGGGAAAATAGTAAATGTAAGAAAAGGAGGTGTTTGTCCAATGTAAGCTGCAGTTCTAGATGAGTAACCTTTGTACTTTTGATTCCATGAAATTTGTTAGAAAAATACAAAAAATATAAACTTAAATGAAAAATGGAGGCCAAGTATTTTATTTTCATATATCGGTACAACAAGCACAAAGGGAATGTTCCTGTAGCTGATTGCTCCATTTGAAGGTAATGATATAAATGAAAGAAGGAAATGACTCACAGTTTATGAAGATTGTAGGAAGGCAGAAGGTTCAAGCAAAAGAAAAAAATTTAGGAGAGGTAACCAGAAGAAATTTTTAAATGAAAGTACTTGGAAAGTGCTAAGCATTCTTACTGCCTGATCATCAGGGGGTTGATACTCTGTTTTCTCTATGCCATTAAATGTATCAAGATTGATTGTTACAGTTGATCCCAACTTTTAAAAAAATGTGTTTGTTTTTCTACCATTTTTTTGGAAACAATTTCTTAATCCTGCTTTACTTGATACTGTGGAAATGCACATCAAATTTTCGAAGTGAACGTTTCTGTTACTGCTGACTTAGGGAGGCTTTTAACTTCTAAGTTTTAAAACAAATGTTGTTCTGTGTACTAGGTAAAAACCTGTATGAAACTGTAGGTAGTGATGGAGGTGGGGAATAATGCTAAAATAGCTGTCAGCAAAACAGAAAAGCTGAAACTCTAGGATAGGAATTGTTTTTGTTGAGACAGAATGAAATGTCAAAGGTGTCAGGACACAATGCTGATAGTTGCACAAGTTCTTCATGGTTTTTCTTCAGATTAAAACTTCATAGATCTTTCACTGAGGGAGGGATCTGGCATTTTTTTTGCAGAAAGGGTATGCGTTTCACAGAAGTCAAACTGTTCACTTGAAAATAGTGTACCCAACATACCCAACGCACAGGAGATGCAAACTGAGCTCCGGCAGTGTGTGTACATCCAGATACGTATGTATATATGTTACTCTTTCTGTGAAAGCAACTAGCCTCACAAGTCAACATGTGTAAAAGAAGTGAATGGCCGAATATAATTTAAATGTGGCCAAGTTATAGCAGAACTCATGAATCCTTTTCCAGTATTACAGCAGTTTGTCATTACATTTGATGGTAAATTGAGGATTACAGCAGTCAGTGTAGTGAATGCACCTTTTGGGGGTTTCTGCCAGCCAAATGACTGATCAGTATCATGTGCAGTACTAAAGTATAAATACAGTAAACTGATTGTATTTGTAATTGAAAGTATTGATCTCTTGGGTATGTTTACTGGTGGTAGTGGTTATTATCTTAGAATCATAGAATAATTTTGGTTGCACCTCTGGGGATTCTGCAGTCAACTCCCCTGCTCAAAGCATGGGCAGCTTCAAAGTTACATCAGGCTGATCAATTAAAAAATTGCAGACTGCCTTTAAGCAGGGGCAACCTAGTCATGAATGGTTGCTACAGAGGTCTGTCTGCATACTTTGGTGGTGGAGCTTCCTAGTAGACAGGAGGCCTTACATGAAACTTGCTCCTGTGATATGTGAGAGAAATGACCATGGTAGATGGCGGCTAGGCTCATACATTTGTGAAGCTGACTTCTAAGGGAGAAAATGTGCTGGTTTCCAAGTTTTGTAAGGCCGTCAGATGTAATGATTCACTGAGGTTTTGTTAAGTATGGTATGAAAACTTTGGAAGGAGCACCACAAATCTTACGCAACTGTTCAACTGGTTGTTCAGGAAGGGTACTGAATGTCAGACTGTTACAGTCAGAACATGACATAGACTCAAAGAAGAAAGAACAGTTTCTTGCCATATCAAAGCTATGGTTCTGAAAAGTGCTGCTCTTAGTATGGGTTCTGCCACCTGCTCCTAGAAACCTCTGCTATTCAAGGTTTCAGTTTCAGAGTGTATATTGCCTTCCACCAACCAATTTCCCAAGACATGTGTCGTGATGCACTTGAAAAAGTATTACCTGGTAGCATATATACCCCTGCTCAACTCCATTGTGTTTGGCAAAAGTGCACTTTAAGAGAGTGTGTGCCTTGAGATCAATTTATAATATATAAAAAGGAAACAGCTTATTTGATAACATGACCAGTCACACAGGAACAGAGCTCTAGTTTGTCCTGGGTTTCAGTCTGCTATTCAGTTTACTGTGTCACACCTTTTCTCACTTAAGTATTTTGGGAATGTCAGAGAGCATTGGATGCTACTTTGCTAGGGACCATGTAAGGATTAATCATGAAGTGAGAGGTCTGATCGGTTCCTGCAGATGTCAACATAATTCAGTGCTCTTGGTCACAGTGATATGCAAAAATATTTCCAGATGTGTATGATTGTAGGTAGATAAAATTCAAATCATTTTCACAGCAAATACGTTGAAATCAGCTTGTGGAAAAGATCAAGGTGCATATTGAGTTGCAAGTATATGGCTTCAAGTTTGATTAGTTCTACATCAGTAAGCTAAAACTGCAATGTAATAAAATATATCATTAGTATTTCCTTCTGGAACAGATTTTTCTTTATACAGATACAGTATGATTGGATAATTCCAAAGCAAATCCGCAAGATGGTGTCTGTTGATCTTCCTGTAAGACAAATCTGATTTCAGTTCACAGTCTTAAAAATATCTTTTCTTCCACCATCTTTTATGAAGTTAGGATCTTTGGTCAAATGCTCACTACATTCCTGTGTTTATAAGTTTCTTGGGCTTACCCTTCCACCTCCACAGGAAAGCAATTGAGGATATTGTCAGATACATTAGAAAGCAGGATTCATTTGGCTGCAGTATTAAGTGACCTACTAATATTTTTTGACATAAAAATAGCCTGTAACCCTAGAGATAATATGGGTAAAGTGAACAGAAATTAAGTAAATCATAAGGTGAATACAAGTGGAAAGTGAAGGTTGATGCACATTTTTAGTACCGTTTCATAAAGATTTTTTTGGACAAGCTACATTCAGTAACAGAAAGGGTCCTAACTTAGGTTGTAGTAACATAATTTTGGGCTGATTTCCAATATTCAGGAGTGCGTATGTTCTTGATCCTCATTATAACTCATAATTTTAGGAATATTGTGTTGGGAAAATAAGGCACATTAGCCAGCAGCACAAATAGCAGGAGAAGCCACAATATTCATTTCCCCTCAACCCAGCCAAAAACAGAGTATTTGGCTGACTATCAAAAGGAGCAGCAGTAATTGTTTCCAGTATCAGTGGAGGCATTTTGCTGTTTAAAAAACGCAAAGCTTCCATTTCATTAACTCAAGAACAAGCTTGGTCTCTGCCATCAATTAGGGGACAAAAATGGGGTTCTCACGGCAAGCTGTGGGTTGCTGCCTGCCTGTGCCTTGCTGTGGCCCATGGGTTGCTTGCAGGTCCTGCCAGGAGCTGCCTCTGTAGTAGCTGCTTGCCCTCTGGAGACTCCGCTTCTCCTGGGTGCAGGAGCAGTCTGCAAGAGCAGCTTCCCAAGCCTGAGTCACAAATGCAGCAGGACCTGCTGTTCTGTGTGATGAAGTGCCCAGGAGCTCAGCTAGATTAGAGCCACCTTGTGAACACTGGCCAAAAGGTAGTCCCAGGTTTACAACTTAGTCTTGGTTTGTAGAAGAGAAAAATGGAAAAGGAGGAGCATGGAAAACAAGATTATAGACAAACTGTAGATGGTAATGCAATGACTTGTCAGCCTGCTTGCTGCCAAACTCTGCGGTGACATGCTGGTCTCCTGTCTCTTCTGTCTACTTTAGGCCTTAGGCAGAACAAAGGGGGAGCGCCCATCGGCCTGTGTGCCCATTGCCCACATATTGACTGACAACAGCAGTGGCAATGAAGACGCTCAGTCAGTATGTGATCACAACACTGCATGTTTTATAGAGCAATAAATACGGGTTTGTATTTGATGGAGGGCAGGTCATCCTCAATGCAGATTCTCTGCTCTGTTCTCATGGCATAGAGATAATTGTACCAAATTCTGTTGTCACAGAACAAGTTGCTTTTAGGCAAAAATCTGTCTGATTCCTAGTCTCACCTTTTCATTTTATCCTCTTGACTGTTATTTGTGTTCACTTTATTTTATGTGATACATGATGCATTTAAAATGTCTTTCATGTATCTTTCTATTTTATAACACCCTTTCACCAAACACAGAACTCTGCAGGCTAGCAGCTGTGATATAATTATAAACTGCACACAATCATGTTGCTCACTGTTGTTGATGTCCATTTTCATAGAATCATAGAATTGTTAAGGTTGGAAAGGACCTCTGAGATCATCGAGTCCAACATGTTAACCTAACTGCCCGGTCCACCTCTAAACCATGTCCCTAAGCACCACATCCATACGTTTTTTGAATACTTCCAGGGACTGTGATTGCACCACTTCCCTGGGCAGTCTGTTCCAAAGCCTGACCACTCTCTCTGTGAAGAAATTTTTTCTAATATCCAACCTAAATCTTCCCTGGCACAACTTGAGCCCATTTCCTCTTGTCCTGTCGCTTGTTACTTGGGAGAAGAGACCGACCCCCACCTTGCTACAGCCTCCTTTCAGGTAGTTGTAGAGAGCAATAAGGTCTCCCCTCAGCCTCCTCTTCTCCAAACTAAACAACCCCAGCTCCCTCAGCCGCTCCTCATAAGACTTGTGCTCCAGACCCTTCACCAGCCTCGCAGCCCTGCTCTGGCCACGCTCCAGCACCTCCATGTCCTTGCAGTGAGGGGCCCAAAACTGGACACAGTATTTGAGGTGCGGCCTCACCAGTGCTGAGTACAGGGGCACCATCACCTCCCTGGTCCTGCTGGCCACACCATTCCTGATACAAGCCAGGATGCCATTGGCCCTCTTGGCCACCTGGGCACACTGCTGGCTCATGTTTAGGCGGCTGTCAACCATCACCCCCAGGTCCTTTTCAGCCAGGCAGCTCTCCAGCCACTCCTCCCCAAGCCGGTAGCGTTGCATGGGGTTGTTGTGACCAAAGTGCAGGACCCGGCACTTGGCCTTGTTGAACCTCATACAGTTGGCCTCAGCCCTCTGTAGGGCCTTCCTGCCATCAGGCAGATCAACACTTCCACCCAACTTGGCGTCGTCTGCAAACTTACTGAGGGTGCACTCAATCCCCTGATCAAGATCATTGATAAAGATATTAAACAGAACCAGCCCCAGTACTGAGCCCTGGGCAACACCACTCATGACTGGTCACCAACTGGATTTGGCTCCATTCACCACCACTCTCTGGGCTCGGCCATTCAGCCAGTTTTTTACCCAGCGCAGAGTGCACTTATCCAAGCCGTGAGCAGCCAGCTTCTGCAGGAGGATGCTGTGGGAGACGGTGTCAAAGGCCTTACTAAAGTCCAGGTAGACAACATCCACAGCCTTCCCCTCATCCACCAAGCAGGTCACCTTGTCATAGAAGGAGATCAGGTTGGTCAACCAGCATCTTCCCTTCATGAACTCATGCTGGCTGGGCCTGATCCCCTGGTTGTCCTGCACAAATTTTCTTTATTTGTATCTAAGTGAAAAAATTGCCTACTTAATGTTTCTATGAAATACCATAAAAATTGCAGAAACTGGATGTTAGGAAGAAGTTTCCTTTTCAGACAATATTTTGCAATCATTGTTCAGTAGGAATTGTCATTACTTCCTACTTGATATATTTGTTACTGATTACTGTATTGAACCACTTGTCTAATCAAACATGGCTGCATGCCCCACCCCTCCAAAAGAGCAAAGTATTCCATCATGCAAATTTATGTTGGGAAACTGACAAACACTAACGTGATCATGAACCAATCCTGGTCACATGGTTTATAAATGGATATCAGAACAGGCATTTACACAGTATTTTCTGACTCAGGCTGTTTCATAGATTCACAGACTTTTTAGAAATAACTGGTTAATTAGTTGGACATGCGAAGTATTATACTGTTTTAATGTAATATTTCCATTAGAGCTTGCAAAATGTTCCATTTGACTAAAAAAAAAGGCTTTTCTTCTCACAATATTTGTATTCAGTAGAAGGTCAAAGACACAAGCTAATATTTGAAGTTTGCATAAAATCATTAATTGTTATGATCCTTCTTAATCACTGTCATGTTAAGCAATTTTATTTGTAATTGGACTGTATCTTGGTGATTGGACTGAAAAAGATGTGATTCTTTCCCAAATGAAGTATATAGATAAAATTCTTTAAAACACAGTAAATTGTGGTGTACAGAGCTTCACTATTAGCCGTTTTTCCTCTTCTCCTGATACTTGTGCCCACATAGGTTAATGAGAAGTACTACACTGATGTGCTGTCTTTGGACACGTGTGCTGCATGATTGGCTACACTAGTTTCTCAGTCATAATTTCATAGGAAGAAAGGATCTGCTATGCTTTTTGAACATCATCAACATAAATATTCATGAGCAACTAACAATATCCTTACATACTGTCCTGTTATTATAAGTGAAGTAGTATGGGCTATGAAGTTTATTTTATAAACCTCAGTTACCAAGAATATTTCTTCTTTGTAGGAATGTTTTAAAAAGAAAATAGAAAAAACACATAAATTAACATTTCCAAATTTGATTTAATGAAGACACTTTAAATAATAATGTATTTCATTGTTAAATTAAATGGTTTCCTGTGTTTTATACAAGAGCAAAAGTGTCAGGATTTTACTTGTCACATATGAAGCAATCTTCCTTACCTCTTGGTTGAAAGTTCTCCTGGCATTTGCCATACCTGGAGTTTTTTGTAGTTTGCCTCCTCTTTGAGTTTGCCTGCCAGCAGAACACAAGGCTAGGTTAGATGGGCTCAATCATGTGGAATAGAAAAAGGAAATCTTTTCTTGAGAAACAGTGAGGAAAAAGAATAGAAAAAGGTTAATCAATGTCCAAGGTGTTTTCTTAACCTTCAGCTTGATGCTCCCAGAAGAGAAAGTGCCTTCAGGGCAGGTTTTTCTCTCCTTAAGGGGAAGTTTCTTTCAGAGTACTAGGTATCATAACCATAGACTAGAAAAGCAGCAAGAAAGCTAGTCATTTCTCTTAGAGGTTAACTGCTGCCTTTTGTCAGTTACTCAAAGCAAGTGAGGGTCCTGAGTTTGCTGCTGAAGTATGCAACGAGTTAATGACCCTGGTGTGATCTATTTGGTTTACTTGACCTAGTAAAAAGAGGTGCGGGTATTATTTAATAGTGAAACTATAAACATTTTTGTGATTTGTGTTCCTGAGGGTATCGACTACTATTTGTGCCAAGAAAAGAAAAAAAGAAATGCTGCTAACGGTCAGCACCATGGCCCTTTTCAGCTAAATTTATGTAAATCCAATTTATTTTGACCCACTACTGTTCTGGAGCAGAGTGGCAAAATGGTTACGACATCTTGCTATGGAAAGAAGGTGTTAATTTGAGTTCTGCTCTGGATTTACATAAAATTAAGCCTTCAGTCCATCTGTGAATATTTATCTGGTCATTTCTGCTGAGGAATCAAAGGTGGCAAAATGAGATGCTTGACACATCACTGACTTTTTTGTCTGTGACTACAAAAGCTGGTATGCTTTAACTATGTTAATCTGGTATGTCAGTTGGGTTTGGCATGGATTTTAACCTTTCAAAATTGCATAGCACCACCTCTCCACCTAAACTACATTTTTTTCATTAATAGCTGTAATAATCAAAACTGCTACTGCTCTTTCTTCAAGATCCCTTTTCATAATTCATCTCTAAGATGAAATTTAGAGATAATAATCCTAAGTTTTAGTTCTTGAACTGGAATATTAAAATGTGTTTATAGCCTCATTTATATTTATTCCTCTGTTATTCTTTTGGGCCTTTTTTAGTTTCCTCCTTTGTTTTGCAATCTTTTCATCCTTTTGTTTCTTATCTCAGCTTGAGGATAGAGGTCATGCTTTCTGCTGATGTTTAATTGCTTCTAGCTCAAGGTGCTTGATTAAAGCCTCTGCTTAGTATTAATACATATATATGTATATGTGTGCATATTTAAAAAGAATTGAGAATCTCTATAAGATGGGCTATGTAATTAAGCCATTTCTGAAGCTAAATAATTGTCAAGTGATTTCTAAAATTAGAGATGCTTTTCTTAAAAAGGAAAAAAAGGAAAAAAAACCCCAACAAAAAATAAACCAACAGGTGTCAGCAAAGACCATGTAACAAAACATTGGGTCAAATCACATCAACAGTATATGCTGCATTCATGACAAATCCCTCTTGTTTTTCATTTAATTCTCTCAAAAGATCTTGAGATCCTATTTGTGATCAGTCAACTCCGAATCCAGAATATCACACCCATGTGTTAAGATTGAATTGAATTGCTTTCAGTAGAAAACGCAAGAAATCCCTTAGAGGTAATGTCAATTCCATCTTAATGAATTGTTCGCCCACACTATAATCCAAGTGAGGTCTTTTGTTGATTTTTAAACTGCCATTGATTTTTTTTTTCTTTTTTTTTTTTTTTTTTTGCTTGCAGTGAACAGAGCCTTTAGAAAGTCCATTCAGCTTTTAGGATTTTTTTGTTCTGGCATGGAGATGGTGGATTTTTTTTGTTTGTCCCAATTCTTAGGTAAGTCTGTGTCCAAGAGCAGTATGTCAAAAAGTTCCTTTGCATCTCTCATTGTTACTTATTGGCAGGTTTGTCACTTGAGGGTCAAAATAAAGCTCATTCAACCAAGGCTATGGCAGCCACAGTAGCAAGCCTCAGGTCAGTCCCACCACTTGAGATTTGCCGCAGGGCAGTCAGTTGGAATTCATTTTGCATTTGTTTCACTGAACGTTATTGCTCTTACACTGCAAAGAGGAAAAAGTTGTCGGTAGACTACTGTATGTTATAAGTATTGTTTCTTTCTCGTGCTCATTTTCTCCTTCTGTGTTAAAGTGCTTATTACCAATGAGGAGACAAATCTTATAAAACAAGAAAATCCATTACTCGTAATAGCATTGCTTCTAGTGGTTTATACTTGTTTATTTTTAAGATTAGTGATAAAACCTCCAACCTGTGTACGCTGCCTTGAAGTTCTTAGAAAATACTAGTAGTGCTGAGGGGCCTAATGTCTTGGGCTGAATTTAAATTATTTGAAAATAGTATTCTTTCTATGCCTGTGAAAGATCCATTTTTTGAGAAAGTTCAAGATTCAAGAGGTTGTAACTTGTTATGTCAGGTCTGAATTGATAGTTGAAAGCATTTTAGAGGTCTGGGGAGCTAACGGTGAATCTCTTGCTGTACTGTGCAAAGTCAAGTCAAACATACTACTGTAGCAAAAAAATAACACAAAGGGAAATTAGGTTGATTTTGGTCTATATGTGGATTTGTCAGGTGAACTGGTAAAATTCAACTGTTACGCATTTTAAGTGCAGTTCTGTCACAGGGTGGGAATTGACAAGTGAACCTAAGGTTAAATTGTTTCTGCATTCTCTAAAGAAAAATAAAAAACCTTGCATTTTTCTTTACTTCAACTCAAAGCATAGCAAATTATATCTGAGCAGGTTATTGTAGAAGGTAGAGATGGTGAGACTTCAGTGGTTTCTGAGCAAGTCTTTTTTATTAATGTTTTTAATTGTAATTTTTTCCCTTCTCTTTTTCTCTTTTTTCCTCTTTTTTTTCTCTTATATATGTTTCTGTAGGAGATTAAACTGAGGTTAAAGTATAGTTAACTCATAAGGTTAATAGAGGAATAATAAACTACTAATGACACTAATAACATACAAAGCATTTTTATGATATGACTTATGAAAAACCAGGAAGTCAAGTGAGAAGGAAAGTTCCATCGCACCTATGTTTTATTAGCTACAGTCTCCTTAATTTTAAATGCAATATCTGTATTATTCTAAAAAATCTGGCCACTAATAAAAACCTACAAGCAAAATTATTGCCATTAGATTCTCTTACTCTCTGCACTTTCATGTATGTTGAGAACTGTCTTTAAAAATTAATTAAAACAAGTGATCTGATAAGGTGTTTAAGGAGTGTTGTTTCACAAGTTGACATCTTCGGAGGCAGAAGCCTCCTATCCACTGAGTAAGTGTATCATTGCCAGCACATCTCACTCTTGATGGGAAGTAGCCTCTGTTAACTTTGAGAGAGTAGTTCTGTCTCCATTCGCATTTAGTCCTTGGAGTAGTGAAAAGTGGTAACAAGAGTAGTAATGGTGGTGATGGGGTTCTGTTTGTGTTTTGAATAGCTGTGAATAAGGAACACGATGTGGGAAATCTCTGATCCATCCAGCTGGATCGGCTCCACCAGAAGAATATATTTAACCAGTAATGTGCTCAGTTTCCTTTTTTCCCAGAAATCTGTTAGAAGTGTGTAGGAGCAGGCAATGGTGTGGACAACTTGGGTTAACAGCTTGCACTCACTTATCCTTTCTCCAAGGTCTTGTAATCCATCCTCTGTCATGTGAGTGGTTGTAATGTCAACTGCTCGCATGCGCTTTATCCTTTGTCATGTCACATGTTCTTTATTCTTTATTGTGTGTTAACCATACACCAACCATTTGATAGGGTTGTTGGCATTTTGGTCATGAGGGATGCACATATGGGAGAGGAGAGGGACATGTGGCGTTTGATTATCTTCAAAGAGACTTTGTGGTTTGCGCTAACTGAAGGGTTCCTCACATCTGTCGTGAATCCATGAACATTCGTTGCATGGTAATGATTTCCAGTGACTACTGATAGGTGCTGGTTTAGAAGCGAAAGGCCAGAAAGCACACGGAACTATGCCTTGTAGAATGTGTTTTTAGCAGACAATTGACTCTTGAGAAAACATTTTGCAAGTTTTAGTAGTTTGTCTTTTTTTTTTCCTCTGCAGCCAGTTTGCTGTTTTGTTCGTATACATAGCCTGATGGTGGGTAGAGTTACCCGTGGTTGGTTTTTAAAGTGGGAGCATACTCAGGGGAAAAAAAAGAGAATTCAGAGAACTTGGGTTGTAAAGCACAGCAGGGAGGGGGCTCAACAAGCAAGGCTCAGTGCACTTCACTGCATCCCAGCATGGGTTTCGATGTGGTATGTACTGAAGCAGCTCCTCTGGATTAGGATGTAGGTGTTACGAAACAAGTTGTTGAGTTGTGATCTGCTGTCTGTATACCTGGCTATCTCTGTTATGAAAAAGTTCACCAGTGGGTCAGCTGCAGTTCTGCTCTTCCTCATGTGTGCCAGGCTGGTTCTTGACGTTTTTGATATGTGTTATAAGGCTTCTTTAAGTTTCTTACAAACTTAAAATAGGGGTATATTATTTTAAACTGAGTTATTTTGGAGTTGCCTTCTTGCTTTGTGGGCATGCTTTTGTTTGTCCTCTTTTCCAGATTTTTACTGTTTAAAGACCTCTGATACTTAGTGCATAGGAGAGTCTCTTTGGTATTTGTCTCCACTTACAATCATGTTTAGGCTTCAGTACCTTCAGGATCTTTGTAACTTTAAACATGTTGGTCTCAGCGGCTCTTAGTCTTTAATTTCTCTTTTCACATAGTTGTGTGCAGGTATTCATCCTTTGATCATGTAGCTTCAGGATGGTGTATTGCAAAGATTTTACAAATTATGCTGCTAACAGAATTTTTCAATGCTTTTTGGTAACTGAAAACAGTCAGAAGTGAGTTAGAAGTCTCACTGTTTTGAGCTCCTCAGAAGGGCAGTTGTGAGCACTGAAGTTTGGTTCCTGTCCTGAGCCATATGTATTACTGCTCTCAACCTTATCTACAGTAGATGAAGGAAAACTGGAACAAGGAAATGGTAGCAGAGATTAGGTACTCATGTTTTTTAGTATGCCCAGGATAATCCACTGTTTTTACTGTTCAGTATGCATTCACTCGGCCTTGGTCCCTGCTCTCATCAGCCTACCTTCATTCTGGGAATTTTTCTAGACAAACAAAAGTAAGAAAAGCTATGACTTCATTTAGGGCGGAAGATCCTCAGGCTTACAGAAAGCAGACACTGGCTCCTCAGCTGACTGAGCAAATAAGCCATTTAGTTTCCTTCCAAAGAGGACCGCTTTGTGCTGGGAAGAAAGTTTCTCCTATCCCCCAGTTTGAATACAAGCTTTGTGGGGGGTGGAAGTGTTAGGCTAAGTATCTTTTTGTGGTTGGAAAGGTTTTCTCCCTTGCTGTCAGAATATATGATGAGAGGCATGGAATCTTTTGGGTTTTGTGTTTGGGTTTTTTTCCCCCAGTTCTTAGAGCAGGCAATAAGAACACCTTGATAGTGCTTAATTCAGATACCCTGTCTGGGATGTGTTTTCCTGATAGACTGCACTTGGAAGTGAATGAACAGCACAGATACTGTAAACTGGGGTTGAAGTTTCCAGTGGCTCATACAAGAAGTACAGAACTACCATTTTTTCCTCTATCAGGCAATTCATTTCACACACTTTGGGCAAGCCTTACTATTGGTTCTTTTTCCTTTCCCATCTCAGACATGGTGGTGCCTGCTCACCAGCAACCTTATTACCTTGAATTACAATGCAGCATACTGCTTACGGTGTTGGCACACCTTATGAGTTGCAAGAGCCTTAGAAAAAGCATAAATACCCCAGGTTAGTACAAATTACGTGAGTAGGGCTCTCTAGCAAGTGTTACAGTTTGTCTTGAGAATGGCTTGTACTGGACAATTTGTTGTTTGGTAGTTCCGGATGAGTTATTAACACTGGACTGGATTGAACAGCTTCTGTGACTAAATACCTGCAATCATGAGCAACCATATGACTGATTATTAGTCCAGGAGAGTTCATAGAGTGTAACCGTACTCGCTGTCTCATGGAAGAAGTCACAAGACACTTTTCAACATCCTACAACAGTTTTCAGATCTTAAAATACCATCATACACAAGCTAATACTACTACTTAAAGAAGTTATGGCTATTTAAATTGTATAGATTTGTAATATAAATAATATAGCACAGTTCCCTTCTCTTTTTAATGCCTGTAGAAAAGATATTTTAAAAGTTAATTTTTCAAAATTACAGATCAACAAGAAGTAATTAAAAGCATAAAATTCCAAAAGTAATGTTGGATTTGTAGCATTTTCAGTGCTTGCAGGCATATTCCTAGGTGGGACAGGACTTTGCTAGATTTTCCAGGCACATCCATGCTAAGTGCAGGAAACCTGGCCATTATGATGATGTTTTCAAATCTGGGAAATTTTGGGCTTTGATGCTACTTCAAGAAATCTTGTGTATCACTTTCCATCCTTTAAGGCTGACAGCATACCAGCCATTGCTAGGATATCCCTGAACTTGTTGATGTGCTGCCAAAAAAAAAACCCTCTTGTGGTCTTACATATACTGGGGCAGTTTATGGCAGTTTTTCCTCAAGTCTATCCGGGCTGTGGAGACCATCCAGGTGCTAAGCTGCCTGAAGATCATAATCTCACACTTTGCATCCAAGACTCCAACCTACTGTATCTTTCTTCATGTTTACTCTTATTAAAATCACTCATTAGGTTAAGTCTTTGCTATACCAGAGTGCTCTACTGATTTAACAGTCCCATTTTTAAGGCTGATATCACTATGTATTATATTAGAGTAGTGCATAAAGAGCCAGTTAGGATCAGAGCCCCATTGAGCCAGGCTGTGGAAAAAATGAGTAAAGGTTTACTTCTGCCCTGAAGACATCGCAGTCTAAACAGATGAGAGAGAATAGAAGAAATAGGTACAAACACATAGCTGCAAAAAAGGGTAAATTTTTGCAAGTGGTGTCTAAAATATAATTTCTTCATATCATTTTTTTTCTCTTCCAAGTGTTCTTTTGGTGTTTTTGGCGGTTAGTAGATGCCTGGATTTAGAGTGAAAAATAAAATTTCTATGTTCGAGGCCATATTATCATTATACTCATTTTAATGTCTGTACATCAGCATCTGAGACTGCAGGAACTTAACTGCTTTACTTGTTGGCATTACACTGAAGTTGATTTCGGTGAACCATAAAAAGTTTGGCCCTGAAGGTAAAATTACACTGTATGCATGTTCCTAACATACTGCTTTGGGGATAAACATGTCTTAAATCAACTCATCGCTCACAGCTAAATTCCTTCTCCAAATGCCGTTTCCCTGTAGATAGTAATGTTCAGTAAGACCGATTTTCTTTAAAACCATAAAGTTTTTTGAACATAATTCTATCAATAAACATATTTGAGCAGGGTAGCAAAGAATTCACATAATCCTAATAAAGATTTTGGGCTTTTGTGAAAGGAAGGGAGGGGCATGTGCCAACGTTTTTAATTAGTTTTCGTCAGTACCTCTAATTTGTTCAAATGTGTTCCAAACGTTTGCATATTGTGTTTGCTCACATGTACATAATGAAAACTTTTGGACTTCATTGAAACTTTATTTGGTAATTGTGCATTTGGAAAATTAAAATTGAAGTTTATGATACCCTGGCTCCTACTTGCTCAGTTCATAGTGTGTTGTTAAGATGCCATCACTTGAGAGCTTTGTTACAGCGACGTTTCTGTTGTGGATTAATATTCTGTGGGTTCAGATGGCTGTAATTGTGGCCTTGAGGGGTTGGACTAAAGAGTACCAGCTGGGTTTGTACCCAGATATTCTTGGATTAATATTTTGGGACTTAGATCTTGTCTGGAATTTAAACATAGTCCCCCAAGCTTTAAAGGGAAGGCAAGCACCATTTGAGGCTCTTAATGAGTACTTTTTTTCCTCTTTAATTTGTCTTTTTTTTTTCTTTTTTTTTTTTTTTTTTTTAAACTCATAGCCAGTGAAATCCAAGCAGTTACTTCCAAACCATTTTACAGCCCCATATGGACAAAGTGCTTTAGTTTGTTCCTCAGCTTAATTCCCAAATTAATAATAGTAAGAAAGTTCTTATATATAAGGGTGAAAAAAAATTCCCCTAGATATTAAGCAAGCCTTTGAAGTGTGAACAACTTTGTTACATTTGAGACAGCAAGTGTTTCCTTGTGACTAGGTTGATTTTTTTTGTTGTTACTCTTTGAAATAATTCCTTTTGTTTCAGGCCTAAAATTTCAATTTTATTTCTACATGGAGACAGGAGACTTGAACTCCCCCATAGTGGGGAATCAGTCAGGGTTTTTCTTCTATTTAGAAACCTTTGACCCATCCCTCCCCTGTTCAGTGAATAGAAATGGCAAGGCAACTTGTGCTGAGGGTGACTAAAGATCTGCTCTCCATGTAGCTCATGAAGTGATCCTGCAGGGGAGAGGGTTTCAGGAGTCCTGCTTATGGAAAAAAATGCTTTTAAAGTGTTTCTTTGCCAAAGAAAGCTTTTCTTGTACCCCTGAGTATATATTAATTGGTTATAATCCTTAGTTTTGAGGCACATAATTATTCACACAGCAGCACGTGATGGATTCACAGGTACAGTTACAATTTCTTTGTAGTGGCAAGCAGCCTTTTCTGAGGGACAGAGAGGACTTTTTTGTGTAAAGCTCCAAGTTCTATAATTAGTGGTATAGTAAAGAATTCAGATAAGTGGCAAAACATATACAAGTGCTTAGAAGTTCAATCAACTATCCTTAAGTTGTCTGCCTTGATATATCGTTACTGTAAGCTGTTTAACATGTGTTTGCATTTCTTTTTATCTTTTTTTTTTCTTCCAGATCATTACTAAATATGTTTATGAACTACTGCAAAAGGAATGCCACTTGAAGAAAGTAACTCTCCCAGTAAGTATAATTTTTTTTTTTCTGAAGATATTGTTTGGATCTGTAAAAAACAGAGCCTGCAATCCAGTATTCAGATAAAGACAAGTTGTGCCAAGGCTCTGTGCAGGGCATTGTCTCAGGACACTGCCTTTGCATGCAGCATGTGCGTGCATCTGGAGACATGGTTCCACCTCACTTCTCATGTGCTTGTGTTTGATTTTTCCAGCTGAGCTTTCCTTGCCTTACCAGATACCAGAATTTTTAAAATGTGGTAGTCTTGATAGAGGAACCATAAGCTTTTTGAAAAGTATTTGTGAATGTTTTGAGACGTCTACAGCTGGATGTCAAGAACAAATGTGCCTTTACAGGCAGAGGAATAAACTCAAATTGAGTTTCAGTAACCTACTCCAAATTTTTTTTAAAACACACTTTTTCAGTAACTTGTGTCATGTATGTAATATAAGGTGCTGCTGTTGTTCAGTGAAAATATTTGATCAGCCCATGGAAGTGATGAAGAACATGTATGAGTGTGTTTGTAAATACATGCGATACCATGATGATGTTCAGGTATTTTTATATTCTGTAGTGGAGAGTGTAGGGGAGACTAGTGAGAAAGCACTGCGTAGGTTTTCCATCACTATCATAAAGGATTCTTAGGGTCTTTGAGAAGCTTTTGCACTGTTGTTGCTCTCAGCCAGTCCTTCATATTCAGTCGAGGAAAACCCATTTGGGCTAAGGAAGGAAAATTTCCTTTCTTTTAACAGTTCTATAATGTTTTACAGTTTCCATTTCCATTCCCGAAGTGGTGTTGTTTAGGGAATGTTTTGATAACCTACCCAAACTGCTCAAGGTTTCCCAGCCAGGCTTTGCCAATGTCTCCTGGTCAGGGCAGAAGGAGCTGTGCTAGGAGCTCCATGGAGCAGTCGGAGAAAGAGCAGCAGCTCTCCGCACTCCCAGTCTGCTAAACCACATAGTCTCTGGCGATGCCCCAAGATGCAAGCCTGTTTGAGAAGGCATTCCCCTGCTTCAGATTTCCCTGTGTAGACAGAGAAGAGGATTGGGTTCATGGTGGCAGTATGCTTGGTGCAGTGCTGGTCATGGTCTCTGTAACTTCTTTGAACTACTTGTTTTGTCTGTTGGGGAAATTTTGGTCCAAGGAGTACTTTCATGTTCCAGACAGGTAATGTGTCAAGAGACTTCCTCAAGCCACGTCACCCTCTCTCTGTCAAACCAGGAGGCTGTCATTTGTAAACTTTCAAGTGCCTGAATTGTGAGGCTATGCAACTTTCTTTGAATGTGCTTTGTAAGAAGTATGTAAGTAATGCAATGCTAAGGCTGATCTGTTAGCTTCAAAAAATGAAGATGGACAAACTTGGAATAAGTATTACAACACCTCCATCACCTCTGTCACACGCATGGGGACTCTTCTGTACAGCTTTGAGCCTGGGAGAAGAATGGCCCTGTCTAACTCCCACTGTTGAATTAATCTGTGTTTACTCTTATTTATAAATTATGTAGTAAGCACTGATGTACTGATGTAGTTTGTCAGTAGTACATTTAAGCTATTCTCAAATGTGTTACTTCCAGCTTCTGCAAAGTGTCACAATTTAATTGCATTTTGGAGCAAAGTAAGAACTCACAAAATATATGCAGCTGTTTAATTGTGAGCAGTGTGGAAAATTTGGCACAAGGTAGGAGCACCATTCTTTAGTAATGACTGTTATGTGTAGGAAGCCCTCACTACAGTCAAAAATAGGTTATGAAGAGAACTACAAAAATGAGAAAGATTAAACAATATATGTAGAAGTGAAAAATTAAATCTGTCTAAAGGCTATGTTTAAATCACCACTGACAGACTCCCAAGTAACAACACAAAGAAACCTAGTTTAAAGTAGCAAAGGAGGCTAATAGAAGTAATAAGACAGGTTGCAGCAAGAGTAAGTCCTGTGCAAGTGAGAAAACAGAAAAGAGTATAAATGCTGGCAAGTTACATATAAAATCACAGTAAGATCCCCCAAAACTGAATTTGAGGAGCTTGTTACGTCTGTAAAGGCTAATAATAAAAGAGAGCTGATGAGACTGATAGATGAGCTGCATGCAAAAGAAATGCTCAGCTCAAATGAGAAAAACAAACATGGTTATTTCCAGTGTTATTTGTTCAGTTTCCACACTTGAGTATTATTAAATTTCTTTAAACAGGATATAATTCTGAGGAACTGTCTGAAATTTGGCATATCAGTAGAGGAGATCTTAGAACAAATTGATATATCATAAAATAAACAAATTCCAGGATGAGATGGTTTTTAAGCCCAGGGTACTATAAGAAGTCAAATATGAAGCCTCAGAACAACCAACTAGTATGTAACTTCCTTCTGAAATCAGCCATTTTCATCAGAGGAATGGAAAAAGAGTAAATGTGATAGTCTTTGAAAGGCCTCCAGGAGTGATTCGTAGTGATTCCTGTATACCAGGAGGAAATAATATATTGGGGGAAAAGTCAGTACAGGTTTCTTTTTAAAAAATCTACTAGAATTCATTGAAGGAGTCAGAGATCACATGAAAAAGAAAGATCTTGTCAGTAAAAGAGTAAGTGGATTTCCAACGAGCTGTCAACAAGCTTACTGAATGCTTCTAAAAAAGACACTGTCATGGCACGGGAGGAGGGAGTCCCCTTAAGAGTTAATAATTGGTTAAAAGGGAAAAAAAGGTGTTCATGTTTTACAGATTGAATAAGTTGGTACCGGTGCACTGTTATGAAGGCCTGCACTGACATAGCTGTGAATAAAAGGAAAAAAGGAATCAATAGAAGCTAACAAAGTTTGCTGCGTTTTTTTCTAACGTTATTTAGAATACTTAAATCTAAAGCTGATTGTGATGAGTTGGGGAATTATTTCATGATGCTGAATGATTGGATGACAAAATGACATGAGATTCAGTTCTGGTAAATGTGAAATTATGGGGAAAATAACTCACTCTGTAAACACAATGGTGGCCTCTAAATGAGCTATTACAACTCAGGAAAGAGCTTGGAGTGATTGTGAATAGTTCTCTGAGAACATCAGTTAGTGCTCAATGGCAGTGAAAAACCCTCAAAGCAAATAGGATGTTAGGAATTATGAGGTGTTGAGAACAAAACAGAAAAACATCGTCATTCCACTCATTATGTGGGCCCCCATCTTGAACACTGCATGGAGTCTGGACACCATATCAAAAAGAATATGAAGAATTAAAAAAAAAATACAGAGGAGGGTTACAAGGATGATCACAGGCATGAAATGCTTTTCAGACAAAGAAAGAATAGACAAAGATTCTTCAGCTTGGAAAATAGATGACTGAGGAAGGAATATGACAAATCTATAAAATCATGAAAGGTGTAGAGAAGATGAATAGGGAATGGGTTTTCGCTTTTTTCATAATAGAGAAGCTAAGGGGCATCAAGTTTAAATTATCAGGCAGGAGATCTCTACTGAAAGAGCGGCAGTACTATTTCATATATGTCCCAATTATATTGTGGAACTCATTGCCACAGAATACTGTCACGGAAAAAGGTATAAATGCATTCAAAAAAACCATTTGACAATACTAAGGTGGGATAGGTGCATTGAACTATTGTACATGCTTGTCCAGTTCTAAACTCTGGCTCAGGAGGCTCCAAAGTTACTGGTTGCCAAAACCAGGGAAGAATCACTCTGTATCCTCTCTGTTCTCGTACTGTTCCCCTAAGCAAGCTGCCACTTGACAGAAACAAGACCCTGGGACCTTGATCTGTCCAGGATGGCTATTCTTACAAAGATGACCTTATTATATGAACGTTTTAGAGGTGAATACGAAAACATGTTTTTTCTGAACTTCATCATAAGTGATCAGAAAGTTGGTGTATTGGCCTTCATTTTTCTGTCAGCTGATAAGGAAGTAGACAGTGTAATGATGTTTGAATATGTGAAATGTGTTTTGGGACTGTGTTAAGTGGAGTACTTTTTTTTTTCAGCATGATTTCAGTAGTGCACAGAAATGTTATGCTTCAAAGGTTTATGATGACAGCATTTCATGTTCTCTCATCTTTCTTAATTTCAACCTCGTGCAAAGTCCAACTTCCTGTCTTTATTTTCCTTTCTCAGGTGGCGGTTTTGGTTTTAGACACAATTGTTTGTAAATTTCTTTTCAGATATGAAAATAAGATCACTTTGGAAAGGTCTCCCATTGTTTTATTATATCAGCATCTCCAACAAAACATAAATCTGAACATTTTTTCCTACACAGGGAGACTGAGATGCATCTTGCATTATTGTTACTGTAAAGTATTGTAGTTCTCTTAATGTTCAACATATACTACTGGACTTGAAAATTTAAATGAAGAGACTCATAGTCAGGGAGAAGCCGTTCAATTATTTCTTTCAAATTTCTTATTTTGTGCTCCATTGAAGGTTATATTATGAATATAAAGAAGACTGTAATTTTTTTTTATCCAGATGAAGTCTTTGTATTTCTCCAGTTTTAATGGCATAATCGGTGATTGATCTTTGCTGTTCTTTAGCTGTTGAGGACAAATAGAGGGTGCTTCTGAATTAAATGCATCTTTAACAGCTTCTGGGAAGGCCTGAGATGGAAGTTTAAACAATTACTAACATGTTTTATTGACAATGGCACCGAAAGGTCTCACTTTGCAGAATCTTCCAACTTATCAGTGCTTTGCTCTTTCACTTCAATAGGTAAAACTTCATTCAGTAGTTCTTTTGATCTACTAGACAGCCAAGAATATTTTCTTTGAGAAACAATTGTCTCTTATCTCCACTGCATGTTCCTTTTGGCTATTTTGTTTTTGTAAAAATTCCACCAGTTTTAGGTGTGTTAAGTTAGTTGTGGTAATCACCAAATGCTAAATGCTTGTAGTATTGATCAGCAGTTTTCATTTTCTACAATTTTGAGTGCAAAATTATAAATTAGGATATTCAATATTGTGAAGACTGTAACATAAGTGAGTTAGCGAGCTTTATGTAGAACCACATAACAGAAGACTTTCTTATCTTGTGAAGCAAATGAGCAGTTTTCTCTCTCAACCAGCTGCTCACAATTCTCACAATCTTTTTGAGTCTTTTCAGTTTCAGTTCCATTGATTTGCCATGTTCTTTCCTCCAGTCACAAATGACACCTGTTTCACTTGTTTGTAGGCTCTAGGCTCATAATTTTATTGTGTTTCTTAACTGGAATAAGAAAAATAATAGTGGGATTTTTTTTCCCTTAAAAATTTAACATTCAATCCTAAACTTAAGAACTTCCAATATACAAAATGAAAGACCCCTAGAGCCTAGTCAGATTTTGTGCATCTTGGGTTGGTAACAGCTAAGAACTGAAAATCGAGTCAATGTTGATGTGGTAGCATGAATGTCAGTAAGATTAGATTTCAAATATAGTTTGATCTTACCCTATATATTGATAGCAACTGTGCAAAATACTAACTAGCATGCTGCTGAAGTATTCTATAGACTGGTACTACTGTATTAGGTAGTCTCTCATTTGAGACAGAACCCATATGGAAAAATTAATTCACTGTTTGAAAAACTTAAGAATGTCATAATGTATGTAGAGTGTGTAACTCAGAGAATTCACCATAACTGCATACATTCATAAACCTTAAGTTATAGTTGTGTGTTGGAAAAATAAATCTGAGAAAAGGAAAATTAAACTTTAAACAGTACTTTTAAACAGTAAATTATCAGCAGAATTTAGATTGGTTTGACATGCCTAGCTACAGATTATTGGAAGATTGTTATTGCATGTGAATAACAATGTTGAATCAAATTGTTAAATTAAACTAATTGAAGTGCAGCATTTTACTGAATTTATTTGATTTGTGTTTAAATAAAGGATCAGAAATAAGTGTTCATGAGTAGGTCCAGAAGAGAAAGTGGCTAATAAGTACGAATTATTTTATGCGGACTCAGTGTGTCTAGCATTAAATGGTATTCTACGTTGATTTGTCGATAAAGTAAGGTTGTGCACAGGAGTGACCTTTATGTGTATTCTTTAGTGAAAGCTTGATCTAATGGATAACTACTGTTTGAAGATAAATTAGCTCAGAAAAAAGTTTTCAAATGTGATTAATTTGAGGAAAAGAATGAAGAGTTATTTTTTATGATCTTGGTAGATATTTTTAACTTTTTTAAATTAACGTATTTGCAGAAGTGTGAACTAGTTATATCTTCTAGTACATATGATTACTAAGTGCTAGTATTTCCTAAATACTAAACAAAAATTTAGTTTATAAATACTAAAGCATACAGCTAAGTTTTATCTTTGTCTGAAATACAAATTCACAATGCTTTTTCTTAATTACAGTATCATGAGTATTCAGTTTATGGGCAAAAGTCTTGCCAAGAACTATCTGAGATTTAGTGTTGTCTGACTGTTTACCTAAGCCATGTTAAATTTTAAGGTATCAATACTTCTACTTCAGAAGCAGCAACATGATCTAACTGTAGCCCCAGTTAGGTACCTGTTGTACTTACATATTCTAAATTCTTTTCAATGGAATATATTTTTTACCATGTTTTCTGTTTTCTCACAAAGTGTAAGAGAAGGTGAGTACATTTCCTGGTGTAGAAAGTGCAAGCTGAGGTACGTGAGATGTTACGTCATTTTGGAGCAGGGAATAAGGTCTTCAGCACTACGGCAGATGCGGAAGAGAGACATGACCATTCTTCCAGTTAGGAATTCCTTTTGTTCAAGTAACCTCATTGACTTCATTAAAAAAATATTCAGTAGGACTTACATTACAAAAAGTCTGGAGATTCATGCTGAATTAATTTTTCCTAAAGTAAGGGTAATTGACAATACATACCCACGTATGAGAGAAAAACTGACATATTCCAAATAGCCATTCCTCCTGTCTCAACATAAGGCTCATATCCTGACCTCCTTTTCATCTGTGTTGCAGAGCATAAGACAATCCAGGGTTGTTCCTAGCAGCTGTACAGTTAGCCTGTGCAGGTCATGGGGTGTGGACTACAGCAGGACAGGGAGGTTCGCCTGTTCGGTTCTTCCTTTTCTATGTACTCATATGGTAGAAAGAGAAGAATGAGTAGATGGGATGTTTCTTTCTGTCTTCGCGGTGTTTACACCAGCACAGTTCATTTGCCTTGAGCCAGGCTTGCTAAACCAAGGGTAGACCTGTTTTATAGAACTTCTGTTTTTATTGGACAAAAAGTGCTACTTTACTCTCTAAAGTAAGGACAAAACTTAGAATTATATTACGGTTTACTGAATATCAAAGCTGGTTGTTGATCTGTTCCTGTAGCAAAGTAGCTAAGCATTGACCCAGGTGCGCAACTCTTAACAAAGCCATTATTTAGACCCAGATTGGATTTCTATATTTTATTAGGCCTATCCTATTAAATTTATAATAGAAAAATTTACAACACTGCTTCATACGTGACTTATTGGGTATTTATGTTGAGGTGGCTGAGATGGAACTCTCTAGGATTTTTTTCATATTATGTAAGACTTTTATTGTTGCTTCAGGCATATTGGAGGTGACAAATGACTTGATTGTTCCCCTCCCCGTCCCCCTTCACAGATCATTCTTTTATGGACTTTCTTCTTTGCCAGTTTATTTTTGTAAACAACTGATGTTTCAAAGGTTTAGCATACTTTTTACCCCTTTTTTGATTTAAATCTCCCTTGGATTACTGTTCTAAACTGTGATATATTCTTATGTTTGGAAGTTACATTTCACAGATATTAGTTTTTGTTTTATTTAGTACTGGGCACATGCTAGTCCTTATAATATGCATACAAATACTTGTTAAATAGTGAAAGTTTTTATATCCGTTTGGTGGCTAACTTTATAACTATAGATGTTCTTTTAAAAAGTTTTATTGATGCATAAAAGTGTCTGCTGTCTGTAATTGCAGGTTGATGCAACTGAGAGTGAACCAAAGAGCTTTATCTTTATGAGTGAAGATGCGTTAACAAATCCTGACAAGCTGTTGGTCCTAATTCATGGTAATGGTGTTGTCAGAGCAGGTCAGTGGGCTAGGAGACTTATAATTAATGAAGATCTGGACAGTGGCACACAGATACCATATATAAAGAGAGCTGTTGAGGTAAGTGAAAGTGTATGTATGTATGGTTGTGTGTGCATATGCACGTGTACGTGTGTACCTGTGTATGAAGAGCTCTAAATTGTGATGTTTTAATTTGTTAAACAGTGTTCAATATTTCTCTATATGATCATTTTATTTATGATGGGAATACTTGCTTGGTTTTTTTTCAGAACTTTTTTCTAATGGAACCAACTTTCTTTCTTACAGTAAGAAAAATTTTAGTTGTATGTCATGTTGTTGTGGCGGCACTGCCATGTAGTTAAATATGGCAGCTAAAGTGACAAAAGCCCTTAACAGGTGATGAGATGCAATAGAAGGCACTACAGAAATTTGTTATTATTTGAGGTGTTTTCTTTTACATTTCATTAAATTTGTACATATTCTCACTCAATGTCTGTTGTAATCTCATGATAACATGAGCTTTCATGATAACAGCAGGCTTTTTTGTTAGGCTTGTACTGAATTTATTAGAGGCACGGTCTTTTCCAGTTTTATGCTGAGTACTGATTCACCTATCAATACTTGAGAGTAAAAAACATTTACATTTTATGGATATCATTTTGTTACCTTTACATCTATGTGAGAGACAATGCACAATTTGTGTAATGTTTTTAACACCGGAACTTTGTAGGTGTAATACATGTCTTGCATCCTGCTACCTAAATGAGACTTCCTGTAGTAAATATTAGAAAAGCCTATTTAAGAGTCACCATTTCTATTATATTGACCAAGCTAAGCTAATGTTCTACTCTAAATATCAATGTTGTCACTGTGATTGTTACACATTTTGCTAAATTAAGTTGAATTTTTTGCAGCTGGCTTTAAAGTATTCAGTATAGAAAATGGTTCTCTTCAAACATTTTTTTTTTAATAAAGCAAAGAAAGAAAACATATTAAAACATTGGGCCACTAAGTTATTGTTGTTCTGTGCAATCCACTAACAAAGAACCAGACTATACTTTGTGTGAAAAAGAAACCTAGTCTTGTGAAAGCGATGCTTGCCTTCTTTTGACATAAAGTTTTTGTTAATTTTAAATCAAGACTCAGAGGCAGAACAAAAAATAGTTTAGGATTATTGATTGTGATATAGGCGTATGGTAGGTCCAGTGTAATTTCTAGAGTGCAAGTTCCAAAACCTTTCCCAAGAAACCCAAAGAGCTGTAGTTACTTAAATTTTTGTAGCAATGCTTACATGCCTGCATTTTCATTCTTCCCTAGAGATGCTGCTGTCTTGGCTAACATGAGAGGCTGAGCATTTAAAACTGGGATACTATCCCTAAATTAACAGATAATATCTAAGAAAATATTTGTAGTAGAGGAGAGTTATAGTTCCTTTTCCTGTTTTGTTATTTTTATTTCTTTTATGCAATGATTTTGCCAGTGTGACAGAGATCAGACCGCTGTTCCCTCAGATGGTTATTATCCTTAAAAACAGATTATGTATTTCTATACTTTGAATGCTTCTTTAAAAACACAGGAAAAAAACTCAAAGAGTTTGATGAGAAAATGTCTTTAAAAAAATGTAATCATTTGATCACATTGGGACATCAGACTTTGTGCTCATATCTTTTGACTTCCTTCTTTCTTAGCATGGTTTTTAAATTCGTAGTTCTCTTTAGTCAAGTAATTCCAGCTACTGTAAAAGCCACTCTCCCTTTTTGTGCATCTTAAAATTCTGGTAAATGTACTACATGTTTAGAACACATACTATTTGCAATTTTTTTTTCATGCAAAATGAAGATTAGGTCATATTCAATTTTATTGTATTAAATGTATTACTATTTTTTGTATCCTGTAATCACTGTAGTGGGAATTGGATGTGTCTCTGGTTAGATAAGGCAATATTTTATGGAAGTTGAACCCCACTGAAGGTATTTGGAGTCATTATGTTTTGACTAAAAAGAGAATACAGATAGTTACATGCTGATATCATGTCTATTTCATGTGCAGATCCTATGAATGACTCTTCCAAATGCAGGAAATTATGGTAGAGTGAGTATAAGGACTCCAATTTTAGTTAATAAAAATTTCATTCTTTTCTGGATTTTCTGGTAATTCAATCCTCTAGTTGATTTAGGCACTTCTGTCTCTTATGAAATGAAAATAACTGGCCTAGACGGTAAATGGACTGAATGAAGATTGTGATAACTCCTCATGCAACGTTGCCAGGTTGGATTAAGGAATTATTTTCTTTGATCTTCCAGTGTTTCTTCTAAGAAGAGGTCTCATCCTTGAATGAAACCAGCAGACGTTAGCAAAGCATAAGATTACAGTGCTGATGAGAGGAGAACATGGATTTTTTTTTCCGTAATAAACTGTGTGAATTTGAAGTGTATAATAGTATCTAGGATTTGAAAATTCCACTGATCTGTTGTGAATATGAATCATATGCAGGTAGCTTGAAACATTTGCTAGAGAATAGGTTTTCATTTTAAAAAAAAATTTAAAATTGCAAAAGTAGTGCTTAAATGTCTTTTGTGCAGAAACTAGTTCAGAAATGTCACTTCTGCTTTCCTTAAAACAAAACCAAACAGACAAACAAACAAAAAAAACCCTCTCCATAGGTCAAAACCATATCTTTTTCTCTACTGCTTTTCTCTGTGGAGAGTTATGAGACTACCACAAGCAAGTTTCAGTTCATTTCTTGGAAAAAACAAAAACACGGAAGCAAAAGCTGGAGTTATCAGTGACCAGTGGATTGAGCAGGATGAACTGACACTTCTCTTCTAGCCAGGAAGTTAAGGGAAGAAAAGAAACTATTTCTGTCTAGTGAAACACTTTCAAGAAAAAAATAAAAAACTTTTCTCTTAAAGCTTGTATGGAATAAGGTAGAAATGTAAAGGCTTAAAATTTATCATGCTTCTAGTGGCTTAGGGCTGATACACACTGGAAAGAAAATATCCAAGGAGAAATATTCTGGTGGGAATTTGAGTAGCTAGAAAAGTGTTTTTTCTTTTCATCTGGGTGGTTCCTGTAGGTAATACTTCTCCTCCATCTTTTATATCAAATTCTGTTGTGTAGATTCAATCTTTTGTGTAATAGGTGTTGGGAGTAGTTTTCAAGGTTTTATGTGAAGAGGTAAGATTATGCATTAATTCAGAAATTCAAGCTTGATTGTGTGAAAGAGATTTTGAAATAGAAAAAGAGAACAAACAAGCGACAAGATAGAGAACCAACTGTAGGAAAAGGAGGAGGGAGAAAAGTGTACAGAATGTGTGAGAGATGTGTAAATACATTAAAACAAGATAGGAAAAGATCTACTTTAGAAAAACTAGTATAAAAAAGACAAATGTGATAATACAAAGCAGTAAGGTAGTAAAAAACGCTTAATTAAAATTATAAAAATTATATACTATAAAGATATTCAAAACAAAAAAGATGGCAATTTCCTATAAATACCGTACAAAATAAATATTGCATAAGTTTGTTGTTTTATTAAAACAGAGCTTTTCTACTAAAACTTTCTGCAGTGGGAAATACTGATTTTTGACAGAAGCAGTCATCTGACACGTGAGAGACTGAAGTTCAAGTCCCTCCTCTGGGAATGAGGGACTATTGCACTTTTAATTATAATACCACACTGAAGCTATTCCATTTTCTTAAAAATTAATAAGTGTAAATTAGAAGAGGAATTTTAATCTCTCTCTTCTACATTTTGTGTAAATGTCTCATTCACTGTCTGTAGAGTCAGGCTCTTTTCAGATAAGTCATATATACAATGACTGAAGCAGCACCAGGAGATGGTGAGAGAGAGGTAAATTGTTTAATTCATTGACGAGGGCATTTACTTGGGGTGTCAAGAATTAAGGATTTATGTTCCTGGTTTCATTTAGGTAGTTCAGGGGCTCCCATGTTCCCTATGAGGACCTCAGTCACCAGGCTCTTTAGGAGGAGGAGTTTATGAGGAGGTATGCTTCTCTGTTTTGTTGTTGAGTGGTAACAACATGGATGGTAATCTAAAGATTTGTTTAGGAGATGTACAAGTGATACCAATGATGTAGGGGAACAAGCAAGAAGGGGTGCAAAAGTTGGCCTACTGCTCCATGCAAGAGCATTCCTTCTGTAGTGGTTGGAGAAGCAGATTCTGTACTTTAAAGTCCACTGAGTGCTAGGTAAGGAGAAGCAGATGTTGATCTACTTACAGAATAAGTTTGTTCCTTGGAGAAACGGGAGCTCAGCTTACCTAAGTTTGGACATTGAGAAGAATTTTGGAGTACTCTTATCTTTGATGCCTTTCCTCTAGGGAATAAAGAGGACATCAGTTTACTGCACAAGTACAAAGAAACTGTTGGATGCTTTCTGTGTCTTTGGAAATTCAGTACATTTGTTACCTAAGATAGCTGTGGTCCCAAGGATACTAATAAAAAGTCAACTGTCAGTTATTTGATTTTTTTTTAAATTTATTATTTTTTTTTTTAAAACCATCCAAGAATTTTTTCTGGGTTTCAAGTTCAGCACACTTTAAGATGGCCTAGATATTTTTATTATTATGTAAAGGAGAATTAATACTTGACATAGGGGTAATAGCACCAGAAAAATAGCTTCTCCAAAGAACCTGGATGAGTTTTTCAGAAGAATTGCAGCAGCACCCAAAAATCTGACTTTCCATGAACAAACAAAAGAAAGGTTTGTATGAGGTGGGCATCAACTGCGGAAATCTTTCTTTAATGGCTGATAAAACATGATTTTCAGCTTCAGTTTTCTCTTGTGTTTATCCTACTCTTCTCACAGCATTTTCTTAACAATTTCTGTTCTTAAAAATATTTTTGGTCAGAATATTGGATTTATTCACTCATATTAATGTCATACATTTGTATAAAACTATCACGTTGGTAATACTGAGAATTGCTGAGGGTGGTTACTTTCTTCAGCATACAATAAGATGTCATTAGTTTTGTAACTCAGTTGAATGGAACAACAAAATAATTGAGTGTAACAGTAGTAAATTTACCCTCCATAACTTTCATGCGATTTAGTAACCTTACTGGTTAGTAACTGGTATGGTAACACATTTTGGTCTTTCCATATTGTAAAAATTGGCTAGTTTGAAAAGTGGATATTTACACATTGTTGCCAAGAAATTATGCTTTGTTTAAACTACACTAATGAGAATTCTTGCTGAAAAACTTTTATTTCTTGATTTTAAGCATGGAATATCTTGTTAGAAAACACCCCCTTTGCTCTAGTGGTCCTGTTTTAGGAACCTAAGATTTAAAATTTTGTCTTATAGTTTATACGTGCTTAGCATAATTTCAGTAAGATGGGCAAGTGACACTTTCTGGAAAAAAACAGAGCTGACATGTCACTGCAATTACAGTTCTTCCACAGAATTCTAATATTTATGTACCTTTTATGTCTCCTAAGCATATTGTTGCAGAAAGATGTTAAAATACTTCGTTTATTTATTAATAGGCAATTACAGTGCCAGAGTAATCATAATCTTATTTGGGCATTCTGTTTTACTGGAAGTAAAATTTCAGTAAAATGGACAATAATGTGCTATATTGTTTTCTTTCAAATATTAATTTTCTGACTCTGGTATATGTATTTGCTTTTATTCATTCTGTTAGACCATAGAAATAACATTGCCTGTAAAATGCTTCTTATTAGAGAAAACTTGTATTTACAACTCCTACTTTTGTGGGGATAATACTAAGAAAACTTAAGTTACATAGCCAGTTGGATGGTCTTTTGAGATCTTTCTAAAAACATAAACACAAATTACAATGTATTACTAAATAATTTATCACGTATAATTGCAATAAAATACACCATACTCTGGGAAGAAAATTTAAAAAGTAATGTATTTAATTCCTTCAGAAACATTTTATGAGGAATTGATAATCTCTCAAACACCGATTTGAACTACTGATCACCAAGCAAACAGAAGGAAAAGTTGCGTAATTAGTTGAAAGCAATATTAATTGATCATAAAATACTTAATAATACATAGTAGGCTGTATAGGAGTTAATAATTATTAAGTCAGAAATTCAAGAAAAGGTTAAAAGCTGAGGCTAATATTGAACTGACAGGGTATATAAGCCCACACCAGCCCCCATGCCAGCAAAGGAAAACAATGAGATGACAGCTCTACTGTTTGGAGAGAGCTTGCTAACGACAGCTTATTCCTTTATGATTTCAACTCTTGACAGAAGACAGGTCTGCTTGTTGCATCATGGCAGATGTATCATTACCTTCTGGCCCTGTCATGACTGAACTGGAAAAAACCCCACTTGCAGTTCTGAAAATCCAATTACCCTTTGGAATTTAGTGCATCCTTTCCAAGATATGTGTTACCATTGTTGTATTAATTGTGTGTATTACATTCTTAGAGTTTTCTGTGTTACATTAATTTGATAATGTAGAGATACTTACAGATTGCTTTGTCTTCCTTTATTCTGCTGGCTTGTCATGTTTTAGAACCGTGTAGCACCTTGTGTTAGCTTACTCTTACTTTGTCACTGACCTAAGAAAATCGCTGTTAAAGATATTTGGATAAATGTGGCTTGAAAATAATTCCCCCCCACCCCAAACCACTTGAGCATTCTTTTCACTGGCTAAGTATGGGGTTAAGGACACTGAATATTTAAAATAATCACGATCATTTTAGAAACAAAGTTTAATATGAGTATAAATGGCCTTTTTATCATATGCATATTAGGATTCTTCCTTCCCCCACCCCTCCTCCCTTCAACTTGTTGGATACCTAACAGTGACTCTGGAGACTAGAAAAGAGTAAGAGGGGGTGTGGATTTTTGAAAGTATGTCAAAAGCCTTGGGGTTTGGGTATGATCGGAATTTCAATAGAGGTTGAGATGAGTTTAAATGCATAGAAGGCGAACATAAAAATCTTGTTTAATTTCTGTCATGTTGTTCTTTTTTTAGTCACTCTGATGTCTTTTTCAAATCTGCTTTTCTCTCAAGCTTTGTGGTACTATATCCAAGATCTGTTTTTTTTCCTCTTTGTATTTCGTTTTAACTGCTGATCCCTTTTCTGTGGTGCTTCTGCCTTTAATATCAGCTGAAGCGGTCTGAATTGCTGAATCAAAGCCATTTTGGGAGAGATACAGTGTTTAAGATTGTGCAGGGTGAGATTCTCTGGGTAGAAGGTAACACTTCCTGCAGTTATAATCAATGCACTTGACACTTTCAAAGGCAGGAGAAGCCATGACTTGCTCAGGGGTTAAACTTTTTAAATAACTTCCCTTGGGAAAAATGCCATCAATAAAATGGAATAATTAGTTGAAGATTCTTGAGTAGCCTAGGTTTGAAAAGAAAAGATTAGAGATAGGTCAGGATTGCACCTCTATTGTATTTTCCCTCCCTTTTGTTTTTTAAACTATGAGCTTTTGTTTAAATGTGTGCAGTGTTACAAAATCAGTCCGCTTCAAAAAATAATGTCATCTACTTAAGCCAATACATTAATTTTGGAGTATGTTATTGTCTGTGTAGTCTAATAATTGTAAGAATGGAGATTAAATTCTACATAAAAATGTAACTTTAGATTTGCTGACTTTCTCTTTTCCTACCCACACACCTATTCTGCAAATAATCATTTTAGATAACAGAGAACATTTGCAACTTTGAACCTTACTAAATAAGCTTAGAACATGCAATATACATTAACTAATTTTAAAAATTAGATCTAAACAGCATTAAATGAACATCCAATGCATAGGGTCATTGATTTCCACAGAGATGAACAGTTTTACTATGAAATGAAATTCATCTCACTTTGCATTAATTATGTTTCACAATTTCAGGTTTTATGGGAAATTTATTGTTTTTCTCACTTTTTTGTATCATGATTTTTGTTAAAGCAGCTATTTTGAACTATAAAACCTAACTGAGAATGGTACTTTCAATACACAGTGTACTATGTGTGTACCATACAAGATGTTGATAAATAATGCATGAACGGCTTTGGAATAAAAGATTCTTCCCCTTTGTTAATTATTTACTTATTTGCACTTTTCATTTTTCTTTAAAGGAAAGTAAAATCACTGGCAGCACTCTGGACAGTGACTGAACAAGACTTTAGCAAATACATAGTCAAACTTTTTCAGAAGTACAGCACTGTATTTTCTAATAGGTTGTATTGAAATGTACCACCTCAATAGATGAGTTTATTTGGTAGGGAATATTCTGCATGCAGAGTTTTAACAAAACTTCTAGCAAGAATGTATTGACTAGTCTCAATTCAGCAACATATTATTATTCCTGTGTGGAGAAGTTTTGAGGATCTGCTTGTGGGAAGCTGGCCGTGGAACTGTGACTTTTTAATTGCTCAGAAATTGCAATGGGGCTCTTTCTGTTGTGGTACGGATCTTCAATATATTCTTTATTTTACACTAGCAATATGCGCAGCATTTGTAAGAGAAATGGATAAATACATACTAGTATGATTGTACCTGGAAATGGAACAGTTATTTGTGGCTTGGATTTTACTCTATACAGGCCACTTTGTAAGAATCCTGTTTAGAAGAAAATAAAGTCATAATCCAGTATTGTTTTGATTCAGAGAATTTGGGTTTGTGAAAGCGTCATAGCTTTGTAGCTTTGTAGTTATTTATATCCGAGAGCAGTACATAGGAGTGATTTTTTATTTCAGCTGATTTGCTATAGAGCAGTTGTTTCTCACATTTCAACGTGGGATGGTCCAGTAAAGTTGCAGTAGAGTACACCTCAGCTGACAAAATGCACCAGTGCCTTCACAGGATGATACAGTTTAGGATGGGAACTTTGCTGAGCATTTTTTGTGTGTAATAAACTATGCTTATCTTATAAGCATGTTTATCTGATCATAGAATGAAAGTTTTAAAATAACTTTCATAGGTTTTTTGGTAACTTTTCCTGTTGGGGTGATCTTGTCAACGATCGTGTTAATACAGACTTTTGAGAGTGGCACCATGCTAAGCAGTATAGATGTGCACACAGACTTTTTTTATTCCTCATTAAATGTAATTTTAACAGGGATAATCTTAACTTACTAAAATTGCTTTCATATAGGATGGAGTGAACTGTTAATTGCTCATTAGTTGACGTATTCATCTTAAGTCATTAGCTTCATTTTGCTTTATGAAAAAAAATCAGTAGCCAACACCTTTGTTCTGTTCATTCAGGAGCATATTAATTCAGGAATGAGAAATATGCGTGCATGTTTTTTGTATCATTTAAAGAAGTTAACTCACTAACATTTACAAATACTTGATGCCTATTTAAAAATATTAAAATTGTCTTTTGTCTTATTTATTAGATGTGCAGATGGTTAAACTATCACCTAACTAATCTTAATGCATTATAATGTGTAAATTGTATTCTTTTTAATATATATCATAGAAACAGTATTACATGTGTGTCAGTATAGGTATGCTATATGTATGTATTTAGTATTACACTAAATTGCCAATACCCTGTTGATTTTTCAAATGAATCATTACTTAAAAGACTTACCAATTCAATGGGGACATGAACACTTCCTTATTCATACCATGAAATGCATATTTGAATAAAATTATCTTTTGCTTACTGTGCATTGAGCTGGAAAACATTAACTTTAATGCATAGGAATTCAAATAAAAATTTGATATGCTTCATCCTTAAATAGTTTAATACTGTTCTAATAATGCACATTGCTGCTTGAGGTAATAAGGAAATAGATATGGCAAAGACTTTGTCATGCAAATTTACTCAGGATTGTAATCTTTTGAAAACACACAGATCTTTTGAACGATATGTGTCACTTTTGATCAAAAACTTTTAAAAGTTTAGTAATTCTGCTAGAACAAACTAAAACTGTGGGTAATTGACCCTTTTTTCCTGAAATTAACAAATTATAACATCAAAAAATCTGAGAGTGAGGTATGTAGTAGGTCATTTGCTGCTGCAGGCATTTTCTCTCCCTTTAGGATATGCTTGTTTAGTTTCTCTCACTTTGTGCCTGTGGCACTGTATGGTGAAATTCAGACATGTTCTTCCCCTCCCAGGAATCTCTAGGGTGGCAGATAACTTATACAAAATTAATAAATGGTGTTGCCTTTTTTATTATCACCCATCCCAGGCAATTCGTTTTGTGTTCCCTTTGGAGAAAAGTTGAGTTGCATAGGATAGGTTTATTAAAAAAAAAAAAATGCTGCTACATAGAATTAAATAGTGAAAGTACATATAATAGGGTGAAATATGTCATTAGGAAAAGGGAATTATTCCATTTCCAGTGATTTCTTTGGAGAGGAAAAAAAAATGGAACAGTGAAGATGCTTATAGGTTGATTAACTTTTTTTTAAACTTAGAAAATATTTGGAACTTTTAAACATGTCAAAGCATAGGTGATTTTTTATATGTTTTTAATTCTGGGCTCATGAATTTAGTTTCCTTTCATCTCAGCAACATTTAAAGACTAAACCTGTTTTGAGGGTATTCAGTTGATCGATTATTTTTGGGGAAGTCCAGGTGTACCATCTTGCTTATTCATAACCATTTGTTATACCATATTGCAGCACTAATCCTCTTAGGAAAGGGAGAGATTGGCACAGATAGCTTAACCTTTTATATTGTGTGCTACACGAAGCCTCCATCTCTATTATGCCAAAGGCAGTAAGACTTCAGACTGCTTTGGAGGGTGGAACAGATAATGAAGCTTGGGTGTAAATAATTGCTGATACATGAGGGAAAACAATCCTAATTTTTTTTTCCTTTTTTTTTTTAATAGTGATTAATTTTAGTTGCTCTTTTAGCTGTGAAAGACAGAGTTGTACTTAATAGTGCTGTGGTCTTATACTGTTGCTTGCTTCTGGTGAATAAGAATCCTTAAAACTGTTATGGTATTAAATATTATCATTTATTTTAATGTTTGTTTCCTAGGAGTTACTCATTGCCATTTTAAGTTTTCCTTAAGAGCACATGTACTTAGCTAATAAGTAAATATTCTTTTTACTCTAAAAATAATTTGAAAAATATAGGTAGAAAATGTTCATGGTGCTTCAATGCACAGGTGATTGAGTTTGTGCTGACCCTCAGTAACTGAGCCTGTGTTTTGAATCCCAACTCTTCCTCCAGCGTTGGGAGTAGTATGATTGAGTCTTCTGGAACGAGTTCCTGAATGCTGATAACATGAGGCTTTTCCATGAAATACAGAAGCTACTCATGTGGAATATGCACCTTCCACATCACGCATGGTTGAGATCAGATACAGGATTTTTAAGACTTGACAGCCCTGGTTCATGAACAGTGATATTTATACTGAATTTAGGACTGTCTTAGTGCTAATATTCAACTGATACCAGCTGATGATAAAAATAAGTGATGCTCTATTCCATTTTAATGATACAGTGTTGTTATTGTCAAATACTGAAAACAGTTATTAACTAACAACTGATTAAAATATCATTTATTAATTAATACCTCATGTTGAATCAAACATTTACTGGCTTTGATTATATAAGCAGTGTCATAAGAGTGTCATTAATTCGATCTTTTTAATTGATGTTGACATTCTTCATATTTTGTTCATTGTGTTTGTATTCACTGTGTTAGATCAATGTTTGTCTTTTTGCCTTATTTTGAAACAGATCCTTTCTTAAAATAACAACGTTCAGCTATCTTTGATTCAGATTAATTCCTGCCCCCTCATCCCATACTGTATGTTCACCTTCTCTACCTGTGGTGTCCTGTGAGGTTTTCTGTACCTTTAATTTATTTTTCTAAATGAAGTTTCATGCAGGTTTGAGGACAGGAGAGTAGGGAGAGTTTTAAATAAAGAACGTATGCAGGAATCTGGCTGAACTGTTCGAATACTTCCCTTCTCAGATAAAAAGAAATGCTTTAATGTTTTTCTGCTGGAAATGAAGGTCTCACTTGTAGCCTTACTTGTATCAAATTTTGGGGGGGAGGTTATGTAGCATTTGACAAGAGTCCAATATAAAATAATCTTTAAGCACCAAAGACAATAAAAATAAGTATTTGTCACTTTGACTTGTGACCAGTTCCGTGTAATTAATACTTTGAAAACATGGTTCATGTCTGTCTTGAGTCCTTGTGTTCCTCTTCAAGAGGTTAATTTAGAAGAATTTACCCAACTGCAATTTTTTACCTTGTTTCTACTTCCTCATGGTAGTAGTTTTATAGTGTGATCATTTTACATTTACAGCTAGGCAAATACTTCTTTTTCAGCCATTTTTTTTTCTAGTTTACATTATTCAGATGAAAACCATTGTTTTCTGAAGTGCCTCTGTGTGTGTGTGTATGCAAGTATATGCATGTGCATGTAGAGAAAGATAAATGCATCTCAATTGTCTAGTTGGTTGTAACTTTCCAATTTTATAGATGTTAATATGAGATGTGTGGAGTTCAAGGAAAATTGTAGTTAATTTCTTACATCTTTTGGGTTTGGAAGCTGCACGTGACTTTTCGCTTTTTGGAAATGCTGACTATTTTACAGCATTGAAAAAGTACTGTTTCAGGTTACTGTTTTCTTTGAGCCCAGTAATTTATGATATATTAAAAAGGAGTTGCACTGACTATTTCTCAAAGATAATAGTATTTCAAATGTCATACAGGTTGACTTGCATTGTGATTTAACTTGATATAGCTGTTGTACTTTCTTTTACTCTGGACATCCTTATTGAAAGACTTTTAAGTGAGGAACTCATTAGGAATAGGTAATAATTCTCTAAAAACAAAAGGTTCATAAGAATGACAGTTGACATAGTCTTATAAAAACTATATAGAACCTGGAGAAATATCTTTGCTGCACCATGTGCTCAGTTAAATGAAATCTGTTTGCTGCTCCTATATAACAGAGTACTGGATCAGTGTCAAAAATATGAGGTATTTACTGTGGTGACATTCAGCATCTATATTTGTTGAGATACTACTCATAACTCTGGGTTTTTTTAATGCAGTATGTCCACATAAAAAAAGAAAATTTAAAGAGAAGACAGCAATTATCAATTTTACAAGCGTCTTGTCTTTCTTTTAATGTTCTGAGATACGGTCACAAGATATTTATGCTAATGGTGACGTTGAAACGTACTTCCTTTTGTGTTTTTTTTAATGAAGTTCGTGTTGAGGAACAGCTGTAAGTGCTGATTTTGGCAGTAGACGTATTTTTAATCCTATTTTAAACGAACTTCATGCTTCTAAAAGGTGTGCAAACTATCGGCACTGGCAAGTGGATCCCTGCAAACTGGTACACAGAGGCAGCAACAGTGAAAGCTCACGTGTGCAGCCCCGCCGGCATCCCCCAGCCTTGTTGTGCAGGGACCACCTCTAGAGATAAGGGAGGGCTGTGTATTAGTCGCTTTCAGTCCTTCTTTGCAGCGAGACTGCTCACGAGAGTGAGGTGAGGTTTATTGTTGGGTGGACAGTCCTTTCTAGGAGCTTCAGTGAGGCAGCTTTACTCAAGCATTGCACAGTCATCCTTCCCCTGTATAAAGTAGGGTTTCTTTACCCTTTTTCAAACCAAGCAATGTAAATTCCTCACCTTTCTCTTCCGCTTTCTCCTTCTGGAGTTACACGAGTCTGAAGTTCAGGAAGGTACTATTTAAATCTAGTCCAGCAACAGATTTAATGGGAAATTTTTCTTGCCATTCTTAGTTTCTTTACTGGGAACAGAAAGCTCTGAGCCTTCTAGGAAGGAATAAAAAGGAGGCTCCAGTAGGTTGGCTATAAAAAATTTTAACATTTACAAAAGATGTTTAGATGGTGGGGTGTTTTAGGTCTTGGAACATACTTTTTGTTTTTCCCTCTGATGATGTCTTGCAGTAATGATGATCCTGGCTTTATGGATGGGGAAGGACATGCCTCTAGGGATCGGTACATGCATGGAATCTGGTACAGTTCTGATGCAGACTTTGCATCAGTCCTTGTGTGTGTTTTGTACAAGTTATGGTGTTGTGTTGTTTAAAAATAACTCCATCTGATGTATGTTAAATGTATTTCATTTTAAAAATTAAGTTAAAAAGTAATGCTGAATATAATCAATTTAATGAATGTTCAGGTAGCAAAATAAAGCACTAAGAATTAGGAAGAATGATATGTAATCCAATTTTGCATCTGTTTTAGAATATTCTACCATACTATTTTGTGTTTATGCCTTTACTGACATTACTAAGTAAATATGGTGCTCTTTCAGCTTCCTGACTAATTTTGTGTACAGTAAAATAGTTATGAGTGTGCTTTGAAAGATATGCCCTACTTTCTCCTGGAGCAGGGAATGTTTTACCTTTGTAGAGTAACTACTACAGTGTTTATCCATGTTCTGAGTTGCTAATGAAATAGTATTAATATTTTGAAATGAAATTCTGAATATTTTTATCCTGACATAAATTTGGGGGATAACGGCCAACAGTTAAAGTTGGAATCCTCCTCTTAAATGTTGTGGATAAATACTGTTGTACCAGTTGCATCATATACTCACCTATTTAGGAAGACAAAAGTTCATGGATATATTCACAAATACACAAAGAAAGAGGATGATTTATTTCAACTCAGATATTTTGACTTAAGGATGTTTTAGTTTGCAATACTACTTATTGTTTTTCTTACAAAATGCATTATGAGAAAGCAGTAGCTTTTCAAACACTTCACATTTCCCCATCTGGTTTCTGAAGTGCGTATACATCCTTATTGCTTGCAGTAGAAGGTGGTATTTGTCTGGAGAAGTAGTCTCAGTTCCGCTTTTTTTTAAAAATTATATATGGGATGTGTGGTGTGTGAGTATCTATAAAATCAGCATTTTGGATTGAGGATGAAGTTGAAGCATCACAAGTCTTTCCAGAAAGTGTGCTTGTGGACAGTTTATGGACGTATAGTCTTTCACACTTTCATTTCTGGACAGTTTAATATTGGTTAGAAGTAAACCCCCTGAACTGTTTCCATCTTCCTTTCCCTCAGCCAGTTTCCAGACTTTATTTTGTGTCCTAATACCCACAACCAAATGACTGCCTACCTTCCCTCCTACTCTCTTCTTTCCTCTCTTCTTGAATTTGTGCTGAATAGTTTTCTTCTGCCATGTATTGTTTGGTGCACAAGGAACACACTGATTGAGGGACATATCCATATTTTTCATTCATGTGTCCAGACCTGAACTTAGTGAGTGCAGACCTTCATCTACGCTGCAAAGGCTTGCTTCGTTAAGTTTTTGTATTCTGTAGCTGCTAAAATTTAAGAAGTGTCTATTGAGAATGTATAAACTGCAAATTTTCAAAAGTTTATAAGTTGGCCAATTTTGAGTAGAATCTTATAGGAACAGGAGGAGTAAATCCCAGCCAAATTTCAAGTCCCTGATTCAAAAAACAGGTGCACTAGTGTTTCATAGCAAAGTTTGCTAGATTTTCATAAAATCAGCAATCCAATGTATTAGTATTCTGACTTTCTCTTGGATATAGATGAACTGTTTGCTGTGAAATTTGCAACACAGCTCAGCCTGAGGCAAACAACAGCTATAAGTTATAGCTAAAGTTTGGTGAAGTTCTAAGTAGGAAGAAAGTAATTGACTTTTTATCAGCCTTAAGGATTAGCCAATTAATTGATTTCCAGTCACACCTCACCTCAGTATCAGTGTTCGTTAATCATCAAATTGGAGACCAGCAACAAGAAATTCTTCTGCCTTTAACCATAAAAGTTCTGTGTTGGGGTACTGTTCACTGTTCACCTGATGAATTAAACTGAAATTTTTGTTCTTACTGTTTGATTTTTGATCAGAAGGTTGTGTCAGTTTCTGAGTAACATGATGAAGCTACTTTGTAAGAAAGGAAAGCTTTATGATATCTCCTGTTGACCAGGTTCTGGATTCAATTAATCTGTTCTGGGAGTCTATTTTGTATTCTCTTTCAATATTTTTTCCCTAAATGTTCATATATCTTGATATTTCATACACATATTTCATAGACTGAGAGTCACTGGAACACCAGCTGGTCTGAGGATAGAGACTAAGCATTAAAATGTGACATTAGAAGATGATCACTGGAGTAGCTGGATTACTGAGCCTGAGTTAAGAGTCACTCGTCCTTCAGCCATGCAGTACATCATACATTGTGGCTTACCATACATGTGGCCAGACATAAAATCATGCAATGCTGCAGCGACTTGATTGCTGTCCAGTTCTTGGATAATCTTGACTGAGATCATGTAAGACAAGGCATTCAGGTTCAGTTCTGACTCACAACTCCTAGGCTCTTCCAGAATCTTATCTCAAAATAGTTCAGTGCTGACCTGTCTAACTGCAGTTCCCAAAAGAGGACTTCTCTTATTTGAAGGGTGATTAAGCCTAAAGCTGTAACATTAAATGATTATGGTGTGCTAACGGCAAGGCAGTACATGCCTCTGGACCTCTCAAGTACAATTATGGGATTTACAAACTCCACCAGCTATCATATGCAATGTGCTGAATGGATACTCACAGAGAGGAATGGTGAGGATGTTCTAATAAAGATTAGTAGGAAGGCAGATGGCCTTGTGTAATATCTTGTAGCTACCGTGTGAGAGGAAGACAGAGACATAAAGAATCAGATTCTGAATAAAGTTGCTTCTCCAGACGATGTAAAAATCAGTTAGATTGCTCAAGTGAAGGACAAGTTTAAAAAGTTGAAAACAAAGAAAACATTTATTTTTCACTCATGAAAGAGTGCATCGATGAGCATGGCTGCTATCCCTTGTATGTGAGGAAAGGATAGGAACCCAGTTTGTTGTGTGATAGTAATATAAAGCCAGAAGAGAAAGGACGTGGTGGTAAAAAGTGATAGAACAGCAGAGCCTAGGGAAAAGTCACTAGAGGAGGCCAGGAAATCCTTATTTTTGAAGGAGAATTCAATGCAACCTGTCCAGATGCAGAGGGAAAACTGATGGGAGAAAACAATGCTCTGCATATCAATGCGAGAAGAAATGAGTTATGTGTGGTCCTTGATGTACGGAGAATAATCGGCATTGAGAGCTGTGCTGCCTTCTCAGGTGGCTTTGGATGTTGCAGCTCAAGAAAGTCGGGAGAGAAAAGGGAAAAGCTTGTTGGAAGGAACGGGTAGAAAGACAGGGTTCTGGAGATAAAAAAAAGGGAGTTGAAAGCTGTGTCCAGTTGGCCGGGTGACATAAACAAGCCCTTCAGACCCCCACAGACCCAGGAAGGGGTTACATTTTAGGAGCCTTTGCTGTACTTGGCACTATCCTTTATGGATGACATCCAAATTGTAGATACTGAAGTGCCTATTCGAATTAGCAGAGGTCATAGTCTTTGAAGACATAGTCTACTGTTGTCAGAAGATGCCACCATGAAGAGATAACCTGCTCTTCCCACTGTCAACATTTCTGAATCAAAATACTTCAACTTTTGGCAGGGCTGTTTAGATTTTTTGAATTTTTGACTGAAAAAAAAAACCTTTAGAAATGCTGAGATTAAAAAGAAATGTTCTGTGGCTAGAGTCTGTCTTTCTGACTAGCTCTGCAAAATGATGGTGCTTAGACCGTTTTGATCTAATGATTGTGAATCTGAAACTGAATTACTTTATTTCGAAGTACATTTTTTAATTATTTTACTTGCCCTGAGTTACATTTGTGGGGAGATTACAGCCAAGGAAGGAGAATTCACTGTGCATGACACAATGGGTGCATGTAGCCCCGCTTCTGAGAAGACTCTCAAAGGGAAGAAGAAAGGAATGAAACACATTTTACATGTAGTGGTAACCGAGGTGTAATAACAAGTGCAGTGAAATTAAGCCTCTTACACCAGCTATGCAAAAAAACTGTGGCAAGCCTGAAAATGACACTCCTTTCTCCTGACACCCTGGCCAGTGTCTCAATGTTGATATTCTTTTCGACATACAAGTTTAGTTAAATGAAAACTGTGGGTGTTGATAGGGAAACATGCTTTTTTGGTTTTTTTTTTTTGCATTTTCCCCCTCAAGATACTGTAGTGCACCCATCTGTAGTGTTACACAGTTTGCTCTGTCTTGTGGAAAAGAACACTGAGTACTAATGATATTTGAAAAGGTCCATAGTTCTTTCTTATTTCTACTACTCTTATTAAAGCAGAAGCTGAAGTTTCTAGCGTCTTCTGATTGCTTTATGAAAAGAAATTCTCCATTGTCCAGAATCTGAAAAAATAAAATTTTTCCAGTGAACTCCTATAGAAGATCATATGTCATGCAATGTTAATCTTATGAAGAGACAGGGTCATTTAAATGTAATATTACACTTTTTTTGAGTTTCTTAGGATAAAACTGTGAAACTGCTTTGTGTCCCCAAAGACGACATAATCTTTTTGTCTAGGTAACCCTATACATCCAAGGGACACTGAAATGGTTCAGCATTGAAAGTGGAGCAATTTGTTTGCAGGTGGCCAGCTGCCATTTCAGTGAAACAGGGTAGCTCTGAAATGGTTTGAAGATTTGTAATGACCAATTTTGTGGAAGAATGTACAGCAAGGGAAACAGTAATACTGTTCAAAAGTTAGCAAAGACCAGGGCTGAAGTTCTGTTTTTCTCAATATGCTTGTATATGAGAAGTTACTGGATATAGGTTTGCTTTAGTTTGCAGCCAGTCGTTTTTCATGCTTTGACTTCATCCTTTATGAGTGATCTCTTAAATATTTTTTTCCATTGCCTGGTTCTTAACTAAAGAAGATTTACCTTTTTCAGAGACATAATATCTTATACTTGAGAAATCTGCTTTTACAGGGAAATGAATAGACTGTGGTGATGTTATATATTTGAGCAAACTGAAGGTCAGCTGTAAAAAACGAACTGTGCAAAAGAAGACTCTAGTCCTGCTTTCTTTCATATCCAGCTACAGACTATTCACTTTATGCAGTAGGAAGGTACTCATTTATAATGCTTTCTTTTGCATTGCTGTTTGACCTCCATCACTTTTAAGTTATTCCTTGACATTTCCTAGTACTACTTTGTGAATGCTAGTTATTTATAATAACTAATCTAACAGTTCTGAGTAACATTTATAGCATTCAAAGATGATATTTTTTTTCCCTTTTTTCTACTGGATTTCCATTTTTTATTACAAGTTATGAGGAAATTTTTTTGAACTGCAAAGTCCATAACCCTGACTTATGGGGTCATGCAAAAACCTCTGCTTTCCATACATTTCTTGAAAGACTGGGAGAATATTCCTTCCCAAAAAAAAATCTGACCATGCAACCAAGCAGAAATCTCCACCTTTCAAACCCTGTAAAGATAGCACTTTTACAGCACATCACTTGTGCCATGCACTCAGGCCTTTAAAGCTTTATTTGCCACTGCACAGGCAGAAAAAGAATATGCAGTACAATCTTACAAAGAGGAACAAATCTGCAGCAACTGAACTGCTCTGTTTTTTTCTCACATGTTCTTCTAGTCAGAATTTGATGTTTTTGTGAGTTTGTGTCAGTGTACTATTTAGAGAAGAAAGATTTTTCTTTCACCTATCAGAACTGTATGCTATTCATTCTGAATTTTAGGTTAAAAGGTTAGGAAATCCAGTTTTAGTTCCTGTGAGAAATGTTCCCACAAAATGTTCACACTCTAGCATTTAATGTCTCTGATGTGTTTGGTTTATGAATGTCTTTGCTTAATTCAACTTCTGAATTAAGGAAAAACCTGCTTGGGTACCATGAGCTTCAGTGCCCTTTTCTTAATGCAAAAGAGAGGTTGAAGGGTAAAAATCATCACAAATTAGGGACAGTGTTTAACAAAATCTATAAGCATTGTTATGGAAATAAGCCATTATTCACAAGTATATGCTGTATGCATTTTTTTCAAGGAGATGTGGATCTTGGGACTCAGTTCTTTCAGGTGGAAGTGCCATTCTTTTAGATTTTATCTTGTTTATGCTTGAGGACATGCTGATAAATTGGTCAGTAATTTTCCTGAGTGTCACTGACCTGCATGGTCCTCCTTTCCTTTAAGTAAGGGCTGGAACTCAGCTTTCACGTCACAATATTCTTCTGCACATACAATTTCAGTGTAACCAACTCCTGACAAACTGTGGTGCCAGACAGTGTTCAGTTTCTTCTGTCTCTTCACAAGAATCTCCTCATTATTTTTAGATCCTGGTCTTCTGTCTCTGTAGGTAATTAAACCTTTGAAGTCAGTTTGTACTCAGTTTCTTCGTGCAGATTTATTCTTAAACTGTATGCCTGTATTAACCATGGAGTTCATGCTACCACTTGTACCACCCGTGACCCTCCATCCTTTTGTATATATGTGTTTCTTAGCAAAAGTTACTAACCCTTTCTTGAAGCTAAAATGTAGAGACAAAGTAAGTTAAGCGATTTATTTAACATGGAAGAAGTATCAAAGTCAAAAGTAGATTTCAAATCATTGTGTTCTGTTTACGTTACTTAAGCATCTCCATCTAAATGCTAGAATCTTGCATAATTTTATCTTGTTTGCAAACCTTAATTGTTTTTAACTTGCCTGCTGTACAAAGGTGAAGACTGTCAACCTACATGATAGACAAGGCTGCTTTAGCTGTGCTTTTGTCAGAAACTTATTCTCTGGATATTAGAGTTTATCTCCTAGAAAAGCTTCTGTCTCATCTTGCTATGGATTTACAGGTAAATAGATATTCTAATCTAATCATATTAATTATTCTGTACAACCAAATTATGAATCTCTTAATTTATAATGTTGTACAACTGTTCTTATGACTTGTAATCACCTTTAAGAGTTTTTTAAAAACCCGGGCTGTTCACATTGAAAGGGCATTGCCCACAAGGTCAACTGCAGACGTTCAGTTTTGCCTAGAAGTAAGCTTTACTAAACTTTAGTGTTGAACTGAAAAATGATGTCTTTGTGTGGATTAACTTTCCCTTGCGGAGCTGTTGCTGTCTCTGTAGCCTGGGACTGCTCAGTGCCATGGTGCTCTCCTGATCTTTCCCTTGAGGAGGGTAGGTTGAGTTGTTCTCCTGTTGATCATTTTGTGTTTGGAGGCCTTTCCCACTCCCCTCAATTTTGTTGTGCCGCTGAATGGGACTATGGTAATGCTTGGGCTTTGTGGCTCTCTCATTGTCTTTCTGACTAACGGATAGAAATGTCAGGCATAGAGAACCAGCCCCAAACTGTGACCCCTGTAACATTACCCTTCAGCTGATTGACGTCCAGGCAGCTGCTGGGAGAAGCCCCCACCATTCAGAGGTTGGTGTACTTGCTGAGTGAGTCCCCCGATGTCAATCCTGTTAGCCCAATTGCCATGTGTTGGGAATGGTGGCCTTTCAATGCTAGATTAAACATTCTGCACCTGCCGCTGATGCGGTGCTTCCCCCTTCCCTCCACAACTGTGTCACCTTGAAGACTTGTAGGGCTGCTGCGGTCCAACTACAAAGGCAGCTTTTGTCCCGTTAGGGTTCCCAAAACGCTTTGTACCACTACTCTTTTTGTTTGTTTGTTTGTTTGTATAAACCCAGCTAAGCCTGAGTATGGGTAACTTTTTTTTTTTACAAATGCTGGGTTTTGACACTTAGAAAATTAAACAGCAGCATCAAATTAGTATAAAAATAGATATGGATAATTTCTCTTAGTGCAAATGTACCAGCAAAAATAATCAGAAAAAGTACTAGCAGTAAACAGGGTGAGGAAGAGTGTATGCATTGCTCAAATTCTTGCCGCACCAAAATAATTTTGTTGCAGGCTGAGGAATTATAAACCTTACTTATCAGGTGAGGGTTAAAATCATATTATTATTTATTGATCTAATTCTTATATTAGCACTTTACAACTTTGTTTTGAACATTTTTCCATCTTAAAACTTTCAGTGTTACGATGTAGAATTTATAGAAGTAGCTAGAGATATCCTATGGACCGTGCCTTCTCTGCAGCTTTCCTCTTCAAACCCATAGCTAGAACAGAGCACTCAGCGCTGTGAAAAAGCTCAGGAGGGAACTTTGAAAACTCTTCTCAAAAGTGGTAGAGTGTCAGGAGCAATGCTCTTAGTGCACTCGTAATCATGGAGGTCTCAGTGTGGCTGACTTGACTGTGAGGATGACAGTGATACTTCATCATAAATGTAGGTAATTGCATATCTGGCCCGACAATTTTCTGATTTTGCATACTGGTGATAATGTTTCCAGTTATTGTAACATATATTGCATATCTGCAATTCATTGTACAGAATTAATTGTAATATTGTGCTTTTCCATTTTGACTGTGAACTGTTAAGTGTTCTTTCTTTTAAAAATCTCATCCTTGTTGGTGAGGTGGAAATTTATACGTAATTATTTGCCAAATATTAACACACCTCTGCAGTGCAACTATTTGTATGTATATGTATGTTTAAGCTAAATAAATATATTTTAGAATATTCATCAGGTTAACGAGTGAAAGAACGAGCAGTGTTGAAACAGGAATTTTATTAGTAGATTTTTTTAGCAGAATAGGTGACTGCCATAAAATTGATTTTAGCTTGCACTGCAAATGTCTTTGGCATCTCTTCAGCAAATGTTGGAAAGACTACCTTTGTTTTTCACTTGAGTTTAATATATTTAATATAAAAATGGTTTATTACAGCATTCTATGCAAGATAAATTTTATTTCAATGTAGTATCTAGGCTTTTCTTGACAAAAGAATGGCAGGCTGGCCTTCACGGGATAGATGTTAATCCCTCTGAAATCTCCAGAAAAGTCTTGTTATGAAAAGAAGAAAGGACATATATCCATTCTTTTATATGACTTCTGGTTTTGTGTGTGTTTTTCCTGGGTATATGAGGAATAGCTTTTGACATTGGTCTCCTGATTGCCCTCTAGTATTTTTAGAAACAGGTATCAGGAAAACAGTGGCAAATGTGGGGAGTCTTTATTATGTTCCAGAGAATTCAAGTTCCATTCAGGTGAATAGAACTTTTATTTTATTAGGAGAGCTTTCAAGAATGTATCATCTGTTTGAAAATAGGTCAGATCAGAAATTTACAGTTTAAAATAGAAATTAATTAAAGCCTATACATGCGTAACTTTTCAGGTAGATACTTCAGAATTATGTGATGGTGATGCACATACAGATACATAAGTGATCAATGAAAAGGTTGCTCTGAAAATAACAGGTTCTTACAAAGTTCGGACTTATTTTGAAAAAGAAAATGGCATTGAGAGGCTGCATCTTGAGTGCATCAACAGTTGTTGATTCAGGTACAATCAAGTTATATGTAACTCTCTTTGCTGGCTACTAGTCAATGCAAAATGTAGAGATGCACTTTTCTGACTACCCTATTGCTCATTGTCACCATTCAAAGTGGTTCTTTTGGCAAGACTGGACCATTGTTTATCAAATTCCATTCTTTAATAGTTGGCTGGCAGTCACTTTTTTATCTTTTTTTATAGGGTTGCACTTAGTAACTAAAATTATTTACAGAGAGATGTATGGATTCCGTATGTGAAATGGAATGGAGTTGGCTTGTTTGGTATTGCTTTCAGTGGAGCCAAAACAGCTGAAAAGTTCAGCAAAATTTGTCAGAAATGTTGGAAAGTCAAAACAAAGCTGCCATTTGCATTTGGTTACAGTTCAGAGGAGAGCCTCACCTTTAACATCCGTAATTTTCCCTGTTTAACATTTTGTATTTTGCGTTCAAGTATTTCGCTTTTCAAACTATAAAGTCCAAGTTGTCTTATATCTTCAGCAAAATTCAGAAAAAGTGTATTTTCACATTTTTATTTTGTTATGGCTCTAACCTAAAGCATTCATTAAAAAATATAGGTGTTGGGTGTCTTTTCTTTTTTTCTTGGACTAGGAATTTTACAGTTCCCTCCGATCAAGTTCCTTGCCTTTTTTTTTTTTTTGAGCTGAGATTATTTCTAGTAATTATAAAAGATTGTTTTTTAGAAACAATTAGGAGGATTGTAGGTTTGTAATCTCTATAAAACCTAAGAACATTTTTAGAGCCAACAGCTTATAGTAACTTGGACTGTAGCTATCATTCTTACAAATCTACAATGAGACTAAAGGGGTTATTGAAATAACATGTAGTATATTCCTTTAAGTTCTATTTAGTACGGGTCTTTGTCATTCCATTTTTGTATTCTGTGTAGATGACAAGCTAGATCAGCAGTTGCCGTCCTTTGCATTTCACTCACTTGGTGCTGTATGCTTCCATGGCTTAAAAATTACTGCAAAAATTGCTGCTCTATTCTGTTCCTGGACACCAATTGCTGATTTTACAGCCAATTTACTGTGCAAAAATGGTTCACCTCTTAGATACAGAAATCCTGAATTGTAGAAGGTGTCTGCCCAAAGCCAGAATTTAGTTATGCTGATCTGCAAAAATCCCCAAACCTCAAGCCAAATGTTGTTAAAGAAGTGCTGTAATCAGCAGCCATTTTCATAGAAAAATTCTTCTCACTGTGAATAAAAAAAGCTGTGTTTTGTTTAAAGTCCATGTAAACAAAGACTAGTAAATATATTGGATGATTAGGAGCTTTATTCTTAAGGCTTAAAAAGTCTGTTTTCTTTTGCTGCAGCTATTTATGATAAATTCCAAACTGAATTTAAAGAATAGTTCAGTGCAGCTTGTTCAAGAAAATGAAAAGCCCAAATCTGCCACTGATTTTGTAAGAGTTTATGTAAGGCATGGAGCAGAAGTGAAGGAGATCCCAAAACCAAATACTAAAATTCCTCTGTTGTTCCTCTCTCTGCTATTCCTGTGTTATTTACTGGATGGTTAGTTGTGTAATAAATCTAATACTGATTGTATGTAAAAATGTTTTACATACAACATACAAGAAATATATGCTAGCAATTTTGAAAATTATTATGGAAATCTTATGAGAAAACTACCTGCATAAACTTTACAGTAAGGAATAATTTCCAAGGGATTGCATAGAAAATTAAGAGAATCAACTTAGCAATACATTTCTGCTCTGACAGTCATGAATGTTCTCAATGTTCTCACTTTTGGAGAAAAGTGGTGGATGTAAGTTAGAGGAAAAGAGAAAAAAGCTTATTCCAGGACCTGAGCTTAACTTTTAACTAATTAGCACAGTGTGCTCAGAATTGTGTATGTTGGGGCTTCAGATTAAATATTGAATATGAATATGATCTAATACATACATGAACCACAATTTTATAATCACACGTCATATTCAAATATCTTTATGCAGAAGCCTATGGAAGGAGGAAAGAGAACTAGCTTGTTATTAGTAAATTAAAAACCCTCTGTCAAAGCGGCGTATGAAATACCAAAGAAAGGAAAAATAAATCTATAATAGCAACACCAGCAGCAATCTGCAAAGTATTTTTCATTGGCTGTTCCAAGGACAAGAAAGAGACAGGAGAAACCAGCTTTTCTGTAAGACAATGAATGAAGGAGTAAATTCACATCTTAAATACAGTTAAAAGCCAAGTCTTTAGAATATTTTAAGGAAATCCTGTGAACAAGAGGACGTACCTATAGCCAATTGGAATAATTATGCCTTTTCTCACCTAATTTGATAGGGCAATGAATGAATAAATAAGAAGATCAGCTAGGTGATATTTGGAAAGTCTGTTGCGAAGGACCAGGAAAAAGCTGAGGAAATAAGGAATCCAGAGGAAAAAAAATAACATGTTGTTATCAGTGAATATTTTAATACTAAATCCTAGATCTGGCCAGTATCTACTTTCTGTATTTGGTGGGAATGTACCATGCAACAGGAACTCTCCAGAGATGGGATTTTAGGCACGGGTCCAGAGCATGACTGGTGTATACGGCTAGATGCAAATGGTACAGAAAGTTTAGTCTGGGAGAGAAAATCTAGACCTGCCAAGGAATTTGGAGACCAGAATGAAGTGGTCTGTAGATTGACAGGTGCAGATGGATGCTCCTCTGCCCATGGTCGGAGCTGGTGGCATGCAAATTTGGGGCCTCCGTGCTTGGGCTAATGGAGCTGTACAGATTCCAGAGCATCTGACCAGGTCAGTCCGGGTAGGACCATTTGGACTATCTGCAGATGTGCCTTTTGAGGTGTCCTTTTCCCAGTAATCCCAGCCTGTGCTTGCATTCTGTCAGAGGTTGGGTTCAGAGGCCAGGGAATCAAAACCAATGCTACTGTGGAAGCGGTTGCATATTTTACACTCTAAGTTGACTCCAAGTCTGCATATCAGATGATATTTGGAAGTTAATTGAGCAACTCCAGCAGAAGACATGGGGAGAGGAGAAAAAAAAAGATGACTAGTTAACCTTTAAATCAACACTCATGCAGTGTTTTGAGATGACTTTGGATGTTTGCCTCACAACAGATTGTGCAATGGAAGAGTGAAAGCAGTTATTGATGCTTCTGGAAAAGAATCTCTTTTTTGTGCAGGTTGAAACATGATTGTTAAAATCAGTACAGGTTATTTTGTGAGATTGCAGAGTGGTGGTTTGATTATTTGGAAATATCAAGGGATTTTCCTCTTAATTAAATTATAAGATTTAATGGGTAATGGATAATGCTAATGATTTAGAAATTGCATTCTTCTTCTGAAGGGGTCTGAGTTTGTTAAGTAAAATCCAATGAATGCAAGACTATTTACTGATAACAGAATGATGTCATAGTTACTAATGGATAGCTTAAGTATCGAATAACAAATATGAAACAGAAATGTGTTTTTCATTTGCACTTATGGGAATAACATAATTTCCAAATTCTGCTTTTTTTTTATAGCAATTGCATCATTTTAGAAAAAATAAGAATTGTGATATTCATTTAAGAAATTTGAGCCATTTGAGGTAACAAACTTTAAAAAGATTACACTTGCCCCCCCCCCAAAATGTTCCCAATTTTATCATTAAAATCATATATTCTTCAAACCTCTGTAAAGCTTATTGCATCTGAATGCTTTTTCCCCAGTCTTTCATTGTCTCTTGACTGTAGTATTTCCCCTCACCTGTATTCTGTCTTTTATTGCCTCTCAACTTGATGTTTTTGCCCTCACCTGGTCTGGGAGAGAGATCTGTGGCTTGATCTCAGGAGGTGGATTGTGTATGAAGTCCAGGGGCTTAGGGAGCTTAGACGGGGGCTTAGGGAAGGAATTTTCTAAGAACATGGTTACAAAGGATGACTCTCTCATAATGTCTCGGAAGTAGCAGTGTTGTGAAGGAAATAAAGATGTTTTTATTCTTTCAAGTGTCAGCATTTAGTGTCAGTTTATATCTTCTTTTTTTTCCCTTTTTTTTTCCATTTTTTTTTCTTTTTTAAGTAGGCGAGAACGTTGTTACTACATCTCCCAGTTTTGCTGTCTGGGTTTAGGGATTATTTGTGTCAAGCCTGTTCTCATGGTTATTGTTTATGATGGTCATTTCTTGGTTCTGTTGAGACATTGTAATGAATTATATTAGTTACTTTCCTTTATATCTTTGTATTAAGTGTAGTTGTGAGTCTGGGCATTTCTTATGAAGTGTAGTTTTTAGAGAATGAAGGATAAGGCACTGAAGCTTGAACCGTGCCCTGCCAGTTCGTAAAATGGTACATTTCTTTCAGCATTTTCACATTCACTGTCAGTAATGGAGAAGGCACAGGCTTTGCCTTCACAATCAGTGAAGATCCACAGCCACAGGACACCTGTATGTCTAGAGAGGGCAGCTGAGACTTCTCTGTGGGAATACATTAGAAAATGGTGTATGGCATTTGGCATTTAAAGTAAGGCTGCTAAATAATACTTTTCTCCCAGGTGGCAATTCTCTTTACCTTGATATTATCTCTTTAAGAAGCACCTCTTCTCCTTTGTTTTCCCCTCTCCTCCCACCCTGAAGGTTTCCATCCCTTTAGACCAATTCAAACCGATGGTGAGTTGTGCTCATGGAGCAAAAGCAGTAGCCCAGGTTAAAACTTGAATGGATCCCTCAGCTGAAAATGGTGCAAAGACAGAAACTTGTCTCCAAGTAAGTGTCCTGTTCAGCAGGGACGAAACTGGGACATCTGGGACGAATGTCTGGCCTCAAAATTGGATTACAGCTCTGAAAACCTGAACCCCAAACAGCTTCTTGAAATTTTATCAGGTCATTAATATCAGTTAAGTTCCATAGTTAAAATTTTGAAGTGGATTTTAAAGTTACATAGCTAGGCTCCAGAAAATTCTGCATGAAATCCCATGCTGGTCTGATTCAATTTTATATAACAAGCAGCTTAACTTCATGAAGTCACTCTCTTTTGAATTATAAATAGCAGGGTAGTACTTTCATTGAAAATCTCAGTTTTATCAGGTTGCAACTTCACTGCTAGTATTTGTATTATGTATAAAAGTTCAGTGACATTTTTGACAAAGCGTATTTTCAATTGCTTCAGTTCTTTTTTGTGAGAAGAAGTGTAGTAATATTTGTCCTACTTTTGGGTACTTCTCAGTATTCATTTAATAGTGAAAAATAATTACAAAATGTCTGGTGTGGAAAATTAAATTCCAGAGATGCTTACATGGGGTAAAAACTGCTTTTTAAATACTTGTAGTATTTATGAAGTGATTTTTATGAATATTTTATAGCTACTAGTTTTAGGAACTGAATCATAGTCGATTTTGTTTGTCGTATTCCTGATATTATCTGTGCAGATGCATCACTTAATATTTAACATGCACAATGAAGGAACGATCCCAGAAATCTGCACCGCCAATGGACACTATAGGGGGTATCCGGACTGTCCTTGGAAGGTTTACCTGAGGCTGCGGGATGACATTTCTGCTTGCACTAGCAGCTTGTGATGGCAGAGATGAAGAGACTCCATCTCTCCCTTCCCCGCTCTCTGGCAGTACCTTCCTCTCTCTCAGGCTCTTGCATTGTATCAGATGACTTTGTACATGTGTGATGGATGCTAAAGCAAGTACAAAGAAGGGGACAGAAGAGCATGGCCAGGAATAGGGAAGGCAGGCTGGGACTGTGGTGGCCAGAAGTTGCGTCAGTTTTGGCCTCTGCGTGACCACTGTCGTGGAGATGAATCTTCCTTGTGGTAAGAGAGAGGCTCTTTCAGAAGCACTTCAGAGCAGCTACCCAGTATCAGGTGCTCTGAATCACCTTGCAGAGATTCACTTCTTCCTTCATTGACTATAAAGGGAACAGTGTGCTGGGCTTCCCCGGATACCACTCTTGATAACAGTTTTATTACAGAGACAAAAGACTGAATGATTGTGAAGATGGAATTGTCTTAATTATGCCTGTGTGTGGTCATTCCAGATCTAAAAAAAAGCAATGAAAAGTCTTGCACAGCTCTTTTCCAGACTGTAGGTGTTGTTAAGATGAGAGGTTTTCAGTTTCCATCAGCACACATCTCACTGAGTAAAAACTTTCATATACTAAATATATTTGGAATCCATCTTATACATCTGGATTTCTTCTGTGTACATTTCCTCTCTTTTTTTAATATGCACTATGTAATTATTATAGACAAGTTGTAAAAACTACTAAAAACCTAAAAATAACTACAAAAGCTAAAAACCAACCCCAAACCCTGTAAAAAATTTAAAATAGCTGTAAAAAAATAAAAATACATGAAGTGTATCTCTGTCCAGAAAATGGGTTTCCAGTTTGCGAAAGGATTTACTTCCTAAGATGCCACAGCCTATTTAGATACATCGGTAACTTTATACATACCTGTTTCTCATTGGGAAATCACCTGCATTATTAGTACTTTGTGTGTTTAGAGACACACAGTTAAGTCAGTGCATGACAGGCCAGGTTAAAACAATACATATCTGAATTCAGGGGAAATAATGTAAAGGATCAGAAGAATGTGTGTTCGCTGCATACATAGATCTGATTACTTAATACATGCAGTATTTGATTGCATAATATCATTACTTGAAGTGATTTTCATACCGAGATGGGCATATGACAGAAGTTCGTCGTAATCAGGAGGTATACGAAAAAGGCAAAATGAGGATGGCTGGCAGAGGGCAGTGAGGGAAGGCTTCAAGGTGAGCAAAATGAGGATGGTATTGTAGGGGAACACGGAAGAAAGAAGTCAGAAGATGGCAAGCCATTAATCAAGTGAAATCTTAAAGGCAGGACTGAGTTGGCTGAGGTTGATTTCTGTGGCAATGGAGAGCTAGAAAAATAGTGTTTTGGATCGATAGGATGGCCAAAAGTAGGAGACTGTAGGTAGGCAAAGCAAAAAGAGTCAAAGTCTTTCAGAGGATGGATTTAAAAAGTGAACAAATTGTCATGATAGTCTGAGGCTGAGGCTGCAAGTTTGGTGACCAGGACTTTGTTTTTCATTTGTTCTTTAAGAGTGCATTAACTGAGGTAAATAAACTGGTCATGATAATGCTGAAACCAGTCTATGGATGAAGCCAAAACTAAGGCAGACATTGTTTCATAAGATAGGCTTTATTGCTAGTATCTGGAGAAGAAATTATTGGAGTATTAGTTAGGACATAGAAGAAGTTTTTTTACTGTGTAACTTTAGAATTTTGGGTGTAAACTTGTCTCTGGAAATACCTTTTGATTTTGGGAAGAACTTAGGTTATTCAGTTTAGGTGCTGTAACCTGGACCTTTGGTAGATGCACAAAGTTTTTAACAGAGTAGTCATGAATACCTGCATTGTGTGATGCTGAGGTCAAGGAAAACAGAGGTGAGTGTCATCAGTGTTGAGTGTAGTAACAACGTGAGAATGAATGAGGCTGGATGGTGATGGAACAGGATGATGAAGGTAGACCTAACGGAATAGTGAGACACTGCAGAAGAGATGATTATAACCCAAAAAGGGGACATGAAAGGGGCTGCTAGGGAAGTGAAAGGAAAGCCGTAAGAGTTGTGTCTCATTTCATTTAACTGTCATGCACAGCAGAAGCACAGACAAGGCCTGAGATTTGGCATGGCAATATGTTGTTTGAGTAACTTGAGTGAGAACAGTTTCAGTGGAGGAATAGAAGCCAGATAGTAAAATGATCAAAAAGAGCACTCAGAAAAAGAGATTCAAGACTAGAATCAGTTCCATATTCAACATGTCTGAGAAGTAACAGCAGGACTGAGATGAGCCAGTAGGACATTTGGGTTGGAGGGAGATGAGTCGTCGTTTAAACGTGTTGCAGAGGTGAAATGCTGCAGAAAAAGTGTTGACAGTTTTCCGTGAAAGACAGCACTAAGTACTTTGGTCTTCTTGTCATCCCTGTTAATGGCTTTCACTCCATCCTGACTTGCAGACCAGTTCTTAGCTTGATCTTTAAACTCTGGTTGTACTTGTAGAGCATGATCTCATTTGTCTTTTATGCCTCTCTCTTTCATTTCTTTGTTTTCCTTGGTCATTCTGATTTTGCCTCATATAATGATACTTCTCTGTGGATCTCAGCATAAATGCAGATGTTGATTTTCTAGGAGAGTTCTGGTGTGTTTCTACAGCACTCCATACAGTGCAGCATTGATTCTGAAGGGGCTTCCGAAGTGTTACTAAAATGCCCGTATGAAATAGCAATTAAGAAGTGCTATTTGCTGTCTCTATGGTATGGGCGTCATACATAGAAGAGTGCTGGAAGAACACAGTCCAGGAAAATTTGTGGCAGAATCTGGGAGAGATCTGTATAGTTACGTGCTTTCCGACTTAGCTATGAGATCATCCTTGCTTCTGTTTATCCTTTCATCCACAGTCGTCGAACACCCTTATCTTGGTGGTATTTGGCTGTGATTGCGGGCTGTGCTGCACTGTATTTGCTTTCTAATGCTGAGGCAAACCTGCTTAAATTTTGCAAGAGGTTCCATGCCAGAGTATGAGGGCACTTCATATGCCATCTTTTTTGCCTCCTTTCCTGGCCTGGGAAAATACAGTTGTACCTCCTGTACTGCAGACGTGCCGGAGTATTGAATAAAGCCTTGCAGACTCATCTGGAAACCAGAGCAAGCAGTGAACCCTTCTGCTGCCTCAAAAACAGTATTTCATATGGAGCCAACCAGGACTGGAGGAGTTTAATATGTAGTGGCACTGTGTTTTGTACCTGTATGCAAAAGTTCTGGCCCGTTGTGTTCAGCAGATAAGCTAGAGGAGCTTTTTCTGAGCTTTAAGAATTTCATCATTTCTGTGTTTTTGTACTAAGGCACTCCACTGCATCATAGGTGAAAAGATTAACTTCTACTGTGGAGTTTAAAACAAAAAGCTAAACTTAAAACGTGGTGGTTTTTTAATTTGAAAGCCATGGTAAAAAAAAATCTGGTACAGTGTAAGTGAAATTTGTGGGGTTATACCTTATATTGAATTGAGATTTCTTATGTTAATCTAGGCTTGTTTTTTCCAAAGTCTGAATTCCAAATATGTTTTAATGATAGTAAGTGTGAAAATCTGCAAAGAAGACTTAAAACTAAAGGGCGCTTTCAAAAAACAAAATGAAAATTCATTCAGAAACTTCTAATTTAAGCAAGTTTTAATGTGGGATGTGCATACACTCGGAAATTCAGCTTTGCACTCAAACATACTCTAAACATTGTTTTTGAGCAGGAAAATTCTAACAGAGTAAGTATCGCAATTGATAATTGTGCTGCTTAGCACCAAGAAGCAGAGTAAATTAAAATTCTCCTCACTGTATGCCTTGGAGCCCATTCCACCTGACTCATCAAATGAAAAATTCATCAATTAATCCTCTGACAATAACGATATATACACAAAAATCAATCCAGGATTGATTTTTTGAGCCCAAACATGAAAACCAACCCCCGGCTTGCACATAATGTGAAATTTCTCTTCGTTTCAGCCTTATTATTGAGTATAAAAGCTGAAGTGTTCATAGAATTATTTGTTCTAAGTCAACTACAAAGGTGGGATTGTTTGAGGAAGGGTGTACGCGCTGTGGAGATGTTCTGAAGCACCATCGGAGCCAGCTAATAAAGTTGTCAGATGCATGTAAGAGCACAGCTGATAGGAGTCTCCCCAGAAGGCAACCGGTGGAGAGAGACACTGATCGCTGGGATCTGACGGGAGACCACCCAGGGTAGCTCAGAGCCAGCCACGTACCAGGCAGGATCAAAGGGAGGAAAGAGCAATGTAAAATAAACTAAACTCAGAAACAGGAGTATGGAAACCATCCTGATGGGGGAACGCCGATGCTGTGGCCAAATCAGTAAATCGTGAGACTGAGGCACATCGCTTTGTCGGTATCATAACAAATTCTCAGCAGCAGAAGATGAGATAATAATTTGTCAGATCTCTCACTTGTAATTCATACTGCTCTTTCAATGAGAAGGAAAATTGCAGCAGATTCTGTGTGCATTAGGGTGGCTAGTGCATTGCTATCTCTTTCTTTGTTTACATAATCCACTTCAGGGTTTATAATGTATATTGAAATGATGAGAGGTCTTCCCTAAAACGACAATATATTAATCTGATGAGAAGTTAAAAACATTGGTTTCTATTTGTACTAACGTTACATCATTTGAGATTGGACTGATGCTGGGACTATTTGTGTGCTGCATTATATAACAAAACACATGAGGTACACAGTAGAAATTCCAGATAAGAAAATCTCTCAAATCTCTCAAGATAAACACAGGTTGCTTTTCATTTGAGGTACAAAAGTAGCCTAGTTCCTGCATTATGTGTGTAAGCTTATGATTTTAACTCCTCATTGGATTAATACTTTAAGCAACCTTACCTCCAATGTAAGGAACACTGATAGCAACTTGTTGAGTAAGTTCTTGCCTCTGAATGCAGTACGAAGAAGATAAAAATCTTTCAAGTGAAAGAACTCATTTTTTGTTCTTTGTATCACCTGTGGCAGCAATTCACTGCTTCTTTCCCATGTATAAAAATAATATTCAGGCTGTAAAGAAGAACTCAAATGATGTTAAAGAGTTGAAAATTGACACACTGCAGCATGCAGACAATAATCAAATAGCAGATACATTAACTTTTGATGGGTCTTTGTGAATGTGTGTATTCACGGTGCAGATCAACATTAACATATTTATCAAGTTCTAGATGCGTGAAAGGTGGAAACACACTTTAGGAATACTTGATTGATGTGTATTTCCTCAGTCGTAAAACTACAGAGAATTTTGGTAAGAACACAGACTGTGAGATACTGTGTTGTTATTTTTACTTTCTTAGTTGAATGCTAAGACCACCGTCTTCAAAAATTGTCTGTGTGATAGGAACAAGGATGTTGTCATAACTGTTTGTCAGCATATTAAATATTCAGATGTATGTGATGAATTTGGCTCCAAAGAGAATATCAGAACCTATATCTGTTACCATGTAATATTTCTTTCTAAAATATTACTGCAAAGTATGACTCATTGCAGGAGAATTTTTGTTTGTTCTTTCAATTTAAAGTTCTATTAAGAGTCTTAAAATGTAGACAGTTTCACAAATTATATTCATAGGTTTTGCTGTTGTCACATAATTAGAGACTGAAGGAAGTTAGGAGGGAAAATGGTAGTTGGTATAACTTCTAGATATATTAAAGTTGAGTCTGAATTCTGGGGTTTTTTTGTTTCAACTGTGCTTCATACATTTTTTTATATGTATAGTTTTACATAATCGATCCCTGTGGGAAATGTACTGTTACCAGAGAGTGAGTAATAAAGAGTAACTTGAAGGTAGAGAGCATGTATATATTTCAGAATATGCTTCAGTAATTTATTTTTATAATGTTTATTTGGATTTACCTTTGTGATTTATATCACATTGGTAATGTATATTTTAAATTTTATTTGTGAATTCTTGTATGCATTATTCCTAAAGATGAGGCTAAAATGTACTATTGCCATTTTGACAAAGCAGAACAATTTTTTTAATGCAGTTTAACATTAATTTGATAAAATAACGAAGTAGTGCCTTTTATCTTTTGAGAGTCCATTTATAGGATATTTTAATTTATGGATTATTTTAATAATTGTAAATTATTTTAGTGTTAGGGGATTTTACTTTCTTTTTTTCCTTTCATATATAAATTTTAGATCATATGGTCAGCTACAGATAAACTGGCAATATTAGCCAATAATTGTAGAGCCATTATTCAGGTGTGACGCATTAGAACAGATTAAAATTCTTAATTTTCCTTTTTCTTTAAACATATTATGAAAGTTTTCTTCTTTGAACAGGACCGTTATAGCTGGTTTCCAAACTGGATATTTGCAGCACATCTAATCTGTCTGCCATCCCCTGTGCTAATTAATTACTGCTGCAGTCGGGGCCCAAGCAAGGAGGGTGGTCGGCAGGGGGCAATCACGGTTGGCAGCGGTGCTGAGGAAGGAGAGCTGCATCCCAGCCAGCCCTGGAGAGGAGAAGCATCGCTTTGATGTGACTTAACAGCGCTGCTCTTGTCAGGAGGTTGCCAGTGTGTTCAGGGGTTCCCCATTTTATAGGGGGGTTGTAGCTGCCTTTTGGAGTGAGCTCTTCTTAAAATGCATAGCACAGATACACTGAGCATCTAAAGCGATTTAGTGATGTTGAGTGTTTTTCTAAATTCTACTTTTAAAGCTAATTAGTTATAAATAAACGGGGGGGTGGCGGTGGGTGTGCCAGTCATGCATATATGTGCTTTTTATTATATGCAACTTGAATTATCATTTAAATGACTGAAATAGGTAAAGAATATACCTAGTCTGGGTTTTTTAGGCACAGGTTTATGCTCTGTTGCATGCAATTAGATCAGCATTTTCAGATGCATGTGGTAAACTTAGACACCAAGTCCATATTAAGTTATCTAAATGAAAATACATTACTTTCTGATGATTACACTGTGAAATCTCACAACCTTCAAAAAAGAGCAACAGATAGTAAGGATCTCTTTTACAGGAAAACCGCTTTTACGTACGTATCTAAAAATATATATAGGCATCACATATTAGGCAGATGGACTGGTGAATACCAGGTACAGTGTATGTTTTCAGTCTAGTAGTATGTGTTTCTCAAAGGTAATAAGAAAATTATGTAGTGTTTAACAAAAAGGAAAATGCTCTTGTGTACAGGCACTATCTAAATAACTTGTTATTGTTAAATTGCACTTTAAAATCTTATTGCTTACTTGAGCCAAATCTTGCACCTACCTAAAATAAAGAGAGCTGTGTTTGTTTGAAAGTTCACATTACATTCCTGAGAAAGCAACTGCCATGCTCTGCGGAGTCTCATCTGCTGTGGTTGTGTGTCTTCACTTACTTCTGTAAGTGCAGCCCAATCCTGCATTGCTGAATGGCCGCAGAGTTCAGTGAGAGTCAGCTTTGCCTGTGGTGTGTTTGTTACAGAGGGAGAACTACCATTTTTCCTTGTAAAACTCATTTGAGACCTAATGATGAAAACCGCTATTATAACATCTGTTATTATGAAGGTGATGCTTTAACATGTGGGTTTTGAACTAATGGAAAATTAAGATCATGCTTCAGTTTTATCATATGCTTATATGTCTTGCAGAAGTGTGGCCTTAATATCTCAGCCACTTTGAATTCAGTTTGGCTGAGACTTGGGCTTTGTTTCAATATGCTTAAATTTCAGCATATGTTCAGCTGAATGAGAGCTTTGGTATACAGATGACAAGTCTAGATGTTACCATTTGCATCATTCCTTCCTCATTTAAAAAAAATCAAAACATACATTACAGATGCTGAGTTTTGATTGACATTGAGGTGGGAATTGGGGTTTGGGGCCATCCGCTTTCTTGTTCGATGTGCATGCTTGTTTTGTTCAGGCTTTAAATGAAAGTTAAGGATTTATGCTGTGTCCTTCTGGGATTTTTTTTTTTTTAAACAAATGGTACTGAGATTATTCGTGCTCCCCTATCTTTGTGTAATATTGGAAATCTTACTGTGCAAGGTTTCATGCAAAAATGAACCTTCCTAAAGGGATAAGAAGGCTGTAGCAGAATCTCTTAAATTTGTTTTCTGTATCACTCTTTTTCATACTAATATGCCATAGTTCCATTTGAATAATAAACTGGCATTCACGTAACAAACAGGATGGAAATTCAGAGGTTGGTATTTTGCAATAGCAGCAGTAGAATGGGGAGACACTGCAATCTGTCCTTTCCACTCTTCACTCTGTTATATGTTGGCTCTGCAGCTGATATGGCCCTGCTCCAGCTTTAGCTTTACAGCTGATAAGGGTCTCTGAACAATGAATTATTTTAGAACTCTACTTTGCCATGTGAGCTGCATTACCTAGGTAAAATGCGGTGAGTTGTAGAAAAAGATAATTCCATATTCTGTGGCCAGTTGGAAATAATTTCCTTACATTTGTGAGTCTTAGTCTTGTATCATTTTGATGTGGCTTTTGTATTCTTTCTGAAATAGTTACTACTGCATTTAAGGTTTATATCACATAGTCGATAAGCTTTGCTGACATGGGCTTACATTTAATAACATCTTTGCTTTATTAAAGAGATATGTGTCTTTTTACATGAAAAATATATCTTTTTTAAGAGATAAAGATGGTGGGATTTCTGACTAGACAAGCAGCAAGTATAACAGTTTTTATCTTATGTCACTTCTTAACTGCACATTAAGGTTTATCTCAGACTACAATAATAGTGTAGTTATAGGGATTTTCCTTAAAGTTTATTAGTAGAATTTGAAACATGTCTATTTTTGTGAAGGTGTAGGCCTGTAGAGCTCAAATTGATAACTGAGAATTTATATGTTTTGTAAAAAAGTAAGAGAGAATGCAGTTGGATGAATATATCCAGCCACATAGATTTTCTATGTGTGTAATACAGATGTATCTATATGTGTGTATTAGAATTTATATTCTGTCATTGAAGCTGTGATTTTTCACCAGTGCCAAGATCAGTTTTCTTGCTCAGCATCAGGTTGAAGTTTGGGTAGAAGAAAAAAGAAGGTAAGGGGAGAAAACACTTGGCAATATCTGAACTGCAAAAACTATACAGAGCTGGACATACTTTCAAAAAAAGGTTGTATACCTTTCCTTTTCTAAGGCAATTTCTATGCCAAATTGCCAGATTCTCCTTTTTAATCTGGAACTAAGTGGCATTTTTGCTATTGGATTTTTTTTGGCATCAAGGAGAAACTCTAGGAAATAAAGAAGGACAGTTGGTAGCAAAGATGGTTGTAGAAATGGCAAGGGTTACTATTTTCACCACTTTCAGATGAGTGGTTGCTTGGTGATTGTGCGTACAACATAATGACATCCCCAGGGACATGCATGCCACAGTCAGGCTTTGAGGACCAGGGATTACGAAGGCTCATTTCTGATATAAATGAAAGGGTACCTACAGATATTTGCTCGAAAAGTAAGAACTCAACTGCCCTCAGCTGAAGTAGAGAATGTTATTGTCTCTCCAGGTAGATTGCTTCAGAAAAGCCAAAGTACAACAAAAGTCACCAGCTTTCTTCCTCCTCAGCAATGGCTGCCACGCATACGCTTCATCGAGAGATTTGACGGGAAAAAGGCACAGCCTTCAAAGGCACCTTGCCCCATTTATTTGACGTAGTATAACATTCATTATCCATTGTTACACTATGTAAATCCACTTTTTACCCCTAATCCACCTCTCTTCCACGTTCCTCTTGAGGGACACTTCTCATGAGAGCCTTTTACAAGAGAAGTGGCCTTGTTGCTTTGTTTAAACTCTTTAGACGAGTTGCCATCATAATTCAGAGGAAGATGTTTTCCAAAGAAAAAACGCATGTCTTCATTGTATCCTAGACCTGAACTCAACAAATATTCCAGCCCATTGAGGTTACCATGTTTACCTCCACCGTTCCATATCCACATCTATTTCTTTGGTTTTGACTTAACTTCTGAATATTTCTAACCCACATGAAGTATCTGAAGAGTTGCAGCAGGGTCCTGCTCATAGGTTACCACCCTTCAGCACTGCCACATCACTGGGAATATTCACAAAATGTAGGATACTAACGGTAGCATGTGTACTAACAAAGGAAATATTTGTCGGTCTGTGTGTGGACTATCTACTCCACTCCTTTTCCTCTCAGCATGAATTCCTTATGAGCAAAGAAATAATCTCTAACAGCATTTCAGATGAGAGTGCTCATAGGAACTTTGATCAGCTCCTGCCTGCCAAAAGACAGTCTTTCCTACCTTCAGTTATTGACAAGGGCTTGAACCCAATATCAGTGGTGTATATGTGTCTGCAGCTGCTAGGTAAGTGTTGTGCATGTATGTGACATCATTTGTCAAACTTTGTGTGTGGCTTGATAGCTGATGCCTTCTGTACTCTTCATCCAAGCATTCCATCAAAACAGTGATAGATCTTGTGAGATCCTGAAGGTTTTTGGGAATGGTAGCTAAACACAGAAAACATACGAAAGCATTTTCCCTTGTTGATACTTGGCAGCCTAAGTTCATCTCCAAGATGAGCTCAGAGTTTTATCTGAATCAGTTAATTACCTTACTGGTATTCTTTCCCAAGCCACTTTCACTGCTGACCTTGTTTGCAGAGTCTGGCACTGTTATCTAGGAAGGAGCCAACCCTTTATACCCTCCCTGGCTCTCTGAGACTGTAATTTGATTATTGAAATGCTAAGTTGTCTAGTGAGAGAGAGTCTTTAAATGAATCATGCAGTGGGTTATGCATTGTGTCTCCATCTGTTATCAGTTAGAAGGTGAACCTTTCCATCCAAACATCAAGACATACTCAAGTATGCATTGTCTTTGGCTTGCTTCAGAAACATGCCAGAATGTGAAGTCTGTGAAGCATGAAGAAAAAGCAAGCTGCAGACTTTTATAAAATGTTGTGCCTGTGATAGGAGGGCTGGTTTTGATGCCAAGTTCAGGCTAGCAATTAATTGTTTGAATAGTACAGGTGTTGCCCAGAGGCACTTGCCCATTACAGTGGAATTTGTACTAATCTGTGCACAAAATAGAAAGGTTGCGTGCTGCAACTGTGATTCTTCAAGACTGTAAGGACTGTAGTCCCCAAACTAGCCCTTCTCCTATGCCTTTCCACAACTGCTGTTGAATTATGAAGGAGGTAGGAGAGGGATCTTTCCTTTCCTACCATCACAGGGGAGGACAAGGAGTCCCAAAGTGTCTGTGTGGCAGTGATATATGTCACTACTCAAAGGTACTGGACCTGCAGTATGTGCAGACAGACGTACAGCAAAATTCGTCCTGGCTGAGGTGCTCTGGAAGGCCTTGGTGAAACAGCTTCACAGTTCACATAGGAAATCGTCCTTCCTTTTTTTTCCTGTTTTTCCCACCCCCCTTCTGCAGATTTATTGAAAACTGTACTGCCCTGCCTGTCCCGCCAACTCATCTCACTGCTGTTTTTTGAGAAATTACTTTCCTGAACCTGTCTGCTCATTTAATAATCAGCGTCCTGAAATTACTGCTCTCCATTAGTCTACAAAGTACTTACTTAACCATTACAAAGCATTTAGAAGAGTTTGGGAAGTGGATATGTTCTTTCATTAATTTCTGGACTGGTAACATGGAAAAAAGAAATAGAAAAGATTGGCATTGAGTACAATACGAGGTACTAGTGCTAGATGCTTGATATGTAAGATAGATGCTAGACATGTATCTAGAACTTAATTTAATGTATTGCCCAAATATTTTTCCTCTTGCAGCATCCTAAATAGTAATATTTTTTTTGTGCTGTCACTTGTTCAGTCTTTAGAAGAGCAGGATAAGAGACCCATTACCTGCCCCAAAGGGTTTCCAGACAAAACTTCATAAAGTAAAAAGATAAATATTTTTTTTTCTCCTTTCACAGCTACAGATATTGAGACAAAACAGCCTTGTGACTTGACTGAAATAGAGATGCTAATTCAGTAGTACAGCTGGTTTACAGTTTAAGAGTTTGTTTTTTATAGTTCTGTGCATAAGCCATTTGACCATGCTTGTTTTCCTGTATCTTCCGGTAGGCAGTATTTTTAACCAGTCTATTTCTAAACTACTTACCAGTAGCTCATGCATCTTAACACTGTTCCTGAAGCGGCTGATTACATTAACTGCACTAAGAGCATCTGTAATAAAGAAAACCTGCTGTTTTCTGAGGCATTCAGTCTAACTTGTTAGTGCTCTGACTGTGCGTAAAAACGTGTGGAATATAATGGGAATACAATATTCAGATATAGGTATATTCTGACACTGTATTATACTTTAAAATAAGTATCAAATATTGGTTTTGCTGATATTTTTTAATTACAGGAGTCACACTTTAGGCTCTAATTTCACCTATCATTCAGCTGTTTTGCTGAATTGTTGAAAAAATCTGCGCAAATGGCTGGATTCCTTCTTCACTGCTTTTACCTGATAGAATTGTGCTGTTGCTCTTTAACTTCAGTACAGCAGTATGTCTCTCTGCCAAACTGAAACGATGTGAAAAATTTAGTTATATATCACACTTATTTTTCTTCTAAGTGACATTATTGGCCCCACTAATAGTGTGACTAACCTCATAATATTCAGTCTCTTTCCCCCAGGAAACATGACTCTGTTCTTCCCCATTTAATTTGATGCCAGACCATGTGGTGTTTCTTTTAAGTTCTTCTTTATCTCAGTGTTGTAGTGTGGGGGACCTCTGTAGATTATTTCAATCTCTCTTCATATGTAAAGATAATGGTAACATCCACAATGGGAAACAGTAACTGTAAGAAAGCACACAGCTTGGTGTTTCCTCTTTTTTTCTTCTCCCAACTTCAACCATGGTCTTTACTCTGAAAGAACGAAAACCATGGAGCTTATCAAAATAACTTACCTCCCTGACTATTGATTGTCTCCTTTAATAGTCTGTTAGAATTAGATGGAGAAAATACTTTTTAGATCTTTTGGTCTGCCCCCCCTGCTAGTTCAGCATTGTTCCGTTCATTATGCCACTGAGTGTTTCTTCTAGTTTGTTGAGAAATTATTCCACAATTTCACTGTCAGGAAGATTCTCCTGATATGCAGCATGCATTTTTCCTTTTTTTGATTTAATCTGACTATTCCTAGTTATATTTCCCTATCATTCCAATATTTCTCTTTCTTACCATGTAGTTAGACATTTCAAGCATTCCTGCATGCCTCCTCTTAGCTAAGCTAACAATTTACTGGTGATTCAGCATTTAATTATTTTTAGGGGTTTTTCTTTTAATCATCTCTTATTTCAGTATCTTGATATTGAAAGTGATAGGGAAGATTGCAGAACTGCATATAAAAGAGGTCTATTACCTGTGATTTCCCAAGCTTTTTTTTTCCCTCACTTCTACCCTTGTTATTCTGCAAACCTACTCTATTATTCTGCAAACTTAATATAAGTTTAGCAACTGATATAATCGCAAGGTCACTTATTGCCTTTTAAATTTGTTTCTCTCATTACATGTATGGTCTTTGAACTATTTTCCCTGTTTTATTCAGTGTCATTTTTATGATCCTAATATTTTTTTTTTATATTTTTCTGTATAGAGATCTGAATCTGAAAGCCCTGTAGGTTCTTTTGTATTATTTATCCGTTCTTTTTGGTATTTACATCTATGGCCAGTTCAGGATTTTCCATCTTTGATTCCATTAACGTAGTCATTATCCTCTTTCAGTCTGTAACAACATTAAAACATGACTTTGTTGACAAATTTATTTTTAACAGTATGGTATTGTAAGACGTTGTCTATACTGAAATTCAGATTAGTTATTTTTCTTGCATTTTTGGTATTCATTTATTTGTTTATTATTTTTCATAAATCTACCTCACATTTTATTTGTGATTCTAGTATCCCATGTACTTCTTCCCCAGCTTGAAGCTGCAGGGTCATGCTGAAAATGGTTCACCACAGATTTGTGAGTAGTATGGTGCCTCGGTGGTGTTGAGATACCTGAACTGAGTCAGGAATGGAGCTTTTCTAAATGAGTTCTTCCCAACCTCATTTCCTCAGAGCTGAGTCTTCATCCGAGAACACCAGTTTCCAAGCAAGTAGAGTCCATCCTTCACAAAGAATTATCTCCCAGTAAATACTTTCCAGCAGTTAAAGATCTCTAAAATGAAGTATACCTGCATGAAAAGGACTTTCCTGGCATCTTTTCATGTCACTCATCCTTGGTGTCTCTATGCTCAGATTGTAAGTTTTCTTGCATGTAAAGTGTTCTTTGATGGTTTTATATATGATTAATCAGAAATTCAAAGCATATGATAATCCACATTTTCATGACTATTTAATTATTATTATACATATCTTTCTGCTGTCTAACTCAATTCAGAATAGTGGAAAGGAAAAATGAAAATAAGATATGGAGTTTTAAGTACTGTTAGCAGAAACCTTTCTCTGAATGCTTTAATTTTGTAATATATGTTGGTTTGTAAAATTAATTCAGACAGGAGTTATTTCAGTTTTTACCTTAAAATTTAGCTCCAACTTGTTTGTCAGTTCTGTAAGTTGAAGTGATTGTCTTAAGTGCTGAAACATTGACAACATGATTGCAATTTCATGGAGTAACAGAAAAGAGTAAATTATTTGGGTTTATTCTGTCTGTTGATCACATGGCAGCAGGGTAGGATTTCTGTAAAAAGTTTAAGTTTAGTTAATTTTTTGAAATGAAAGGCTTGAGGTGCTGCATTTAGCTGACCATTGTCTTCTATGGAGTTGAAAACAGACATGCAATGATGTGTCAGCATTCTGCTGCAATGCCATTGTGCATAAATAATTATTGCTGTTACTGTTGACCTGCTGACTGTACTTGGTGCCAAAGTGTATATCACAGCTACCATTTGCAAGTTTCAATACACTTATTCACGCTATTCTTTTATTGTGTAGTAAAATATTACCTCGGGTTTTAGAGGCTTTGACCTGTGGCCCACGGGTAAAGCTAATCTTTTATCAAAGTCACTGTTGATTCGGGGAGGTTCTGTGTTTGTGAATGCTGATTTTGGTACAGTGGGTCTGTTTTTGAGAGGCGTAGTGTGTTCATAAATCCTTTTAAAATCATTTGGAATTGTTTTCTTCGCAGTTTAAAAGAGAATCAAATCCAGACTGTCCTGAGCTGGGTGTTTCTTTAAGAACAACAACAAAAATCAGTTATGAATCAGTACATGAAGGTCAGAAATACTTTTTTTTATTCCCAGATCTTCAAGAATGTGTTCTGCAGAGTTTCTCTTGTTTATTTCTCTCCTTTTTTAATTCCCCAAGTGTTCGCTGTCTGTTATTCCTTGCCTTCATCCTTTATGGTTACTTTGTGCCCTCCCATTTTCCTCTCCTGCTTTTCCACATCGTCCAGCTTGGGGTGATTTTTACCTTCCTATTTGTCTCCTTTCTTTTTCACTGCAGAGCAGTGGGCATCCAAGGGCAAATGGCATCCATGACCTTGATAGTGAGGTCGAGATATCATCTTCTTCATTTTCCTTTCTTCTGATGGTTCCCATCAGTTTGTGAAAATCTGTTTAGGACATTAGCTCTTTGGGACCTGAGTTATATCTAGAGAAGCAAAGCTGATAAGTGCATGTAATTGGTGGTTTAGCTTGGTTCGGTAGTGTGCTTCTGTAGTGTATCTCCCAGTTGTCCTCGCCGTGCTTTCACTATCATCCCAGAGCAGTCTAAGAGTAGGCAAACTGGAATTCTTGCATATGAAACCGAGCCAGAAGGTGCACTTCACTCAAATTTGTGTAGTGTGGTGGATGCCAGATCCTCCACATCAACACTTTTGCTCTACAAGCCACTGCCATTTGGCTGCACTAGATGCTACTGTCAACCTGCTAACGAGAACCCTCTTCACATGACTAGTGCTGCGGTGGGTCAGCGTTGTCCATGGTTTTTTAGCTTTGTTGACTTCATTGAATTGCACCTGGCAAGAAGTGGTCATAGCTGTGCTAAAATAAATACAGATAACTGTAAATGCCAGAGCAGGCTTTGGAAGAACATTCTCTTAAAAATAGTTTGATTTACCAGTAAAAGAAGAAGGTGATATAAAACTGAAAAAGTAGAGATTCTCTCCTATTCTTAGTGGTATGAAATATACTATAAGGCTGCCAAGCAGGGAATTATTAAAACATTTGTGTAGCAAATCCGGTAAAGTTACTGTTCATACTAGGCTAAAGTTCATATTCAGAAGACCTGCAATTGCAGTGTCTTTAAGAAGCGCACAAAAAAAGATACATTTCAAGTGTAGTTACTAGTGTGTTAGTTATTTCTCAACAAAATTTATATTTCTTGGTAAGGTTAAAATTGCAGTGTAGATAAATATTGTATTAAACTTCTACATACACCTAAGAACAACATATGCTGCATTTAATATCTTCTCCCCTATCTCATTTTTCCTTTTCAATTTACTTTTTTATTGCAAGGTAGTAGCATAGAGCGACATAATAAATGCATTATTGAAAGTATTGAAAGTCTTAATTGATGACATAGATGTGTGAATGTTTCACACGGCAGAAAATGCAGAAGCTTTCCTGAAGGGATGCAAGGAAAGTGTTTAAATTTTAAGTAGCAAATATTGGCAGCTCTCAGAGTGGGAGCACAGTATTTAAATATTTCTCCACTCTAAGTTTTTTGTCTGTTATCACTTCTCGGGGAGAACTACCCATCTTTTCCACATGGCCCGATACATTATGCTTGCTACACTCATGTCGGTGTTGCCATGAGCTTGTACTTACTGTTACAAAACTCCAAACCAGATTTTAACAATAGACCAACTTAAAACCCTGACCTTTTACGTAAGGAGGAACAGGACATTCCAGTCTTGTGTATGCTTGAGAAAACACTGAGGCCAAGAGTAGTCAGCTCTTTAGTCACCTCCAGTTTAGCCTCTGTTTTTCTGACTACTGTCTCAGAAGTAAAATTTAAGGGTAAGCCTGTGTCGTCTGTCAAACACTGGTATGAGTCTGCATCAGACCAGCCTCTCTGCTTTCCTGTGCTTGGTACAGCTACTGCTGTAGAGGGAGAAATCTCACTTGAGATATCTCATGCTTAGGTATAGCACCCTAACACAGGTCCAAGCTTTCCTTTACACGACTGCATGGACGGAGCAGGAGCGGTCTTTGTTTTACAAAGCAGTCCCCCTGTGTGCATCTCACTCTCAGCTTTCTCTAAGCACAGCGTACTTCGACATTTTCTGTACTCTTAAACTAAACATAGCCAGAGCCCATTCTCTGACCCTGAGGGCAGATGACATGCTATGACTCTCATGCATGCAGGTAAACTTTTACCTGTCTTTACTATTCTCCAAAACAAAGGGAGGCTGCCTTCTCTGTGCTGCCCGCTGGGAATGGCCTGAGATCCTGCTATGAACGCATGTGCCCTGTTTGGAGAGCATGGGTTGAAAATGAGGCAGGGGATACAGCAATATGCCAGAGCTTGAGCTGGTGTCCTTGCTCAGTTTAGTGTACTTGCAACCTCTGAGGCTATGCCATGGCTGGAATAATTGTTTGCTGTAGGCAGAAAAGAAGTATGTCGTGTTTACACCTATTTTCAAGCTGGTACCTAAACTAGCAGTAGTAACATAGCATATGAAGCCTTTATATACAGAATTGCTTCTTGCATTTCTGCCTGGGTAAAATAGGTGATTTTAACTATGCTGCAGGAGGGATCAGAGAGGAACAAGCTTGTGAAATGTCAGACAAAAAAAGGGACAAATAATTAAAAGGAATTCATGTCTCATAACTTTGTAATTTATGTTGCGGATGGTAAAAAAATGAGATGATTTCAGCAGAGGGATTGAGAACATGCAGTATGTAGGCATTTTTTCCAGCTAGAACAATACTCCTTTAGGGCATTTTGGAAGATGCAGTAGCTGATTCTGAAGCTAATTTAACTGCATGGATGTGCAGTGCTGTGTTTCTTAGGTGTAATTTGGGGAAGGGGACAGGTAACTAAGGTAGCTATGAAGTTAATGAAGCTGCAAACTTAAGTGGCTAATGTAATTTTCACTCTTGCTTTATTTAAAGGGAGACTGCCAGCTTGGACTATAGTCAATTTACAAAAAATGTTTAGATACTTATAGAAAACACAGCACACTGTGCTCGCCAATTTTAGTGGCTCCGTAGTCATGTTTTCTAATGAATATGTTTCTTTCCCATCTCTTCAAAATCTCAGTGAAGCTTTAGAGGGAATCTGATCATGCAAACACTCAAATGCTGTGTGATTTCTCTGCATATAGTTTTGTATATAAAGTTATGCATTTGCCTACATACCTGCTACATTGGAACCTGAACATTTACCAAGGGAGTCAGAGAAACTGATTATACATAGTGCAGAATTATGTCAAAAACACAGAGAAAACCTACAAGAAAAACAGGGGAGGGGGGGGGGGGGGGATATGATGTTTTTCTCCAGTCTCTTGCAGTTTTAATAACATTGGATGTTAGTTATAACATGATGGATAAAAAGGTAGAAATGTGAGTTTGTTTTTAAGCGTTAATCAATAGTTTTAGTTCTTAGATGCTGTACTTTGATGGACCGTTTTCTGGCATGCAGAGAATTTGTTTAATGAATAGTAGTACAGAAAACATGTCGTATTTCCCACTCGTGTTTGGGAACTTTTGCAGGAACTCAGAATACATGCTGTTGTAATTGATTGTTACAATATATTGCCCCATGGGGGCTGTGTTAAGGTTGCTACCACAATTCAGATATTGCCATTTCCTGATTTTTATTTTTGTTTTTTAGTATTTAGTGTGCAAAATATATCTTTAATACTATTTTGGGACAGAATTTTCTAGAAATGTTTGGCTAGAAGAATAAACTAGTAAAAGGAATACTCATTATTATTATAGTAATTCTTGGGTGTCCCTTTCAAGGTTGGTCCTCAATATTCAGAAATCTGTGCAAGAGGGAAAAAGAGATTGTACATTGTTAGGTCTTGTGGTAAGCAGCTTCTTTCAAGGTAGGATTGTTAAATGATCCTATAATTGACATATTCATACTACCTCCAGTGAAAAAAACCTTATTCGGCAGACAGGAGATGGATTAGAGGATCTCTTTGCTTCAGCATCTTTGAAATCTGCAGGAAGGAACGCTTTTTCTCTGGAATTCTACTTTTCTCTCATTCCCTGTACATTATGTAAAGCAAAGCTTAATCATGAAAGTGTTGACTGTTAAGCTGCATAGTTCTTAATACATATGCAATGTGGTTTTCTGTATTTACAAAATTTCACAATTTTTCATGGAAACTGTGTAAAATATCATGGAGGATTTTTCACTAGGTCAATACTCAAATTGAGAGTAATTTTGACAGAAACTCTCAATAGCACATTTCTTCAGTAAGAACTATTCTCAAACAAAATACATACTTTGTTACAAACCATTATTTACACCTTTGCAATATAATATTTCTTATAATCTATCTAAACTTTATTAGCTATTTCTAAGGTTCTCAATTTGGTCTCTTAACTAATCGTGTAATTTTGAAAGGCACTAAGATATGGACCCTAATGGGAATACATTTTTAAAACCTGTTCATTTTCAAACTCTTTACTTTGAGCGGAACCTGCTGAAGGCACCTGATGCATCCAACTTTATTCACTGTAACATCACAATTTATTTTCATTCTGTTACATCATCATTGGTATATCATTGGAATTGAATCATGTTGATCATCATCTGTCTCTATAATTTCTAGGTCCTTAAGATAATCAGTAATTTCTGGTTGCAGGAAATAAATTAATGAAAACTTGCAATTTATAGGAGATTTTTAGCTCTAAATAAGGAAAACACATTCCCAGTTGCAGAAATTGCATGTTCTTAAGAGTTCCGCTGTTGTCATTGATATATTTAACATCTTCCATTAGAATGCAGCCACATCTCACATCTTTTTAACTGATTGGAATGTCTCATCTGTCATCAGACATTTTGTACTTTGATTTAATTAGTATTGGTGACTCCTATATTTAATGATGATGTGTAACCTTAAGTAAAACTCTTAATGCCGTATAAAAATCATAAATAAAAATGACCCAGCATGTCAGTTTGGGATCTTCATAAGTTGTTTTTTTTTTTTTGCTAATTTTGCATACACAAATTAATCTTGTATTATAAAAAAGCTTCTAGTCTAGGCAACTAGAGTTTGCTAGGGCACAGCATATTCTTCCTTCCATAATCCAGTAACTCTCAGCATGCATAACCCTCCTTCCCAAACAAACTCCAGTGCCTGAACTCCCTAGGAAGTGTTTGCAGATATCTGTATGTCAGTAGTGATGATTTATCTCAATCTTTTCTGGAACTGAAATATTATTTTGAGGTATCGGGAGAGTTGCTTCTGTTAACCAAAAACAACAGAGGGTGCTCTTTCATACTGCATACTAACATGTATATTTCCATAGCACTCACACCCTTGCGTTCTCTTATCTCATTATTCCTATGCTGCTTGCCTGAATATCTCAATATCAAAAAGTTTGAAGTCAAATGTGACTGCATTAACTCTTGTGAGTTTTCTGCCTGTCCTTCCCAAGTGGCATGGTATGATCAGAGTTACCCCTTTGTTTTCTTTCCATACCGAGCTTCAGAATGTCTACAGGGGAAAAAAAATAGTAGAATAGATTATACAAGCCTTATTCTTTCGCAGTACCATTGGATCCTTTTTGTACCATAAACATTTTATCTGGTCTGCCTATTGGTGGGTGGCTCTCAGAGTTATTGACAGCGAGATCCAATTAGACCTCCCTACTTGTCTTGTTGTTCATATTCTCCAAATAGTTACTTAAAGACTAGGGTTGGGAGATCTGGATTGTGTTCAGACCTCTGTCACACAATTCTTGTAAGAGTTTAGGCAATTCTCTGAGCTTCATTTTTTCCATCTGTAGAATAGGAGGAATGATAATTGTGTGCCAGCTGTCTTGTGGTGGGCAGAACATTCAAAAGTTTCTCTGTTCCCATCATACTCGCAGCTCTACTGAAACGCTCTGCTTGCAAAGGTCTGTGAAGAATTTTCCACACTGACTGCTCATCATCCCCAGGAGCCAACACTGAGGACGTGGAAACTGTCTTCAGTGCTATCCGTGCTTCTCGGGATAGTGCCCACTTGGAGTGAAAAGCAGCAACTGCTGGGTATGCCATATTGGGCTAGCAGAAAACGTGGGGCTGCACAGGCTGCGATGCAGAGGAGTGGCAAGGAGAAGCAGGTCTGGGGAAACTGTGGGGACAGGCAGGGTTGCATCTATACCCAAAATGATTCGCCTCATCCTCTGAAAAGCTGTGGTATCCAGCTACCTTGCAGTAGTCACAGTCACCTTAGCAGTAGCTATGGCTCAATGTTTTCCTATTGCAGTGAAGGCATTTGGGGGATCTCAACCTTTCTTGCTTCTCCTTCTATTACTAGACATCCCTGCAAGTTCTTTGTGAGTTTTGTAGGTAATACATATAAAAGCCCATTCCCAACCTGGAGTGAACTGCTTTGATGCTCAGTAGTACTCCAGAATCTTAAAAATATCAGTTTCTCAAAGAACATTCCCTTTCCCGGGAAAGCCAGTGACATTTCTAAATCTCTGAATTCAGTTTTCTGAAGTACCTCTAAGGCAGTATGAAATCCAAGGAGAGCAGAAGGCATAACGGGCTTTTGGAGTTGAGAAGTGGCTTGTGCTCAGATATGGGGAGTCCGTATTTTTATTAAATTAGTGTTTTACAAAACTGAAGGTGTGAAAGTTTACTTTGCCTGGGGATGGCATTAACTTTGACTCCTGCTGTTTAATAAAGGAAAATGAATGCACACTAGAGCTGTTGCAGAAACCATTAAACATGATATGTCCAAAAGCTAGCTCATTTTCTTAAATATATTTCTTGAAATAATATGAGAAATTTTACTTTAAAAATTTGAATGTTAACGACAAGTGTACTAGATGTATTTTGTCTTTCCAAATCTTTCTGTTAATATATGTACAATTAGCACAGACAATACATTTTATTTGCACCTTTGGACTATGTCCAAGGAGACTGTTTGATATTTCTCTTTGCCGTTACTGTGGATATGTACAGTTGTTATATTTTGTTTGGTTTCTTAAACGAAAAAAAGGGGGAAAGAAAAAGCTCCTACAATCCAGTATTTCCATGCAAAATCGCATCTTCAGAAGTGCACAGCATTCTGCTCAGTGTCCCTTGCACCTGCAGATGTAATTGCAAGACCAAGTCCAATATACTTAGGGTGAAAATACCCACTGGCTTTTTGGCAGGAACATCTCCAGTGGCTTTTTGTTGCACAACCACTTCAGTTTATCAGTTTCCCACACTGCAAAATATTGTCATTTAGAATATGCATGCATTTAGATTTTTAGTTTCAGACTTATTTTGAAGCACTATAAAATTCAGGAGAGATATTCCTAGCTGTAAATCTCTGTTTCAGATAAATGTTTGATATGTTTAACCTACTATTGCTTGGGATTTTTTTTCTTTAAATATTGCATATGAGAGGAATAATGCAGCATAACACAAAATATTTTAGATCTGTCCACTGTTTTGTTATGGTTGATCACTTAAGTGCATGATTTTTGCTTTGTACGTCTGTAAAATGGGTGTAGCAGCACATAAGTGACTCAAATGATCAATGGTGTGATTAAGCAGTGTATGTAAAATGAAATGAGGTATTAGTATCTGATGCTGTTATTTTAGAAATACACAGATCTTTTATTCTGTAACTGGAAAATCCATTGATCTAAAATAAGTGTCATATATTAAAATCTTAGGCAAAGATAATGTTAGTA